>OY992883.1:78188959-78935959 GCA_963921405.1 Cepaea hortensis
CTCAATTTCGGCATCATAGTTATGGCAGTACTTTCCTGTCGGTACTCTGGCTGTGTCCCTAGTATTATTTGGGTATTCTATGTACACTCCCGCTCCTCCGTTTCGAACAGCATTTTGTGCTGACCCATCTGTGTAGACTCGGATCCAGAGGTCCTGTGGGTATTCTTCATCAAGGAAGCTGAGAGTGGCTGTTCTGCGCTGCACACTGTTCTGTTCTTCCTTGTCAAATATTCCTCTCACTTTTGTCTCGATTTGTAACGATAGTCTATGCTCATCTTTCCATGGAGTTCGCTCTGGAATAGTTGTTAGGGGGATACCAACTGTGGGCAGATCAGTGATTTCTCTGCAGAGTCGTTTGGCCTGGTGGATAAAACTACTTCTTTTCAACCGCCCCATAGCTAGGTTTTCAAATCTGTTCTTCATAGGGTGGCCTGGCAAGCTGAGGAACTTTTCTGCTTGTATTAGCGTTTTCGTATCTCTGCGCTCACTCAGTGCCTGTGTCCTCCCCATCTTCTCCATTTCCACTATAGGGGTTGATCTCATCCCTCCTGTGGTGACTCTAAGTGCTTGATTTTGCACCTTGTCCAGCTCTTGTAGTGTGGTATTTGATGCTGAACACCACGCAGTTGACCCATATTCCAGGTGTGGTCGTATGCTCTGTTGGTAAACTTTGCTAAGTATTTTCGTACTGGCTCCCCATGTGGTTCCACTTAGCTTTCTCAGGATGGCTATTTTCCTTCTGGCTTTTGCTACTGCTTTGTTGATGTGCTTTCTCCATGTCAGCTTGCCATCAAATGTTACTCCAAGGTATGTTGGTTCTTTATCTTCTCTTAGGGGTGTTCCATTTATCTGGATGATCCCTGCCTTTTGTTTTGGAGAGAGGATAAATAGGGTGGTGCTGCACTTGTCAGTGTTTATGCTGACACACCATCTATTTGCCCATGCAGCAAGTGTATCTACAGCTCTTTGTAGCAATCTGGTGGCCACTGATGCATATTCATTTGTGCTCCATAGAACCAGGTCATCGGCGTACATTGCCGCTTTAATTCCATGCGGTAGGTGAGCAACAAGATCATTGATTTAGATTAGAAAAAGTGTGGGGGACAAGACTCCGCCCTGGGGGACACCGTGACGCAGTAGTACTTTCTTGCTCTTGAGTCCGTCTATCTGTACTCGGGCTCTTCTGTTGTGCAAGTATGCTTTCACCCATTTGTACATTCTTCCATTGACTTTGCAGTTTCTCAGTTTCTTCATCAGACCTTCTTTCCAGACTTTGTCAAAGGCTTTCTTCAGATCTATCCATGCCGCGAGCACCAGCTTCTTCTCTTGGAATGCATCCTCAATTTCTTGAGAGAGGTAGGTTGTCTGATCTTCCGTAGAGTAGCACTGCCTAAAGCCAGCCTGCTGTGGCACAAGGATGTTTTTACTTTCAATGTACCACTGCAGTCTGTGATTGATGATGCGCTCCAGTGTTTTGCAGAGACAGCTGGTGAGGCTAATTGGTCTGTAGCTAGAGGCAATGGAACCATCTTTCCCTGATTTTAGGAGGGGTATCATAATTGCTTCTCTCCAGGCTTGTGGAACACTGCCTAAGGTCCAGCTGTTATTGAAGATCTGCAACAGCTTTGTTTTGGCCTCTGTTCCTAGGTTCCTGATCATTTCATTGGAGATACCATCAGCTCCTGGTGACTTTCTCATTTTCAGTTTTGATATGGCTAGCTCCAGTTTGCTGATTGTGATGGGTGCCTCCAGAACCTCATGTACTATTTCCTTCTGTCCTGTATGTTGTCGTTTCTCTCGAATCTCTTGTTGTTTCTCTGGACTAATTTTGATATTGCTATCTTGTGCGAACGAGTCCGCAAAATGGTCAGCTGCTTGCTTTCTTGTTAAGATTTTTCCATCTTTATGTAGTGCAATTTTTGAGTTTCTTCCTGTGCCCTCGTCATTAAGCTGTTTTATTAGCTTCCACAATTTCCTTGTGTCTCTTTCAAAGTTCAGAGACTCTATTTTCTCCTGCCAGCTTTTCCGTCTAGCCTGCAGCTTGGCCCTTTGAAATTTGGCTTTTGCATGCTGGAATTTATTGTGGTGCTCTTGGCTGGGTGTGGCCTCTGCTTGCTTTCTACACACTTCAACATCATTATGCAACTGTTCCAGTTCACTACTCCAGTAGGGTTTATATTGTTTACGGGCTCCTCTTGGTACTGTTTCTCGCGCTGCCTGTAGTATGCATTTCCCAAACTCTTCAACTGCTTTATTTATGTCTTTCTCAGTGTTCAGGTTTCTAACCAGTATGCTGGTGCGATGCTTGTACATTGCCCAGTCTGCTTTTTTGTAGTTCCACCTCGAGAGGGTGCTGCTTTCACTTACAAGCTCATTTTCTACGGTTAGAAAGACTGGCCGATGGTCACTGCCACCAAGTTGTTTCCCAACAGTTCGTGTAATGTTCCACTCCAGGTCTGGTGAATGAAAAGCCAGGTCAGGTGTAGTTGTAGAGTGCCATGATCTCGAGTAGAAAGTATGTGGGTCGGACGGCTTGTTAATCAACATGAATCTATTCTCATCCTGCCAGTCTTCCAGTCTCTCTCCTCTCTGGTCCATGTTATCATAGCCCCAGCTCTGCGAGTGGCTGTTGAAATCGCCACACACAATCATTTTTTCTTTTAGTGGTAGAGTGTTCAGTGCCTGTGGGCGGTCACTTGGACAGTAGTAATTGATCAGATGTAGATCTGTATTATCTGTCTTAAGTTTAAGTGTCTTGATACTCAGCCCCTTCCATGTAGACTTTGATTTGGGAAGCCATGATGTTGTTTCTTACAAGGGTCAGTATCCCACCTTTTCGCCTGTTCTTTCGGTCAGATCGGTAACACTGGCAGCCTCTGATTTTGAAGGCTATATTTTCATTGAGGTGAGTTTCTTGCAAGCAACATATGCTTACTTTTTCTTGGTCCAAGATTTTTTCTAATTCTATTTTTTTGTTGCTGACTCCCTCCGCATTCCAGTGCATTATTTTAAGTCTTCGTTTAGTATGGCCAGTCGTCCTATTCTCATGTCCCCTGGCCCCACAGGACATCTGAGAAGGACCTCCAGTAGTTGGGGTTGGACCCTTTCGAGACATAGGGCCCGGCACTGCACCTGCCTGGGGGTCCAAAGCAGGGCGAGCACCATAACGATTAGCAGTAGTCGACATATTCCATTTTGCGTGATTGCGTGGCATCCTGATTTCTGTGGTGCACCTCTTGGCTGGTTGCCTCCGTCTTCAGCACCTTTCTTTGCTAGAGCAGACTGTGGTCTCACTTGAGTGTAGATGTGTACGCGCGCACACACCTGTCTGCGCATGCATGTACGTGCATACACATCTAGAGCATACTGGTTATTTTCCGGCGCCAGAGACTCGCCGTCGCCCCTTCTGTTAGTTTAAACAGGTCCGCCACGTGAAGGCCAGGAGTTGGACTTTTGCTGCATAGGTTATGTATTCACGAGCCATTGAGGTATTTGAGCAATGTTGGGCGCTCACCCCAACACCGCGCCTCGGCTACATACAGCAACATTTGGAACCCGCTGCTTTTCTTTCACAGACAAATTTTTTGTGTTTTATGTCTATCTGCACACGTTTGAATATTTGTTTTCTTTCGTTTCTTCATTGGCTTGTTGTTCTTTTCCTCCTTGTTTTTAATGTTCTTATAATGCTGCTAATTGTACTATTTATTATGGGTGTTGTTCTTTTCACTAATGTTTTACTGTTTTCTTCAGTTATTCTATTGATTTTTAACTTCTGTTTGAACCTCATGTTCTTCTTCTTCTTGCTATTCTGTATTTTCTTCATGCCTTGTTAATTCACGTCTCCTAGTTCTTTGACTTTTTGTGGGTATTCTTCTCAGTCTTTCTTCATATTCATGCATTCCTTGTTCACTGTCTTTTTGCTACTAACGTGGTTTCTGGTAATCTTTATTTTCTTATTGTTCTTATTTTCTTGATCTTATTATTGTTTTTCTTTCCGTTCTCCTTCTTCATGTTTTGTTTTGTTTCCCCAAGCTGTTTTCATACATTTAAACTACTTTTATATATGTCATGCTTGTTTATACAGAACATTCGTTTTTTATAAAGCATAGAATATATATATATATATATATATATATATATATATATATATATATATATATATATATATATATATATATATATATATATATATATATATATATATATATATATATATGGTAAAGTAGATTCTCTCTCTCTCTCTCTCTCTCTCTCTCTCTTTCTCTCTCTCTCTCTCTCTCTCTCTCTCTCTCTCTCTCTCTCTCTCTCTCTCTCTCTCTCTCTCTCTCTCTCTCTCATGCAATGCATGTGCGCGCATGCGCACCACACCTGCTTTCACCATATAGAATGAAAGCTGTTTTACTACTTATTTTATACTGATTATATTCATCTTGGTTTTACCTAGAGTTAATCATATTGCATTGGTATTAATACACATTTGTCCATAATTTTTGTGAAAATCTAACTAGATATTTTATTGTTACAAGCACAAATGGACACATGCAGGCATGCACTCACATACACATGCATGCACACACATACACATGCATTCACACACACACACACACATTTCTTACTCATTTAAGTGTGTATTTTCTGTTTGGTTGTGCTAGGATGGAACACAGCAAGCTGAGAGCAACCTGAAATACCTGAGTTTGCTGGAGGAGCCCTGCACGAAACTGGCAACTGCTAATGTCAACGAAATACCAAAAATGCTGCCACATATACTTAAGCTCATTCGCTTCATCTGGGTCAACTCAGATTTCTACAACACCAGGGAGAAACTCACTGGAATTTTGAAAAAGGTGTGTTTATGTGTTATAGCAAAATGTATAAATATATTACGGAAATAATATATAGCTCTGTGTTTCTGTATGGCTGTGAATCATGGAACATGAACAAACTAGGAAGAGCTTGGAGGCAATGAAAATTTAGTTCTCGAGACAAATGTGAATACTTTGGACTGCCACAGTATCTTACAATCGTTGTTTGGAAGAGGCTAAAGAAAGTAGAGCATGATATACAACTATAAGAAAGGAACAAACTTTATTTTCAAAGGGTCACAAACTGGGCACGCAGGCCCATCTTACAATCAGCCCTTCCAATCACTTATCTTCAGAACATCAATTATCTGTTGTGCATGTTACATTCCCATAAAACTTCATTCATCGGTCATATAATGAGAACGGAGGCATTGGAAAACATTATAACTACGGAAAAAAATCAGTATCAGAAGAGGCAGATTGAGAGAAATGATGCTGGATGGACTGTGACAGTCAGTCGCATTGAGGAATATTATCAGCAGTGTTGATCCATAACACCAATGGCTGAGTTCTGTGGAGATACATGAACACCTACACATAAAACATGATGGTGATAATATATATATATATATATATATATATATATATATATATATATATATATATATATATATATATATATATATATATCTTATATATAAAAAAGGAGCGTATCTCTGTATGTATTTATGTATCTCTGTATGTCCTTTATTTGTTCGCGAACGGCCCATCCGATTGAGATGAAATTTTCTACACGCCTTCCTTTCAGTCCAGAGCAGCCAACTGTGATATTTTGTTAGTGTGAAATCGCCTGCTTACTCAGTATTATTTCATTTTTCATTTTTCATCATAATGTCATATATTTCAGGGGATCTAACTCGTAAAAGTTATTTCAAGGGGCATAACTTTTCTGTATAACTTATAGTCATATTGTGGCATCGTTTTCAAAGATTTATAAACTCTTTGTCCATAGTTATGTACCGGCATATGAGTTATAATAAATAATGATACAATCTGTAAGGCATTTTCAAAGTTTTCATAAAAATGATGCACAATGCATAACATTGTAACTCATCTTTTTTTGCTTAAGAAGTTACTGTAGTCATGCAGGTGATTAGAAAGAGTTTTCATTAAAAATAATGGATGGTGTGTGGTAGAACGTTCTTTTAAGTTACATTTTTTTTGTTGTATGAATTTAATGAAGCCGGACAGGGTCAGGCAGACAGATAGACAGACAGACAGACAGATAGACAGTCGGGAACAGGAACTTATACGACTACTTATATAAATTAAATGAGATGCTTCACACCAGGAGCTGGGCGATGTCGGGCCGGGTCAGACAGACAGACAGACAGACAGTCGGGAACGGGAACTTATATGACTACTTATATGAATTAAATGAGATGCTCCACACCAGGAGCTGGGCAATGCCGGGCCGGGTCAGACAGACAGACAGACAGACAGACAGACAGACAGACAGACAGACAGACAGACAGACAGACAGACAGACAGACAGACAGACAGACAGACAGACAGTCGGTAACGGGAACGAGAACTTATATGACTACTTATATGAATTAAATGAGATGCTCCCCACCAGGGTCTGGGCGAAGCCGGGCAGGGTCAGCTAGTATATATATATATATACACACACACACTCACACACACTCATGCATGGATGAACAAATGCCAGCATGCATGCCATCTCGGCTTACCTTGAAAAGACCTTGGGAATAGAACACCCTATTTTTCAAACTAAACACGTCACATACCAGTGATTCTTCACAGCTGTCAAAATTATTCCCTTTGAGCTGTCAGCAGTACTTTTTCCTGCTGACTTATGTGCTTTTGGCTTGACAGATGTTTGGGAGTCTGGGATTTTCCATTGCATGTTAGACATTTTGGATTGAGGAACTTAATAGTGAACCAAAGCGCCACCTACTGTCACCATGATCATCAACATGTTTTCTTACAGGCAGTTTTTGAGCAACTATCTGTGGCAGTTTAGTCTCGTTTGCTTCTGTTATGTAAAAACACATGCAAAACTCAACAGGCACACTCTTTTCTTGCGTTCAGTATGTTTTGTAAAATTCTATTAACTGCTCTTTCACTAAGTTTTTTACTCTAGCTATCTCTACAACTGTCATTTTTCAATTCTTGTCAATGATTGTCTTCACTCTTGCAGCATTTCCATTGTTGCACTCTGAGGATGGTCTCCCAGATCTTGGCAGATCAGCATTAGTTGAGTGACCAAGCTTAAATTGTCTATACCACTATTTTACAGAAGCAAACAAAGGTCTGGTATCATGAAACATTGGCTCCATCTCCCTGTGTGTTTCTGCAGGTGTTTTTCACTGTGAAATAAGGAATTTCATTTCAACCCTAGCCTCAGACTTCTCCATCGCTGACAAATCATTGAAGCAGCAATTCCAGTTAAAATGTTGCCTGTGCACCACAACTAGAGAACCCATTGAAGAAACATGCATACTTGTTATGTTCATTACAAATCAGAGGAGCATTGAATGTACCTAGTTTCAACATTCTTCTGTTACTCTTTAGGGTAGTATATGACCAGCCCCTTGTGTGTATATATGTTTGGGTGGCGTGGTGAGTGAGTTTGCATTTAAAATATAAAAATTGTTTTTTCTTTTCCCGTTAGGTTCCTTTCTTTGAGAGATGGATATAGATTGTTCTCTTCCAGGATTTGGATCAAATAGTGCTATTTCAGATCTTCTCACACAATGCGTTGTAAATACTGAAGCTGGCTTGTCATCCTCTTCTGCTACAGTTGTTAATGTGTTGCCTTACATAAGTGTTATGTTCCTTTTCTTTGTTTTATGTCTCCATAGTGAGAATTCAATTACTGACTGTATTGTATGGAAGTGGTGAAGAAACTTTCTTTGCCAAGCGGAAACCAACCCCACTTTGCCCACCTGTTTTCTTGTCCTTACTATATGAATGTCTCTCCTGTTTGGGTAATGAAGTGACCTTCTCTCATCCATCTATGTTCTGAAATTCCTCAGTATATTAGACATTTCTTGCTAACCATTATCCTACTCTCGGTTTCTTCTTTAGCCCAAAGACAGAGATTTCTTTGATTAATACTGTCAGGTTTATTGCCATCAAATCCACTGCCTTTACTCTCTCTGCTATTATTAACTACACTAAAGCAATTGATGTGATGAAACATGAAATAATTAGATTATTGGAAATTATAGACATTGATGGTAATGATCTGAGCATAATAAAACAAAAGTACAAAAGGCAAGCATACAAATTAACCATATGGGAACTATTTAACACATAAAACAAGGTGTTAGACAGGGTTGTGTACTATGTTGTGTACTATCACCCAATCAGTTCAGTCTGTACAGTGAAATTATAATGAGATCCATGCATGACATGCCAGGAATATCAATTGATGGGCATAATATGAAAGACCTGCGATTTTCTGATGACACCATTTTGATTACTGAAAATGAAACGCAAATACAAGAAATGATAGATATAAGTACAATAGAAAGTCAAAACTGATGTCTTTAGTCTGAACAGCAGGAAAACAGACATAATAGTAATTACAAAGAAACTATGTTTTCCTGAATACAACATCAACATCAATGGAACTATTCTTAGGCAGATTGTGTTGATGTTTTTGGGTACTGTGGTAACAGCAGATTGAAGATGTGTTAAGGAAGTTAAACGTAGGGATAGCCAAAGGGAAAGCAGCATTTTACAAGGAGAATATTCTGTAAAGTATATTTTTTTGTCAATTAAGGTAAGAAAGAGAATTCTTAAGAGTTACATTGAGTCTATTCTGATGGTATGAAAGTCGGTCATGGAAAATCAACAGACTAGTGACAAATTATGTGAAAGCTGTGGAGGTGTGGTTTTATAGACAGATGATTACAACACCAAGGACATACACAGTTTAATCAAGATATATTGAAAGAAGTTAACTCACAGAAGAAATTAGTTAATCACATAAGAAGACAATCCAAATTCTGTGGGCATGACAATAGAAAGGGAAAACAGGAGTACTCATGATAGTAGGAAAGTTGGAGGGGAAGAGCTGCATGGAGAGAGAAGATGCTGGCCATTTTGGCATGGAGATAATCTGTATAAGAAATGATTGATAGTACTTGAGACAGAAGACAGTGGACAAACATGAAACCATTGCCACACAGAATGAATTACAAATAAGATCACAGTAGTTGAGTGTTTGTGACTCAGATATTTGAGTGTGTGTAATGTAAGCAGTAGAACATTGTTGCAAGTAGTTAGGTGTGTGCAAATCAAGCAGCTTTATTATTAAGTAAACTACAGGGTGTCTGTAAAGTTTGGACATGTGGGTAAAAATACAGCTTTTTTATTCAAATAACATCTTCAATACGATTTCCATCATTTGCAATGCAAATGTTGATGCGTTTCACAAATGTTTCGTGAACACAATGCAATAAATCCACATTGCCTTCAGTTTTGGTACATTCACTCCTTATTCTTTGAGTCAAGTGTATTGGATCTGTGATTTTTGTTGAGTACACTTTCTCCTTTAGCATGCCTCAGAAAAAGAAATCAAGAGGACTGAGGTCTGGTGAATGAGGAGACCACTCCACATAACCACGTCTTCCTATCCAATTAGGGAAATTGTAATTCAATAAATCTCTTACATTTGTGGTAAAAATATCCAATTATCTTACGTGTCCAGACTTTACGGACACCCTGTAGACTGGCCTACAGACAAATCCATAGATGCTCAGTCTCCTCTACATATGTTGAAGTGCAAATATCCCTATTGGTTCAGTAGCACACTGGCTGTATATACATGTGCATGCACCTCTTTAATGCTCCTTCCTACAGACACTTGTTATTTCAGTCTACCATCCTTAGACCTGTTTCATTGATTATTTGACCGTATTTGCTTGCAGTTGAGCAATGAAATTCTTCACCGTTGCTGTGCAGAAATTGACTTAAACAAGATATTTGATGGTTATGTGCTTAGTGGAAAGAAGACACTCCTGGCTTGCATTTCTTGCTGTGAACAGTGGAAGAATGTCTATGACGAGGTAATGTCCTATCATCTAGCAATCATGTGATTGGCTTGCCAATCAGTTCTACTAGTACATACAGGGTGATTGAAAACTCCCCAGCAGTGATGATAGTGCTTTTACAGTATGGGTACAATGGATTGTGATACAGGATAGCAGCAGTAGTGTGACTGATTTTGTGCTAATGGTATCCACTGGTGAGACGTATTATGTATGCATTGTGATACCTGCCAGCACATAAGCAGATACCGTCACATAGTTTTGTTACCACTGCAGAGGGACTTTTCTATCACTGTATTATCTTAGTAAATTTATGTGTTTCTTATTTTGTTTTCTTTTATACTTGCACCACATGCATATCGTAAGATGTGACTAAGGATGGTTGTCATGGTGTACCACATGCATATCGTAAGATCATCCACTAAGGATGGTTGGTATGGTGTACCACATGCATATCATAAGATCATCCACTAAGGATGGTTGTCATGGTGTACCACATGCATATCGTAAGAGGTGACTAAGGATGGTTGTCATGGTGTTCCACATGCATATCATAAGATCATCCACTAAGGATGGTTGGTATGGTGTACCACATGCTTATTGTAAGATGTGACTAAGGATGGTTGTCATGGTGTTCCACATGCATATCATAAGATCATCCACTAAGGATGGTTGGTATGGTGTACCACATGCATATCATAAGATCATCCACTAAAGATGGTTGTCATGGTGTACCACATGCATATCGTAAGAGGTGACTAAGGATGGTTGTCATGGTGTTCCACATGCATATCGTAAGATCATCCACTAAGGATGGTTGTCATGGTGTACCACATGCATATCGTAAGATCATCCACTAAGGATGGTTGTCATGGTGTACCACATGCATATCGTAAGATCATCCACTAAGGATGGTTGTCATGGTGTACCACATGCATATCGTAAGAGGTGACTAAGGATGGTTGTCATGGTGTTCCACATGCATATCGTAAGATCATCCACTAAGGATGGTTGTCATGGTGTACCACATGCATATCATAAGATCATCCACTAAGGATGGTTGGTATGGTGTACCACATGCATATCATAAGATCATCCACTAAAGATGGTTGTCATGGTGTACCACATGCATATCGTAAGAGGTGACTAAGGATGGTTGTCATGGTGTTCCACATGCATATCGTAAGAGGTGACTAAGGATGGTTGTCATGGTGTTCCACATGCATATCGTAAGATCATCCACTAAGGATGGTTGTCATGGTGTACCACATGCATATCGTAAGATCATCCACTAAGGATGGTTGTCATGGTGTACCACATGCATATCGTAAGAGGTGACTAAGGATGGTTGTCATGGTGTTCCACATGCATATCGTAAGATCATCCACTAAGGATGGTTGTCATGGTGTACCACATGCATATCGTAAGATCATCCACTAAGGATGGTTGTCATGGTGTACCACATGCATATCGTAAGAGGTGACTAAGGATGGTTGTCATGGTGTTCCACATGCATATCATAAGATCATCCACTAAGGATGGTTGGTATGGTGTACCACATGCATATCATAAGAGGTGACTAAGGATGGTTGTCATGGTGTTCCACATGCATATCGTAAGATCATCCACTAAGGATGGTTGGTATGGTGTACCACATGCATATCATAAGAGGTGACTAAGGATGGTTGTCATGGTGTTCCACATGCATATCGTAAGATCATCCACTAAGGATGGTTGGTATGGTGTACCACATGCATATCATAAGATCATCCACTAAGGATGGTTGTCATGGTGTACCACATGCATATCGTAAGATCATCCACTAAGGATGGTTGTCATGGTGTACCACATGCATATCGTAAGAGGTGACTAAGGATGGTTGTCATGGTGTTCCACATGCATATCGTAAGATCATCCACTAAGGATGGTTGTCATGGTGTACCACATGCATATCGTAAGATCATCCACTAAGGATGGTTGTCATGGTGTACCACATGCATATCGTAAGAGGTGACTAAGGATGGTTGTCATGGTGTTCCACATGCATATCATAAGATCATCCACTAAGGATGGTTGGTATGGTGTACCACATGCATATCATAAGAGGTGACTAAGGATGGTTGTCATGGTGTTCCACATGCATATCGTAAGATCATCCACTAAGGATGGTTGGTATGGTGTACCACATGCATATCATAAGAGGTGACTAAGGATGGTTGTCATGGTGTTCCACATGCATATCGTAAGATCATCCACTAAGGATGGTTGGTATGGTGTACCACATGCATATCGTAAGATGTGACTAAGGATGGTTGTCATGGTGTTCCTCATCTCGTAGAAAATTTTACCTGCAATAAACCAACCAGCCATGAACAAATTTAAAGATAAGGTAAAGAATATCTCAGCCAACCAAGATGAAAAAGGGCTTTTCTAGAACAAGTGTGATGCCATGAAGTGAAAGCTGCAAGGAGTCTGAATTGCCGACTTAATGCCTGTAACCTGTGAAATCTCAAGAATTGGCAACTGGAATGTCAGAACTATGAATTGGGAAAGACAACACATGTAGTAGGAGAAATGAAATGTTATAAGATTCACATTTTGGGATTATGTGAAACAATATAGAACAGAGCAGGCAAAAAATTTCTAAACACAAAGCAGTTCTCAGGCTATACAGAGAAAAATGCTTTCCACAATAAAGAAGTGTCTCTAATGATACCTCAAGTGGCAGAGAAAGCACTAAGAGAGTTGAAAGCAGTGAGTTCTAGAATAACAGCAACATTTAGAACCATAAAAAGTGAAAGTAAACATGAATGTGATCCAGTGTTATAAACAACAAATTGAGGGTCTCCCTGGCCAAGTGGTTAAGATGCCTGCCTCGTGCTGCAAACGTGAGTTCGATTCTGAGCTCTATCATTTAGTTCACAAGTTCACTTTTCTTGGAGACTCCTAGGGATCGTTGCTTGATCTACGAAGTTCATGCTTTGTGCATCCTGCAGAAAGAGACCGAGCCATATGGAATAAAACCCAGTGCATTGAAGTCAATCCTCTCACCTTCAGAACCACTTTAAACCAAACAAACAAATGAGGAGGATGAATCAGTTAAGGAGTTTAAATGGCTTATTGTGGTAGAAAACAAGACATACAAGAAAACCTATTATAGCAGTTTTTTTTAAACCATTGCTTGTGTCTGCCAGGAAGATTTTTTTTTGTAGAGATTTAAAAATTTAAAATAAAAAGTCCTATGACATTTGAGGTTGGGTGGCCAGTTCCCTTCCTCATCAATTTTCTTTTCCCAAAAAATTACCTGGTACCCATTTTTATGAGGCTGGGTCAACCAGAGTCGTGGTGGTCAGAAAAAATAATCCTGTCTCTATTATGGATTACACCCAGACCACTGTCTTAGCAGGCAAGCACGCTAACCCTGCTGTCACCACTGTTGACAGTTCAGGGTTAAAGGCCACTTGCTGTGGCAGTCACCAAGTGGTGTGACCACTCCAGGTGGCTTACATTGTTACCACTGATAAAGTAAAATCCCATGCCTTAATTAGAATCATAGCCCATGGCTCTGGATGTGTGAGACTGGCATCCCATCTGCCCAGGCACTTGCTCCTCAGCATGCCTAGTCACAGACATTTGTTTTCAGACAAGTCACTGAAATTGTTCTGGCCACTACATAAAAGCATGAGCTGGGTAGTCAAGAATAAGAGCATTTCTGACTTCCAAGGTGCTGACCTCATCTGGCAGAGGACTGACGAGAACAAAGGCAACGCCCTATTCGAACAATATCTAGAGCAGAGCAACCAGACAGACATGAGAGGCCGAAATCTTGTCAAGGAGGTCACTTCAGACAGGTGCAAGGCCCAGAACATTTCAGATGAAGACACAGTGACAGTGAAAGAAATCAGGGCTGTGCTTCGACGATCAAAAAACAGCGCTCCAGGGTCAGATGGCATAAGATACGACGACATCAGTAGGTGTACCGACAACGAGCTAGAGAAACTAGCAGACATATACAAAAACAGTATAGTGAGTGCTAGCATCAAGGAGGAGTGGTTACACAGCTATCTGGTTCCCTTGCCGAAGCCTGGCAAAGACCACACAAAAATTCAGGGATATCGAGTAATAACCATGCAGAATACAATAAGCAAGCTGCTGGAGAAGTTAATTGCCAGAAAAATATCAAGACAGCTAGAGAGGCAAGGTGTTTTCCCACCTACCCTGGGAGGGTACCGTCCAAAAAGAGAAACCTGGACCAATGCAGCAGTTTTTACCCATGACGTCTATGAAGGTTTCCACTCAGGCGTTGAAACCTTTGCGGCAGCGATTGATCTTGAAGACGCATACAACAGAGTACCATTGGATTTTTTAATGCTTCAGCTTCTTGAACTCAAGATAAGTCCTTTCCTCCTGAGTTGGATCGCTGCAGCTCTCTTCCAACGGAAAGTAGTTTTTAGATGTGGCAGTTGGACTTCAGAACCAACAACAATATATCCTGGCCTACCACAGGGATCACCATTATCCCCGGTGCTGTTCAACGTCTACACTGTGAGAATCACCAGCGAGCAAATCACGGGACCAGGGAGGACATTGTCATATGCCGATGATGTTTTAGTGTATCGTCAGGGTAAGGATAGAGATCAGGCTGCTGCGGAACTACAAACCGAACTCAATCGCATAAGTACTTGGTGTGTTGAAGCTGGGGCAATGGTCAACCCAACAAAGGCAACAGTGACATGGTTTTCTTTGAATAATCATATTGTCAACACACCAACACCAACTGTAAAGCTGTGTTCAGAGACTGTGGAAAAAACGCAGGCAATGAACTACATGAGGATACGTTTTGATCGAAGCCTTGCTTATATCGAGCACATAGACCAGGTGATAACAAAGGCCAAGCGGGGTTTGGCAGCGATGCGGGTGATGGTGGCAGCAAACTGTGAGCATCGCCATCTATGTCTTCTGTATGAAGGGCTGGTCATGTCTGTTTTTGAGTAAGCGATGGCTATCCTGAATCTCAGCCGTAAGCAGATAGAAAGGATGGAAAGGATACAGAATGATGCTATGCGCATTATTCTTGGATGTACAAGAGATACAGCATGCAGGGCGATGCGCTACCTTCTTGATTTTCCAACCATTGAAGACAATACAAATTTGCAGAGCACATGCCTACCTCAGAGTTAACGCAAACACATAACATCCACTGCATAGTGAAATTAGGAAAGTGAAGGGCAGTAGGTTAAAAAGAGGACGGTTGTGGATGGGTCAAGCCGAGGATATTCTTCAACAGGTATGTTCACTTGAGGACTTAGAACCTGGCGAGGAGTGGGTACAAGTGCCAACATATTTCTGTACGTCTCTTTCAGTCTGCATCCAACTAGACAGAAAATGCAGACAAGAAAATCCGGCTGCTGTCGAGGCGGAAGTACAAGCTTTGATTTTTGAGAATTCGTTAGACGGTGATGCTGTCATATATACACAGATGGGTTGGTCGTCCGACATGTGAGAAGCTCATGGGCTTTTACAGCGCAGGCCGGAGGGAGAATTGTGAAGGAGGACTCTGGTGCTTTTGCTGAGACCACAAGTAGCCAGACTATGGAAGTCATGGCAGTAAGTAAAGCAATAACATGGCTCGAGACACAGACATTCACTAAGGCATGTTTCTTTAGCGACTCAATGAGTATGCTCAAGAGGATAGAGATGGGGTGGATCCGAAGAGAGTGGTTGCTGTCTCTGGAGCGGTCTCGGCTAGCAAAGATTAGTTTCATCTTCGTGCCAGGGCATGCGGGAGTACAAGGAAATGAGCGGGCTGACAAGCTCGCAGGTAAGGCTACTGTGGAGGGTGGACGTGCTATGGACCAGGCTGACATTCTGAATGCTCTACAAGAAGTAAGACTGTTGCGAGAACCAAGCGATGACTGTGACTCTACAACCATGGTCAGACTGCGAGAACTGCAAATTAAAAGAGGTGTGCCAAACAAGAACACTACGCAGGAAGCCAAAGAAGATTGATTAACCAACACAGAACTGGTGTCGTTAGCCGCTACATGCTGCAGGATTTGCTGAGGAGGGGATCCAAGCACTTATGGACTGAATGGTTCGATGTGCAATGAGAATGATTTGTCGACTAACTAACTAGTTTCCTAAAGTGGTATGACATTGGGTAAGGCGATGTTTTGTTCTCTCACTAAAACACAGGCTGCTAAACTGCACCACAAGTTCTCATCAGTTCCATGGTTCTTGGATCACGATTCAATATTTGCTCACGTTGATGCTTTCATCAAGCGATGTCAGGATATTTTGGAGGTCAGTATACTGTTTGTGTTCAACTCTGTCTATCTTTCTGTCTGTCTGCCTGCCAAGCTGTCTGTCACCATATAGATGATGACTTTTGGTTCATAATTGCAGTTAGATTTAGCAGGCTGTTAAATTATTCAGTCTTGAGCCAAATCTGTAGCCTGGTAAGTTCTGCTATTATATGTTATGTCGAATGATGTCACTGCACATTAGGCATTCCCATCTGTGCTCAGCCCTCCAATGCAGCAGCCATCCCAAGTATTTCTGCTCACTATTCCCTTGAAGAGTTACTATTTGTGATCAGTACACTTTGTTATTATATATTCTTTTCATTTTCCTTGTGAAACTGTTAAGGTCTCTGAGATTTCCATTTGCTGCTGCTTCTGCCTCTCCTGCTGACCCATCTATATAGTGTTTTTTGTCTTTTACCTGCCTTATTCACTTTACAACTTCTTTACTGGCTTTTGTGCATGTTTCATAGATTTAGTAGCTCTAGTTTTGCTGTTGTTTAAATCTGTATCTTTTATTTCCTTCTTTTATTTTTTTAGGTTTTCAGTCATTATCCATGCTTTATGTTTTTGTTCTCTGTTTTCAAGTATTTTTATCCATGATTTATTCTAAATGCCTTTACCCTGCTGCCAGTAATCTTGCTTACTCACATCCTCTACTAACTGTTGCAGCACCTGGTACTGATTGTGTACTATGGTGACTATCAATTATTCTTTAATTTCTTGATTTCTGACTATTCTAGATAAATCATTGAAATACTTCAAAGTGTTAAAAATGTATTAAATTTTGATTTACAAAGTTGACACCACAACATCAAGATGTACTAAACAGCACACATATGACATGATTGTAACAGATGCACAGAGCCTGCTGAGTAGGGTGTAGACAAGCATGCATATTGCAGAGTGACATGCTTCAGTGAAAAGATCAACGATATGGAGCATCCATTAGATATTTTCCCCAGGGTATGCTGGTGTGTTGGGAAACGAGCAGGTGGATACATTGGCAGGATCTGCACCTCTGGATGGGGTATAGTTGCACGATAAGTCAGATATGATCAGGGCAATTTGGGATTGTGTATATAGTGTAAAAGAACAGATACACCATCATTGCCTGCAGAGAATGGTGCGGCAGGGAGTGACCAGACGACCTGGCCAACACACAGTTATCCAAGGAAAGCCAGGCGGACATATAATGGTGCGGCAGGGAGTGACCAGAGGACCTGGCCAACACACAGTTATCCAAGGAAAGCCAGGCGGACATATAGTGGTGCAACAGGGAGTGACCAGAGGACCTGGCCAACACACAGTTATCCAAGGAAAGCCAGGCGGACATATAGTGGTGCAACAGGGAGTGACCAGAGGACCTGGCCAACACACAGTTATCCAAGGAAAGCCAGGCGGACATATAATGGTGCAACAGGGAGTGACCAGAGGACCTGGCCAACACACAGTTATCCAAGGAAAGCCAGGCGGACATATAATGGTGCAACAGGGAGTGACCAGAGGACCTGGCCAACACACAGTTATCCAAGGAAAGCCAGGCGGACATATAGTGGTGCAACAGGGAGTGACCAGAGGACCTGGCCAACACACAGTTATCCAAGGAAAGCCAGGCAGACATATAGTGGTGCAACAGGGAGTGACCAGAGGATCTGGCCAACACACAGTTATCCAAGGAAAGCCAGACGGACATATAATGGTGCGGCAGGGAGTGACCAGAGGACCTGGCCAACACACAGTTATCCAAGGAAAGCCAGGCGGATATATAATGGTGAAGTAGGGAGTGACCAGAGGATCTGGCCAACACACAGTTATCCAAGGAAAGCCAGACGGATATATAATAATCAGACTGCAGCTGTTACCATTAGTATTGGGACTCTCGCCGGTTGTTGAATTGAGGACGGAGTGTGTAAGGGAATGTCTCCAGTGCTGTGATGTCGGTTCTCGACACTACTCAGCTCTGTACTATCAAAATGTTAAAATTTGATTTACAAATTCTTCTTCTGCGTTATTCCGGAGAGTTTTTTCCGGATGTGATTGCGTTGTGCCTGTTTACATCGGAGCCTTCAGGACGAAAATCCGGTATTTGTTGACCGGGTTAACATTCCTGGGGATTTACAAATTTTATACCAAAGTGTTAAAAAGTATGTTTATAAAATCTACACTTGAATTCAAAATTTAATTGTAAACTCTACACTCAGGATCATAGTCTATTTATAAACTTTGCATTAAAATGCTAAAAGTTTAATTATGAACTGTACTCTAGTATTAAAAGATTTAACTGAACTTTGATTCTTCACACAGGTTTGTGAAGCTCATATCCATTTTGGTCGACAAGAAGAGGGATATGTAGGAGAGATGCCCCAGTTTGCCGGTCATAAATGCTCTGAGATCATTCGTGACCTTCTGGAGATTAAAATTCAATTTGAGAAATACCATCGTGTTTTACGTGGTCAGAAGAAACATGCCCTAAATGTGATGAATTCTTCATGGCATGATGCATACCGCAGGTAAATGACTAAGAAAACTTTAGCTGCAAAATTCAACCAACCATAGGATGTCTTTGTGTTGAAGTGGTCAAATGTCTGCCTCATGTTTTGAAGGTCATGGGTTTGTTCCCTGGACTGCTTAATTCAGAAAATGAGTACACATTTTCTGGAGGCTTCTAGGAGTCGTTGCTGGAGCTACAAAGTTTGTGCTTTGTGCGATGCTCTTGGCAAGTGGTTTGCCGTTCCACTGTGTTCCACGTTCACACATGGAGTAACACTGTGTAGTGAAGTTGACCCTCTCGACTTTAGTACTTTTTAGTACAACCAACCATTAATCAGTCCAAAGATAACAAAAGAAGAAGAAATCAGTAAACAATGAGGAAGTGAAGGATCTTCTAGAAGAGGTAAGACATGTAAAGAAAGCTACAAAAAGTATTAAACAGATTATGCTTCCTAAAGAGCGAGGTCATTGACTGATACTAGGATTCAAGAAAGTGAGCCTTTAATTTTCTTCACCAATTTCTGATTGTCAGTTCTGTTAGTTGTACAGTTTGAAGTAAAAAAGTTGGGATATAATCAGTTATATTCTTTTAGCATGATCTAAGATAGCAATACTAGCATTAATTGTAAGAACTGGTGATATTAGTAGGAAGAAATAAGCAAGGTTAAAGAGGGAAAAAAAGGAGGGGGGGCTGGGTGGGGTACATGTGTGTGCGTGTGCGTGTTTGTTTTGCTGATTAAGATTTGTTGCTGCAATGCCCTCTGTATTTTGTAATTGTAATTTTGTAAAGCTGACCTACACTTTGTGTTGTCCAATTGTTTAAATTTCTACAGCTTTACCACAGTTACACCCATTTCATTTATACATGTGGCTTAACTGATTCACTGTCGCACGTCACTTTATCAGCTGAATGGAACTCTCTGTGACTGCAATGCGCCACTGTATCGTCTGAATGTTGACAGTTCGTTATTTTTTTCATTTCGCGTACCTTCCGCAAGTTTAATGCCCAGTACATAAAAATGTACGCGCAGAATAGATATGCCTTCGAAATTTATCAGACAAGACACATGGCATAAGCTTTGTGAAATTGGTTTAAGCTTTGTGAAAGTGGTTTGTTTTTATTATTTTAGAAATGGCAGTGCCCTATGGTTCTCGGCTCATCAATTTACGCCAGATTATCGTTTCAAACAATTTTAGCTTATAGTTATTCTGATTTAAAGGAATTCGTGAAAGATTCTAAAACTGATAGCACGTGCAGTAATGTGGTTATTTAGTTAAATTATTTAGCATTATGGAAAACAAACCTAACAGTGAAAGTTCGTTATCATGTGATGGCACATGTCGAATTATGCTTGCTCTAATGGTCCACACTTGTGCCCCTAAGTTTGCTTTGCCTTTCACAAATAAGCTAAGGAGTATTGAAATAATTAAATTGAAAAGAATAATACTTATAAAAAAAATATAAATTAGTGTATATATTGTAATGAGTACAAATCTGCCTCGTATTTTCCTGAATTTTTTTCATTTTGTGTGAAAATGATGTGCTTCAAAATATGATGTTTTACTTGTGTTTTGATGGTGTTAAGGAGCAGTTCTTATGATATGGGTGAAGAAAAGTTGTGTATTTATTATTATTCACAAACTATAATTGGATTATCATCAAAGATTGAGGAGTAGTGCCTTGGTAAGTGGAAATTTTAAATAATTGTCACCCCTGTCTTCAAACTTTCTTTTTCAAAATCTAACATTATTTTTATTATATTTATAACCTATAACAATAGTAGCAATCCCCTTTAATTTAATATATAATATAATATAATTGCTACCATTTTAACCAATTTTAGACCATTACTATGACACACCCCTACTTCCCATTTTCTGCCATCAATTTCTGTTTGGTCCAAACCCACTTTTTTGTTTGGCAGTGAATCAGTTAATGACAATGGAATTTACAAGCAAATGTAGTACTTCGGCAAGGAGCACATGAAGAGAGAGTACAGTTGTAATCATAGCTATTGTATTCTTGTAACAGGCATTATACATGCTCTTTGATGTTTGCAAAGGAAAATGTTACTTGTTCATTTTATTGTAGGTTCCAAATGGGAATACGAGACTTGGAAGTGATGATGCAGAATACAATTGTAACAGCATTTAAAAATGTGACAACTGTACAAGGGGGCGTGGAGCTGCTAGAAGTCTTTGTACATCTCTCCTCCAGGGAGGTAACAATTATGTCTTATTGTCTTTTATTTCTCCCTTGTAAATATGTCAGACATTTTACTGAATATTATCTGCATTCTTTCCTTTCCTTGTTCATATTATTCCAGTATTGAATACCCAGCTTCTACAGGATTGGCTATGTATTGGCCTTTCTTCATCTACTGTAACTGTTATGTCCCTTTCTTTATATCATGGCTTGTGTGGCTATTGTTTGAGCTGGGGTTAGTCTGCAAGTGTGAAGGATTGAACAAACCCCATCTTTACAATAGTATGGCTATAACACCACTTATGGGTTGATGAGAACCTGTGACTCAGCAGTCTGCATAATTGGCCCAGGGATCATGTGAGCCGTGATCCATGCACATCACTAAGCAACTGAATGATAAGAATAATGAAAACCCCTGGACAGCTCAGTAGCCCTTGGCTTCCCTAGAATATGGCTGTTGTGAATTGTAGAATGCGTGTGGCATATGATAGTTTTAGCAGCATTAATGCTTGTGGTTTCTATATCAGGTATGATAGTCAACATATCTTGTGGCTGAGCATGTTGGACCATTGAAGCATGGTTACATGTGTATGTTGATCTAAAGCACACTGGCTGCTGGGACAGTCAGTAAATAAGTCAAGGACCCGTTTAGCATGTCTGGAGGTGTATTGGCGATATAATGCTCGCCCCATATATTAGACTACTAATATGCATGCAAGGGTTGGTGTGGTCAGTATTACACTGGCCGTCTTTACTTCCGAAGACATGTCCTGGTACCCATTTTAGACTAGATCTATCTGAGAAAGCAGGTCTATTTTAAAAATCTGCCTCACTGTGAGGAGTAACTTATTTGCCTTGGTGTAGTTTGTTTTTGTGGAAAATTATATATGAAGTGCAGACAAACTGCTGAACCTTAATGAGGAGAAAGTGCTGAAATAATAACACACTATAACAGGCAATCAGATTTTCATCACACAAACATTTAGTTAAGTACATGTTTAGTAGGCGGTTCTGTGGTGAAGGGATGCAAGTTGTAATCGCTCATACTGCGTTTGAAACACAGCTGAGCAAGATTTTGGAAGCAGACTGCCTTGCGCTGTTTTCATAAAATGATATGAGTACCAGTCGTTCAGGAAGCAGTGGCAAACTACTGAACATAAACTTGCCAAGAAATCACAAACAGCCAAAAAATGCTGAGGTTGACTATGAGGTCCTGTAAAGGATATGCAGCTAAATTTAACATGTTTAGTAAGTAAATAAAAACATGGTCACCAGAGTTCTGGATCAGGTTTGTATTCTTTCCTTGATTATGTCATGTAGCCAGACCATCCAGGTACACCTGCAACGAGTGACAAACATGGACACTATATACATCACACAAGAAAAATCTCATGGCAAGTGAAATTAAATGCT
Organism: Cepaea hortensis; assembly: GCA_963921405.1. Lineage (NCBI taxonomy): Eukaryota > Metazoa > Mollusca > Gastropoda > Stylommatophora > Helicidae > Cepaea > Cepaea hortensis. The sequence continues at coordinate 78,211,260 of OY992883.1, forward strand.
TTCAAAAAAAGATGAAAAATTGTGACAAAAGAAATGTGATCTGTACACCACCGTGCATTGAGTACATAGTGAAAGAACAAATGTAGTATTTAAGTTCAGACATTTTGTGAGAATGAAGCCCAGTCAGTTACCACTTTGTCCCTGTGATCAAAGAGGCTCTGGCTGTAGGGCTAGAGGGAGAACAAAACAAAAATATGGATAGATTCAATCAAGATTATACAACACACACTCAACAGTCCAGGTAGCATCCTGCTCAGGATCAGCAACTGCAGCTTCCTCCTGTAAATAATGGCAAATCAATGGGCAATAAGTCAACAGTAAAGTAAAGGAGCGTTTGTTCATGCCTGGTGGTGTATTTGGTGCTAGCTCTATATTTGTGTATAGACCAATTGTTCAATATCATGCCATTTGTCTTACTTCCCAGGACATTGTTTGGTCATCATTTTAGGCTGGGTTGAGTTGAGTTGAGTTGAGTCAAGAACCGACATCACTGCATTCAGGACATTCCCATACGTGCTCAGTCCCCTCGTTCAACAGCCAGCAAAGAGTCATACTACTAATCATACCCACCGCTATCTGATTAAAAGTTCTCCTGGTCTTCCCTCTCAGTTTTGAGATTCTTCCAGAACCCCTGCCGATCCGCCGCAATCTCATTCTTTCCACATATGGGTTCTCAATCTGTTCCTCCGCCTTCTCCACCTGGTTCCACAAGCGCACGACCACCTCCCCCTTGTCCATAGGCAAAATTCCACCAAGAGGTGCATTCCCTGCTAGCCTATCAGCCTGTTCATTCCCCCGTACACCCGCATGGCGAGGGCAAAATATCCATACAATTCTCATAATCTGTGACCTCTGAAGCGATGAAAGCCATTCCATACGAAACATTCTTTTCTCCACCTTGCTAAGCATACTCTTTGAATCCGTAATGAACACGTGTGTTACAGTAGTCTCCTCTAGCCACCGGAATGCCGCTGTTACTGCCTCCACCTCCACTCTCATGCTGAAGGTCGTAGTCTCATATGCCAGACTCTCCTTTTTCAAGACTCACCCATTAGCCTTTGCAATAAAGCCCCAGCCACTACGTCTGTTTCTCACCACTGACCCATCAGTATAGATGACTATGTCACCTTGATGTGTGTTGCTCTGGATCAGCTGTTGCACTTCAAACTCAGTGCGGCCCGCTGCCCATTCTCTGCACTCATGACCCAGTGTTATTATTAAATTGTACCAGTCCGTCATGTCTTCCGGAACTTCAACCCACTCTCTTTCATGATTGATGGTCTCTAGATCACACACCTGAAAGTTCTGCCTGTGCCATCCAGGACCTGCCTCGTCTTAGTCTATGACCCTTAACCTTATCCATTGCTGCATGCAGCGGGTGATCCCTGACTGCGGCAACTCTCAGGTACCATTTGGCCTGAAGGACCCTATGCCTATCCGTCATTGTTGGTAGCGATGGGTCAACCTGGAAACCAAGGTCAATTAAAAAATATGTCTCAATGGAGATTTGAACACATGACCACCAGGTTGACAGGCAAATGTGCTAGCCACTGTGCCACAGCAGGTCCCCTATAGATCATAGACTCAGTGAAAATTAAGTCCAACATTTTCCAGCCTGTAAGCTACTCTGTAAAAACTGCATGTTTAACAATGTTGTTTAACCCTTTACAGGGCAGAACGTCCATTTGCGGCTGATCGCTTAAATGAGCATATCGGCCGTTTACGTCCGATACTATTATGCATTGTAAAAGCGCGATCTCTCGGCTTTCTGACACTTCCAACAGCTACTTTCGCTTTCGCCAATAGCTTGACAACGTGGCCGCCATTTGTAAGCACCTACTATGAATTTGAACGGACTTTTATGGACTTGTTTTGATAGTTTTCGGGATTTTTACGCTTAGTTTTTCCAAATGGATTTCGGCCATTCTTCAAGTGATAGCCGAGATTTCGCTAGGTTTAATGTAAGTGACATTAAAGGGCACGAAGTTGACTATTAATCGCAGCTAGATATCAGTGAAAAGCGTTACTTTGCATTAGCAGTCGCCAGTCAGACTTTAAAGAAAGTGATTATGATTTTGAAAATGTGTTTGTAAATTGCCGTATAGATGACGGAAAATCACAAACAACATGCTGTATTTCGTAAATATTTGTGTTCATATATGGATTACCGACAACATTCACGTGAGTAACATATTCTGCATGCTTTTCCCTTCATTGTGTTGTTTATTTAACTAAAATCGGTTGACTAACACCTTATTTGTAATGTTTTTACTAACGCAACCCGAAATTTTTACCGAACCTGAAAACATCTTGCCCGTTCAGGGCTAAAAAACGGACAAGCGTCGGCCCTGTAAAGGGTTAACACAGCTGTATGTAAAAACTTCATGTTTTTAATCACATATCTTCATCATCATTATGTGTCATGCCAATAAGCGTAGGTGGTCATGTTTCGCCATCTCACAAGATCATCAGAGTAGTGGATCAGCTCAGTGTTCTTGTCATGACCATACCACATGGCCAAGGAATCCAGCTATTACTCCTCTGCTTTCCCCATGTTCTCTTCCCCTCAATCTTGCCAATTGTCACCAAGTTTTCCAATTTATTTCTTCTTATAACGTGTCCACAAAACTGTGACTGTCTACATCTAATTTCTCTAATCAGTTTTCATTTGTTTCATGTAGGACTTGGTCAATATCACATGTATGGAGTGTTAAAAGCATCTGGTATCTGTTAGCCAGTTCCTCTGATATACATTGTCCTGTTGTTGTCATCATAAGTTTATGCATACAAATACACACAAATGTACAAGAGAACATGCTGGCCAGCTGTTAATTATTCAGAATGTTCATCTTGTTAGGTCGTTCACAGTATCATCACGAAGTTGACCACGGAATTGTGCCGGCTATTTACTGAGGAACTGAATGCTGTGAAGAAAGATATGGCATCCAAAGATGAGTACAGGACACCATCATTCCCCAAATATGCTGGCTCTGCACATTTTGCTAGAATGATGAAACTTAGAGTGCAGAAGACAATGAGTGTGAGTAGTTAGTTGATCTTCTGTGAGGCTGAGATGTCCTCCTTCTTTTCTTCTTCTTCTTCTTCTACTCCTCCTCCTTCTATTTCTTCTGCTGCTGCTTCCTCCTCCTGCTTCTCTGCTGCCTTTATCCCCCAGTGAAGCAAACATGCCAGCTGCTGTGGCTGCCTGCTTCCTTTATATTCTTCCCATGAAAGTAATTTATGTGTATAATTCTCTTTGCTTTGTGTTTTTAGGACTCCCTATATTTCTTTTGCCCTGCAGGTTTCAAAGAAAAGAGTTTCTAGTTATATTATTGACATGTTTTCTCAATGTGTGTCCTGTCTAGTACCAGCATCTTATTCTTCTTCTTCTGCTGCGTTCATCAGGAGTGTTTTTTCCAGACGTAATTGCGTTGTGCCTGTTTACTACAGAGCTGCTATACTTGCGCCTTTTGGCCAACACATTCTGCGGGCGTTTGTTGACCGGGTTAACCCGCCCAGGTGGCACCAGCATCTTATCCTCACCTTTGGATTCTCTAAAATGTGTTTAGTTCTCACCATGACCGCTGCATTAGCCATTCTGTCATACCATGTTAGTCCTATCTTATCCTCACCTTTGGATTCTCTAAAATGTGTTTAGTTCTCACCATGACCGCTGCATTAGCCATTCTGTCATACCATGTTAGTCCTATCTTATCCTCACCTTTGGATTCTCTCAAATGTGTTTAGTTCTCACCATGACCGCTGCATTAGCTATTCTGTCATACCATGTTAGTCCTATCTTATCCTCACCTTTGGATTCTCTCAAATGTGTTTAGTTCTCACCATGACCGCTGCATTAGCCATTCTGTCATACCATGTTAGTCCTATCTTATCCTCACCTTTGGATTCTCTAAAATGTGTTTAGTTCTCACCATGACCCCTGCATAAGCCATTCTGTCATACCATGTGTTAGTCCTATCTTATCCTCACCTTTGGATTCTCTCAAATGTGTTTAGTTCTCACCATGACCGTTGCATTAGCCATTCTGTCATACCATGTTAGTCCTATCTTATCCTCACCTTTGGATTCTCTCAAATGTGTTTAGTTCTCATTATGACCGCTGCATTAGCGATTCTGTCATACCATGTTAGTCCTATCTTATCCTCACCTTTGGATTCTCTCAAATGTGTTTAGTTCTCACCATGACCGCTGCATTAGCCATTCTGTCATACCATGTTAGTCCTATCTTATCCTCACCTTTGGATTCTCTCAAATGTGTTTAGTTCTCACCATGACCGTTGCATTAGCCATTCTGTCATACCATGTTAGTCCTATCTTATCCTCACCTTTGGATTCTCTCAAATGTGTTTAGTTCTCACCATGACCGCTGCATTAGCCATTCTGTCATACCATGTTAGTCCTATCTTATCCTCACCTTTGGATTCTCTAAAATGTGTTTAGTTCTCACCATGACCGCTGCATTAGCCATTCTGTCATACCATGTTAATCCTTCTATTCTGCACAGGCACCAGTTGATGTTTATGTTTTATTAGTAATTTTTGAAAGTTATTCTCCATCTTTCTGATCCATACTAATTTGATGTTAAAGTTAAATATTTTAAGTTGATACTAGAGTTAATTTCTTTTTGACTTCCAAACATTTCTTAGTGCTATGAGAGCTCCTCTTGTCTTATTTATTGTAATGTTAATGTCTATCATCTGTATATGCGATGCTACCTTCTTTGAGGATTCTCTCATGTGAAGTTGTTTGTGCCTGCATATTTGGTAGATACGCTCTTCAGCTCTTGGAATTCATCACCCACATTCTGTGTGAACCCGACGAGAGGATCATATGTACATCATTTACATCTAAAGTCAGCTTAGTTGTTGTCAAGGAGATTTTTATGTCAAGCGACCAGTACAGTCTGCTGTTTACCATTCTGTTAGTTAGTTTGCCTAAACATTGGTGTTAGGAAGACTTCCTGGTGGTTTCCCCTTAGACTGAAGAGGTGGTGGCTGTGAGCCATTTTGCTGATAGCTGTCACTTGTTCCGTATTCTATTGATAAACCATAAAAGCTATCTTTTTGTCTTTAACCCCCGAGCTGACCAATCATCTCATTTTTTATTTCGTCTGGTCACAGCACGTTATTGTTCATCAATTTGTGTATTGCTACTTTCAGTTCTTGTGAAATGAAGGATCATCAGTTTGTGTATTGCTACTTTCAGTTCTTGTGAAATGAAGGATCATCAGTTTGTGTATTGCTACTTTCAGTTCTTGTGAGATGAATGATCATCAGTTTGTGTATTGCTACTTTCAGTTCTTGTGAAATGAAGGATCATCAGTTTGTGTATTGCTACTTTCAGTTCTTGTGAGATGAAGGATCATCAGTTTGTGTATTGCTACTTTCAGTTCTTGTGAGATGAATGATCATCAGTTTGTGTATTGCAACTTTCAGTTCTTGTGAAATGAAGGATCATCAGTTTGTGTATTGCAACTTTCAGTTCTTGTGAGATGAAGGATCATCAGTTTGTGTATTGCTACTTTCAGTTCTTGTGAGATGAAGGATCATCAGTTTGTGTATTGCTACTTTCAGTTCTTGTGAGATGAAGGATCATCAGTTTGTGTATTGCAACTTTCAGTTCTTGTGAGATGAAGGATCATCAGTTTGTGTATTGCTACTTTCAGTTCTTGTGAAATGAAGGATCATCAGTTTGTGTATTGCAACTTTCAGTTCTTGTGAAATGAAGGATCATCAGTTTGTGTATTGCTACTTTCAGTTCTTGTGAAATGAAGGATCATCAGTTTGTGTATTGCAACTTTCAGTTCTTGTGAAATGAAGGATCATCAGTTTGTGTATTGCAACTTTCAGTTCTTGTGAAATGAAGGATCATCAGTTTGTGTATTGCAACTTTCAGTTCTTGTGAAATGAAGGATCATCAGTTTGTGTATTGCAACTTTCAGTTCTTGTGAAATGAAGGATCATCAGTTTGTGTATTGCTACTTTCAGTTCTTGTGAAATGAATGATCATCAGTTTGTGTATTGCTACTTTCAGTTCTTGTGAAATGAAGGATCATCAGTTTGTGTATTGCTACTTTCAGTTCTTGTGAGATGAAGGATCATCAGTTTGTGTATTGCAACTTTCATTTCTTGTGAGATGAAGGATCATCAGTTTGTGTATTGCAACTTTCAGTTCTTGTGAGATGAAGGATCATCAGTTTGTGTATTGCTACTTTCAGTTCTTGTGAAATGAATGATCATCAGTTTGTGTATTGCTACTTTCAGTTCTTGTGAAATGAAGGATCATCAGTTTGTGTATTGCTACTTTCAGTTCTTGTGAGATGAAGGATCATCAGTTTGTGTATTGCAACTTTCATTTCTTGTGAGATGAAGGATCATCAGTTTGTGTATTGCAACTTTCAGTTCTTGTGAGATGAAGGATCATCAGTTTGTGTATTGCTACTTTCAGTTCTTGTGAGATGAAGGATCATCAGTTTGTGTATTGCTACTTTCATTTCTTGTGAGATGAAGGATCATCAGTTTGTGTATTGCAACTTTCAGTTCTTGTGAGATGAAGGATCATCAGTTTGTGTATTGTTACTTTCAGTTCTTGTGAGATGAAGGATCATCAGTTTGTGTATTGCAACTTTCAGTTCTTGTGAGATGAAGGATCATCAGTTTGTGTATTGCTACTTTCATTTCTTGTGAGATGAAGGATCATCAGTTTGTGTATTTGCTACTTTCAGTTCTTGTGAAATGAAGGATCATCAGTTTGTGTATTGCTACTTTCAGTTCTTGTGAAATGAAGGATCATCAGTTTGTTTATTGCAACTTTCAGTTCTTGTGAGATGAGTGATCATCAGAAGCAGCTCTAAGGACTTCGCTTGACCAGGTTTTCAGTTTGCTTTTTAGCAGCAATTTTCATCTAACTTCTTTCTCTGCTGAGGTTTGTTTTCTTCTTACTCCTTTCAGTGTTGCGCAAGTGTCGCTGGCTTTATTCCTTTCTCTTTTCATGTTTATTTTACTGCAGGTTTTTCTTAAGATCTCCTGCTTGTTGTTCCCTTATGAAATACCAGACCTTTGCTGTCCACCTCTTGTAGCCAGTTTTGTGATTAGATAGGGTGCTCTTTAGCCTTTTGCCTGTCTTCTCTCCTCTATGTGACAAATTTACTTGCACCTAGTGTCTAGGTCAAAGCTACAGTAAGGTTTGCATGGCCTGCGCTTTCCCCTTGGAATTTACTATTGGCAGCTGTGGTGATTATTGTACACATGCTGTTGTAGGTTGTGTTGACGTCATCTGTTTGGACCATTTTGTCTAACTCAGACCATCATGTTAATTATAGTGTCACTCATCATTTCTTATTGTTACATCAGTTGTTAGTCATTATTTCTGGTTGTTACATCAGTTGTCAGTCATCATTTCTTATTGTTACATCAGTTGTCAGTCATTATTTCTTATGGTTACATCAGTTGTCACTCATCATTTCTTATTGTTACATCAGTTGTCACTCATCATTTCTTATTGTTACATCAGTTGTCACTCATCATTTCTTATTGTTACATCAGTTGTCACTCATCATTTTGTATTGTTACATCAGTTGTCACTCATCATTTCTTATTGTTACATCAGTTGTCACTCATCATTTCTTATTGTTACAACAGTTGTCACTCATCATTTCTTATTGTTACATCAGTTGTCACTCATCATTTCTTGTTGTCACTCATCATTTCTTATTGTTACATCAGTTGTCAGTCATTATTTCTTATTACATCAGTTGTCACTCATCATTTCTTATTGTTACATCAGTTGTCACTCATCATTTCTTATTGTTACATCAGTTGTCACTCATAATTTCTTGTTGTCACTCATCATTTCTTATTGTTACATCAGTTGTCAGTCATTATTTCTTATTACATCAGTTGTCACTCATCATTTCTTATTGTTACATCAGTTGTCACTCATCATTTCTTATTGTTACATCAGTTGTCACTCATCATTTCTTATTGTTACATCAGTTGTCACTCATCATTTTGTATTGTTACATCAGTTGTCACTCATCATTTTGTATTGTTACATCAGTTGTCACTCATCATTTCTTATTGTTACATCAGTTGTCACTCATCATTTCTTATTGTTACATCAGTTGTCACTCATCATTTTGTATTGTTACATCAGTTGTCACTCATCATTTTGTATTGTTACATCAGTTGTCACTCATCATTTCTTATTGTTACATCAGTTGTCAGTCATTATTTCTTATTGTTACATCAGTTGTCACTCATCATTTCTTATTGTTACATCAGTTGTCACTCATCATTTCTTATTGTTACATCAGTTGTCACTCATCATTTTGTATTGTTACATCAGTTGTCACTCATCATTTTGTATTGTTACATCAGTTGTCACTCATCATTTCTTATTGTTACATCAGTTGTCACTCATCATTTCTTATTGTTACATCAGTTGTCACTCATCATTTTGTATTGTTACATCAGTTGTCACTCATCATTTTGTATTGTTACATCAGTTGTCACTCATCATTTCTTATTGTTACATCAGTTGTCACTCATCATTTCTTATTGTTACATCAGTTGATAGTCATCATTTCTTATTGTTACATCAGTTGTCAGTCATTATTTCGTATTGTTACATCAGTTGTCACTCATCATTTCTTATTGTTACATCAGTTGTCACTCATCATTTCTTATTGTTACATCAGTTGTCAATTATCATTTCTTATTGTTACACCAGTTGTCAGTCATCATTTCTTATTTTCACAACAGTTGTCACTCATCATTTCTTATGTTCACAACAGTTATCAGTCATCATGTTTTGTGTTTACAACAGTTGTCAGTCATCATTTCTTGTGTTCACAACAGTTGTCAGTCATCATTTCTTGTTGTTACATCAGTTGTCAATAATCATTTCTTATTGTTACATCAGTTGTCAGTCATAATTTCTTGTGTTCACAACAGTTGTCAGTCATTATTTCTTCTTGTCTCATCAATTGTCAGATTTATGTCTTTTATTACACCTACAAGTACCGTCCGTTCCAGCCCACCAGTTCCTCTATTTCCTCCAACTCTGACAAGACCATGGCAGAACTCATTCACTTGCTATAGACCTTTTTTAAGATTCTGCACGCAATTCCTGATTGGATTTAATAATGGACAGAAATGTGTTTTCATTTATCTGAAATATTATTTGTAATTGTTCTGATTGTAATTTGCTGTGTAGTGCCTGCATGCTTACTGCTGTCAAACTTGTGTTGATAGATTCTAGAACGGGCCTACTTCTTACCAAAGATAGGCATGAAAGATGAAATGAGGATACAGTTCAAAGCACTGGTGGTAGCCATAGATGAATACATACAGAAGACTTATCTGGAGTGGATTGCTGTTTCCATTAAGGTTTGTTTTTTTGGGTGTACTTTCTGGATATAGCTGTATGGACATCTATTTTACTAACTCTCACTAAATAATTTGTTGCATGGCCTTTACAGGACACTGCAACTAGCCCCAGCATTTATTGGCTGTTGGTGATTTTCTGGGCAATTTACATTCAGCTATTTGCTATTGCTTTCTGAACGACTGACGCTCATGCTATTGAGTAAATCAACACAAGGTTGTCTGCTTCTAAAATGCCTGTAGCTGATTTTGACCCCGTATGCAGTCAGAGATAATGACTCAAATCACTGGGCACTTACATATCCAGAATAAATTCAGCTTAAATGGGCATGTAAAAGTCAAAAGCAAATTCTGGTCAAATGTAGAGGCATGAATGAACATGAATAAGAATATCTAATGCAAGTCACCCATGGAGACTTATGTTATTATGTCTTAATGTAGTCACTAGTGTTTACACCACGTTTATATGTTGTGCTTTGAGTATTTGTTTGCTGATGAAGGCTAGTTGCCGCAGGTTTTCTATAATTGTGTTCTGTAAAGCTGCATTACTTCATGTTATTTTATATAGTGAGAATTAATAGACAGTCCCCTGGTATTCTAGAATCAGCCTAGTTTTGGTTTGTTGAAAGATAACCTGGAATTAGCTGTATTTGGTATCCCAAGAATGAACAAATAAACTTTCTTTCCAAAGCGTTAAGAATCAGGCATGCAAGCACTCAGTGGTTGATGGGGTCAGTATCTCGCTGGCTGCCGTTACATTCCAAGACATGTTAGGTTGCTATTTTAGGCTGGGTCGACCTGGGAGTCCAGGTATATTTTTTACAATTTGAATTTGCCCCAACATGGATTTGATCCCATGACCACCAGGCCAGCAGGTGAGTGCCTATCACTGCGCTGCTGCTCCACAAGTTATTACAGTGCTAGATATATCAAATTTGTGTGTATAGACTGGTGAATTTTGCCAAATAATAATTGTTATTAGTATCAATAAGAGCCATTCCTGTCCTCCGGATATTTCCTGGGTAGTTAGTCTCCTTAAATGTGGCCAACTCACATCTACCATCCATTGCTTGGCTGATCTTATTCTTCACCTGCTCTTGGTTAATCAGTGTCAGCAAAGTTCTGGTCATATTATTTGTGTCATGTGTTACTGGCATCAGTTCTACTGCATTGTTTTCTCTGTTTCATCTTATCTAAACATCCTCATGGCTTAGGGGATCATGACATGTCAAACTGTTTATGAATTGTTGGTGAGAATAGTGATTACGGTCTATGCCTATCTGCCTGTGAACGTTTTCAATGTGTGTTTTTAAGTTATAACTTTGCCTGAGTTGGTTTGTTTGTATCCTGAACCACTGGAGGCGTGCTTTGGGCTCCGGGAGTGCTAGCCACTGCGCAATCAAAGGTCCTGTTTTAAATAAGATTTATTAATCAATAATTTAATGCATCATTTAAAGTAACATTTTTGAGAACATGCATCGTTTCTGTGACAACGTATGGATGTCAGGTATGAATTATTTTCATTTATTAATAAAGAGGAAAACTGGGGCTTTTGAGCTGAAATGTTAAAGAAAAATGTTACAATATTGTCAATTAGAAAGAAGGAAAGTACTGAAATTCTACAAGATCTGAAAATCAAAGAAAATTGGTTCATAAACAGTCATCTCTTGGAAAGTAAAATACTTTGGCTATATTAAAGAGCAGTGATGGAAGGAGAGGCAAGGTTCAACCATTATGAAGATGGACACAGGACATTAAAGACAGGCTGGTCATGAGAGTGCTTTAGGCGGGAGAAATGGGAAGAAATCATTAGTCTTTAGGCACATAGTGAGTGATGTTTTGCAAAGGACCTGTAACATGGTGATGAATTCACTAAATATTCTTTAGAATACTTGATTACACATTTCTTTGTTGTCTTCAAATACAGGAACCTTTAAAGCTGCTAGATATTCCCCTGATGTATCGTATGCATGTTCGGATACAGAAGATTGACATGAACTTCAGAGGGTTGGTATCCACTATTTTAGACTTGAATGATGGTTTGGTATGTATTACTGTTGTTCTTGAACTATAGGTGGTCCACTTCTGCCTTTTAGCTCCTGGTGGAGTGAAGGTCTTGAAGCATGGTATGACCAGCCCTTCCACTGTCCACAGACCCTTTCACTGCCCACAGACCCTTCCACTGCCCACAGACCATTTCACTGCCCACAGACCCTTCCACTGCCCACAGACCCCTCCACTGCCCACAGTCCCTTCATGTACCCTTTATTCTCCATTGGGAAATAGGTCCTCAACCAACTCATGCCAAGTTGTCTTATCTTGTTCTATGTCCTGCGGCCCTGTTCATGTTCTTCCCATATTATTCATCTTATCTTTAATTCTCTTCTCTATGTGCTTTTTTACCGGATCTGTGGTAAAGAGGTTACGAATGAAATTCATAATCCTGCATACCACTTTCGAAACACAGCTGCAAGCGATTTGGAAGTAGAACCATCTTGCGTTGGTTTCCATGCAAAGGTATTGAGTGCTGGTCATTCTGAAAGCAGTGGCAAGCTACTGAATGTAAAAAAAAAAAATGTTGCATATCCCTTCCAGGACGTTACAGTCAACACCAGCATTTTTCAGCTGCTGTTGATGTACTAGGCAAGTTTTTACGTTAAGTAGTTTAACATTTCTTTCTGAACGACCGGCTCCCATACCAGCACGATATAACACAATGCGACACGGTCTGCTTAAACTTACCAGGAAATTACAAACAACCAAAATATGCAAGGGTTGACTGCAATGTCCTTTAAATGATATACAACTAACAATGTGCTTTTGGGTATCCCACTATTTCCTTCACGCTGTGGGTTGCAGAAAAGGGTGTTTCTAGTTAAATTATCCTCAGCGTATGCCCTATCTGGCACCAGCATCTTTTCCTCACCCCTTGATTCATTGAAGTTTGTTCAGTTGTCTCCATGAGCTCCACATTGCTGATTCTATCATATTTATTTAGTCCTACTATTGTGTGCAGGCACCACTTAATTAATGTTTGTAATTTATTAGTAATGGTGACACAGTGAAAGAAGTTAAACGACAAATATCTACTGCTCTTCAAAGACTAAAACAACTGAATAAATTGTGGAGTGGGAGAGATGGACCTACCAAAATGAGATTTTTAAGAGTATGCATCTTTCCCATTGCAACACACGCCGGTGAGACCTGGACACTTACGAAACAAGCTGAACAGCATAAATGCCTTTGAATATAAATGTTATAGACGAGTTCTAAGAATATCTTGGATAAAGAAAGGAACAAATGCATCCATACTTCAAGAGCTGAATATTAAAGAATGTTGGCTATTAAGGACAATAAAATAAAGAAAATTGAAATATTTTGGTCACTTGAAACATCACAAAAGTTTGGAGAGAACAGTAATGGATGGGTGTATGCCTGGGAAGAGAGGAAGAGGAAAACCAAAGAGAAGATGGGTGCAGGATGTGCCGGATGATCTTCAGATGGGTGTATCAGATGCGGGACATTTAGCTTATGATTGAGAAGTTTTCTGGAAAGTTGTTATGTGAGTGAGGTTCAGCAAAGGACAGGCTATTGAACAAATGAATTTATTAGTAATTGTGTTCAGTTCTACTCCACATTTCTCAACCATGTAGTAATACTGATTTAACATTGGAGTAAAATAATCTGATCATGTGGTTGTTTCGGGATTTGAAATTTAAATATTGAGCACAACCCACTACTGGCAACGCCGATCGCATTCTGGTATGAACCTAAGGCCTATCCACGTCAATATGGAAGCACTATACTCGAGTTTCGCCCTCGTTTGAGCTCGTCAGTAGTGCATATCCCTGACCGGATCCGGAAACAGTCCCGGATCACGCATGTGAAGCGGGTGTGTAACCACGCGGCACACACTGGACACACCAAATTATCACAACAGAACATCACAACGCTACCCATCGTAGGCTATGCTCAAGATTGCCCAATCGCCGCGTAGCCTACGATGGGTAGCGTTGTGATGTTCTGTTGTGATAATTTGGTGTGTCCAGTGTGTGCCGCGTGGTTACACACCCGCTTCACAGGCGTGATCCGGGACTGTTTCCGGATCCGGTCAGGGATATGCACTACTGACGAGCTCAAACGAGGGCGAAACTCGAGTATAGTGCTTCCATATTGACGTGGATAGGCCTTAGGTTCATACCAGAATGCGATCGGCGTTGCCAGTAGTGGGTTGTGCTCAATATTTAAATTTCAAATCCCGAAACAACCACATGATCAATTTATTATTGCTCACTGGATTTAGGAGGCCTGGTGTTCCTTGCCAGTGAGAAGTCCTGATCGTTCGGGTCCCATCGATTGACGGACGTCGGTCGCGGCGATTGGGCAATCTTGAGCATAGCCTACGATGGGTAGGGTTGTGATGTTCTGTTGTGATAATTTGGTGTGTGCCGCATGGTTACACACCCGCTTCACATGCGTGATCCGGGACTGTTTCCGGATCCGGTCAGGGATATGCACTACTGACGAGCTCAAACGAGGGCGAAACTCGAGTATAGTGCTTCCATATTGACGTGGATAGGCCTTAGGTTCATACCAGAATGCGATCGGCGTTGCCAGTAGTGGGTTGTGCTCAATATGTAAAATAATCTGTTTGGTGTCAAGTTCAATTTCTTTTGACTTTTACAACTTTCTTAGTGCTATGCTATGAAAGCTCCTTCGTCTTTATTTACGCATTCATATACTTCTTTGCCATGTTTGATTTGTTTTCATTTGTCCATCAGCTTTAAGATTTCTATGGTCATCTATTTATCTTTAGCTTTTTATCTTCATTCCGGTAATATCTTTCTTTATTTGAAGTTTGGAGTTTTTCATCATTTCCGATTGATCATTTACACTTTGTATTTTAGATATTGCATATCTGTTTCTAACAATCTCCTCTTTTCAATCTTATTTTTATTCCTCCACATTTTGAGATGTCATCAGGTATTGTCTTCACACAAATCAGTGCATTTCTAAATATGTTATTAATCATTATGTAGCCCAGGGGTGTGCAAACTTTTTGTGTGTAGGGCCACATTGACAAATGTAAAGCTATAGGGGGGGGGGGGGGGGGTGCATAAATATATTGTGTCCACTTTGTTTACAGCAACCGATCATAATAAATAATTATGAATTATTTATAGGTTATTAAATAGTATAAATGACTAATTATTGCAATTTTATTTTACTTATACACTTATACATTATATTTTACAATATGGGCAAAAACGTTTACTAATTTGGTAACATGATTTAAAAAATTTTTAGTATAAATACATTTTTTAAATATCAATAAATTGCTTTAATTTAGACACAAACCGACTACATTGCCACTACAATTGTTGATTTCTAATGAGATGTATGTAACTGATTGCAATATTTGACAATATTCTTGAAAATACAAATTCTAAAATACAAAGTGTAAATGATCAGTGGAGCAATTTACTTGTTGAAATTCGCATGACAGCATGCAAGTTGCAATCCCGCAATAAAGACCTCTTCTTAGATTTATTGATCTTCAAGCAAGAAAATGCTTGTCACAATTGTCTGTTGATCCAAACAATGATACAAGTTTAGCTGCAAAGTTTTTCACGTTGGGAAATGATTCTTCTGATAAAGATCTATAGAAATCCAGCAAACCATCTGACTTAAATTTCTCTTTCAGGTAATGATCTGCTTGTAAGTCAAGCAGCTCCAACTGTATGTCCTCTGTGGCTGTATCAGATTCTGCACTAAAAGGGGAACTGAGAATATTGAACTATGACTCTGAGTTCTTGAAATCTTGGAATCTCCATCCAAATTCTTCTGTCAATGTATCTAATTGGGCTTTGTACTTTTCAGTCAGTCATTTCACCTGTAATGGTTTCTTGTTTCAGCAAAGGGAAGTGACAAAATCTTTTTTCACTTGCTTGTCTGGAGAACTGTGAGAGTTTTACCTGAATCGATTTTATATGTACATATAATTCATGAGCAAACACACCATTGCCCTGACGTTTAACATTCAGTTCATTTAACTTTGCCATAATTTCAATGACAAACATAAAGTCTAACTTCCACTTTTTATTTACAATGTTAGTATTAATGTCCCTTCATCTCTAGGAACATCACTATTTCTTCTCTGAGGTCACACACTTGCCTCAAAACCTTGCTGAGACTCAGCCATTGGAATGTTCAGTTTCCAAATCGTCAAGTAATGCCTTAAACTGTCTGTGAATAAGTCCTCTTGATCTGATGAGATTGATGACACTGACAACTGGGTCATTAACATGCTTGATATGTAAAACAACTTTACACAGACTTTCTTGATGGATCACACAGTGAAGAGGTAATAATGTCTGGTCAGGATATTCTGCTTTAATCTTATCACTTATCAACTTTACCAGACCTACATTTTTTCCAGTCAAAGCATGAGCTCTGTCAGTTGTAACACTTACCATCTTGTTCCAAACCAGCCCAGTTCTTTCAATACAGTTAGTAATAGCATTGAATATATCATGGCCTGTGGTTGTGTTTTTGGGTGACTCAACGCTCAGTAACTCTTCAGTGAGTTTGAAAGAAGTGTTTTTCCCACGTATAAATATCAATAATTGGCCAGTATCATGTACATTGGTACTCTCATCCAATGCAAGAGGGTACCACAAAAATTGTTTACTTGCATCTTGAAGTTTATGCATCAAATTGTCACTTATCTTGTCAACACATCTGACCACAGTTCTCCTTGATAAAGTAATGTAAATTTTTTTTGGGTTTTGTTCTGGACACATAATATTTGCAGCATCTAGCAATCATTCCCTGATAAACTCGCCATCAGAAAATGGCTTGTTCTGTTTTACAATTCTGTGTGACAGCACAAGACTAGCTTCTGTTGCAGCATCTTGAATTTAAGACTGTTTAGTGAAAACAGTTTGCTGTGTCTCCAAATTTTTCACCAGCTCCAGTCATTTCCTTTCGCTCTCTTCGGTTGCTAAATTGTATCCAAAATCAGAATGTTTGTTTGATAATGTCTTTTTAAATGGTACTCCTTGAAGACAGCCACTGATTCACGACACAACAAGCAAACTGATTTGCTACCAGCTTTTATATAATAGCACTTAGTTGTCCATTCATCATTAAAAACACAGGATTCATCTTCAATCTTACTTTTTTTTAGGGACGCTAATTTTTTTAATAAAATAATAACAGTTGGAATTTTACAAAACTTTAAAAAGGAAATGAAACAAAACCTACTTCCAGCTGTGTGTGAAAGTAAAATAATCGGAAAAAAAGGAATAAACTCAGAATAAATTTCAGAAATATATCAAGACTACTACAACAAAAACATTAATTTGAACATTATAAATGTGGAAATGATTTATAACAGCAAAATACCTTTTAAATTTAATATTTTCTTGCAAAATAAATCATTTTATTCACCGGATAAATGTCTTTTTTTCCATAAAAATCATCCTTATTACATTTTTACATGTCGATAAATATTTCTCTCTATTAAAATCAATAAATTAACATTTTAGCATTACATTATGAAGGTCAAGGGCTTCTACAAAAATAGAAAATTAGAAAGAAATGTTATCAAAAATGTTAAAACAATCATAATGGAACTTAAAATTCTATAAAATTCAACAAAATAACTTAAAAACGAAGTAAAAAGTTTTATTTCTAAATGCCCTCGAGGGCTGCATAATATCAGTTGCCAGGCCGCATGCGGCCTGCTGGCCGTAGTTTGCCCACCCCTGATGTAGCCAATTTGATTAAATGTTTTCTATCAGATCTTTTCCATGAGTCCAGTCATCTCTTATTTTGTTTAAACCAGGTGTTTCCAATCAAAATATTTATGTTTGTCCATTCTACCATGTATGTTTTTTCTCTTCTTCTATGTTTTTATTCCTAACCATAGTCACCAACCATATCTTTTATTCTCTTCTTTCTTACTTCTGTATTGTAATCTCCAAGTCATCTGTCATACCTAGCTAAATAAAAGAGTCATCAGTTATCACCTGTCACAGTAATCTGTATAAACATTTAACAGTTTCTAGTCAACTGTCAAACCAAGCTAAATAAACAAAAATGTTATCAGGTACACTCACTTATCATAGTTAGTTAGTTAGTCACGGTTCCAACTACTCGGCAACGGGTGGTCCCCATTATGCTCCGTTCCTGTGTCAGTGAATATCACACAAAATGCTCCTCACTGCCCTGTGTGAACAATGGAATAGACAGGAGTATCGGCAAGCCAACAGCCCGCACAGGTACACTGTGCATAATGCCACCGCCAGAATGCAAACACAGAAGTCTTCCACGAGAAATACAGTTCATTGTCGATGGAAACGGCAGTCACAAGAAAGGCTTCATGACCCGGGTTTCATCCCAAATGGCTCGGTTTCTTTCCACAGGGCACTTATGCCTAGATGTATCAAAAACAGTCACCAGTCTTCCTATAGCCATCCCCAATCCATAAATTAAAGTTCATATGGAAATCAATTCTTTCACAAGAATATTGGAGATAAATATATTACAATTTTAGATGTGAGTTTTGTGTTCAAAATTATATTGACATCCATACATCATGTTATATTCTTGTGTTACATGCAGGGAACTGTTGAAGATGCTACAGGAAGTACACTACTGGGAAAGATTGCACTTTGAGGTGCCTGTCTTTGCTGCAGAGCTGTATGCTCGTAAAGACCACCTGAAACATTTAATGGAGCTTGTATTGTTGATTGTGAGGGATTATAACCGGTGAGTTCTCTGGCACTTTTGTATACTTTGCTTTTATGCTGAGAATTTTGTTTATTAGAACTGTTTTAATTACAACTGACTTGCAAGTATTGTAATGGAGATAAATACCTATACACTGCGTCAATGAGGTGGGTATCTCATTGGTTTTTATTTAGATCAGTTATTCTATCTAAAATTTAGAACTCGTTACTTCAGATGAAACAACTGATCCACAGGAAATAAATGAACTTCTATTTGCAGATAATCAGTACCTGTTTTATAGCGATGAGGGCAGACTGCAAAATCATATTAATAATCTGAGTTCAACATGCAGCAGACACAATGTGAGTCTAAATACATCCAAAACCAAAGTAATGCAAGTTAGCAGATCTCCTGGTCCCCTAAGTATACAAATAAATAGCACATCTCTGAAACAAGTTAAAGAATTCAGATATCTTGGAAGTATGATCACAGAAGATGGAAGATTGGACAGAGAAATCAAAATCAGATGTCAAAAAGCAAGTGCACTTACATATCGACTATCACTCATACTGAAACATCCAAATATACCCATGTCTGCAAAACAACATATTGACCCCAACCCTATGCTACTAATCTCAAACTTGGACATTATCCAAATCACACTTTTGTAAAATCAACACCTGTGAGATGAGATGCCTGAAGAGAGCTGCCAACTTGAAAATCCAAAACCGAGAAGAAATGTTGTTATCAGACAGACACTGGGATCAACACCTTGTGCCACATTTATTGAAAGACAGAAGATCAAGTGGTTTAGCCATCTCATTAGAATGCAACACCATCAACTACCATCACTGGCCCTACATCAAAGATCATCTGCGACGAGACCAAGAGGACGCCCAAGAAGAAAATGGATTGACGACATCAAAGACATTGTACAATCACATGGAATGACACTATCCAATGCCACCCATCGGGCGCTGAAGTGCTAATTATTCCTCCCCATGACGCTTGACAGCAAAACTGAATGATGATGATGATGATAATCTTATCTAACTATCTGATACTTATCAGTTTCTGTGGCTTAGTGTTAGTGAATGCAATTTCATAATCCCAACATTTCAGGTTCTAAGTCAGTCGCAGATGAATGAACAAACTAACAAACTTTATTTTCAAAGGTACACAAATTGGGCACGCAGGCCCGTCTTACATTTGACCCTTCCAAACACTCATCTTCCATACATCAATTAACTATTTTGATGTTGCATTCACATGAGCAGATTGCTTTGCATTGATTTTCACAATGGTATGAGTTCTGGCTGCTCAGAAAGCACTGGGAAACTATTGAACGTAAAAGTGCCAAGAAAATCACAAGTTAACTTATTTGCATATCCTTTGCAGGATGTGTCGATCAACCCCAGCATTTTTGGGCTGTTTGTGATTCCTGGGCAAGTTTACGTTCAGTAGTTTGCCATTGCTTTCTGAATGACCAGCACCCATACGATTTCGTAAAAACCAACATAAGGTGGTCTGCTGTCAAATCTCCAACAGCTGTGTTGTGAACGCGGTATGGGGAATTACGAACTGTGTCCATAACCCCTTCGCCACAGAGCCGACAGACAATCACAAACACTCAATAAATGCTGGGGTTGATTGCCACATCCTGTAAAGGACATGCATCAGTGGCTACCCTTTTCATACCAAATTATAGAAATGTGTGGTGTAATATACATACAATCTTCCAAGCTTAATTAGCTGTCTTCTTCTTCTCTTTCATCTGCTGCTACACTCCTCCTCATCCTCCTCCCTTCTCATCCTCCTCCTTTCTCCTTCTCTTCCTTTCTCCTTGTACTTCTACTTCTTCTCGTCCTATTATTTCTGCTGCTGCTTCATTCTTCTTTCTTCTGTCATCTAACCATAATTGCTGTGGGACATTGGAATGTTGTAATGGAACTGAAATGAGTTTAATTCTTGTTCTGAAGTTCCAGTCAGAGGAAGTACAGGTGAATTGGAATATCTTATCACATTTGAAACACAGCTGCAGGCGATTTAACAGCAGACTGCTCTGTGTTGGTTTTCACACAATGGTATGAGTGCCAGTCGTTCAGAAAGCAATGGCAAACTACTGAACGTAATCTTGCCGAAAATCACATACAGCCCAAAAAATGCTGGGGTTAACTGCAACATCATGTAAAGGATAGCAACTAACTTAACATGGATGAAGACTATAAATATGTCTATCAACATATCTGGTCTTATCTATGAAGATCTATATGTGTCTATATACACATCATCATCAAGCTAGTCAGTCCTGATGTTGAAGACACATAATCATTTCAGTCCAATATTATCTGTTCTCAGAAATGTTCTTCTGTAGTGCATTATGTGTGATCTTCAATGTTTTTGCTGCTTGTATGATGTAGTTGTTGCTTGAACAATATCTTCTTTTTTTTCCCTTGAATATTGCCCTCCGGTATTTTGAATTGTATACCTCCATATCTTTTTATTATGATCAATCCAAGACAGCCTAGTTTTGTTTTATGTTTTTCAATAGTTCTCTATTTTCTGCTGTGTCTTTGTGAATTAGTTAATTTAATCTTCTTTCAGTCCAGTGTATTCTTTGCTTATAAAATAACATTCCACATCTCATAAACTTCCAATGTCTTTTCATCCTGTTTGGCTAGTGCCCTTGTTACAGAGCTGTGCAGTCCTGCAGGCCAGATATGCAGTAGGTTTTTCCATTATGCACTTTTGCTTAATTTCCATGAATTTACCAACTTTAGCGTAAGGCTGTGAGTACTGGACAGTTAGTAAATGAGCATGTAAATCTCTTATGTGAATGATGAAGACAAATGGAAACTGTCACATTAAGTTTCCAAGAATTAGTTTACGGACAGTCACAAAACCAAGTCTATTTCGAGCGATATATAACAAGACTTAACGCAAGTCTGCAGGCTGAATAACCTGGCATGAAATTAAATATTCATTCAGAACTGTCTTTCAATATCACACAATCACCTTGGGTTTGTCTATTAAAGAGCATGATCAGATGTCTATGTTAATGTTACAGGATTACTACAGAACTGTCTATTGAAGAACAAGGTCTGTTTAGGGAGAGAATACGCAGTCTGGAGCGGAACATTCAGCCAGGGTTGAAGAAAATAACTTGGGTAGTCAAAGAAACAGCAGACATGTTTCTCCAAGATTCTCGAGTACATTGCTGTTCTGTTCAGGTATGTTTTTTACAATGTGACTGAGTTTGTATAAGCCTTTCCTGGTCCCGATATTTCAGCTTGAGCATGGTTTCTCCTCTTTACACCATTAGACCATAACTGGAGTGGGGTGTGTTTGTGTGTGTGTTTTTAATTTTTAATTTGAAAACAATGTATAATAAGAGAAGGCTTAAAATATCAACCAATCACAAGTTCCTTTGATCTTTTACTGGAGTGATGAGGTGGCTGTAAACTGTAAGAAGTCTGCATCTAGTAGTGAAAATGTAATTAACTTTGGGCTCAGTCTTCTCTGCAAATTTCAAAGTGGGTGACATAAATTAAAATGCTCCCAACTACAAGCCATAGAACATGCCATAGCTGTTTATTTCAGTCTTCTTTATATTCTTTATATTCTTTGTTAGCATAGAGTTAACACTTTCATATTCAGAAGATTGTTTGGCTCAAGCAAGAACTGCAACTGATATATATATATATATATATATATATATATATATATATATATATATATATATATATATATATATATATATATATATATATATATATATATATATATATCGGCAAGCCAACATCCCGCACAGGTACACTGTGCATAATGCCACCGCCAGAATGCAAACACAGAAGTCTTCCACGAGAAATACAGTTCATTGTTGATGGAAACGGTAGTCACCAGAAAGGTTTCATGACCCGGATTTCATCCCATATGGCTCGGTCTCTTTCTGCAGGGCTCTTATCATGCCTAGATGTATCAAAAACAGTCACCAGTCTTCCTATATATATATATATATATATCTTTAAAAGTAATAGGTTGTAATACCATTATAGTATACACAATGTATAAAACATAAATATGAACAACAATATATCTTGGAAACTGAAATATTTTGCCTATATTAAACATCACAATGGTTTGGAATGAACAATGATGGATTGGGGGAGGGGGGGTGTGTTGACCAATCGTAAAAATGGACACAGGAGATTGCAGACGTATTGGGTAAGAAAATGCATGAGACAGTGGAATTGTCAGTGGATAAAACATCCTTTCAGTAGGCCATGAAGACAGTGATTATCTCTAAAGGATCTGCTGCATGATGATAACAGTATTTTTTATGTTCAATAGTTTGCCTTGATTTCTGAACGACTGGAAAACCAACACAAGGCAGTCTGCTGCCACATTGCCTGCTGCTGTGTTTTGAATGTGGTGTGCGGGATTATGAATGATTAAACATACTGTATATTATGTTAAAATTTAAAACAACTAGGTAAATGTTATTGACACATTTTGTATTGCATGGTATATCCGGAGAGATTAGCTGATCACACAGTGTATGTGGCTTTCAAAGAAACGAATTACCACATAATTGCACTTGCAAATTTGATTTATACATTTCATAGTTTTATGACTCCTAAATATCATTATATCTGCTTCTACATGTTTAAGTTCAATGTTTTCATGGTTTTCTTCCACTACTCTGGGGTGAATAGATACCCGTTGTTCTTGTTTCTTTTGTAATTGGTAAGAGTGATGTTGACATCAAGTGACAGGACTTGTGAAAGGTGTCAGAAAACTGTGTAAAGTATGCCCGACGTTAGAACAGTTTTTCATGGTAACAATACTCTTTTAAATTATAAGAACACATGTTTTTGGTGGTAGAAATACTTTTTGAAGTGATCAGAACTCAGTTTACAGTGGTAAGAATTCTGTTAAAAGTGATAAGAATGCAGTTCAAAGTGGTTTGATTGTTTTTGAAAATGATAAGAGCAGTTTAAAGTGATAAAAGACCCTTTTAATGTGAATCATCAAACACCTTGCACCTTGCTGATTAGTGTGGGCAATCATGCTTCTTCACATCTTGCTATCTCCAATAGCATGTATCAATATGTGTGCTCAATCTCTTCTATGCCTGTCAAGAATTTTCTCTCGCAGTCTTCCTCTATCTTCCTTTCACAAATCTTTCCTATTAATGTGATTACTGTATTACAACTTTAATGAAACATTGTTTTTGATGATATAAGATGTATATGTGGTATGATATTGACCCCTCACCTATTGAATGCTGATTAGTGTAAAAATATTGAGCTAGCACTATAGACTCAGTGGGAGCCACATTAGTGTAGTGGCTAGATGCTCACTAGCCTGTGTGGTAGTCATGGCTTTGCCAGATTATTTAAAATGAGCCAGCCTAAAATGGGTAACAGGAAGCATCTTGGGAAGTAAAGTCATCCTGCATGATACTAACCACATCACCCACCAACTGCGTATTGGTCAATAACAAATATGAGTCCAGCACCATATGACAGGTTGGTACTGGCCACATCACCCACCAAGTGCTGGTTGATTTATAGAAATATGAGTCCAGCACCATATGATAGGTTGGTACTGGACACATCACCCACCAAGTGCTGGTTGATTTATAGAAATATGAGTCCGTCACATATGATAGGTTGGTACTGGCCACATCACCCACCAAGTGCTGGTTGATTTATAGAAATATGGATCCATCACCATATGACAGGTTGGTACTGGACACATCACCCACCAAGTGCTGGTTGATTTATAGAAATATGAGTCCAGCACCATATGATAGGTTGGTACTGGACACATCACCCACCAAGTGCTGGTTGATTTATAGAAATATGAGTCCGTCACATATGACAGGTTGGTACTGGCCACATCACCCACCAAGTGCTGGTTGATTTATAGAAATATGGATCCAGCACCATATGATAGGTTGGTACTGGACACATCACCCACCAAGTGCTGGTTGATTTATAGAAATATGAGTCCGTCACATATGACAGGTTGGTACTGGCCACATCACCCACCAAGTGCTGGTTGATTTATAGAAATATGGATCCATCACCATATGACAGGTTGGTACTGGACACATCACCCACCAAGTGCTGGTTGATTTATAGAAATATGAGTCCAGCACCATATGATAGGTTGGTACTGGACACATCACCCACCAAGTGCTGGTTGATTTATAGAAATATGAGTCCGTCACATATGACAGGTTGGTACTGGACACATCACCCACCAAGTGCTGGTTGATTTATAGAAATATGGGTCCAGCACCATATGATAGGTTGGTACTGGACACATCACCCACCAAGTGCTGGTTGATTTATAGAAATATGGGGCCAGCACCAAATGACAGGTTGGTACTGGACACATCACCCACCAAGTGCTGGTTGATTTATAGAAATATGAGTCCGTCACATATGACAGGTTGGTACTGGCCACATCACCCACCAAGTGCTGGTTGATTTATAGAAATATGGGTCCAGCACCATATGATAGGTTGGTACTGGACACATCACCCACCAAGTGCTGGTTGATTTATAGAAATATGAGTCCGTCACATATGACAGGTTGGTACTGGCCACATCACCCACCAAGTGCTGGTTGATTTATAGAAATATGGATCCATCACCATATGACAGGTTGGTACTGGACACATCACCCACCAAGTGCTGGTTGATTTATAGAAATATGAGTCCAGCACCATATGATAGGTTGGTACTGGACACATCACCCACCAAGTGCTGGTTGATTTATAGAAATATGAGTCCGTCACATATGACAGGTTGGTACTGGCCACATCACCCACCAAGTGCTGGTTGATTTATAGAAATATGGGTCCAGCACCATATGATAGGTTGGTACTGGACACATCACCCACCAAGTGCTGGTTGATTTATAGAAATATGAGTCCGTCACATATGACAGGTTGGTACTGGACACATCACCCACCAAGTGCTGGTTGATTTATAGAAATATGGGTCCAGCACCATATGATAGGTTGGTACTGGACACATCACCCACCAAGTGCTGGTTGATTTATAGAAATATGGGGCCAGCACCAAATGACAGGTTGGTACTGGACACATCACCCACCAAGTGCTGGTTGATTTATAGAAATATGAGTCCGTCACATATGACAGGTTGGTACTGGACACATCACCCACCAAGTGCTGGTTGATTTATAGAAATATGGATCCATCACCATATGACAGGTTGGTACTGGACACATCACCCACCAAGTGCTGGTTGATTTATAGAAATATGAGTCCGTCACATATGACAGGTTGGTACTGGACACATCACCCACTGAGTACTGGTTGATTTATAGAAATATGGATCCATCACCATATGACAGGTTGGTACTGGCCACATCACCCACTGAGTGCTGGTTGATTTATAGAAATATGGATCCATCACCATATGACAGGTTGGTACTGGACACATCACCCACTGAGTGCTGGTTGATTTATAGAAATATGGGCCCCTCACCATATGACAGGTTGGTACTGGACACATCACCCACTGAGTGCTGGTTGATTTATAGAAATATGGATCCATCACCATATGACAGGTTGGTACTGGACACATCACCCACCAAGTGCTGGTTGATTTATAGAAATATGGGCCCATCACCATATGACAGGTTGGTACTGGACACATCACCCACTGAGTGCTGGTTGATTTATAGAAATATGGGGCCATCACCATATGACAGGTTGGTTCTGGACACATCACCCACTGAGTACTGGTTGATTTATAGAAATATGGGCCCGGCACCATATGACAGGTTGGTACTGGACACATCACCCACTGAGTGCTGGTTGATTTATAGAAATATGGGGCCATCACCATATGACAGGTTGGTACTGGACACATCACCCACTGAGTGCTGGTTGATTTATAGAAATATGGAGCCATCACCATATGACAGGTTGGTACTGGACACATCACCCACCAAGTGCTGGTTGATTTATAGAAATATGAGTCTGTCACATATGACAGGTTGGTACTGGACACATCACCCACCAAGTGCTGGTTGATTTATAGAAATATGTAGCCATCACCATATGACAGGTTGGTACTGGACACATCACCCACTGAGTACTGGTTGATTTATAGAAATATGGGCCCGGCACCATATGACAGGTTGGTACTGGACACATCACCCACTGAGTGCTGGTTGATTTATAGAAATATGGGGCCATCACCATATGACAGGTTGGTACTGGACACATCACCCACTGAGTGCTGGTTGATTTATAGAAATATGGAGCCATCACCATATGACAGGTTGGTACTGGACACATCACCCACCAAGTGCTGGTTGATTTATAGAAATATGAGTCCGTCACATATGACAGGTTGGTACTGGACACATCACCCACCAAGTGCTGGTTGATTTATAGAAATATGAGTCCGTCACATATGACAGGTTGGTACTGGACACATCACCCACCAAGTGCTGGTTGATTTATAGAAATATGTAGCCATCACCATATGCCCAATATGTCTTGAAGCATGTAAAAGGCTCCTTGACCTTCATTATACCCACAAGGCCTCAAGGCATGTAAAGGGTCATTTATATTACTTAATGCATGTATTGTTTGAAAGATCAATTTGCAAACTGTACTACTGCTCTACACCTTTGATATGCACTTTGTAGAAACTAGTGGACAACTACAAGTTGGCCAATCTGAATATCTCCACACAGTGTGTAGATATTAGTGACCATCTGTTGGTTAGGATTAATCCTAAAGTGATATACGAGAACCTCCAATTTGAGGCTGATCAGGTTAGTGTGTCTGTTTAGTGTGTTATGTTTTTATTGATTTTCTGAGCTTACTTGTGGTTGTCTTAATGCTGTAGCATTGAACAGAAACCTGAATGGAGAGACATCAGGGGAGGGGTGGGTGCATTTGTGACCTCATTAGTTGTGAAATTAAGCCGTAAAGTAAGACACATTGTGTAATTACCTAGTTTTCTTGTGTTTTGGGTAGAACATTTAGGTAGTTAGGAGCTGTGCCACTTTTCTCGTTCTCCCATTTTAAAAAGCTGTGATCTTGTATATGTTTAGTCTTTAGCTTTTCATATAATTTCAGAAATGTATGAAGTATCACTATTTGTTACCAGTGGTTAGACATAACATCCTTCTGAAAAATACCAAGTAAATAATATTTACAGTATTTGTGAGAAACAATGTGGGGTGGCCCTAATGCTATGGGGAAGACATGGATGATGAGCTTTGACATAGGATGGCTTGACAGGAGTTGGTTAAGGGCCATTGCTCCAATAGTAGATAAAGGACAGAAGAAGGAGAATCTATCTCATTTGTTACATCTATCTCATTTGTTACTGCATGGTTAAAATAGGAGGTCTTTAGATGAATGTTGAAAGATAAAGTGATAAAACTTGTCTTTTACTTGCACTGAATTTACTAAGAATCTTTTCATATCTTGTTCTTTATAAAATACTGAATAGAGAAATAAAAAGAGAATCTGTCTCATTTGTTACTGCATTGTTAAAATAGGTGATCTTTAAATGAATGTTGAAAGATCAGGTGTTAAAACTTGTCTTTTACTTGCACTGAATTTACTATCTTGTTCATTATAAAATACTGAATAGAGAAATAAAACCTATGACAACAAGACTGGGAGGCAAGCATCTAGCTCAGTGGTTCTCAACCATTTTTGGCCCATGCACCCTTTCACCATATGTCAGAATGTCATTCCCCCCTTTCCAGTGAACGAAAGAAGAAGAATTCCCCCTTTTCCAAAATTGTCAGCCTCAAAAGGTGCATTCTTTTATATTCACAATATTTTATTAACACGCCAAATTAATCGTATTACAAAACACAAACAGTTAAAACATCAAAGAATTGTCACTTAATAGGATATTGTGCCTTAAGCCATTTTGAGTCTGCCAATCTGTGGTCTTAATTCCCCCCCCCCCCCACCCTAAAATTCCCCTCTGGTGGGAATTCCCCACCGGTTGAGAACAACTGATCTAGCTGCTTTGTCACCATAGCTTTCCCCATATATGATATACCTATGGGAAATCTTTCTGTATCAGGCAATTTGTGTATTAAACCACTCTACCAGACACTCTTCTTTAGCACCCTTTGCGCAATAGTCTTATAAATTTAACTTTTTCAATCCTGA
Organism: Cepaea hortensis; assembly: GCA_963921405.1. NCBI lineage: Eukaryota > Metazoa > Mollusca > Gastropoda > Stylommatophora > Helicidae > Cepaea > Cepaea hortensis. The sequence continues at coordinate 78,239,599 of OY992883.1, forward strand.
ATATTCCAAAGTAAAATTCCTTGTTATTCTTGATTACTAGTACATTGATTATATCTGTACACTCCAGTTTAAATCAGCAAGTAGTTGTGAAAAAGACAGTCAACTAGAAAAAAAAAAAGTCCTGTAGCAGCAACGTGCTGTGGGTATGTGAAGTGCTGACACCATCACATTTGTGTAGGTTTGAGTGCACAGAGGAATAGGTGGCCAGTCTTTCCTTCCCGTAACAAATGCCGTAAGCTGGCACCAAACTCTTGTCTGATCATGATTTTGCTATTGTCATGGCTATGTACACACTACACCAGACTTATTTTTTTATTTTGCTCCCTGAGCACGACATCCTCAATGCCATAAATACTTAATAGAGGAATAAAACTTAACTTCATCAGAGTAATCATGTTCATTAGTTGAAGGATTATATATGAAGGGACTTCATGTGAAAACCTTAAATGTGTTTTTTGGGCATGTTTTGTGAATATATTCTGAAAAAGTAAAGAACAAATGTACCATATTTTAAATGTAGTCACCACTGTGTTCAGTGCAAGTCCTCCAGCACCGATAAAGTGCTTGTATTTTTGTAGAAAAAAATTCTCTTGGTCATGTGTGTAGCCACTCTGTAGTCACTACTCGGTGTGCCTGACAGAAGTCATACTGTTTTGAAACTTCCTACTCAACACTCTTGACATCCGTAACAGTAATATTGACAGGTTACAAGACAATGGAATGGTTATTGTAATTTCTATCACAATTTTAAGGTTTTAAGTCCCCTTGTAGTTTAGCTTAATCTTTTCCTTTAGAGGAAACTGAATTTGCAGAATAAAACTTAAGGGATTGGATGGTAATAGCATGTTAAAGAAAACTTAACTCAGAGAAAATCTCTAGCTCAAGGCAAACTGTTTTCATTTTGCAATTTTAGTTTAAAATATAAAACATGCAGCTTGAGGAAGTAATACAAACTACTTTGTTGGAAACTTAGCCAATGGGAAGGAGAAGCTAATTTATAGAATATTTAGCGGCGCATGGGTACAAATGTAGCTTAATTTGAGCAAATTTAGCTTCTAGAAAAAGCATAGCTCATGAAGAAACTTAACTAATGTCAGAAAACTTACCTTAAGAAAGAAAAGTTAACCTCACGAACGAAGCTCTAGGTTGCATTATGGAAAAAAAATAGCTTGAGGAAGAAAATTACACTGTGGAATTCAACCTTAGCTCCAGAAAGAGAACATACTTGGAGAAAAATGTGTTTTCTTAAAACATGTTTTAAAGGTGGACCAAACAGCAGAAGAAGTTGAGCAGTATCAAATTTGTTTTCCATCTGTGGCAAGGTAAGGCTCAAAATAACTTAAATGTTTTGTTTGTTTTTGAAACTAATTTATCTGCCCTTCATCTTTTGATTTGCTTCAGGCCAGATACCGAGAACATGTTGTTAAGAAACTGAAAGACATGCACGAGTCCATCCTGGCAACTCTGCGCCAGTCATATGAAGTATACAAGAATGATGGACCAGAAGTCCAGTATCATTGGTACAGTTACACAGATAAGATTGATAGAATGGTGGAAGAGGCATTCAGGTACTTATGTAAATGTCTTTAATCATTTTGTCGGTGGATGGTAAAATATAAGTAGCATTCGGGTATGCCCAGTGGTCTAAATGTACATTTCTTTAATAATTTTGTCACTTAATTGAAGAGACATTTGAGTCTTTCTGATCTTTCTTCTGTTGCCTTTCATCTTCTGATGGAGGATTGGCCCTCAACCACCCACGCCAAGTCTTTTGTAGACTTGTTCATGGTTCATTGGATATTGAAACTGTAGCTGTAATTCTCTATTAGAGGTCAGCTTGGGCGAGAGGTTTAACACTCATGCTTACTTAAACTTCCTGTGTGCTGATGGTAATAGGTTCATTCCACACACCTGCCAGTTGGACTTAAACGTTGACTTCATGTTCAGAAAGCAATGGCAAAGTCGTCGTCACCATGTACCGTGCTGATAAGCATGAGCGGTCATGTTTCGCCATCTCATATGATGACCAGAGTCATGGATCAACTCATGTTTGTGTCTCGACCATGCCATGCAGCCCAGCCATCCTGATATTTACTTCTCTGTCTTCAGCTAGTTCTTTTCCCCTCAATCTTGCCAGTTGTCACCAAGTTCTCTAGTTTATTTCTTCTTGTAACCTGTCGAAACAATTGTGATTGTTTGTGATTGTCTATGTCTAATTTCTCTAATAAATTTACGGTTTTCGTCTGCTTCTTGTAGGACTTGGTCATTGGTTATTATGTCTTTCCATGGTATTCTTAGTGTTTTCCTCAGAAACATTTCATTTGCCATTAGATGTTTATCAGCTTGTCTGCTCACTGTCCACTTTTCACATCCATTCAAAAGTATAGATTCTATGTAGCACAAAATAACAGTGTTAATTGGCTTTTTCTCTCCTTAAGTTGATGGTGTTAATTATGTTGATGATAATGGTGGTAAAAACCTTATTAGGTATGTTAATGATGGTGATGATAGTGATGCTGTTAATGATAAAAGAGATAATAATAATGATAGCACTGATAATGATAGTGTTATTATTATTGTTGATGGTAATGACAGTGTCCACGGTGGAAGCTTTGATATAAATACACTTTAATGGTGCGGGGGTCGCATGAGGCCCTGAAACTAACTGTCCCATATACCTGGGCTCCTGAGAGAAAAAACCAACATGATATAGAAAAATGTTAGTTACATGCAAACAAATGGTTAGAATAAGATGGAACTTGGAGACATTGTAGAAAATAGGTCAGGTCTACCTTTCATCTAGCGCAGTGTTTCCCAACCTTTTTTGTGCTATGCCCAACCTAAGCCTTTCTAAAATTCTCATGCCCCCCCCCCCCCCCCCCAACATATACATTATTTTTAATATTAAAAAATTGAAATGTTCACTAAAGAAACTTGATTGATAGGTTTTAGGAAGAAATCACTAGGAAATTATTGAGCAAACACAGTAAGTAAATTTTCAAAACATATAATGGAGAACTGAAATTCAAGTACACAATAATTTTAATGAAAGATTTTTCTATATTATTTTAATTATTAGTAATTATTTATTATTTAAATTTTGTGAGATCCTGGTGCTTGATGCTTGCTGCAAAGAGATTTTATGTCAGGTTCCAATTTAGTTAACTTCAGTCTCAAGTCTGCCCGTTTTGTTATATTCAGCCGATTTCTTCCATTTTCGAAATGCCCCCCCCCCCCCCCTTAACAATCGAATTGCCCCCCTGTGGGGCATGGGCCCCACGTTGGGAAACACTAATCTAGCGCCAATATTCCACCTTTCTTGATGAAATTCTGACTCCTCAGAGTCTGAAGCAACCAAAGTATCGATCACCTGTTGGACTGTGAAAAGCCTAGACCTTCTTCGCTTTCTTGTTGAAGTGCCTAATTCATCAGCCGCTCGTTTCATTGTGAATTTCCAGAATTTTTTCACGTTAAACCACACAAAGTCAATTCAAACACATGGGGGCAGACATTTGCAAGGGCTAACCATGCTCCGTGGCCAAAGGCTTGCGAATGCGGTTCGTGAGCCGGGTACCAGGCATTCGGAACTCAGCTGCTTCCGATTTGTGCAGCAGACCATGTCGCGTTGTGTTATAACGTGCTGGTATGGGAGCCAGTCGTTCAGAAAGCAATGGCAAACTACTGAACTAACACTTGCCTAGTACATCAACAGCAGCTGAAAAATGCTGGTGTTGACTGCAACGTTCCGTAAGGGATACACAACCAAAGAAATAAAAAACCATGAGGTTTGACCACGACTGGTTGGTTAATTTTAGATTGTGACACATCTTTTTCACGTACCAGGCAAAGTACAGAAAATTAGGTACAGCGGTATAGAGGCAGATTCAGAAATTACCAAAACATCGGTACAGTGGTCTGGTAGGGTTAAGGTATAAGAACGGAATGAGAATGGGAAGATGAAAAAAAAATAAGAACAATGGAAAAAAAATGAAAAAATTTGCTATTTATGTTTTACATTTTATAATTTTAAAGCTTAATAGATTCAGAGAGAAAAACATATATGGGACATATGTTTACATCTAATTAAGTGCATCATAATGAAGTGATTACTCAATACTGCTCATGACTGTTAACCTTCACAGACTGAATATCAAGCGGTCCCTTCAGGAGCTGCTGAAAGCGATGAATGGGGATGGTAAATCAGCCCCCAACCCTCTCTTCAAACTGAAGGTTGTACTGGAAAAGGACAAGGTAAATACAAACACACCTGTGTTTTACTGGGGCCTGCAAGGGAAGCAAAGGACAGTAACATTGTAACTTACCATGCATGTTGTAAGTGGTGACTGAGGGAGGTTGGCATGTAACTGTAGTTGCACTATCCAACCAGTCTGAACTAATCAACAAAGGGTGTGGCATGAGCTGGTTGAGGGCTTTCGCTTCATTGAGAGATGAATGGCAGAAGAAGAAGAGGAGAAAGAATTTAAGCACATGGTGAATAGGCACTCAGGTGGACAAATAGCCCTGATCAAATTATAGTTAGGAGTTCAAATCTCAGGTTTATTGTGTCTGCTGTCGTGGACATATAACCCTGATCAAATTAGAGTTAGGAGTTCAAATCTGATTGTGTCTAGTGTTTCCGCTACTATGTTTGTTTCTGATTCTTTGAGTACTTGTCTGAATCTTTATTGCTTTCTTTGAAAATATATCCATTTCTTTCTTAGTGTTTAAAGATACATTCTGTTCATTTTGAAATAATTAAAACACAGTCTGTCCTGATTTGCTAGAACAAGACCTGTATGATCCTCCACCAGGTCTGAAGCCCAGACAGCCATGGTGGTATTCAGATTTGCTATAAAAAAAAGACACCTCCAGCAGTACATTTATAATTTAGTGTCTATTATTGTAATTTTCTCTATTTTCCTTTATTATTGAATACCTTTGAAGTTGTTACCACCATATCAGGGACCCTGTTGTTGAATCCTGTTTTTCTTTACATATTTCTCAGACAAGTATATGTAATTATGTCTTTCTCTGGTATAATCAGCCATTGCCATAGACACTCCTAAACTGCAGTATAATTTATAATTTTTATAAAATGATAAATGTGTACACCAGCTACAGAAAAATGGCTGGAAGACAAATGCCAACACGGAAAACATGGGCACACAGCATAAATCAATAGTTATACATGAGGAAATAAAAATAATGATAGGTCATACAACTACACAAAGAGATGGTTGCATCAGACAGTTTGGGGAATATTCAAAACAACTGACAAAGCAACAAGATGAATAGAGTTCATTAGAGGCCTCTTATTTTGGCAAATATCAAATATTCAAGGGGGTTTCAAATGAAAACCTTAAAAGTGTCATAGAAATTACAATAACCATGCCATTGTCTTGTAACATGTCTTTATTGTTGTTAAAGATGTCAAGAGGATGGATATGTGACATCATGATGCAAATGAACATGGTGAAGTCATGAGGACAGTTTAAATATTGCTGCCCCATTTTTGACAAGCACCAAAGAGAAACAGCATTCTTTTATCCATTTTTTTTTTTTATCAGTGAAGGGGTGAAACATATAGAAATTCATTTATGCACGCTTGTCAGTCCAGCAAGTGTATGAGTGGGGTAGGAAGTTTGAAAACAGCATGACTTCTGTGACAGACTGTTCACGACATGTGAGGCACACTGAATAGTGACTCGAGAGATTTTTTTCTACAGGAATCCAAGCACTTTATCAGCGCTGGGGGACTTGCATTGAACACAATGGTGACTACATTAAAAAATTATATATTTGTTCTTGATAGAATATACAGAAACAAGAACATCAGACAGTGTGACATACTTGGCATCTCTGTGTTTAGATCACATTCTGTAATATGGCTTCAGTTAGATGCGACCTAGTTCTGAGGACTGAGAAAGACATAAGGCCTGGTGTGTAAACAGTGTCGTAGAAGATAACAGAAATACATCTAGTTTAAAATACCAGGCTGTATGTTATCACATTCACATCAGCCAGTATAAGATCACATTCACAGCTGCCAGTTTAAGATCACATTCACAGCCGCATGTATATTATCTCATTCACATCAGCCAGTATAAGGTCACATTCACACCAGGCTTATATTATCGCATTCACATCAGCCAGTATAAGATCACATTCACACCAGGCTGTATATTATCTCATTCACATCAGCCAGTATAAGGTCACATTCACACCAGGCTTATATTATCTCATTCACAGCAGCCAGTATAAGATCACATTCACAGCTGCCAGTTTAAGATCACATTCACAGTCGCAGGTATATTATCTCATTCACATCAGCCAGTATAAGATCACATTCACAGCTGCCAGTTTAAGATCACATTCACAGTCGCATGTATATTATCTCATTCACAGCAGCCAGTATAAGATCACATTCACAGCTGCCAATTTAAGATCACATTCACAGTCGCATGTATATTATCTCATTCACATCAGCCAGTATAAGATCACATTCACAGCTGCCAGTTTAAGATCACATTCACAGCTGCCAGTTTAAGATCACATTCACAGTCGCATGTATATTATCTCATTCACATCAGCCTATATAAGATCACATTCACAGTCACATGTATATTATCTCATTCACATCAGCCCATATAAGATCACATTCACAGTCGCATGTATATTATCTCATTCACATCAGCCAGTATAAGATCACATTCACATCAGCCAGTATAAGATCACATTCACACCAGGCTTATATTATCTCATTCACATCAGCCAGTATAAGATCACATTCACAGCTGCCAGTTTAAGATCACATTCACAGTCGCATGTATATTATCTCATTCACATCAGCCAGTATAAGATCACATTCACAGTCGCATGTATATTATCTCATTCACATCAGCCAGTATAAGATCACATTCACATCAGCCAGTATAAGATCACATTCACACCAGGCTTATATTATCTCATTCACATCAGCCAGTATAAGATCACATTCACAGCTGCCAGTTTAAGATCACATTCACAGTCGCATGTATATTATCTCATTCACATCAGCCAGTATAAGGTCACATTCACAGTCGCATGTATATTATCTCATTCACATCAGCCAGTATAAGATCACATTCACAGCTGCCAGTTTAAGATCACATTCACAGTCGCATGTATATTATCTCATTCACATCAGCCAGTATAAGGTCACATTCACAGTTGCATGTATATTATCTCATTCACATCAGCCAGTATAAGATCACATTCACATCAGCCATTATAAGATCACATTCACACCAGGCTGTATATTATCTCATTCACAGCAGCCAGTATAAGATCACATTCACACCAGGCTGTATATTATCTCATTCACATCAGCCAGTATAAGATCACATTGACACCAGGCTGTATATTATCTCATTCACAGCAGGCAGTATAAGATCACATTCACACCAGGCTGTATATTATCTCATTCACATCAGCCAGTTTAAGATCACATTCACAGTCGCATGTATATTATCTCATTCACATCAGCCAGTATAAGATCACATTCACAGCTGCCAGTATAAGATCACATTCACAGCTGCCAGTATAAGATCACATTCACAGCTGCCAGTATAAGATCACATTCACAGCTGCCAGTATAAGATCACATTCACAGCAGCCAGTATAAGATCACATTCACAGCTGCCAGTATAAGATCACATTCACAGCTGCCAGTTTAAGATCACATTCACAGCTGCATGTATATTATCTCATTCACATCAGCCAGTATAAGATCACATTCACAACATCCAGTCTAAGATCACATTCACAGCTGCCAGTATAAGATCACATTCACAGCAGCCAGTATAAGATCACATTCACAGCTGCCAGTATAAGATCACATTCACAGCAGCCAGTATAAGATCACATTCACAGCTGCCAGTTTAAGATCACATTCACAGCCGCATGTATATTATCTCATTCACATCAGCCAGTATAAGATCACATTCACAACATCCAGTCTAACATCACATTCACAGCTGCCAGTATAAGATCACATTCACAGCTGCTAGTATAAGATCACATTCACAGCTGCCAGTATAAGATCACATTCACAGCTGCCAGTTTAAGATCACATTCACAGCCGCATGTATATTATCTCATTCACAGCCAGTATAAGATCACATTCACAACATCCAGTCTAAGATCACATTCACAGCTGCCAGTATAAGATCACATTCACAGCAGCCAGTATAAGATCACATTCACAGCTGCCAGTATAAGATCACATTCACAGCTGCCAGTTTAAGATCACATTCACAGTCGCATGTATATTATCTCATTCACAGCAGCCAGTATAAGATCACATTCACAGCTGCCAGTATAAGATCACATTCACAGCTGCCAGTATAAGATCACATTCACAGCTGCCAGTATAAGATCACATTCACAGCAGCCAGTATAAGATCACATTCACAGCTGCCAGTATAAGATCACATTCACAGCTGCCAGTTTAAGATCACATTCACAGCTGCATGTATATTATCTCATTCACATCAGCCAGTATAAGATCACATTCACAACATCCAGTCTAAGATCACATTCACAGCTGCCAGTATAAGATCACATTCACAGCAGCCAGTATAAGATCACATTCACAGCTGCCAGTATAAGATCACATTCACAGCAGCCAGTATAAGATCACATTCACAGCTGCCAGTTTAAGATCACATTCACAGCCGCATGTATATTATCTCATTCACATCAGCCAGTATAAGATCACATTCACAACATCCAGTCTAACATCACATTCACAGCTGCCAGTATAAGATCACATTCACAGCTGCTAGTATAAGATCACATTCACAGCTGCCAGTATAAGATCACATTCACAGCTGCCAGTTTAAGATCACATTCACAGCCGCATGTATATTATCTCATTCACATCAGCCAGTATAAGATCACATTCACAGCTGCCAGTTTAAGATCACATTCACAGCCGCATGTATATTATCTCATCCACAGCAGCCAGAATAAGATCACATTCACAACATCCAGAATAAGATCACATTCACAACATCCAGTCTAAGATCACATTCATAACAACCACCTAAACAGCTACTTATACAGAGCACTCACATACAATGACCAGTGTGCAGTATCCTTGGCAACAGCCCTTACAGGTTCCACGCGTGTCATCAATGAGGCTAATCAACCATGGAACAATGTAATCACCCGATAGAGTATTTGAACCCAAATTCATTGAGTACTGGAGGTGAGTCCACTACCACTGCACTTCTGTAGCTCCACAAGCTATTGTTGGTGTGGTGTGTATTCATAATGGCAGACCTAACATGTGCAGTATGTCAAGGAAACTCATATTTTCAGGTTGAATTCTCCCCAACTCTGTTTCAACTGGCATCTATTGTAGACGATATAGGCAAGATCCATCTGATTTTTGCTGTGGGCAGTTTCAAACGATTGCCAGAATTACTAACCAAGAAGACGACAAGTAAACCAGTGAGTACTGTACAGTTAAAATCTGTTCTGAATCACTATATAAATTATAACCATATCAGTGGTGGCCGATATGTTTTGCATTATAGTATAAAGCAGTCACGGCATCTACCTGAAAATTGGTGTGAAATTTCAACTTTAGTCCTTCTCTATATATTTACCCCTCAAGGTGATGCACTTCTCCTATCTCTTCTTCATGAATCTGATGTCCAGATGTTGTTTTCATCGATTACATTTTTGTAAATCATGGCATTCAGTACATTATGTTTGTCTTATATAATGCTGGATCTCTGGCGAAGGAGTTATGGACGTAATTTAGTAATCCTGCATACCACGTTCAAAACACAGCTGTGAGCGATTTGGCAGCAAACTGCCTTGCGTTGGTTTTCATAAAATGGTATGAGTGCCAGTCATTCAGAAAGCAATGGCAGACTACTGAACGTAAACTTGCCAAGAAATCACAAACATCCAAAAAATGCTGGGGTTGAATGTGGCATCCTGTAAAGGATATGCAACTAACTTTAACTTATAAAATACATGTATAAGTGGCTTGCACTTGTACTGCCAATAGTTTTCTGTTTTCTGTTCAATCTTTGATTCTAGTCAAAATGTTATGTTTGGGTAGTTTTCAGGCTTGTCTTTTCAGGTTGTTTGCACAGTACTGTCTGCATTGAGCATTGATCAGAGTTGGTTTTTTTTTTTTTTTTTACTTCCAATAACATTTCCTGGTGTTCATTTTAGGCTGAATTGACCTGGACTGCCAGGTTAGTTTAAAAAGAATTCAGCTTCATATTGAACAGATGAGCACCGACTAGCAGGCATGCATGCTAGCCACTTCACCTTAGTGTGTCTTCATAGTTTCTCACGTCATGCCTGAATGTTTCTTTGGTTGCTTTTCAGATGCTGTTCATGTCAGATCATCTCTGCGTTTAGCTCTGCCAGCTGCACCTCATCTTTTTCTATTTTTCTTTGCACGGCTGGAGTCTCCTCTAGAATCCAATTTTTGTGTTCAGTTGACTGTTGACAGGCATCATGGTATGGGTGGTTCCCATGCAGAATCTGGTATTCTCAGTCTTGTGATGTCTTATTGATCACTTTGTACAGTCAATCTGTAATTTGGTGTTACAGCATTCTGTATGGTCTGATTACAATCTTGAAGATATCATCATTGTGTGCCATGACAGGTAGCACAATGATAATGTTCCTCCACAACCCTCTGAGCTCTTGATAAATTCTTCTGCTCATTGTCTTCCATGCCACTCTGCCAACCCATTCATCTAAAACTGTCTTCCTGTCTTCCATGCCACTCTGCCAACCCATTCATCCAGAACTGTCTCCCTGTCTTTCATGCCACTCTACCAACCCATTCATCCAGAACTGTCTCCCTGTCTTCCATGCCACTCTACCAACCCATTCATCCAGAACTGTCTCCCTGTCTTCCATGCCACTCTGCCAACCCATTCATCCAGAACTGTCTCCCTGTCTTTCATGCCACTCTGCCAAGCTATTCTTCCAGAACTGTCTTCTATGCCACTCTGCCAAATCATTCATCCAGAACTGTCTCTCTGTCTTCCATGCCACTCTGCTAACACATTCATCCAAAACTGTCTCCCTGTCTTTCATACCACTTTGTCAACCCATTCATCCAGAACTGTCTCCCTGTCTTTCATACCACTTTGTCAACCCATTCATCCAGAACTGTCTCACTGTCTTTCATACCACTTTGTCAACCCATTCATCCAGAACTGTCTCCCTGTCTTTCATACCACTTTGTCATCCTATTCATCCAGAACTGTCTCCCTGTCTTTCATACCACTTTGTCAACCCATTCATCCAGAACTGTCTCCCTGTCTTTCATACCACTTTGTCAGCCCATTCATCCAGAACTGTCTCCCTGTCTTTCATACCACTTTGTCAGCCCATTCATCCAGAACTGTCTCACTGTCTTTCATACCACTTTGTAAACCCTTCATCCAGAACTGTCTCCTTGTCTTTCATACCACTTTGTCAGCCCATTCATCCAGAACTGTCTCCCTGTCTTTCATACCACTTTGTCAACCCAATCATCCAGAACTGTCTCCCTGTCTTTCATACCACTTTGTCAACCCATTCATCCTGAACTGTCTCCCTGTCTTTAATACCACTCTGCCAACCTATTCATTCATTCAGAACAGTCTTCCTGTCTTCCAAGCCACTCTGCCAATGTATTCATCCTGAACTGTCTCCCTATCTTCCATGCCACTCTGCCAACCCATTCATCCAGAACTATACCTGTGCTCGTTGCCACTCTGCCAACCCATTCATCCAAAACTATTCCTGTGCTCTTTGCCACTCTGTCAACCCATTCATCCAAAACTATCCCTGTGCTCTTTGCCACTCTGTCAACCCATTCATCCAGAACTGTCTCACTGTCTTTCATACCACTTTGTCAGCCCATTCATTCAGAACTGTCTCCCTGTCTTTCATGCCACTTTGTCAACCCATTCATCCAGAACTGTCTCCCTGTCTTTCATACCACTTTGTCAGCCCATTCATCCAGAACTGTCTCCCTGTCTTTCATACCACTTTGCAAACCCTTCATCCAGAACTTTCTCACTGTCTTTCATACCACTTTGTCAGCCCATTCATCCAGAACTGTCTCCCTGTCTTTCATACCACTTTGTCAACCCATTCATCCAGAACTGTCTCCCTGTTCTTTCATACCACTTTGTCAGCCCATTCATCCAGAACTGTCTCACTGTCTTTCATACCACTTTGTAAACCCATTCATCCAGAACTGTCTCCCTGTCTTTCATACCACTTTGTCAACCCATTCATCCAGAACTGTATCCCTGTCTTTCATACCACTCTGTCAACCCATTCATCCAGAACTGTCTCCCTGTCTTTCATACCACTTTATCAACCCATTCATCCAGAACTGTCTCCCTGTCTTTCATACCACTTTGTCAGCCCATTCATCCAGAACTGTCTCCCTGTCTTTCATACCACTTTGCAAACCCTTCATCCAGAACTGACTCCCTGTCTTTCATACCACTTTGTCAACCCATTCATCCAGAACTGTCTCCCTGTCTTTCATACCACTTTGTCAACCCATTCATCCAGAACTGTCTCACTGTCTTTCATACCACTTTGTCAGCCCATTCATCCAGAACTGTCTCCCTGTCTTTCATACCACTTTGTCAACCCATTCATCTAGAACTGTCTCCCTGTCTTTCATACCACTTTGTCAGCCCATTCATCCAGAACTGTCTCACTAACTTTCATACCACTTTGTAAACCCATTCATCCAGAACTGTCTCCCTGTCTTTCATACCACTTTGTCAACCCATTCATCCAGAACTGTATCCCTGTCTTTCATACCACTCTGTCAACCCATTCATCCAGAACTGTCTCCCTGTCTTTCATACCACTTTGTCAGCCCATTCATCCAGAACTGTCTCCCTGTCTTTCATACCACTTTGTCAACCCATTCATCCAGAACTGTCTCCCTGTCTTTCATACCACTTTGTCAACCCATTCATCCAGAACTGTCTCCCTGTCTTTCATACCACTTTGTCAACCCATTCATCCAGAACTGTCTCCCTGTCTTTCATACCACTTTGTCAGCCCATTCATCCAGAACTGTCTCCCTGTCTTTCATACCACTTTGCAAACCCTTCATCCAGAACTGACTCCCTGTCTTTCATACCACTTTGTCAACCCATTCATCCAGAACTGTCTCCCTGTCTTTCATACCACTTTGTCAACCCATTCATCCAGAACTGTCTCACTGTCTTTCATACCACTTTGTCAGCCCATTCATCCAGAACTGTCTCCCTGTCTTTCATACCACTTTGTCAGCCCATTCATCCAGAACTGTCTCACTGTCTTTCATACCACTTTGTAAACCCATTCATCCAGAACTGTCTCCCTGTCTTTCATACCACTTTGTCAACCCATTCATCCAGAACTGTATCCCTGTCTTTCATACCACTCTGTCAACCCATTCATCCAGAACTGTCTCCCTGTCTTTCATACCACTTTGTCAACCCATTCATCCAGAACTGTCTCCCTGTCTTTCATACCACTTTGTCAACCCATTCATCCAGAACTGTCTCCCTGTCTTTCATACCACTTTGTCAACCCATTCATCCAGAACTGTCTCCCTGTCTTTCATACAACTTTGTCAACCCATTCATCCAGAACTGTCTCCTTGTCTTCCATGCTACTCTGCCAACCTATTCATTCCAAACTGTCTCCCTGTCTTCCATGCCACTTTGTCAACCTATTCATCCAGAACTGTATCCCTGTCTTTAATACCACTCTGCCAACCTATTCATTCATTCAGAACAGTCTTCCTGTCTTCCAAGCCACTCTGCCAATGTATTCATCCTGAACTGTCTCCCTATCTTCCATGCCTCTCTGCCAACCCATTCATCCAGAACTGTCTCCCTGTCTTTCATACCACTTTGTCAACCCATTCATCCAGAACTGTCTCCCTATCTTCCATGCCACTCTGCCAACCCATTCATCCAGAACTATCCCTGTGCTCTTTGCCACTCTGCCAACCCATTCATCCAAAACTATTCCTGTGCTCTTTGCCACTCTGTCAACCCTTTCATCCAAAACTATCCCTGTGCTCTTTGCCACTCTGTCAACCCATTCATCCAAAACTGTCTGCCTCCCTGTGTTGATCTTCAATTGTACTCAATCTCCCCATTTGTCAAGTTGGCCAGATTTTCTTTTCTCATATTGTGATCAAAAATGACAATATGGCACTGTAGTTCCCAAAGCACTTGTTGCATTACCTCTGTTTGTTAGGTTCCTTAAAAGACTTCTTTCACTTTAGTACTTTTGCTGAATAATTATGCTAAAAGTATTATTGGAAACTGTCTGCTTTGCTGTTGCCATTTACTTTTGTGTGCCAGAATGGTTGACAGTTGTTGCATTGCTGAACTTTTGAAATGAAATGTTTTATTCCTTATGTCATGATGGCTTATTGAATTAATAATACGAAGTATTTCATTCTTTATTTCATGTTGGCTAATTGAAATGATGATAATATGAAGTGTTTCTTTCCTTATTTCATGATGGCTTATTGAATTCATGTTAACATTTAAGCTCCAAAATCATTTCTTATGCCATGATGATTATTATATACAGTTAATGACTTTAAAGAACTGTTTTCTCCTGACATGTTCTGTTTCTTGTCAGCCAATCTTCGAAAGCATCCGCTTAGATGAAGAAATCAACAAGATACTTACCCACATCACTGTGAGTATGCAAAATAATGCGCAGCACCTACAGTCTTACCTGAGCACTTGGGACACATACAGGTTTGTCTTTGTCTCTACCCACCTACTTGCCATATGTTTATTGGTTGCTTCAAACAGAAGTAGAACAAGTAAAGGACCCTTTGACATGCCTTAAGGTGCATTTGACATATGGTGCTAGATCCACTTGTATAGATCAGCCAGCACTTGGTGGCTGATGTGGTCAGTATCATGCCGCTGCCTTTACTTCCCAGTACATATCTTGGTACCATTTTAGTCTGGGTCAACCTTGGAACCCAGATCAGTGTTATAAATCCATGTCAATGCAGATTTAAACCCATGACTACAGGACTGGCAGGCAAGCATGTAGCTGCTTTGCTACCATAGTTTCCCACATACACGATATACCTGTGTGAATTCTTTCTGTGCCAGGCAATTTATGTATTAAACCACTCCTCCAGACACGCTTCTTTAGCATCCTTTGCCCAATAGTCTTATAAATTTAACTTTTTTGGGTCTGAACATTCCAAAGTGAAATGCCTTGTTATTTCTTGGCTACTAGTGTATTGACTACACCTGTACACTATAGTTGAAATCAGCAAGTAGTTGTAAACATGACATTCAACTAGAAAAAGAAAAAAAAGAAGTCAAGTCCTGTAGCAGCAACATGCTGTGGGTATGTAAAGTGTTAACACCATCACATTTGTGTAGGTTTGAGTGCACAGAGGAATAGGTGGTCAGTCTTTCCCACTGTAATGAATGATGTCAGGTGGCACCAAACTCTTGTCCAATCGAGCTCACACAGAGCCATGTACACTTTACACCTGTACTTTTTTGTTTTAACTCCCTAATATACAGAGGTCTATTCTGAAGACATTTTGGTTCCCCCTGAATGCTCCACTTCATTCACAGTTAATGTTTTAAGACGTGATTTCTCCCTCAGTGTTTCACTGTAGAATTCATGTTTGAAGGCATTCTGATTTCACCCTGAATTTTCAACGCATACTCATTCATGTTTGAAGACTTTCTTGCCATTAGTGAGCCTTCCTTCCATTGTATAGGACATCAGTGTTTAAAATCATATCTAATCAAAAGGTTGTGAATGATAAAATTTACTTTAAAATATCATATTTAATCTTAGAGAACTTTACTTTAGAATTGATGTTTAATATCAGTTCCATTCTAAACACTGGATGCCGTTGAGGTTGTGTTTTAATATCATGTCTAATGTGATAATGTATGCTATAGAATTGATGTTTAAGATCACATGAAATCTTAAAACTATGTACTATAAAATGTTATGTTTAACATCTCATCTGATCTAACAACTATATACTATAGAAAGAATGTCTAAAATCAAATGTAAGAACTGTATGTGGTAGAATTTATGTGTTCAATCAAGCCTAATGTAAAAGGTGTATAGTGTAATATTAGTGTTTAGATTTAAGCCTAATGTAAATTCTTTATGCTGCCCAATTCTGTTTTAAACATGTTTCTGATCTGTAAAATACTGGTGAGTATCCTTACCCTCCACATCTTGCAAGAATATCTTATTACAATATAGTTTATTATGTTTTCCTAATATGGATTTAGTAAGCATTGTTCTAGTTGATACTTTCAGTATTGGTAAATAGTAAAATGTAAATTATTTAATTTGTATAACAATTTCAGGGAAATCTGGGAAATCAATAAAGATGCCTTTATTGGAAGGTACCGGAAACTGAATCCACAAAATTCATCCTTTGATGCTGATATTGCCAGGTAGGTCTCATTGTACTGGTTGTTTATGTGATACTGAGTGCAGTATTTGTTGGTTTACTATTTCACTATATTTCTTAGTAATTATTGTTATCATCATTTAAATTTAAGCAGAGGTGTTTTTGTAAAATTGGGGTGGTATACCTGTTTACTGTCAGAGGTTCATTCTTCCAAAGCTATTTTACAGAAAGCAATGGAGAAGGTGGGGGGGGGGGGGGAGAAAGATAGAGAGGGAGAGAAATAATTATGTGAGTGTGTGTGTGTTTTATTTTTCATGACATGTGTATAAGACCTATGGTTATATTTTGCTGAATACTTCGAGGCATTCTAGCTGTCATATTGTTCTGAGATAGAAAGGACGCTGTGTTGAAGTAAGTGACCGGTAAAGATGTGACCATTAATGTGGAAAATTGTTAATTCAATGTACTTGTCATATCCTTTGCACATGCACTCTGGAAATATATTAAAACA
The DNA here is from genome assembly GCA_963921405.1 of Cepaea hortensis. Taxonomy (NCBI): domain Eukaryota; kingdom Metazoa; phylum Mollusca; class Gastropoda; order Stylommatophora; family Helicidae; genus Cepaea; species Cepaea hortensis. The sequence goes on from OY992883.1 coordinate 78,256,572, forward strand.
TCTCTATGGTGTACTGATAATATACCCATCACTAATGGCCGAATTTGGATTTTTTTTTTAAATTGACCAGATTGAGACAGCATAGAATAGGTATCAAGAATATATTGGAAAGTAAATGCCACTGACATGATACTGACCTCATCACCCGCTGTGTGCCAGGCTACTGTGGAGGATGGATGAGCCATGGACCAGGCTCATATACCGAATGCTCTATGAGAAGTAAGACTTGTGAGAACCAAGTGATGACTGTGAATATACGATCATGGTCAGACTGCAAGAATAGCAAATTAAGAGGTATGGCCAAACAAGAACACTACGCAGGAAGCCAAAGAAGATTAATAAACCAACACAGAACTGGTGTCGTGAGCCGCTACACGCTGCGGGATTTACTGAGGAGGGGATCCGAGCACTTATGGACTGAATGGTTTGATGTGCATTGAGGATGACCTGTCGACTAACTAACTAACTAAGGTCTATAAAAATACCGGTCTCTTTTTCTCTCTCTCTCCCCCCCCCCTCTCTCTCTCTCTCTCTCTCTCTCTCTCTCTCTCTCTCTCTCTCTCTCTCTCTCTCTCTCTCTCTCTCTCTCTCTCACTTGTTCTCCCTCTCTCCTTTTCTCTCTCATGCACACATACAGAGAGAGAGAGAGAGATTTGTATCTGTATTTACCAGCACCACCTAATGTTATATTACAAGCACCTTGATTTGATATTGGTCAAATCTCTCCTGGCAGGTACAATGAGGTAGCCAACAGTGTTCAGATGCAGGAAACCATACTCAGCATTCAATTTGTGCTGCTGGATTGCTCTTCTCTCAAGTCCACCATACTGAGCCACTGCCAGGAATGGCAGAACAAGTTCACCACTTTGTTGCGGGACATTGCTACCAGTTCCCTGCAGGATCTGGTTGATTATATTGAAAACAATAGCTGGAAGTCAGTTGTTGGTCAAAGTCGTGTCATGTTTAGTTTGTACTCTTTGTCATTCACTTGTCTTACAGGCATAAGGGATTTTGTTGATGGCTCACCCTTTCCCTCTTGCTAGATTATATTATCTTAAAGTTAAGATAAATGACATTTGTTGATGGTTCACCTTTCCCTCTTGTTAGTTTATAGTTTATATTGTCCTACAGTATCATGAATGACATTTATTGATGGTTTACCTTTCCCTCTTGTTAGTTTATAGTTTATATTATCTTACAGTACGATGAATGACATTTGTTGATGGTTCACCTTTCCCTTTTGTTAGTTTATAGTTTATATTATCTTACACTAAGATGAATGACATTTGTTGATGCTTCACCTTTCCCTCTTGTTAGTTTATAGTTTATATTATCTTACAGTAAGATGAATGACATTTATTGATGGTTCACCTTTCACCCTTGTTAGATTTTATAATCTTACAGTAAGATGAATGACATTTGTTTATGGTTTACCTTTTCCCCCTTACTAAATAAGCTTGTCTTATAGTAAGATGAATGACATTTGTTGATGGTTTACCTTTTCCCCATTATTAGATAAGTGTGTCTTATAGTGATATGAATGAAAGCAGGGTACACTGTTGTAATGGTTAGGACATTGCAGTGACAATGGCATGAGTGTTGTTGGATGATGTCAGCTGCCAACATTGGCTACAGGAGGGAAAGACTGGTCACCTATTCCTCTGTGCACTCAGGTCTACAAAGAGGCTTAAAGTTCGAGCCTAAATACCATCAGTGATGCTAGTAGTGGATTGTGCTCATTCTTTAAAACTCTTTTTCTCGTTGCAATTGACATCTGTTTATTGGTCAGTATGTTTTTCATCTTGCAAAAGGCTACCCAAGGCATCTCCCATCAGATGTTCTGAGATAATTGTACCGATTAACTTGTTTATATAAGTGCCAGTCATTCAGAAAGAAGTGGAAAACTACTGAATATAAACCTGTCAAGAAATCACAAACAATGTGTCCTTTATATTATCTTACACTAAGATGAATGACATTTGTTGATAGTTCACCTTTCCCTCTTGTTAGTTTATAGTTTATATTGTCCTACAGTATCATGAATGACATGAATGACATCCTGCGATGTCCTGTAAAATATATGCAACTAACTTTTTAAAAATACTCTTATAAAGTCTAGCTTACAAATGTATCTAGTTTCTGTAAATGTTTAGATTCTCCCAATAAGGTTATATTATAGCCCAAACAGCCCAAAAATGCCTGCGATGTCCTGTAAAATATATGCAACTAACTTTTTAAAAATACTCTTATAAAGTCTAGCTTACAAATGTATCTAGTTTCTGTAAATGTTTAGATTCTCCCAATAAGGTTATATTATAGCTGTAACTTATTAATATTTACATTTCCTCAACTACATGTGAACAATTTTGTTATCTCATAACAGGAAGAGGTTTGTATGATCAAAAAGCTAAGAGCACTTGCTCTTAAACTTCCAGTACACTGATGTTGGGGTGGTGGGTTCATTCCCTACACTGGTCATTTTGGCTTACATTTTAAATTTTTGTTCAGAAAGCAATGTCAAGCTACTGAATGTAAAATTTCATTGAAAGTCAACCTTGGTTTGATCACAACATCCTGTAAAGGACATGCAACATTTTTCATGTTTAGTCCTAATAGATAATGGGTTTTCTTTTGTTTGTTTTCACTAGCTGGAGGCAGAAAGCATGTTCTTGATAGTCACTTGTATTTATTGTAGTAGTTCTTTGTCAGTTTTGGAGATATTCAGTCTTCCTGTAATTGCCATTGATCATTCTGACTGCACAATAATAAACAATATGTAATAAGGAACATTGCAGAACTTGTGAGCAGCTTAAATGTAATTATTGTTGTCTGTCAGGGTGTCTCAGATCCCACAGACACTCGACCAGTTGGTTGAGAGTCTTCAACTTTGGGATAAACTCAAAGAGGACATACCATTAATTGAGAGAAAGTTTGCTCCTCTCATGGAACAGTTTGTCATTCTGGACAAGTATAATGTTGCGATATCAGCTCTGGTAGGGCAGTTTATTTGTTAAGGTAGTTTTATTTGTGTTCAGTTGTTGATTTTCAGCAGTCAATTACTGCAGTGTTAGTTTTTTAGTTGATATTTGGGTTCACATATTCCACTGGTTTGGTTTAGTTTAGTTTAGTTTAGTCGACGGATCAACATCACGGCACACGGGTGTAACCCATAAGTGCTCCGTTCTCCTCCTTACTCAAACCTGAGTCTGTAGAAACTGAGCTCAGTGCATGAACTCCGTAGCACCGGCAAGGATCCTGAAATACTTTGGGTAGATTTTTAAATCAGCGCCGTTAGGCTACTCTTTTTTTTATTTCCAACTGCCAAGGGATTTTTTACGTGCGCAACAATACACACGGGCGTCCGATCTCACTACCCAGAGACCAGGGGAAATGTTATTACTGGAAGTCCAGGTGGATTTTTTAAATAAATCCTAGTCCTCACCGCGGTCTGAACCCGGGACCTCCAGCACTTGAGGCGGACACCATACCTCGAGACCACGCAGCCCCCCCCCCCCCCCCCCAAACCGACACTATAATGTCTTGAGCATGATTGAATGAGGGTTAGGTCATGAGCTCATCGTCCTCTAAGAGAGGGAAAGACTGGAAACCCATTCCTCCATACATTCAAGCTCGCAAAATGTGATAGTTATAGCATATCACAGACCGACAGGAGGTTCATACTTCTGAACTTTTTTTTTAATGAGTGGATGACAGTTGGACAGTAGGTTAGATTGTATAAATATATGACAGTTGGACAAAATGTTCTTAGGTAGATTGTATGAGAAGATGACAGATGGACTAAATTTGTATGAATAGATGAAAGTTGGATATAATTTTTCTTTAGTTAATTGTATGAATAGATGACAGTTGGAAAGAGTTAGTTGTATGAATAGATGGCAGTTGGACAGAATTTCCTTGGGTAGATTGTGTTATTAGATGATAGATGGACAGAATGTGTATGAATAGATGACAGTTAGAAAGAGTTAGTTGTATGAATAGATGGCAGTTGGACAGAATTTCCTTGGGTAGATTGTGTTATTAGATGATAGATGGACAGAATGTGTATGAATAGATGTCTTGGACAGAATTAGTATGCTTAGATGGCATTTGGACAGAAGTTTCTTGAGTAGGATGTATGAACAGATGAGTTGGACAGAATTTGTATTCTTAGATGACATTTGCCGGCTTCGTGGCTTAGAGGTTATGACTTTTCTCCATAATCTCGTATACTCTCTTAGGTAACGTGATGACGGTGAGAATCAGCAGTGGTTCGAATCGCATTGGTAACTTACAGGGTATGTGAGCCGGCCGCTCAGAAAGCAATGGCAAACTACTGAGCGTATTGCCAACAAATCAACATACAGCTGAAAGATGCTGGTGTTGACAGCGATGTCCTGTAAAGGATATGCAAAAAAAAAAAAAAAAAAAAAAAAAAATGACATTTGGACATAATTTTATTTGGGTAGATTGTATGAATAGATGAGAGTTGGAGATAATTTCATTTTATGGTTTGTATGAATAGATGACATATGTACAGAATTTTCTTAGATTGTATGAATAGATGACAGATGGACAGAATTTCATTGGGTAGATTGTATGAATAGATGACAGTTGGACAGAATTTTCTTGAGTAGATTATATGAATTGATGACAGTTGGACAGAATTTCATTGGGTAGATCGTATGAATAGATGACAGTTGGACATATTTTTTTTGTTGGTAGATTGTATCTACTATCTGTGTCTGTAGCTCAAACTGATAAGCAGGTTAATGAATTAACTGTACGTTGTTATACCACAGTGTGGAGCAGGTGGTCAAACAGGGTGCCAGAGACATAGAGAAAGGGGTTCTCTGTTGCAATAAGGCAAAGGGGTTTTATCTGCAGCTCTTCTTTTTCTGCTGCTGCTGCATCTTCTCCTTCTGCTCATGCTCTTCCTTCTCCTGCTTCTGATTCACCCCTTTTTTTTCCTCTCCTTTTCTTCCTACTTCACATTCTCTTCTTTCTTCTCTTTATCCTCCTCCTTCTGTTCCTCTTCATCTTTTCTTTCTCCTCTTTTTCCTCCTCCTCATTATATTAGTTATATTTATACTATTAAATGAGATCTTACGATAAATTAGTTGTACACTGCTTAACAACACCAAGGACAAGGAACAAAAATGTCGCTAGAGGACACCAATAGTGGTCAAGAGAGTAAAGTAACAAGAGTCTGTTTTAAACCCACACAGCGTATAAACTTGGCGGTGAATGCTGCTTATGCTTTTCTCTTTCCCTGTTATGCCTTTGAAGATCAGGTTAGAACAATCTTTTCTGTACTGAGTTTTCATAAATAGCTGTAGGAAAAATAATGTGTAATGTGTCTTTTACCAGGTGAGAAAGCAATTAACTGACCTGCCAGCAGAATGGGAAAACTTTCTGGAAACACTCAATGAGGCTGAAAATATGCTCAAGAAATATAAGGTGAGGCACTTGACATGTGGTGAGGTATGTGTGGATGGAGTTAATTAATGTGAGATATGGCAAAAATGACATGAGAAGAAATCCATGTGAGATAAATAGCAAATATGTATGCCAAATGATATACTTGGATATGAAATAAGTAGATTGAACCTATGAGGTGAGATACAGGCCTGATGTATAAAGGGAGATATAACATGGACCAGACTTTTGGAGCAGGTATATTGTTAAAGTGGAAGCCATGGTACCTTAGTGGCTAGACTTGCCTGCTGGCCCGGTTGTCATGGGTTTGTATTTGCATCGTGGTGAATTTTTCATCTTGACCTCAGCTCCTCGGTTGACCCAGTCTAAAATTGGTACCAAGAAGAGATTGGGGAAGTGTTGATGGTGTGATATTGACCACACCTCCCCTGGAGTGAAGACTGGTCTATCAAAATAATGGTCTAGCACCAAATGCCTGATACGCCTTAAGGCAGTGAAGAGGGTCTTTTATTTTGATAATTGACTCTGTTCTGGGCTTAACCATATTTGCTCCAACTTTTCTCTCCGGAACTGTAGTTTTTCAATGTCCATCCTCTAAAATCCGGCTTCGTGGCTTAGAGGTTATGACTTTTCTCTGTAATCTCGTATACTCTTGTGGGTAACGTGATGACGGTGAGAATCAGCAGTGGTTTGAATCGCATCGGTAACTTACGGGGTATGTGAGCCGGCCGCTCGGAAAGCAATGGCAAACTACTGAGCGTAATCTTGCCAAGAAATCAACATACAGCTGAAAGATGCTGGTGTTGACAGCAATGTCCTGTAAAGGATATGCAAAAAAAAAAAAAAATCCTCTAAAAAAAAGTTAAATTGCATATCCTTTACAGGATATAGCAGTCAACTCCAGCATTTTTTGGCTTTTTGTGATTCCTGGGCAAGTTTACATTCATTAGTTTGCCATTGCTTTCTGAACGACAAGCACTCATACCATTATATGGAAACCAACACAAGGTGGGCTACTTCCAAATTGCTTGCAATTGTGTTTCAAATGCCGGATTACAAATTGCATTTGTAACCCCTTTGCAATAGAGCCAGCTATCAATTAAAAAGAACATGTGTTATGTAATGTACACTGGAATTACACAAACACATATGCAGACGTGGTTGCGGCCTTGTGGGATCACGTGTACACCTCGGAGGAGCAAATGGATCACCATGGTCTGGCAAGAATGCGACAGCGTGGAGTGACGAGGGGATTTGGCCGATGCTTGACGCTTAGAGGAAAGGCGAGACGCACATATAACCAGATTGCTACTGGTACTATTGGGGTTAGAACTCTTCGCTGGCTTCTGAGCATGGGGACGGAGCGCTTATGGGAATGCCCCGAATGCTGTAATGTCGGTTCCTAAATCAATCAATCAATCAATCAAAACACATATGCACACACATACTCACACCATACATTATGTTAATAACACTGTCTAGAAAGAATAAAGTAATTATCATGAAGAAAAAGATCTTACCCAAATGTATCATTAATGTTAATGGTATTAATTTGAGACAGGTAAAGAAATGTAAATATCTGTGTACAAGGAAAACATCACAGAAAAGATGTACCACATAAATAAATAACATAACAAAACATATTATGTAGTGTTTGAATTCTTCTTCTTTGCGTTCATCCGGAGTGTTTTTTCAGATGTGATTGTGGTTTGTCTGTTATGCACCCTTGGGTTGAAACCCTTAGGCCAACACATTCGACTTTTAGCGTGCATTTTTTACAGGTAGCATTCTTGTGGGACTCTCATTTTTGTGGTGCCGTCCACATCATAGCTTGTCAAGTTGGAATGGTCGAATGCTTAACGATCAGCCCTCAAGGGAAGGCAGGGACAGTCCATGGCATTTTCCGCCATCCAGGGTGACTTCCATAGTTGCAGAGCCGACACATAGCGCCCTGGTGCTGGGCTCACCGTGGGAATCGTCACGTCCTGGGGTGTCCACCACCTAGATGAAAGTATTATTCACTGGCGAGCAACCCCCAATTAGTCAGAAACTGACTAGGGACAAAATCTATATGGCTGAACTATAGATTAAGCCCATGAATATCCAACATACAGCTCCAAGTGGCTTGTTACAAAATTGAAATGAACTGTGCTGAATATTCGCCACGGAATAGGAAAGAGAAGGTTAGCTAGTTTAGATTTTTAAGTCTAAATTGACAACTATCCCAGTACAGGTTTTTCTCCCTGACTGCTCCCTTCCTTGGTGTGTAAGTGAATCCCCACCAATGTATACACATAACATGTATGCACAATTGGAATTAAAATGTAATGACAGAACTATGAGTTATAATACTACAACATTTATTTACTAATCATATTAGACATCCGATTTCAAGATGATGATGATGAAATCATATAACATATTGTGATGAGAAACATTGCGTAACTTTACTGTTACTTGAACTATCTGGATCTGTGGTCCAGATCCCCTCTCTCCAGAAACAAAACAGCTTGCTAGTATTCTGAGTCCTGTCAGTCCTGGCACTACCTAGTCGTCTCCAGTTGAGATCTAAACATAGGCGCTCTTTGTGAGAGCTTGAAAGAAAGTCAAGAATGTGTTATATCTAGTTCTACATCAGTGCAATCCTAAGTAAAACATATCCTAGCACACACATATACAATGACCAATCTGGCCAAGTTTATCTTCCAGCTCTACTGCATTCACCATCCTCCTTCTCCCTACTGTCTTAGTCTGGGACGCGCTTTTCAATTGTCTCACACGCCTGTAATTATTACATTTCTGCCATCCCATGTCCATGTCGCTAATACCGACATTCGGAGTCGTACAGCCGCTCCATCCAAAGTTGGTTTTGCAGCTCACAGGGTCGGTAATGGTATTATAATAACGCCTGATCATCCGGGCTTACAAGCTGTGACCAGTATCTGTGCCAGACTTCCGTGAATTAGCGTCCACCATACAATGAAAATGTTTAGCACCATATGCCCTATACCAATTGTGGGTATATCTGTACCATTACAAATCTGCTTCCACTGCAATCGATGGCCAATGTGCCAATGCACACACAATAGCATAACACCAATTTATTCTTAGCGAGTTACCATATAACAAATCACATCAAATAAATCTAAGTTATGAAAATACAAAATGGCATATAAGGCTATTCTTACCTACATTGTATAATGCAAAAAAGTAAGTAATATCCTTATCTACAACAAACTGGGAAACAGTTTCCATATACGTTACAGACTAAATAAATGCTTGCCAGGTGCATATCCAGAGTATAACAACACTGATGCATACGGCAATTCAAATATATCAAACCTCCCATACTTTAACATAATAGCATTATGCAAAGTTAGTAACAATATTGTTTACATAAATATGAGACATAGAAACTACTCAGAGCAGTCCCTACTTAGCCACTGCTGTGGTAAGAATTAAGGAAGTAGTCAGTTGACTATATTCTGTACAACAATTGCACCCCCCGAAAAGAGACTAGTCTAGTTTAGAAAGGAATGGCAAGCATCTGCTACGACACCTCAAGTATATCTAGACAAGATCTGCCTTCCATAAGTTTCTACTTCTCAGAAGAGTAACACTTAAAGCACAATGATATTGAACTCAGAACTTAGAAAGACCACTCAAGTAACCTACGACAATGATAGTTCTTGTGATAACCTAGATCAGATATAGACTGAAAATCAGTACATACATCTAAAAACTTGACTAGTTACTAAGAAATAACTTTCCTAGTGGAGTCTACCAACATCAGAATCATACATATGCCTACGAAACACTGAGCTGGTTGCCTCACCTGTTCTGAAGTCAAACATTTTCTTACATGAAACAGGCTAGGGACCCTTATTTAAGCTGAGTCCAGCAGACAGTATTATCTCCTTGGCACCTTTCTGTCTGGTATGACAGAAACATGCTGACCTCCTACAGGTAATTAATTCTATTCAAGTGTTGGGCCAGTTCACGCCTCTTTTCCCATGCAGACTGACTTATCTCCCAGTTGGTCCAGTCGTAAATTCTTTCTGAACCACTAACCATCACCATAGCGTCACATCTGAGCGATTTTGAGTGGCCAGCCCCAGATCAGTTTCACAGTCTGCCCTCCAGTGAGTGTAATTATCAATTTGACATGTAACACCTTTAAGCTGGACTGGCTGGTGGTTTACAACCCTAGTCCTACTGTCTGTGTGATTTCATTCTGGGTTTATTGCAATTCCCAACATCCTGCTTTAGTAGCCAGCCGCCATCTGCTCTGACACTTCCCAGTTGAATGGGTTCCTTTTGTTAAACATTTTATGCCTCTGTGTGTGCAGGCCTGATGGTTCTGTATTATAGAGAATAGTATTTGTTCTTCTGTAACTTTCTGTAACTCTACATGGCCCATCAAAAGTGAACCAAAAATTGTTCTGGGGTGTAAAGGCTGCATTTCATGACACTCATGGCTGCTTGAATTCCTCACTTCGATATATTGGGCATATCGTTCACCACGAGCCTTTCCCACACTGACCAGACCGGCCTGCAGACGGTATCCACTTGGCGAGTCTTCGATTTGGACATGTGCTTATCGATGTGCCCGTCAGAGCTGTTCTGGGCACAATGAACATTCGGAAACTAGCTAGTCAGAGCCTTTCCGGACATGAGCTATTCAGAAAACTAGTTAGTTAGAGCTGTTCCTAGCACGAAAGACATTTCACTCGCACGTGTTTTGCGTTGTGCCAGATTTATTTGCACCCGTGGGCCAGCACATCCAACTTCAGCAGGCATTTTTACGGTTAGCCTTCCTGGGGTTTCGAGAGACGTTAGACTGTTATTTCTGTGGTGTCGCCTACATCTCAGCTGGTCAAAGTAGAACGGTCAACGACATCACGGTCAACCCTCAAGGGAAGGCAGGGGCAGACCATGGGCATTCCCTCGCTATCCAAGGAGGCTTCCATAATTGCAGAGCCGGCACATATTGCTCTGAGACTGGGCTCACCCAAGGAGTTACCACGTCCTGCTCATGGCTGCTTTAGTTCCTCACTTCCATGTGTTGGGCATCTTGCTTGCCACTGGTCGTTCAAGCACACACCAGGAACGGTCAGTCTGTGGGCGACATCCACTAGGTAAGCTTTCGCTTCGGGCTTTGGACCACACAATGGATTCGCTAGCCGTGCCTTCCATTTCGTGTTATTTAGACGTTTTTCCACCTTTGTCTACACTCTCTATGAGTTAGATACAGACAGTTTTCATAACCATTTCATTCGACTGGGGCACTTCTTCTACCTTTTTGTACTTGCTCACGAGGTAGGCTACATGTGCTGCCGGCTCAGCACCTTACCTCCGTGCAGCAGTGAGCGAGAAATGGCCAGGCCCTCTCATCTGGGGATCCCTCATATCCCCCAGCTGAGAGCCTTCGGACAAATATCTGAACTGGGCATGTAGCGTGCTCAGTATCTCATCTCCATGTTTCGGTAGGTGGGTATCGGCCTGGCTCTCACATCCGAGGGTTTATGGCTTAGAGGCGTTTAGCCACAACCCTCGACAGAGAACCTTAGAGTATGCATCCGGTCCAAGAACTTCTGCCTTCGTGCGCCTGATTCAAACTTTTGACTGCTATCCTCAGTCTACCTGCAGAGCAGCAGGTTGTGTCTCGCTTAGTCTGGCCCCTATCCCATAAGCTGTCCGATATGTAGTTTTCATCCATCAACATAGCACATGGGGTCAATGGGACACGCAAGCTCCCCCACCACAGCAAGGTGGAGACACATCGAGGGAGAGTCTTTGAAATGATAAAGAATGCCTTGGGAGTAATGTGAACATAATGAATTCCAGACAGTTAGTCTTCATCATCATCATCTTCCACTTTTGCCATCAATTGTCATGGGGAGAAATAGTTGGACAATTAGTAAACATGCGAGAAACGCCCATGAAGTCTCTAAAATGTGGTTTTAGAGAAGAATGTTAAAAATTCCCTCTTAAAAATACCCATGGGCGGCCAAAAGAAGTAATCTAAATATTTTGAAAGAGACTAACACGCAGTGAAAATTTCATCACCATAAGGAAACAACATATGTTGACCACTTCATGAGCAGATAAAAATACGAACTCATAACAAAAGGTAACATTCATGGGGAAAAAAGACTCTGAACACTTGCATCGTGGTGTAATGATAATTGATGCATTCTGTTAAAGCACTGATTCCCAACCTGTGGGTCATAATTACCCAAAGAGATTCCCAATCTGTGGGTCATGATTCCCATGAGGTGCTAAATCTGTCAGTTGGGATCCTAAAAGGGTTTCCAACCATGATCTCCAAAAGGGCCAACAAATGTTTACTGGGAGGCAGCTATAGAAATGTTTATTTACAGTTATTTCTAAAGGAAATTTTAAATGACATCATGAAGGTTTTCAACATTGATTTATTTCTTGATGGCTTCACTGCAATTTTCCATTAGTTGTTGCAACAGTGATTTTTGATAAATGAAAGGAAGTGACTTTTAGGTCCAAGACACCACACACAAACATTGTAAATGCTCATCAAATTACTTTTAATAATGTTAAATGCCTGCTGTTTTAATACTTGTCCCAAAGCAGTTTCCTGCAATGAATCTGTGTTTTGACACAACAATCAAATTGTGTAGGCCTGAATGCACTGAGGAATAGTTGGCCAGTCTTCCCTCACTTATCTGGGTGGTGAGCACAGGTGTTGAACTCTCATCCAACCGTGCTTATGACACGCTGTGTTAATAATTTTGAAACATTTTATATGTTATGGCAAATTTTTTAAATATTTTTAAACATTTACACTGCATCGGACATTAATTCACAAACTACAAATACAATATGCAAATGTGGTGTTTTATTAGAATATGTTTGTATATTGCAAATATTAACCCTTTACAGGGCAAACGCTTGTCCGTTTTTTAGCCCTGAACGGGCAAGATTTTTTCAGGTTTGGTAAAATTTTGGGTTGCGTTAGTAAAAACATCACAAATAAGGTGTTAGTCAACCGATTTTAGTTAAATAAACAACACAATGAAGGGAAAAGCATGCAGAATATGTTACTCACATGATTGTTGTCGGTAATCTATATATGAACACACATATTTACGAAATACAGCATGTTGTTTGTGATTTTCCGTCATCTATACGCCAATTTACAAACACATTTTCAGAATCATAATCACTTTCTTTAAAGTCCGACTCAGACTGCTAATGCAAAGTAATGCTTTTCACTGATATCTAGCTCCGATTAATAGTCAACTTAGTGCCCTTTAATGTCGCTTAAATTGAACCTAACGAAATCTCGGCTATCACTTGAAGAATCGCCGAAATCCGTTTTGAAAAACTAAGTGTAAAAACCCTGAAAACTATAAAAAAAAAGTGTAAAAGTCCGTTCAAATTCATAGTAGGCGTTTACAAATGGCGGTCACGTTATCAAGCTATCGGCGAAAGCGAAAGTAACCGTTGGAAGTATCGTAAGGTCGAGAAATCGCGTTTTTACAATGCATAATAGTATCGGACAGAATCAGCCGATTTGCTCGTTAAAGCGACCGGACGGAAATGGACGTTCTGCCTTGTAAAGGGTTAAGCTGATAAAATGTTTACTGCGATGGAAAATTCAAGATAAAAATTCATCTTTACCATGTCAGAAATGTGTTTTTGTGCACATTGTGGAGAATCACAAGTTACTTACTCTGATACACAGGAGTTGTGGGTTACTTGAGTATTATAAAAGGGCCCTAGGGGTTACTTAGTATGTACAGGAGCCTTTTACATGCCTTGAGTGGACTGGACACATGGTGCTAGACCCATATCTTTATGGACCAGTCAACACTCACTTGGTAACGTCACTATCTTGGCACCTGCCCATGCTTCCACATGTCCAGGTACCCATTTTAGGCTGGGTCAACCTGGGAGCCCAGATCAATTTTAAGAACCTGTTCCAAGTGAATTTGAACCCTTGACCACAGGGTCAGCAGGTGACCATCTAGCCACTGTGCTATAGCCGCTCCCATACACATTATAACTCATGAGAAATGCACACACATCATTTTAGCATGACTCATTAATACTAATGATTGAAATAACCGTAGGCAGATATGCTGCACAGCAGACGGGAGTATGCTTAATATACCCAATTTTTAAATAGCGAAATGTAGCCTCTATTGGGATAGTGTGAAGAGAGAGACAGAAAGCGACCACACACACATATCTAACATATGTTCACTGAAATTAAGGATATCATTGTCATTTTATTTCCCTTCTTTGTAGGAGATTTTCAAGGCTGAACTCTTGAAGCAGGCAGCAGAGTTGAAGCAGCAAATTATTGAATTGATTGCAGAGTTTGATACGACAGGGCCCTTTAGCGCGAAAGTTACCATCAGTGATGCTTTTGTAGCTGTTTCAGCCTTTCAGAATAAGAAGACCATCTGCAAAGAGATGGAGCAAAATATTCGTCATGGTCTTAACATCTTCAACATAGAACATCCACCGTCCAAGGAGCTGGCCATCCTAGAGAAGGTGATGCAGCTAGTATTTGTTGCCAAGTTGTCAGAATCATCTTTAGGGCTTCATTTTGCTGTTCTCTTTCTTATCTTTAATTTTACTGTTCTTTTTTGCTACCTTTCACTTTGCTATTCTTTTTATTACATTTCATGTTGCTGTTACTTTAACCGTTCAATTTGCTGGTCTTTTTGTTGCTTTTCATGTTGCTGTTTTTTATTTTACCTTTCATTTGGCTGGTCTTTTTGTTACCTTTCATTTTGCTGTTAATTTTATTACCTTTCATTTTGCAGATATTATTTCTTACCTATCAGATTGGTGTTCTTTTCCTTACCTTTCAAACATGGTCATATGTTTTTTTGGCTTAGAATAATCATTATGACATAATTTCTCAATTTATTTTCTAGCATTCACAGGAATGTTGTCAGATGTTTAATCTCAGAATCATCTTCATGATGTATGTGTGTTTTTTTCTGTTCACTTTGTTGTTATTTGTTATTCTAAGAATTAGGACATTGACTCCATTTCACAGAAGAAAGAGTTGAAGCAACATTTCACCATAATTTTGTGTTTATCAATGTGTGACTCTGACAGGATCTAGAGAACATCAAGAGTGTGTGGGATCTGACAGACGAGTGGATGATAAACTGGAACGTGTGGAAGACTCATACTTTCAATATGCTGCGGGTTAATGCGATGGAGGAGGTATCCTCACATCTGCTGAAGAATTTGACACGACTCAGCCGAGCTTTCAAGGTACTGGTCAAGAGTTGTGACTTGTTTAGGTGTCTCCTTGGAATGTCAGTGATGCATCTGAACACTGTCATGGATGTCTGACTATCAGGCCTTCCAATAGCTGCACTCTGGCTATGGGAAATTAGGACTGTTTGTGTGCTAGATGTTAGAGTCTGGTGTTTGTCTGCACCCCCGGTGAAGGAGAGGAGCAGTAATGACTATCTGTCAAATAAAGATAGTGTGTGTTTTTATGCTAGAAATACACGATCACAAGACTGTGTTTTTCTACCACCAAGTGTAGGAGAAAAGTAATATAGACTCCAGCAACTTAAGATAGTGTATATATTTATGCTAGAAATAATGTTTTTTTTTTGTTTTTTTTCTTCTTTTTTTTTGGTGGGGGGGGGGGGGGGGGGGGGGTGTTTACTGTATTGAATAATTAAGATGGTAAAAAGTTATGTGTGTGTGCTGTATTGGATAGGTGTATTATGGTGGTAAAAGATCTGTTTCTGTATTGTATTGGATAATTGGATTAAGATGGTAAAGGTGTTTTTGTATTGTATTGATAAGTAGATTAGGATGGTAAAAGTGTTTTGTACTGTGGATAAATGGATTATGATAGTAAAAGTGTTATTGTTTTTTGTACTGTATTGGATAAGTGAATTATGATGGTAAAGATGTTATATTTTTGTACTGTATTAGATAAGAATAGCAGCACTAGTTTTAGTTAAAGAGTATTGATTATAGTCATCAGAAACATGGAGAACGACAAGCAAGATTACTGATAAACTGCAAACAGTCATTAATTGGTGCCTACATAGAATAGTAGGCCTCTTTCAGTCCTGAAGGACTATAGAGTTGTGCCACTTGGGAGGTACCTGGCAGCACTGCTGGTGACTGTATAGTCCAATGCGAGAGTGACAATCTCTGTCACAGTTTCCGCATCTGTAAGATGAGGCAAGTCCTGCAGTAAGTGACTGCGCTTTGAGCCTGTGCCGCCTATCCTCAGTTTGTTGGATCAGATTGCACTCAAAGAGCACCAGTCCATTTCGTACATCTCTTCTCCAGGAGCATCTGTCTGTTGCAACTCTTTCCCACGTGTTTGGATCTATTCCAAGGGTTTTCATATCTTGTTTACACACATCCCTATATCGCATTTGGGGTCTCCCGGTTGGCCTCTTTCCTGTGGCTAGTTCTCCGTATAGGAGATCTTTGGGAATACGTTCATTCTCCATTTGAGAACGGAGGCGTCTCTGCTTGAGGAGGATGTGCAGTGTGGTAATATCTGCTCTTTCAAGCACATGTTTGTTTGTTATGTGGTCTTTCCTTGTTATGCCCCGGATACGTCTCAGACATCTCATGTGGAAGGAATTCAACTTTCTTTCCTGTCTTGAGTACAGGGTTCAGGATTCAAACCCATAGAGTAGTGTGCTAACAACACAAGCTTTATATACTTGAGCTTTTGTACGCTCTGTTAGTCTATTATTCTCCCAAACTCTTTTAGCTAGCCTGGAAAATGTTGTGGCTGCCTTTCCAATGCGTCTGTCGATTTCTGTCTCTAATGAAAGATTATCTGATATTGTCGACCCCAAATACACAAACTCGTGGACGACCTTCAATTCGTAATTAGAAATTGTAATTGACGGAGGCACACCAGCATCTTGTTCCATCACCTGTGTTTTATTTAGGCTAATGGTGAGCCCAAAGTCTTTGCAGGCGGCTGCAAAATGATCTATGAGCCTTTGGAGATCTTCTGCTGTATGAGTAGTCAGTGCTGCATCATCTGCAAAAAGTAGTTCTCTTACGCATCTTGATTTTATTTTGATCTTTGCCTTGAGTCTTGATGGGTTAAAAAGTTTGCCATCAGATCTTGTGTGGAGGTATATGCCTTCAGTGGCAGTCCCAAATGCCTGCCTTAAGAGAACAGCGAAGATACCAAAAAGTGTAGGAGCAAGCACGCAGCCCTGCTTTACTCCGCTGCTGATGCTGAATGACTGGGATGTTGAGCCGTCAAATAAAATGGTCCCCTGCATGTTTTCATGGAATGATCTCACGAGACTAAGAAGGGTGAGTGGACATCCAACCTTTTCAAGGACCTTAAAAAAGGCCGCTTCTGCTCACGAGGTCAAATGCCTTTGTGAGGTCGATGAAGGCAATATATAATGGCTTCCTCTGTTCACTGCACTTCTCTTGGAGCTGCTGGAGTGAGAAAATCATATCGATGGTGGACCTGTTAGGTCTAAATCCGCACTGCGATTCGGGGTAAATTCTTTCAGCAAGAATGTGGAATCTTTTAAGGATTACTCTGGCAAAAATCTTGCCTGTAATGCTGAGTAGGGAAATGCCGCGATAGTTGTTGCAGTCGCTTCTATCGCCTTTGTTTTTATAAAGGGTAACGATGTTTGCGTCTTTCATATCTTGTGGTACTGATTTTTCTTTCCAGCAGAGCTGAAATATTGCATACAGTTCTGGGATGATTGTTTCTTTGCTACATTTTAAAATTTCAGGTGGAATACTATCTTTTCCAGGTGCCTTGCCGGATTTGAGAGATTCTAGTGCTTCGCTGATTTCTGTGAGGCAAGGTTCGTTGTCCAGGGCATGCATGGCGGACTGTTGATCGATGGCTTCCAGAGCTTCTTCACTGACAGTGTTATCCACTGAGTATGGCTCTGAGTAGTGTTCTACCCAGCGATCCATTTGTTTCGCTCGATGTACACATACATAGAATAGAAGAATTAAAATGGTGTGATAGAATCACTAGTGTTGAGCTCATGGAGAACTAGATGAATACCAGTGAATCAAGAAGTGAAGAAAATAGACTGGTGCTGGATAGTATGGTCATTGAGTAAACCTGAGGATAGTATAACTAGAAAGGCCTTTGTCTGGAATCCACAACGGAAAAGGTTAGAGAGGAAGACCCAAAAACATATGTAGAAGAAAAGTAGAGACATAAATTAATAATATGGGGAGGGCAGAGTTGCATGGGATGAATAAGGATACGAGGCTTGGAGTGAGTTGGTTGAGGGCATAGGGGATAACAGGATGAAAGAAGAAAAGGTATAGTATTGTTATAGTAGAAAAGAGCAAAGGTATTGATCAATGTTTATTTTGTGATGTTGTTTGTTTGCTCTATAGGATAAGCGGTGTGAGATAGTTGAGGATACTCATCAAAAAGTTGAACAGATAAAGAGAACCCTGCCTTTGATCAATGATTTGAAGAATCGTGCCATGAGACCCAGACATTGGAAACAGATTCAGGTGAACTCTTTAAACTGTTTTGTTTCTGTTGTATAGCAACACAAAGCAATCTTTTCCCATTGTAAATGTGTATAACACTCCACATTTGAACAGTATCAGTGACTGCGCATTTATATCAGACAAAATATGATTCATCTATTCATTTCTTATGATATATAATTATGATTAAATTGGAGAACTTGGTGACAACTGGCAAGATTGAGGGGAAGAGAACAAGGGGAAGACAGAGAAGTAAATACCTGGATGGCTTGGCCACGTGGTATAGTTAAGACAAGAACACTGAGCTGATCCATGACTTTGGTGATCGTGTGAGATGGTGAAACATGACCGCCCATGCTTATTGGCATGGCACATGATGATGATGATATATAATATGGCAGTATGCATCTGGCGAGATAGGTAAAATATGCCGGGCAATAAACTGCAACCTATTATTTGTGGCTTCTGTGTGTCAACTGAGTATTATGTCTTCTATGTAACATTCACAGTGTTACCTAGGACCACGTGTTGTGTATTTCAGCAACGAGAGATAGTGTGTTGCTTTATTCTTTGCTGATTGCTTTCTGTAGTCTGCACCTGACAAAATACAGTGAAGTGTTCCAGGCAATACCTTGGGCAGTTTGTTTTGTGTGTCTTCATGGTTCAATAATAGAAATACCTCAATTTGTGGTTTGAGCTGTGGAAGTGCACTGGTCCATGTTAGGACTTCCTATCCTGTAGTGGTGAAATATTTTCCCATGAGAAGGATGTATATTTCATTTGCTTTGACAACAGAGTGACATATATCAACTTAGACAACTGAGTAACATGAGTTATTTCATTAACTTAGACAACATAGTGACATATATTTCATTAGCTTAGACAACAGAGTGACATATATTCCATTAGCTTAGACAACAGTGACATATATTTCATTAGCTTAGACAACAGAGTGACATATATTTCATAGCTTATACAACAGAGTTTAGTTTAGTTTCAGACAGCAGAGTGACATATATTTATTAGACTTTTTAAATCAGATGCCATATATCTAATTGACTTTGACAACAGACTGGTATGCATCTCATTGTCCTCAGCAGCAGAATGATGTTTATCTCATTGTCTCTGATGATATGCAATGTAACTTATTGACTTTGACAGTGGAATTAACTGAGATACATTGAAACTTGAATGGTATTGACAGACAAGATCATGAAATTATCTCTTTAACTTACCACAGAGTGAAATGGACATATCATTTGACCACACATCAGAGGATTTCACCCTTGAGAAGATAATCAACTATGGCTTTGATCAGTATTCAGAATTTATTGCTGGAGTCTCTTATTCTGCGACTAAAGAGTTGGCCATTGAGCAGGTCAGTTAGGGCAGTTTTGCCATGTCTGTTTCCATGTTAATATAATTCATTTTAATCACAGTTTTCACTGTTAAAATATGTGCTGTGTGTGATTAGAACCTTGAGTTTCCACACAGAAAATGGGTTTCTCGCCACACTGCCAGTATCACAGAATTATATTGTCAGGTATATTTCTTAGAGGCAATGTAGTGGCAAGATGCTTGCTTGCCAGCCAGATGGTCATAGGCTTTACAGGATGTAGCAGTCTACTCTAGCAATTTTTGGCTGTATGTGATTCCTGAACAAGTTTACATTCAGTAGTTTGCCATTGATTTCTGAATGACTGGCAATCATACTACTGTATGGAAACCAAGGCAAGGCAGTCTGCTTCCAAATCACCCGAAGTTGTATTTCAAGCACGGTATTACAAATTGCATACGTAACCCCTTCGCCACATAGCTGGTATTAAGGTTGAGTTTGAGAATTGACCTGGGTTTCCAGGTCGACACAGCCTCAAATTGGTACCATTCAAAAAGTAAAGGCAGCTAGTCTGACCACATCACTCACAAGGTGCCGATCAGTCTATACAAATATGGATCTAGCAACATATGCCCAGCATATGGTTCAGTGCCATGCACCGTTTCAGTGACAAATGGTCTCAACGCTGGAGACCATATGCCGTTTTAGTGACAAGATCTTGACAGTTTGTTATTTGTTTCATTTTGCGTATCTTCCTTAATTTTAATGCCCTGTAAATGACATTTTACACCGGAAGAAGGTCTGTCAATTGAAAGCAGACCATGAGAGACAGAACATATCTAAACTTTGTGCAGGGCTTCTTAGTTAAGTTGTGGTTACTTTTCTGATTTTTTAAATGACAACGCCCTTGGTTTTTGGCCTCACATATTTACATTAGATAATAGTGTTAAACAATGTTAGATTATAGTTATTCTGGTGTAAAGGACTTTGTGAAATATTCTAAACTGATAGCACGTAGTTAATGTGGTTATTCAGTTAAAATAAATTATTTAGCGGGCGGACATTATGGAAAATACACACATACATTGGCACCACAACATCTACTATCTGCATTCTCCAGTGCTTGTTTTGGGTTTGGTTTAGCAATTAGCAAACAGAAGACAGATTATGTCACAAGGTGCAATTGGGAAACCATCAATCTTTATTGACGACGCCGAACTAGAGATAGTAGACCATTTTACATATCTAGGATCAGAGGTAAATAGCAAATTATCCCTAGATCGGGAAATCAACATCAGGATTGGTAAGGCAGCAACAACAATGAACAGGTTAAGAAAAAGAATCTGGGAGAACAGGAAGCTTACTGCCAAAACAAAAGTCTTTGTCTATCAAGCCTGTGTCCTTAGTACTCTTCTTTATGGCAGTGAAGCCTGGACAACTTACTCACACCAAGAGAAACATTTAAACAGCTTTCATTTACAGTGTCTGCGAAAAATACTTGGTATTAAATGGCAAGACAAAATCACAAATACTGAAGTATTGGAAAGATAAGGTTGTGAGACGGTATATTCCATGCTCAGTTTTTGTAGTTGAATTAAGAACCAACATCACTGCACTCAGGACATTTCCACACATGCTCCGTCCCCTCGTTCAACAGGCATCGAAGAGTCATACTACTAATCGTTCCCACCGCTATCTGATTAAAAGTTCTCCTGGTCTTCCCTCTCAGTTTTGAGATTCTTTCAGAACCCCTGCCGATCCCCCGCAATCTCACTCTTTCCACATATGGGTTCTCAATCTGTTCCCCCGCTTTCTCCACCTGGTCCCACAAGCGCACGACCACCTTCCCCTTGTCCATAGGCAATATGCCACCAAGAGGTGCATTCCCTGCTAGCTTATCAGCCTGTTCATTCCCCCGCACCCCTGCATGGCCAGGGCAAAATATCCATATAATTCTCACAATCTGTGACCTCTGAAGTGACGATAGCCATACTACATGAAACATCCTTTTTTCACCTTGCTAAGCATACTCTTTGAATCCGTAATGAATACAATGTGTGTTGCAGTAGTCTCCTCTAGCCAACGGAATGCCGCTGTTACTGCCTCCACCTCCATTCTCATACTGAAGGTCATAGTGTCATATGCCAGACTCTCCTTTTTCAAGACTCGTCCATTAGCCTTTGCAAGAAAGGCCCAACCACTACGTCTGTTTCTCACCACTGATCCATCGGTGTAGATGACTATGTCACCTTGATGTGTGTTACTTTGGATCAGCTGTTGCACTTCAAACTCAGTGCGGCCCGCTGCCCATTCTCCGCACTCACTACCCAGTGTTATTATTACATTGTGCCAGTCCGTCATGTCTTCCGGAATTTCAACCCACTCTCTTCCACGATTGATGGTCTCTAGATCACACACCTGACGTATAGAAAGTCTTGCCTGTGCCATCCAGGACCTGCCTCGTCTTAGTCTATAACCCTTAACCATATCAATGGCTGCATGCAGCGGGTGATCCCTGTCTGCAGCAACTCTCAGGTAACATTTGGCCTGAAGGACCTTATGCTATCCATTATTGTTGGTAGCGCCAGGATATGCCTCATGCATATAATTGGCGTGTCCTTTGTGCACCCCAGGATTAACCGCATGGCGGCATTCTGTATGCGCTCCAACCTTTCAGGCTGGCTCTTTGATACTGTCAGCAGCCTCAAATCATACTCAATGACAGAAATTAGTAACTGCTGAAAGAGCCTGTAAAGCATCCTCTGGTCTACCCCGGTTGCTACCATAGCCCTCAATGCATTAAGACCCCTACCAGCCTTCACCACCAAAGCCTCCACATGATCCTTAAAAGGCAAACACCTGTCAAAGGTGATACCCAAGTACTTCAATTTACTCTTTTGCCTAAGAGGACATCCACTCAACATAATACCTGGGACATCTGCCCTCACAATCCGGTTATCCAGGGAGTACCACACGACCGATGTCTTGTCTGGGTTTATAACGGCCCTTGCATCCCTGCACCACTCTGCCACCCCATTTACTACCACCTGTAAGTCTTTCGTCAAACTGGCCTTGTCTCTGCCCTGTTTGTACACCAGCACTAAGTACACTAAGTCTCCATAGACTTAGATGGATAGGACATTTTAGGAGGATGGATGACGGTAGAATACCAAAGGACATCTTTTTTTGTGAATTACAGGTGGGTAGGAGATCTCAAGGTCGGCCTCTACTACAATACAAAAATGTGTGTAAGCGGGACATGATTGATACAGGCATTGATAATGCACATTTGGAGCAAGTCGCCGCTGAATGTGTTGCATGGAGGACAAATATCAGAAATGGAATAAAGACAAAGGAGAAAATTATTGCAGATAAGTCACACACCGAGCGTGTAAGACGCAAGATGGTGCATGATGGTGAAAATGACAATGTGTTCAGGTGCATCCACTGTGGACGAACATTTACAGCGCGAATTGGCCTTAACAGTCACATTCGCTACCACCATGGGTTGTAGTTATTAAGCCTTTTTGAAGCACAAACTATCGTTTGTCAAGACCGCAAGGTGCCAATGTGTATGTATGTAATTATATATATCCTTCTAAAAAAAAGTAAGTAAAGGATCCTTGAGGCTTTACTTCTCAAGTGATTTCCTGGTACCAATTTTGAGCACATTTCAGTTTTAAACAATGTATTAAAGTGAATTCAAATCATTGACCACTAGGCCAGCAGGCATGCATGCTAGCCATGACGTTGTTGTCTTTGTCCTTTTAATATAGTAAAATTATATTAAGGCGTACCATGTAATTTGTAACTTTAAATCATGACACAACTCTGTGGCAAACTCATTACTGCTTAATCTCTCCTAGAAAATACCAAAGATTATCTATTGTCTTATTTCTTATTATAATATTTGAAACATAACTTATAGCAAACATGTATTTCTTTTTCTCACAAATTAGGGTTTGCATACCATAAGTACAACCTGGCAAGTCACTGAATTGGACATCATCCCATTTCGAGATAAAGGGATGTTCAAACTTGGGTATGAGCCATGGCTTTCTTGTAGTTCTGAAATATTGTTTGATAATGGTAGAAGTTGTGGTAATGATGCTGATGTTGGTGAACTATTTCATCTTCAGCTTCTATTTGAGTCTGATTGTTTTGAGTTTGTAATATTTGTAGCAGAAATAGCTGCTTTATAATAAAGTGATGCTTGGTGGTGATCGTAGTATAAGTGGCTGTAATAATTTTACTGGTAGTGAAGGTAGCAAGAAAAAGAAAATAACCTTTTTAGGTGCATTAGAGCATGTGATAGAATATGATTTGGCATACTTTTATAGACCAGTCAGCTCTCAGCTGGTAATGTAGTCGATATCATGCCAGCCACCTTTACTTCCAAAGTCATTTCCTGGTACCTTTTTGAGACTGGGAGCCCATGACCACAGGGCCTTCATGCAAGCAGCTGTCCACTCTGTTATTATAGCTCCCAAAAGTGGACCACTTCTTTGGTCTATGTGGCCAGATCTAGTGCAGTCGAGTAACACTTGAACCTTATCCAAAAGGTTAAGAATAAATTATGTAGTGATGATGGTAGCAATAATTATAGTTTTAATGATGGAAGTAGTAATAATTGTAATGATAATAATGGTACAATTCATTCATTCATTTATTCATTCATTCATTCATTCATTCATTCATTCATTCATTCAGTAGCATGTCCTTTGCAGAACCTCGCTCCCATAACAACCTTCCGGAAAACCTCTTGATCATAAGCAAGATGTCCCGCGTCCAATACACCCATCTGGAGATAATCCACCACATCCTGCACCCATCTTCTCTTTGGCCTTCCCCTTCCTCTCTTCCCAGGCACATACACCTCCATTATTGTTCTCTCCAAACTCATGACGTTTCAAGTGACCAAAATATTTCAATTATCTTTGTTTTATCATCTTTAATAGCCAACCTTCTTCAATATTAAGCTCTTCAAGTATGGATGCATTTGTTCTTTTCTTTATCCAAGTTTAGTGTAGCGTATACTACTAGGAAGGAAAATAGACCAAAGTAGATACAAAAATAGACTTCTACAAATAGAGTCTAACCACTGCTGAAGAAGTGATCAAAAGACTCGCAATTCTAGACGGATGATTTCCAAAGTCGTAGAATGGATCACTACTTCTAAACAGTGCCAGGCGGAAAGTTATGACGACCAACTGTACTTAAATAAAGCAGTATGCCAATGGAGTCCTGGATGAAAAATGATCCCCCACCGTGTAATTCATTTTAACAACAAGGAGATAACAGTATATATATATATATATATATATATATATATATATATATATATATATATATATATATATATATATATATATAGACACAATCCTTTCAGTTGTCACACAGTCTGATGATACTACTAGATCTAATTTGGTAATAACAAAAGCTGGTTGTTACATTTACAAGTACAACAGAAAATATTTAATGCTAAAAACACTTCGTGAGACCCACGGGGTACTCACTGACATAAGGTATACGCAGATCCCTGGTTAACTTAATGTCATATATGTATGTTTGTGAATTTTCTTATGTTCTGTGGCAAAGTTCCTGGTAAAGATGCTAATCATAGAAATGCATAACTGGCTAATAGGACAAACAGATTGGTGAATGCTCTGAAGTGGCAAACGGGATGTCTGCCACTTAACTTCTGGTCCTTGGTCTCCTGAATGGTAAGCTGGAATGTGCTGACGGTCATGGTAGTGGTATGGACACCGCACTCAGCTGTATCAGTGTGGGTGGTGCCGAGCTGTCACCGGTCGTGACTACGGCTACTGTTGATCAGGGTGTAGGCTCTGTGAATGACAGTGAGAAGGGGTGAGCAATACTTCAAGACAAAGTTATAAATCTAACTCTTGTCCATGACCTATAATGGCCTACATGTCTCATATAGAAAACTTACATAGCATGCGCTCTCTGTCTTTGCATATGTGATTCCCTATACTGAGATCTACAACAGCACACTGATCTAATGAAAAACAACACACAAATGATATTCTGTTCCTTCTTCTTATATTTAAATCGACTATGAATAACCACTCAGATGTTCTATGTCAAATACTACTGTCCTAGTAACGTATGTATTCTAAGTCATGATTAATCATGGAAACACCTGACTCACAATTCACACAATGAATTAACATCACATATTATTGGATGGATTAAATGGAATTAAATCAAATCACACACCACAACTAAGACGTCATGATATATATGATTGAACCATTAAATATATGAAACACCGCAAGTCGTCTTTCTCCATTATGAATTAACATCACATATTATCGGATGAATTACATTGAATGGATTTACTCACTCGTCACAAAAATGACATCACGACCTACATGATTGAACCATTAAATCCAAGAAACACCACAAGTTAATCTTCCATAGTTATGACTTGTAAGTCTAGCAGTCATCTTCCTTATCTTCATTAAAACAATTAATTATCTAGAAGATTTCCTAGCTAGGCTTAATATTTCTTCCACTGTAAACAAGAACAATGTTAGGGCTGGAGAATTCCCCCAGGGTTTGATCTCGTTAAGTGGGCGATATTGGACCACATGTTAGTAATCTTATTATGGTGAGATAAAGAGTAATAAATAATAATTAAGTGTAACTGTTTTACTCTCTGAACTAATTCCTTTGACTAATATATATTATCCAAAGAAATATGTTAGTTCCTAAGCTAAGCACATAATTAATATATCTTAACTCTAATCGTCTACTGAATAAATCGGGTTTCATTTCAGCCGGTCGGCATCTCTTATTTTCAATTATTAAGTCGTGTGTTCTAGCCATGTTTAATGCCACGTGTCGGTTTCCCCTGCTTTCTTTCCATTGTCCCTTGTCGGCAAGCAGCATGACACAAACATTGTACTAATTCTAGTATTAGTTATCTACTACTAGTTTTAATAATATTATCTATTTTCAATCCTCACTGCCTTTAGATCGCATAGACAAATCAATACACACAGACACATGTTAACAACAAAATTATTCATAACCTACCCTGCAACATGGTTTGATCTGGCCTATTGGGTGAGAAGGATGGCACAGGCTTTTACTAAATGGATTTTAGTAATTGGTACGGCTTAACAAGAGCCAGGAAAATTGTATGTCTAAGACACAGTCAAGTGTTTCTTCTAGCCAGTTGACTTGCCACCTCACACCGTCAGATATTATGATCAAATGAACGACTTAGAGAGTTCTCTTCCCGAACAGAAGAGCTCTGTTCGAGACTTCCTGTGGCCAAATTAAATTTCAAGACAAACTGAATATAATTTTCAGCCTGACTTGATTCCTTGACTTTTACCACACCCTACACTATCCCTACTTCTAACTATTGTAATAAATTGTAATATATATCTATATATATTTATGTATATACATAAACCAAACAACGACTATCATACATAATACATGGATATCGATAAAAGCATATAAATTTATAGGGCAGGTCGATCTTTAGCTAAGCAAAATAAAATGGGTTTCAACGACTATGTCACACCAAGATATTCTCAGAAATTGTCTATAACATTTATATTCAAAGGCATTTATGCGCTGTTCAGCTTGGTTAGTAAGTGTCCAGGTCTCACAGGTGTATGTTGGAATGGGGAAGATGCATGCTCTTAAAAATCAGATTTTTGTAGTTCTATCTGTCCCTCTCCACAATGTATTCAGTTTTTTTAGTCTTTGAAGAGCAATAGCTATTTTTCTTTTAACTTCTTTCATTTGTGTCACCATTGTTGGTAATCAATGACCCAAGATATTCGTCTGTATGCATTATCTTTGGTTTTGCTATGTTAAGATATAATTGATTTTTACTATTCAATTGGGTTGAGGTTATTAGGTTTTCTATACCATTCTGTGTTGTGAATAGCAATACTGTATCATCAGCATATCGAATCTCTGGTAAATAATGACCGCCGTTGTTTAGGGCATCATATTGCTCCCTGTTTATATCATCTCTGACATTTCTCATTATATTTTCCGCGTACAGGTTAAACAAATATGGGGACAGCACACAGCCTTGAGGGACTCCTTGCTTGATGTTAAACCAGTCTGATGTCTCGCCATCTATTCTAACCGCTGCTTGTTGGTCTAGATAGAGCATTTTTATGGGTTGTATTACATGTGAAGGAAATCCCATATTCCTCATAATTTCCCAAAGTTTCTGATGTTGTACACAGTCATATGCCTTTGAATAATTCACAAAACATGAGAATAGGTTTACATTAAATTCTCTGCACTTCTCTATTATTAAACGCATGTTGAGTATGTGATCTCTTGCTCCTCGCCAATTCATCAGGTGTCAATTCCTCCTGTATAGACATCAAGACCCCAAAACGATTCTTCACTTCTACGTTGTATGCATCTGGTATATTTTTTAGATCAAAACGAAGTGGCCTTGGGTAAGCTTTTTGTGTTTTACTTTCACATCTGCTTCTAATAACTGGTGATCTGTATCACAGTCTGCACTTTGTAAGGTTTTTGCCGATGTTATGCTTGATCCCTGTCTTCTTTGTATTAAAATATAATCTATCTGGTTTTTGGTAGTACTGTCCGGGGGCCATCCACGTGAAGAGTCTTCTTGGGTGTTGTTTAAAAAGTGTGTTGGCTATTGTTAACTCATTTTCTGTGCAAAATTCAATTAATTTGTCACCTTCATCATTTCTATTTCCCAATCAAAATTTTCCTAAAATGTGTCTCTCATGTTCAGCTCTTCATGTACCCACTTTTGCATTAAAATCTCCCATTATCATTGTTATGCCATTATGGCCAGTCTTACGTAAAGTGTCTTGCAGTGTGTTGTAAAAATCTTCAATTTCATCTTCCTCTGCTGTTGAAGTAGGTGCATAAATCTGTATCAGAGTTGTGTTTTTTAGATGGCCTTTAAGTCTGGCAGTGAGGATTCTATCACTAATCAGGTTATACCCAATAATGGTACATGCAGCATTAATTGTAGTGGTAATTATGGTGATTGTAGCAATTGTTGTAGTAATGAAGGTGGTATTAATTAAAAGCTTGCAGTAATAAATGTAGTAATAATTATAGTGGTAGTAACAGTATTAGTGGGTATATTTATGATGAAAATTGTACACAGGCATTTGAGATTTGGTGTTATTGGAAAATAACAACAACTGGGATTACAAAGTAACAAGTTCTGGAAAAATATCAAAGAAAACTTCCAAAGCACCCAAAAATAATGTTTAGAATTTCATGGCTTGGACACATGCTAATAAGCGGAGAACCATAAAAAAAGAGCACCAGATTGTAAAATACAGTGGAAAATAAGAACAGATAGGAGGTCAGCATGGCTGAATGGATAAGAACTCTCACTCTTAAACTTTCAGTGTGCTGATGCCGAGGTAGCGGGTTCAACCCCAACACCGGTCAGTTGGATTAAAATGAT
The DNA here is from genome assembly GCA_963921405.1 of Cepaea hortensis. Lineage (NCBI taxonomy): Eukaryota > Metazoa > Mollusca > Gastropoda > Stylommatophora > Helicidae > Cepaea > Cepaea hortensis. Next base: position 78,285,302 of record OY992883.1, read on the forward strand.
GACTCCTCAACCTTGACTTGGGGATGTAAATTACAAGTACTTAAGAAGTCAGAGTGGGTTCTCCTGATGGTGAGGGACACTGGTAATAGGGAAAGCTAATCCACACGCAAACATCAGTAAATCTAAAATGTGGTAAATCCTACCAGTAGCTAAACTAGCACTGCATAGCTCTTTGGGTCTACCTCTACCTCTTCGAGGTGGAGACACATCAGGGGCATTGCTGAATTACAGATTTTGTAAGCTAATGCTGAATATTAGTTTGAACAGGTTGTGGAAAATATGCTTACATTGGATAGGGCACACTCTGAGAACATCTGAAAATAGTATAATCAGAAAGTTCCTTCAATGACATCCATAGATCAGATGAAATAGAGAGCTAAATACAAACGGAGAAGAGAATTAGAGACAGAGATGAATAATATGGGGAGATCTTGTAGCAACTGCAGGATATAGCAAAAGATGGACAGCTTGGTGTAAGTTGGTTGAAGACCAGAGCTCCAAAAAGGGATACAAGGAAGGAGTAGAAGAAGAAGAGATTGTTACAGTTTGAAAGACTGGTATGAACTTTCTGAACATGTCATTCCAGATTTGTGACATGTCCATAAACTTACACCTTGGAAGATAATGTACTGGTTTCCACTTGCCTTTCATGTCCACATCTGTTGTGTATAATCTTCTGTCTTTGACATCAGTTTCCAGCCGTCACAGCTTGTAAATCCCGTCACCTGCTTAGGTGCAGAGTTGTCCTCTTAATCCAATGAATACTCAATCTCTAAATAGTGCCTGCCACAATTATGCAATGCCCATCTGCTGCTTGCAGTTGCAGTTAGGGATTTCCCTTCATCAATATGAGACTATAATGGCACTTCTCATAGATCCTCATTCTTTAGAGAGCAGTATTAATCTTCAATGATATTTGTACTATCAATCAGAGGATGCTGTACAGGCTCTTTCAGCAGTTAATAATTTCTGTCATTGACTATGGTTTGGGGCTGCTGGCAGTATCAAAGAGCCAGCTTGAAAGGTTGGAGCGCATACAGAATGCTGCCATGTGGTTAATCCTGGGGTGCACAAAGGACACACCAATTATATGCATGAGGCATATCCTGGCGCTACCAACAATGACGGATAGGCATAGGGTCCTTCAGGCCAAATGGTACCTGAGAGTTGCTGCAGACAGGGATCACCCACTGCATGCAGCAATGGATATGGTTAAGGGTCATAGACTAAGACGAGGCAGGTCCTGGATGGCACAGGCAGAACTTTCTATACATCAGGTGTGTGATCTAGAGACCATCAATCGTGAAAGAGAGTGGGTTGAAGTGCCGGAAGACATGACGGACTGGCACAATGTAATAATAATACTGGGTCGTGAGTGCAGAGAATGGGCAGCGGTCCGCACTGAGTTTGAAGTGCAACAGCTGATCCAGAGCAACACACATCAAGGTGACATAGTCATCTACACTGATGGGTCAGTGGTGAGAAACAGACATAGTGGCTGGGGCTTTATTGCAAAGGCTAATGGGCGAGTCTTGAAAAAGGAGAGTCTGGCATATGAGACTACGACCTCCAGTATGAGAATGGAGCTGGAGGCAGTAACAGCGGCATTCCGGTGGCTAGAGGAGACTACTGCAACACACGTTGTATTCATTACAGATTCAAAGAGTATGCTTAGCAAGGTGGAGAAAGGAATGTTTCATGTGGAATAGCTCTTGTCGCTTCAGAGGTCACAGATTGTGAGAATTGTATGGATATTTTGCCTTGGCCATGCGGGTGTACGGGGGAATGAACAGGCTGATAGGCTAGCAGGGAATGCACCTCTTGGTGAAATTTTGCCTATGGACAAGGGGGAGGTGGTCGTGCGCTTGTGGGACCAGGTGGAGAAGGAACAGACTGAGAACCCATATGTGGAAAGAATTAGATTGCAGGGGATCGGCAGGGGTTCTGGAAGAATCTCAAAACTGAGAGGGAAGACCAGGAGAACTTTTAATCAGATGGCGGAGGGAACGATTAGTAGTATGACTCTTTGCTGGCTGTTGAACGAGGGGACGGAGCACGTATGGGAATGTCCTGAGTGCAGTGATGACGGTTCTTGACTCAGCTTGTACTATCAGTTTATGAATAAACTCATTTCAGTTCTGTGGATGAAGTCTTTGTCACCCTGGAGGAGAACCAGATGCTGTTGACCACCATGAAGACATCACGGTTTGTCAAGGCATTTGAGAAAGAAGTTGATTACTGGGAGCGAACTGTCTCTCTTATTATGGAGACCATTGAGATGTTGTTTTTGATACAGAAACACTGGATGTACCTAGAGGTAAACTGGTGTCGTGTGTTTATATGTTCAAGAGTGTCTCTGATTTGGACAAGGGCAAAATTCATTGGATGATTCATGTCTTTATGTGAACTAGTAGTCCTTCATTGTTATTGAGAATATCAAATTGTTTCTCATTTGAATCATGTGGGTTTACTGCTAACATATTCCCGTGGGATGACATTATTAAAACGTTACTGTCAACATCTTCATGTGAGATGACTTTAATGTTTTACTGCCAACATCTTCATGTGAGATGACTTTAATGTTTTACTGTCAACATTTTCATGTGAGATGATTTTAATGTTTTACTGCCAACATCTTCATGTGAGATGATTTTAATGTTTTACTGCCAACATCTTCATGTGAGATATCTTAAAGTGCCTACTGCTAACATCATTGTCATGTGAGATGACATGAAGGGTTTACTGCTTACATCTTTATTGTCATATTTGCCAGAACATCTTTATTGGAGATGACATCAGAAGACAGCTGCCTCTGGAGACTGCAGACTTTGATTCCGTCAATGCAAACTGGAAGGAGATCATGGGCAGACTTTATGCAGACAGAAATGCTCTGAGAGGAACACACTATCCTGGTATGTTACTACATGTTTTGCAATGAAACATGTTGATTTTCTTCTGTCCTACAAAGTTTCTAATTTAACCCTTTACAGGGCAGACATTTGTCCGTTTTTTAGCCCGGAATGGGCAGATTTTTTCAGGTTCGGTAAAATTTCGGGTTGCGTTAGTAAAAACATCACAAATAAGGTGTTAGTCGACCGATTTTAGTTAAATAAACAACACAATGAAGGGAAAAGCATGCAGAATATGTTACTCATGTGATTGTTGTCAGTAATCCATATATAAACACAAATATTTACAAAATACAGTATTGTTTGTGATTTTCCGTCATCTATACGGCAATTTACAAACACATTTTCAGAATCATAATCACTTTCTTTAAAGTCCGACTCACGACTGCTAATGCAAAATAATGATATCTAGCTGCGATTAATAGTCAACTTCATGCCCTTTAATGTCACTTAAATTGAACCTAGCAAAATCTCGGCTATCACTTGAAGAATCGCCAAAATCCATTTTGAAAAACTAAGCGTAAAAATCCCGAAAACTATCCAAAAAAGTCTGTAAAAGTCCGTTCAAATTCATAGTAGGCGCTTACAAATGGCGGCCACGTTGTCAAGCTATCAGTGAAAGCGAAAGTAGCTGTCAGAAGTGTCGGAAAGCCGAGAGATCGTGTTTTTACAATGCATAATAGTATTGGGGGTTTCAGACGATCTGCTCGTTTAAGCGATCGGCCGCAAATGGATGTTTTGCCCTGTAAAGGGTTAAAGGCTGTGGTAGTCTGGGTCCATTGTGGCATCATATGATGAAATATAAAATAGCGCAAAGTAATACAGCTTTTTTTTTTTTTGCATATCCTTTACAGGACATCGCTATCAACACCAGCATCTTTCAGCTGTATATTGATTTCTTGGCAAGATTACGCTCAGTAGTTTGCCATTGCTTTCTGAGCGGCTGGCTCACATACCCCGTAAGTTACCAATGCGATTCGAACCACTGCTGATTCTCACCGTCATCACGTCACCGACGAGAGTATACAAGATTACGGAGAAAAGTCATAACCTCTAAGCCACGAAGCCGGCAATACAGCTTTACAGAACAGAATTACAAAAAAAAACCCCCCCCCCCCCCCCCCCAGCCTTTATCAGCAAACAAATACATACACAAAACACAACATATAATCACCTAGAAGACCCTCTAGTGACTATGTTAAGGCATAAGAACGGGATAAGAAAAATGACAAAATGAAAAAAAGCTCACTTTGAACAAGAGTACATTACACATGCGCCCCTTTACCAACCCCTTTACTGTGGATAAAATCCATCTGGAGGTAGCAAACCCTACACAAATATATGTCAAAGTTGTTGCTGACCAGTGAGGTGCATAACTAGGTGTGACATACTCCCCTCAAATGAGGAACAAAGGTGATCTGTTAAATAATGCATGATGTTGTCACTTTGCACCACCTGTCAGCTAAGAAACCATCTGGGCCTGAAAAAGTTAAGTCATTTTTTTGTTTTGTTATATGAACAACTGTTTGACTTATTGTTTGTTTTCACTGCAGGCCTTCTGCAGAACTTAACTGTGATGAATGAAAGGCTGGAAACAATTAGGAGAAGCCTGGATTTATTCTTAGAAACCAAGAGGCATATCTTTCCAAGGTTCTACTTTCTGTCCAATGATACACTTCTGGAGATTCTGGGTCAGTCCAGGAACCCAGAAAGCATCCAGTCTCATATGAAAAAGTGCTTTGACAACATTAAATCACTGAAAATGGCAAAGGTATCTTCACCTGTTATGTGTCTTATGTTTTGTTTGTTAGTAAAGTAAAGCACCTTTTTACATGCATAGTAGGTATATGGTGCTAGCCCCATTTAGACCAATCGGCACTCGATGCCTGATGTGGTCAATTGATTCCAGAGACATTTCCTGGTCACCTTGTGACACTGGGTCCACCTAGGAGTCCAGGTTAACTTGTCACAAAATTCACCATGATGGGAATGTAAACACATGACCTCTGAGCCTGCAAGCACACGTGCTAGCCACTGCTTCACCCTGGTTCCCATTACTGATGTGGTGAGGTGTTAATATCACTATGTGAGGGTGTTACAATTTCAGATAAAGAGCCTATTTTCATGCCATGTTGTATAATGAGGATATCATCAATGGCTTATATTTGTGTAGACCAATTACCGCTCAGTGGGTGAAGTGTCAGTATCAAGCCTTTAATATCCCAGAAAACCTTCACTCCCCTCTTCCTCCTCCACCATCATCCTGCAGTAATAATCAGGCATGCATATATTATTTCATGAGAATTATTGTTTATCACATTTATCAGTATTGCATTAGTATTGCATTAAAACTCAATGTGACTATATTAAATTCTATAATAATATAACAACATTTCAATGTTGTTTTCATTTGCTAGGTTGGGCCCCTGCAGAAATGGGAAGCCGCAGGCATGTTCTCATCTGAAGGAGAGTATGTAGAATTTAGCCATTCCGTAAATATGGAAGGCCAGGTTGAGGTAACTGTTTTTAAATTTTTTTCCCACAGATTCTAATGCACTGTTTGGTAGTGGTAATAAGAAGAAGAGGAGGAGGAGAATAAAAAGAAAAAGAAATGAAGAAAACAAATGGTCTACATCAATTGCCTATATTGTCTTAAACACATTCACTCATTCACCAGCTGCCAGTAAGTGACATATATATATATATATATATATATATACTTGTCACTTATTGGCATATCCTCATTATACAACATGGCATGAAAATGGCATCTTTACCTGAACTTTTAATACCATCACATTGTGATATTAAAACCTCCCCACATCAGTAATGGGAACCAGAGTGAGGCAGTGGCTAGCACGTTTGCCTGCAGGCTCAGAGGTAATTTGTAGTAAGCAAATGTTTATCAATTCCTGGATAATTATTTCACCTGCTAGTACTTGTGGACTTCAGGTTTCAAGTTGATATTATCAAATAAGTGTTCAAGTGATTGGCACACTCATTGGATCTGCAATGACTGCTTCTGAAAGTCTCTGGAGCTTTCGCCAGGTCACAGCTTATGACTATGGACATGGTAGTGGTATAGATCTGGATATCCTGATGGTAGTGCTGTCACAGTTGGCATTTTGGAAATTTTGGTGTCCGCTTCGATTGCTGGAGGTCCCGGTTTCAAGCCCCGGTGAGGGCCAGGATTCTTTCACATGGACTTCTAGTAACAAAATTTCCCCTGGTCTCTGGGTAGTGAGATCGGACGCCTGTGTGTATTGTTGCGCACGTAAAAAATCCTTTGGCAGTTGGAAATCAAAAAAAAGAGTAGCCTAACAGCACTGCACGGGCAAAATTTTGAGTTTAAAATCTACCCAAAGTATTTCAGGATCCTCGCTGGTGCTACGGAGTTCGTGCACTGAGCTGAGATTCTCCGGACTCAGGCTTGAGTTAGGGGTAGAACGGAGCACTTATGGGTTACACCCATCTGCCATGATGTTGACCTGTCGACTAAGCTAAACTACTAAACTAACTAAACTTTTGGAAATAAACAAAACACACCAGAAAGGTTTTGCCCTTTTTAGCCTTCAGTGTGCCGGTCTCCCTGGTCTAGGGGTTACACGACTTTCTCCGTAATCCCGTATACTCTCGTAAGTAACGTGACCAGCGCGAGAATTGCTAGCGGTTCTCTCCGCCTCTGTAACTTGCGGGGTATGTGAGCCGGTCGCTCAGAAAGCAATGGCAAACTACTGAGCATAATCTTGCCAATAAATCAACAATCAGCTGAAAGATGTTGATGTTGACAGTGATGTCCTGTAAAGGATATGCGGGGGAAAAAAAGCCTTCAATGGTGTTGGTGGTTGCCCTGGTGTCTTACGCACCCCATTCTGCCCCTTCAGTGTTTAATGTCGTGACTGTCAAGTCTACGTTTCTACGCTTTCAATGTCAGTTACTTCATTTCCCTCTCATGTTCTTGAAAGTTAATGTTTTTTTTGTTTTTTTTTTCCGCGTTTCCATCCTGTTTCAGGATATTGCGGTCAACACCAGCATCTTTCAGCTGTATGTTGATTCCTAGGCTAGATTATGCTCATCAGCACGCCACGACTTTCTGAGCGACCGGCTCCATACTCTCATAAGTCACTTTTGCGATTCGAACCGAAAGTTAATGTAGATTTAGTAATATTGTAATAGTGGATTAATTGGGATATCCATCTGGCTATAGCCATATGATGCGAAGTCGCACTCTCTCTCTCTCTCTCTCTCTCTCTCTCTCTCTCTCTCTCTCTCTCTCTCTCTTTCTCTCTCTCTCTCTCTCTCTCTCTCTCACTCTCTCGCTCTCTCTCTCTTTCTGTCTCTCTCTCTCTCTCACTCTCTCTCTCTCTCTCTCTCTCTCTCTCTCACACGCACACACACACACACACACTCACTTCTATATAGAGTTTACAAATTCTGGCTTACACATCAAGCATCATTTCAAGCATGCCTGAAATATATAAATCATGAATTATGAATCATTCTTCCTAACCCTCTGTTGTTTTGGTTGTCGCAAAGTACCATTTGTCTAGGCATGCATTGGATGTATGATTAGTGGATTACTTAATACCAGGCACAGATGATTCTGGGCTGAGAGCTTTGAAGTCAATGAGCCGATTGTCTGGGAGTCCAGAAACATCAGGTATGAGCAAATGACCTGTTTTATCAGCATGCTCGTACCATTCAGTGATCTATGTGCACGTGTGCTTAGATCAACCATGGTTCCAACATCATTCCACTTCAGTGTCTATCAGCGGCGAATTATTGACTAAAATTATCAAAAATAATTCTGATCAATTACATTATATTCACACATATTATATATGTGTTGAGCAGGACAGGTGTCTTTCCTGCCTTCATGCGACACAGATGTGTGACATTATTTGCAATCTGATTCTGTTCTATCTGTTTTTCTCCTTGTCACCCACCTCCTCTCTGTGTAGGCGTACTTGGGTGATATTGAGAAAATGATGAGAATGACACTCAGGGAATGTTTGCGTCACTGCAAAGCAGCCTTGAAGAAAAACCTGAATAAGAGAGAAAAGTGGATCAAAGACTTTCCTGGCCAGGTATGAACAGACATGGTAACATTCATATTGTGTTTGATAGTAAAGTCATTCTAAATTAAATTGCGCTTATCAATGAAGAAATCCTTTTAGTGTGAGAGGAGTGGGGAAAAGGGTAGATGTACTTTCTACAGATAAGTAATTTGAACATACAAAGTGCAAAGTATATCTGGTGTTCACCGTGTACTTTAGACTATATAAAACCTTTACTTGCTCTACTGCTGTTTTGTTCAGTGTTTGATTCATGATGGTTCACTTCCAGGTGATGTACTCATTTACATGAATGACTGTGGTACAAGAGGCATAAGAAGTGCCTGTGATTCATAGTGAAAGTTCATGGAAAGTTTTTAGTGCAGGAGAGCATGATATATGATACCACAGTATCTAACCTGAGAATGAATGTGGAGGTAATCACTGCAGCATTCCACTGGCTAGAGGACAAATCAAGCACATGTTGTGATTGTAACAGGCTCACAGAGCATGCTGAGAAGGGTGAAGATAAGCCTGTTTCATGCAGAGTGGCATGCTTAAAAGATGAAAGTTAGGAACATCCAACATCCATGAGACTTGGCAAATCTTAAAAACTTTAACAAAATTAAAAATTCTTCGCAGGTGCAAAGCCAGTTGTCTTAAGAGCAGAAAGAGTGCAGGGTAGGCCTAGGAGCAACACTCCATAGCATGTGTCAGAAATCCAAAAGAGTTGTAATACATCTTATATTGCAAGATACATGGAGACCAAGCTGACAGACAGACAAATGAATCTGGAAAACTACCCCAGCTTGATACAAAAATAACCTTTGATGAGGCCAGAACATTTATAAGAAGTAATTATAGAATCAAGTTGGAATCAGAATGTCTAGGCTACCAGAAAAATGATGCCATACTACACATTCTACCAAAGAGGACAGGTTGCAATAGTCAGACTGTGCAGACACACAGGTTGATATACCATCTGTTTAATCAAATAAAGATAGGAGATACTGACAAATGTAACTATGGAGCTGATAAAATGATGGCTAAACATTTACTGAGTCCAGCAAAACAGAAAGCAATTCTGGCCTGCACCTGCTAAATTTGGGGATAAATTCTGCTGTTTTCTTTGGATGTGTTCAGATTGACTTCTCAAGGTGTACAAAGAAGTCCTAGTTTGGCCAGAAATTTGTATCTGTTGTAGGTAACATGTTGAGGAGCGGAGGGCCGAGTGGCTAAGATTGCCGGGATCTCCTTCAGGAGATAATATACCTGAAACACCTTCTAACAACTGTTAAATAAGCCACCATTATTTATTTCCTCAACCTTTCAAAAACCCATGCTGATATACAGCAGTGATGGTACTTTGATACACCAGTGATGGTCATTTGATACATCTGTGATAGTTCTTTAACAACATATTCTTGTATATAGTTATTGTTGTTTTATCTTTATATTGAGAGGAAGCTATCAGCAAGTTTTATCAAGTGTGATTTTTCAGTTGTTATTATAATGAGATGAGGATAACGTTTCAGTTTTCTCTACACTAGGCATGTGTCATAGCAAGTCAGATCCAGTGGACGCAGGATGTAACCAAAGCCTTAACCTTAGTCAGTGAAAGGGGTGACATCAAAGCTTTAAAAAATTGCAAGAAAAAGCAGGTCTGTTGAATGAAAAGACAAATACCAAGGAAGTTTGTTAATTATCATCAGTGATCTTTTTGTTTTTCATATCCTGTTTACACGACATTGCTGTCAACACCAGCATTTTACTGCTGTTGTTGATGTTTTGGCAAGTTTAAGTTCAGTAGTTTGCCATTGCTTTCTGAACGACCAGCTCCCATACCAACTCATTAACACCCAGCGCCACGCAGTCTGCTGCCAAATTGGTCGCAGCTATGTTTCAAATGCGGGTAAGCGGGCTTACAAATCGTGTCCATAAGCCCTTTGCTACGGAGACCGGCCATCAGTGATGGATCAGACACAAATATTCTGTGTGTAGTTTGGTTCAGAGGGAGAGAGAGATACATAAATTTAATTTTACAGTCTTTACATTTTTTTTTTTCTTCATCTTCATTGCCTTTCATCTTCCAGTGGAGTATAGGCTCTAAACCAACTCAGATCAGTCTGTTTTAGATTTGTTCATGATTAAATAGATTTTGCAGCTACAGTTTTCAATGGACTGAAGCAGCCAGCCTCATGCCAGTTCTCCTGAGTCGCCTCTTATGACATGTATGGTAGGCTACAGTGTTACAATATGTTGCTTTATGGGTGTCACGAATTGGCCGCCTTAACATCCCAGAATATTTTTCTCGGTCTCCAAAGTTGAGAGGCCAAATTGAGAAAGAATGAATTAATCACGCTACTCCAAGGTTATCTAGTCGTGAGGTAAGATTATTCACAAAAAGCCTCTAGCCATGACGTAAGCTTGCAGATGGCAAGTAAAATGGCAACTAGATAATTAGTATACACCTTGGGAAACTGCTGACCCAGACATGCTGAATCAACAATGACTGGGCCATGGACTGTGTAATTAAAACCTGGTTTACCCACAGAGTTGTAAACTGGCTGTTGACCATGAGAACCTAATTGTTCCCTTGACATGACACCTGATAAGAATAGCTAGGAAATCGCCCAGGTGTGAACAACATTAACCCAGGGAAAGATAATAGCCCCAGGGCTGTAAACTAAGCCCCGCCCACTCTGACTGGCAGACTCAGGGAGGTGTGAACCAGGTCTGATAAGACAATTAACACTGAGGACTTGGGGCCAGAGAGGAGCAAGGTGTGATGGCCAGTTGCAATGATAAGGGCAATTACTGTCAGGAGGAGATAAGAAGAATTTATGACGGGAATGCCAAGGAGATAATATGGTCTGCTTGACTTAGCTTAAATAAGGGTCCCTAGCCTGTTTTATGTTAGATTAAGTGTGACTTCAGAACAGGTAGGAACTATCTCAATGTCTGTAGTCATATGCATGAATATTATGTTGGCTGCTATGAATTATTTCTTAGTAACTAGTCCCTTAGTAAGTCTCTTAGTTTCTTAGATGGATGGACCGATTTTCAGTCTATATCTGATCTAGGTTATTGCAAGAACTATCATTGTTGTAGGTTACTTGAGTGTTCTTTCTGAGTTCTGTGTTCAATATCATGGTGCTGTAAGTGCTACTCTTCTGAGAAGTAGAAATTTATGGAAGGCAGGTCTTGTCTAGATATACTTGAGGTGTCGTAGCAGATGCTTGCCATCTCTTTCTAAACTAGACTAGTCTCGTTTTTGGTGTGTGCATTTGTTGTACAGAATATAGTCAACTGACTATTTATTTAATTCTTACAACAGCAGTAACTAAGTGTGATTAAACCGGGCAGCTCAGCAAATATGGCTGGTCTGTGTGGTAACTTCAATTAGACTTGTTGTATATCTCATTTTGTAGCTATACAGTATTAGTACTCATTAATAATGCCTGATGCTATTATGTTGAGTATAATTAGATGTCCATCTTGAAGTAATATAATGTTTACGGATATGTTGGATGTATGTATGTGTAATTTCATAAACTAACTAGTGCATTATGCTATGATGTTAAAGTATCATAATATGTCTAGTTTAATCAATATGTTTATGTGTATTGGATGTTGGATATATTGATTTGTCATATGCAAACCTACCAATATGAAGTGTTATGCTATTGTCTGTGCATTGGCACATTGGCCAATGATGGTGTTGGAAGCAGAGGTGTAATGGTACAGACCTTACCCACAATTGGTAGTATAGGGTATATGGTGCTAAACTTTCTCAGTGTATTGTGGGCGTGCGTCCACGGTAATGCATGGAAACCTGGCACAGCTATTGGTCACGGCTTGTAAGCCCGGATGACCTGGCATTGTTATAATACCCTTACCGACCCTGTGAGCTGCTAAACTAACATTGGACGGAGCGGCTGTACGACACAGAATTTCTGCATTAGCGACATGGACATGGGGCGGCAGAAATGTAATCATTACAGGCGTGTGAGACAATTGAAAAGCCCATCCCAGACTAAAGACAGTAGAGAGAAGGAGGATGGTGAACGCAGTCGAGCTGAAAGATAAACTTGGCCAGACTGGTCATTGTATATGTTTGTGTTATATGTTTTAATTAGGATTGCGCTGATGTAGAACTGATATAACACATTCTTGACTTTCTTTCAAGCTCTCACAAGGAGCCCTATGTTATAGATCTCAAGACTAGAGACTACTGACTAGGAGTGTCAGGACTGACAGGATCTCAGAATACCGGCAAGCTGTTCTTTTTCTTTTGTTGAGTCTACTGGAGAGTGGGGATCTGGACCACAGTTCCAGATAGATGAAGTAACAAGTAAAGTTACGTAATGTTTCTCATCACAATATGTTATATGATTTCATCATCCTCATCTTGAACCATCAGATGTCTATGATTATGATTAGTAAATAAATGTTGTAGTATTGTAACTCATAGTTCTGTCGTTATCTTTTAATTCCAATTGTGCATACGTGTTGTGTGTGTACATTGGTGGGGGTTCACTTACACACCAAGGAAGGGAGCAGTCAGGGAGAAACACCTGTACTGAGAATAGTCGTCTATATTCATATATTTAGACTTAAACATCTATCTCAGCTAAACTTCTCTTTCCTGATCCTTGGCGAATATTCAGCACAGTTCATTTCAATTTTGTAACGAGCCACTAGGAACTGTACGTTGGATATTCAAGGGCTTAATCTGTAGTTCAGCCATATAGATTTTGTCCCTAGTCAGTTTCTGACTATCTGGGGTTGCTCGCCAGTGAATAATACATTCATCTAGCCGGTGGGGCACCCCGACTTCTGACAATGGGCCCAGGTAACATGGGCGGAGTCTTTATATATGATGGTCTTACTTTAATGTAGACAGGAGCTACATCCCACTGCAGCTAAATAATAGGAAAAATAATATTGCAACATCAGTGTCATCATACAGCAGTAAGGAGTGCAATCATGTTATGTTTCATTCCTGGTTAAGGGTCTTCTATATTAATGTATGCTGTTTTTATTTATTTATTGTAGTCCATTCATGATCTTTTAAGAATCGTGGATCAATCACTCATTCATTCAAACTGCCATTCTTTACAGTCAGTCTATAACAACAGACATATATCTTCCCCACCTCTTCTTCTTTTTGTTTATTCTCCTCTTCATCCCCCATTGCTCATTTTCCTCAGTTAGTTAGTTAGCCAACAGATCAACCTCATTGCACATCGAACCAATGAGTCCATAAGTGCCCGGATCCCCTCCTTAGCAAATCCCGCAGATTGGAGCGGCTAACGACACCGGTTCTGTGCTGGTTTATCAATCTTCTTTGGCTTCCTGCTTGTTTGGCCACACCTCTTTTAATTTGCTGTTCTTGCAGTCTGACCATGGTTGTAGATTCACAGTCATCACTTGGTTCTCGCAAGTCTTACTTCTCGTAGAGCATTCAGAATGTCAGCCTGGTCCATGGCGCGTCCATCCTCCACATTAGCCATAACTGCGAGCTTGTCAGCCCGCTCATTTCCTTGTATCCCGCGTGCCCTTGCACTAATCTTTGCCAGCCGAGACCGCTCTAGAGACAGCAACCACTCTCTTCGGATCCACACCGTCTCTATCCTCTTGAGCATGCTCATTGAGTCGCTAAGGAAACATGCCCTAGTGAATGTCTGTGTCTCGAGCCATGTTATTGCTTTACTTACTGCCATGACTTCCATAGTCAGGCTACTTGTGGTCTCAACAAAAGCACCAGAGTCCTTCTTCACAATTCTCCCTCCTCCAGCCCGCGCCATAAAGACCCATGAGCTTCTCACATGTCGGATGACCGATCCATCTGTGCAAATGACAGCATCACCGTCTAACGAATTCTTGAAAATCAATGCTTGTACTTCTGCCTCCACAGCAGCCGGATTTTCTTGTCTGTATTTTCTGTCTAGTTTTCCTCTTTTTCTTCCACTACCATCTCATCCTCCTTTTATCTCTCACTGATGCATTTACTTCCATTTCTTGTGGAAGTTGTTTTTAACATTATTTCTCTTAAATATTCACACTCTGTAAGTTCTACTTGCTTTGTCAGTTTAATTGAAAATCCTTCTCTCCAGTCTTCTAGTTTTTCTTCAGACAGCCAGGCTCTGCTAAATTTGCAAAGTAGCTCCGTTGAAATAATTATATCGTCTTTAAAAGCTTATGCTAGAGTACCATGTATACCAGCAGATTTTCTATCCTTCAGGTGTGTAATGTTTTTTTTTTTTAAATTTTCTTTTTGCTTGACTGGGGGACCTCTATGGTAGGGCCATCTACCTCACACTCAGAAGGTTATGGTTTAGTCCTTGGCCCTTAGCTTAGCATATTTAAGTCATGGTTGGCAAGCATAAAATAGATGAAAGTATGACAGTCACTTAATGTATAACAGGAAGCTATCTTTATAGACTACAATAAAATGTCAGGCTAGCTCTAACTAAATACTCTCTGTTTAGACTGATAACATAATGTCCAACAATACTGTCTAGACCGATGAGTCTGTGTGTTACCAGGGCCCAGAAGAGAAGCTAAGAATAGAAACTGTAACCTATCAAGCATGTTATAACAGGTGACTAAAGGGGGGTTGGCTACATCATCCCATAGACAACTTCAGCCGCACAATCCAACCAATCATGAACAAGCTTACAAAGGGCTTGGTGTGAGTTGTTTAAAGGCCTGTCTTCCATTGGGAGTTGAAAGACAGCAGAAGAGGAAGAAGAAGACTGATTACCCAACATGTATATAATCACTCACACAATCTGCTTTCTTGTGTGTTCACAAATACAATTATGTTTGTCATTGGCAGTGCACACACAACTATGATGTTCTATATATTTTCAACAAATTTTTAGATCAGGTATATATATGTGTAGATTGTCTGTATGTTTGTTGTATGCGTGGAAGAGGTGGATATATATATATATATATATATATATATATATATATATATATATATATATATATATATATATATATATATATATATATATATCATCATCAATTGCCGTGCCGGCTGGCGTAGGCGTTCATGGCTCTCCATAGATCTCAGTCTTTGGTTTTCTGGATCAACTCTGCTGCTGATATTCCTCCATGCCACCGTCTCAATCCATCCAACATCATTTCTCTTGGTCTGCCTCTGCCTCTCTTCCCCTCAATCTTTCTAGTTGTTACGGTGTTCTCAAATGCCTCTCTTCTCATTACGTGACCGAAGAAAGATGTTTGTCTGTCTTATTGTTGTATTATAATGTTCTAGTTTCATTAGCCTGTTTCAGGCAGTCGTCGTTAGTTACTCTGGCAGTCCAAGGAATTCGCAACATTCGTCTCAGGAACCACATCTCTGTTGCTTCTAGTTTCTTCTTAATTTGTTCATTTACATTCCAAGATTCACTGTCATACAGCAAAACTGGTTCTACATAGCATTTCAGCACTCTCTTTCTTACATTCAGTGATAGTGACTTATTGCATAAGATACTCTTCATTCTCTGAAATGTGGCTTTTGCCTGTCCTATTCTGCTCCTAATCTCTGTTGTACATCTTCCATCTGATGTTATAAATGCCCCTAGGTATCTAAAATTATCCACTTGGTTAAGGATTTTCCTTTCTATTTCTATGTCACATTTTGGTGTCACCATTTTCTTTGATATTACCATTGTTACTGTTTTCTTGATATTCAAGGAGAGTCCTTTCCTTGCACTCTCTGTTACTACAACGTCTAATAATTGTTGTAGGTCTGTTGAATTATCCGCCACCAATACTGTGTCATCTGCATAGCGTATATTATTTATATTATAACCTCCAACTAGTATTCCTGGCATCTCTTTGATCTCTCTCATTATTACTTCGCTATACAGGGAGAAAAGATCTGGTGACAAGACATACCCTTTGTCGTACTCCTAGCTTTATCTGTTCGTAACTACCCTCTTTATTTCCCACTTTCATTGCTGCTACTTGGTTCCAGTAAATATTCTTTATTATTCTTAAATCTTTTCCATCAATGTTGATATCTTCCAACATTTTAATCAGTTCATCATGTTTTACTTTATCAAATGCCTTAGTATAATCTATGAAGCACAAATATATGTCTCTCTGTTTCTCTATTGACCTTTCTATTAGTGTCCGTAATGTATAAATTGCATTGTTTGTGCCCTTTCCTTCCACAAATCCATACTGTTCTTCACTAATTTCCATTTTTATTTTCTTTTTGGTTCTTCTCATTATGATTATGAGTAGAAGCTTAGTGATATGGTTTATAAGGTTAATTGTACGAAAATCTTCACAATCAATTGCTCCTGGTCTTTTTGGTATATATATGTCATTATCATCAAGTGCATGCCGGCTGGCATAGGCGTTCATGGCTCTCCACAGATCTCGGTCTTTGGTTTTCTGGATCAACTCTGCTACTGATATTCCTCCGTGCCACCGTCTCAATCCATCCAGCATCATTTCTCTTGGTCTGCCTCTGCCTCTCTTCCCCTTGATCTTGTCAGTTGTTCTCATGGAAAGATCGAGGATACATATATATATATATATATATATATATACTGACAACCAGTCAGTACAATGGTTTTCATAAAGTAGCAACTGAAAACATTACAAGATAATGGACAAACATGCACAGACACACAACATACATTTTGTCAAATTCATTTTGAAATAAAGAAAAACAGAATATTGAAGTAGAACTAATTCAGTCTTGCAACTGATTCCTGTCAACATGTTTTTTCCTCAGAGGTTAATGCTGAACAAAATGTCAGAAACAATTCGTACCCAACTCTCAAAACTACTGCGCCTGAAGATTGTTACCTTGGTAACTATCGAGGTCCATGCTCGGGACATCATAGAGAAACTGCTGAAGGCTAATATCAGTGACACCAATTCATTTGATTGGCTTGCACAACTGAGATACTACTGGGAGAAGGTACACTTAATTTGATTTGATGAGATACTGTTGAGAGAAATAATCTTTCTTGTGATCTGTCTGAACCAATCCTGAGAGAAGGTATGGCTTTTAATATTGGCTATGTGACACAAGGAATGAGTTTAAAATAAGCTTGCTGAAACAATGTGAAGCACTGAATTATGTGGAATCTGTTGTAGTGTAGGGGCAAGTACTCTTGTCTGGTGGTCATGCATTTAAATCTTGAGGCAGACATTTATAAAAGTTGACCTAGAATCCCATATTGACCAAGAATACAGTTGTTACCCGGATATATTCTGGTAAGTGACAGCAGTGGACATGATATTAACCACATCATCCATCAAGTGCTGATTGATCTGTAAAATTGTGGGGCTAGCACCATATAACCATGCATGGAAAAGGGTCCTTGACTTACTTTTTAATAATTATGTTGGGTAGGTGAAAGATGACTAAAAATTCTCTCAGTAAATAGTCATCCATTGTGGTTAATCACAACTGTCTAGTATTATTTAAATCAGTCTTAATAGCTTTTGCTAGATTATCCTTGGATGGCCCATTTTCATCATCTTTAGGGAATCCATCTCATAATAGTTCCATTAATGGGTTTTCTCTGTGGACAAATAAATAGCACATAATGCAAATGAAATCAATTTATTGTGAAAGGTAAAGGTGTAACAGGATGATAGATAATTATTTAAAATATACACATGACCACTTCATCTCTATAGGTTTATAAATAAACAGTATGTCTTGAGAATTTAAGGCGGCCGGCAATATACTAACCACATCTACATTAGAGTGCTGAATGGTCTATAAAAAATATGCGACCATACTTCCAATATGTCTCAAGAGGAGTCCTTCACTTTTCTTTACATACTAATATGGTATGTGTAAACATACCATGTTTCTATCATTTCAGGAGTTTGATGATTGTGTCATTCGGCAGACCACTGCATTATTTTTGTATAATTATGAGTATCTGGGAAACTCAGGCCGCCTGGTGATTACACCACTGACTGACAGGTGCCAGATGACAATCTCCACAGCCCTCAGCCTGCATAAAGGAGGATGTCTTAAAGGTGAGAATTTCTTACGAGCTCTCAGTCTCAAGACTACAAGTATTTCATTTTATTCAGAGCGGTTGAGTACAGAAAAGCCACAGTGTCTGTAAAACAATTTGTATGTCCTTTGCAGGACATTGTGATCAGCCCCAGGTTTATTTTCTAGGCAATTGTACCTTCAGTAATTTGCCATTACTTTCTGAATGAGAAGTCAATGTTTAAGTCTAGCTTAATGCCTTTGAAGGCTTTGAACCACCTCTCCCGCCATCAGCACACGAAAGTTTAAGATCAAGTGCTTTTATCCTTTCAACTATGTTGACATCTTACAATGTCTGCAGAACAGTATTATACACCTTTTTCTAAAGCTAGAATGAAAATGATTAGAGATAGTAAATGATTGTAAATATCCAGATAAATAGACTGCAAGTCATGGAAACAAGCAAACTGATATGGAAGTCCTAGAGTAATTTAGAATGACAAGAGAGCTCATGGGAAAAAGAAGGCAAGACAAATATTTTGATTATATGAAAAGACACAACACTCTTATGAAAACTGTACTGGAGAAAACAGTTGAAGATAGGTGAGCAAAGGTTATGCAGAGATACAAGCTGGAAAATAACATCAAGAGATAAATGAACAGCAGAAGCTAATAAAGAAGTTGAAGTGGACAGGGTGGATACAAGACCATATTGATGACCTAGCAAGAGAGGCAGATGGAGCAGCATCAAAAGGAAGCTCCAGAAACCTTTACAGTACCACAAGGAAAATGTAAGCAACCACATGGACTGATTAAAATTAGAAATAAAAGTGTTCTCGCTAACATTAAAGGTCGGTTGAATAGACGGGATGAATACTTTGAGAAACTCCTGATTAGAACTGTCCCAGAAGACTTAAAATATCCAGCCTGCAGAAGTGGAGTTGGATATAAACTGCAAGAAACCATTTAAAGAAGAGATTAGTAAAGCTATCAAACTTCTGAAAGATGGGAAAGCTGCTGGTCCAGATGGTCTCCCGGTTGAGGTTGTTAAAACTAGCATTAACACCTCAATAGAATTACTGCATACATTATTCAGCAGAATCTGGGTGACTGAAAATAATAATAGCAGACTAGAGAGAAGGGTATTTGGTGAAGCTGCCAAAGAAAGGGGACCTGCAGGAGTGTGAAAATGATAGAAGTATATATAATGTTACTGTCAGTTCCTGGGAAAATATTAGGCAGGATCATTCTGGAGAGACTAAGAAGTGCCATTGACAAACAACTAAGGGATGAACAGGCAAGCTGTTGACTAAATAGATTCTGCACTGACCAGATATTATGATTGAGCAAAACATCAAATTGAATTTGCCACTTTATATTGAATTTGTGGACTATGAAAAGGCCTTTGAAAATGCTGATAGGGAATCTCTTTGGAAATTGTTGAGGCAGTATGGAATACCACAGAAAATCATTAATTTATCAAGGCAAAATATGGAGACATGAGGTGCAGAGGCCGTTGTGAGAGAAAACTAACAGAGACATTTGAAATAACTGGGTGAGACTTGATGCCATTTGTGACCTCTGTTATTGTTTGACCATAGACTGGATTATGAAGACAACAAGCAGTGCTAGAATGGAATTCAATTAACTTCCCTGTTTAAGCAGCTAAATGACCTGGATTTTGCTAATGACATTGCCCTCCTGTCTCACACATGAAATTAGATGCAGGGTAAGCCAAACACATTGGATGGGGAGTCACAGCATTTAGGTTTACAAATGAATAGATTCTAACAGAAAAGGCAAAGATAATGAGAATAAATCGAGCAAACGAAAAACAGATCTTCTTTCGTGAAATGTCACTTTTAGCGATGTAATCATACATCTCTCAAGGTAGCAATGTAGGCAAAGTTATGGGAAAAGATAAAGATTTAAAAAAATAAGAATTTGAAAGGCAAGAGAAGCATTTATAGCACTAGGAAATTTGTAGAGGTAAAAAGAAATTAAACAAGAGCACTGTAACATCCCTGGGTTCATTAACATTGGGTGACGGACCCAAGCAAGAGTGGTGTTATATAGGCGAGCTAACCGGCCTTGAGAAATAATAGACGGAGGTAAAATTAGGCTGGGTGGTAGGTCCCCGGAAAGGGCAAATAAGAAGACAGACAGGGAAGGTTTGAGGCAGTGAGTTTAAGGGGGAGTCGAGGAGGCGTCAGCCCGCTAGTGTGGTTGTGAGGCAGACAGCTTGGGCTGAGGAGTGTTGTGTGGAGTCCGGGGACTGGTCAGCTAGTTGAGGCCTAGACCCAGAGTGGGTTGGATGGAGTGAGTTCGGGCCGGGGAGAGTAGCTGGTTAACTGTCATGGTGGATTAGATTAAGAAGGCCTGGATAAGGCAGTATTATTTGAGTATTAGGTTGTGATGAGAATATATTCTAGAATTACTGTTACCGGATTTATATATGTTGCCTGTTTCCGTGTTCATTCATCATTAAAGGGATATTATGTGCGCAAACGCAATCTTGTTCAGTGACTAATAGATGTGTACTACAGTAATGACTTGTGTTGTAGGACAGGTGGCTAACCCAGCTTACACTCTGCAGTGATATAGAAGGAGCATCAGGATCTAGACAACGACCAATCTCATTCTGTTGCAAAAGAGATTGTGACAAGCACCAAACTTAGAATATTCATTTCTAACATTAAATTAGTACTACTATATGGATATAGAGAATCACTGAAACAATTACAAATAAACTACAAACATTCATTAAATTGTGCCTGAGTAATCAACGAAAGCTTTTGAAAAACTATTAGCAATAGACTTTTTATATACATATAATGTAAAATAAGAAGGAGAGTGTTCATTAGTCATATAATGAGAAGAGGGCCTTGAAAAACATTGTGATGAGTGGAAAGATCAGCAGTAGAAGTGGCAGATAAAGGCTGAGAAAAGTGATGCTGGAGTGATTGATATGGTGGCATAGAGGAATATCATCAAGAGAATTATAAAACAACAAGGCACCGAGATTTGGGAAGCTGCATGAACACCTTAGCCAGTTTGCAGGACACATGATGAATTATAGACAACCTATCCAGGAAAATATGAACATAAGTTTATTCTGCCAGTGTTTTTTTTTTAAATCTAGTAATGAATTAATTAATGACTGAGTTAACGAGAGTGTCATTTTTGGGTTTCGCGTATCTAACAGAGAAGAGAACTTAGTTAATTCTAAGATGTGAGAGTCTGTTGTAAGCCACGTTTGTGTGAGTTGGTGTGATTCTTTTAGTTCCAGTTAGTGTAAGTTAAATTCTAAGATACTAAGTGTGTTCATCCCAGCTAATGTGAGTTAATTACTGAATGTAGTTGCATTAGTTCCAATTAGTGTAAGTTGAATTCCAAGATATGATTGTGCTCACTTCAGCTAGTGTGAGTTAATTCCTAAATGTGATAGTGTTAGATTCAGTTAGTGTGTTAATTCCTGAATGTTATTGTTTTAGTTCCAGTTAGTGTGCATTCATTCCTGAATGTGATTGTTTTCATTCTAGATAGTGTGAGTTAATTAATTCCAGGAGGTGATTGTTTTAGTTCCATCTGTTAATTAAATGTGGGATCTGATTGGTTTAGTTCCAGCAGTGTGAATTAATTGCAAGATGTGACTGCTGTATGTCTAGTAGAGTGAGCTGATTCCCAGAGGTTAATGTCTACTTGAGGACCAGCTTGGATAATTTATTTCACGTACATTGACTATCTTCTGTTTTAGGTCCAGCTAGTACAGGCAAAACGGAGACAGTCAAAGATTTTGGAAAAGCCTTGGGTTTGCTTGTGATTATTGTAAACTGCTCCGAAGGTCTGGACTTTCGATCCATGGGCAAGTTCTTTGCTGGCTTGTCCCAGGTAAGAGATTTAGAAAACAGGTAGTGGAAATTGTTAGGAATTGTACATATGTGCTTTTATGTGCTCTATCTCTCTCAGAAGATGCCAAAGAGTATAGATACTTAAGTTTCAGTGGCACGTTGGTTATGTCTCTACCACAATCCTTCCTGCTAGTGGTGAATTGGATGCCTGATTCCATCAATTGTAGCCACATTTGTTTTTCTTTGTTCAAGAGGTGATCATTTATAGACAGTGTCACATTCACCCTTGCTCAATTACTCTGTTCCCCTTACATTCCCATAAACACTGACATAGCTTGGACTAGAGCCACTTCAGCTCTTGTAGGGTGTGATGACTGTGTGTGTGTCACCCATTCATGCCATAATATCCAGACTGACACTTCTAGAGCATTGACTGAAAGTCAGCTGTGATGACTGTCTTAATGAATTTAGTTTCACAGCCGCAGTGACCACCACTACTTTCATTCTCCTTCTGGATGTCAAATTTGCATATGCTCCACTCTGCTCTGCGATGATCTTGCCCCTCCATCTTGCTGTGAAGCCCCACTCCAATCTCTCACCTCACTGCACTGAGCAGTCAGTAAAAGTAAAGGACACTTTTTCACATCTTGAGGTATATTGTGCAAGCTCCATATTTATGCAGCCCAGATAACACTCAGTGTGCAATTTGGTCACTATTACACTGGCCACCTTTACTTCCCAGAAGCCTGGTCCCCATTTTAGGCTAATTTGGGAGTCAAGTTCAATTTCTTTTAAATTTCTGAGTCATTTGGGATTCAAATACACGATAAAAGGACTAACAGACAAGCGTGCTAGCCAATGCACTTCTGTGGCTCCCGAGTAATCTTTCAGTGTATATGCTGTTAGATCATACTCTCTAGAGATATCCTGTAACAACTGCCTCATTTCCAACTGCTTTCACTTTGCAAAACTCCCTACATTCTCTTTTTTGCATTATGTGCTACTCTCTTTTGCCTTCAGTTTATCCATCCATGCCTTCTCTGCCAAGGACAATGTGGTATGGTAATATTTCACCCTGTCTTTGCACGTGGGACTCCATTTCTTCAGCAGTCTTCAGCAATATTGTGTTTCCAGCCAGTCTTCTGCATTAAAAAAATCTATTTTGAATCAACGAGTACCATGAGGGACAACAAAAATGCCCCACATTTAAACAGTGCCAGTGACTATATGTGTGTTTAGTATTTCAGCCAAAATATAATTCATCTATTCACTTCCTATGATATATAACTCAGCAGCATGCACCTGATGAGATGTAGTGAAATATGCCAGGCAATAAATTCTGCTACTTGTTTTGTTTCAATCCATTTCTTTTCCTTAAGCACATCTTCAGATCGTATTACTTGCATGATTGTCATCTCTGCTATTGCCATCCGTGACATTCCTCCTGAGCCTTGCTCCTGGGTGGGGGTGTCTGATGTCGCTTGTGTCCCTCAAATAAACCCTAGCCTGGGCCAACAAATATCTAGATATTGAATGGAGGCCAAGCATGTACTGCATTGTTTTGAATCTCTTGTGTAGCCTGAAACTATGTGGATCCCTGCATTTTGAACATCTTCTAAATCTTTCACACAGCATTGACAATACCATGAGTACATCCAGCCCATACTCACTAACACAGTGGTTCTCAACCTTTTTTGGCCCGTGCTCCCCTTCACCATATTTTCAGAACGTCATCCCCCCCCCCCTTTCCTATCAAAAATTTGACCCGTGCCCCCCTTATCTGTATTTTCAGAATGTCATTTCTTCCCCCCCCCCCTTTCATATTTCCTATGTAAAAATTCCCCCACCCCTACACAGTATATGTAAAAATGGAAGGTAGATTTAATAGCATATACTAAAACAAGTCTAGACATCCACATAAAACATGATTTGTGGGTCTACTTTCTTTATAAAATGAATTTTAAAAGGATGAGACGTACATAACTGTAAAGTATGAAGGGAAAAACAATATCAAGTAGTCGGTTCTTGTATTAACGCGATCTTGAAATGGTCTTCATTCCCCCCCCCCCCCTGGAAACCCTACAATTCCCCCCTGGGGGGGGGGGGAATTCCCCACCGGTTGAGAACCACTGCACTACAGATAGGACCAAATGATTATATAGGAATGTTATCAATCTCTGCTCCATGTGAGCATCTGCCAAATTTTCAGTACTGCCAGTCCCCATTTGCTTCAATGTAGAGTGTTTTGAACTTGGTGTTGCCTTATGCAGAAATGTGTGGCTGCTGATGTTCTAGTGACTGCTGATTCCATTGATGATGAACTATATTTTTCATGGCTGACTTTTGTGTTGGCATTCTGGCAGCGGCATTATACAAAGTATACATGTGCGGTTTGTCGAATCTTCTGTCTGTTCCACTTTTCACATGGGGCGGTGTTTAGAATTTTGTGTGATATTCACTGCACATGAACCTAGCATCATGGGACGACCCCTTGCCATGAAGTTGGAACAGCGACTAACAACCAACTAACATTTATTTGACATGCTGCAGTTAAAGGTTCCACATTGAAAGGGGGCTGACTTTTACTATGATATTGTTCAGGGAGCACCACATCATACATACCTTGTCAGGGTTCACCTTTGAGCTGGTCTCCTCACACCACGGAGAGATTTTATGTGGCATCTCTGCTTACTTCTTATCTGTCTGAACTGGTTCTATACATAAGAGCATCATAATCATCACATGCTATAATTCATTCTGTTCCTGTGGACTTAATTTGTGCCAGTCTTACTGTGTATATATTGAACTGATGGCATTGAATATAGCCCTGTGGCAGTCCAGGACATATGTGCATAGGTTCAGATGCCAATTTTTCCAGATGACATACAAATTATCTATTCACTGCTATCAAGTTCACCAACCAGAAATTCACTCCAGTCCACTCCACTCAGTCTACATTTTTGTATGCATTCTATAGCTTGATTATCAAAGCAATTGTCTCATGCTTAGTTGAAGCCCTTCAAACACATAATAGATAATCCTTGCACTTCCCACTGTCTCCCTGTCTGATTGTAACTACCAAGAACGTCTAGTACAGTGGTTCTCAACCAGAGGGGAATTCCTCCCCAGGGGGGAATTTTAGGGTTTCCAGAGGGGAATTATGATTATTTCAAGATCGCGTTAATATAAGAACCGATTACTTGATATTGTTTTTCCCTTCATACTGTACGGTTCTGTACGTATCACCCTTCTAAAATTCAATTTATAAAGTAAGTAGACCCACAAATCATGTTTTATGTGGACGTCTAGACTTATTTTAGTATGTGCTATTAAATTTAGCTTCCATTATTGTGTATACTGTGTAGGGGAGGGGATGGGATTTTTAGGTAGGAAATACGAAAGGGGGAAATGGCGTTCTGAAAATATGGTGAAGGGGGGCATGGGCCAAATTTTTAGGTAGGAAATACAAAAGGGGGGAATGATGTTCTGAAAATATGGTGAAGGGGGGCATGGGCCAGAAAAGGTTGAGAACCACTGGTCTAGTAGGATCTGGGACTGTTTTAAATGGGACACTTCCTACTGTCTACTTATCTGATTGTAACTACCAAGGATGTCTCGTAAGATGTGGGACTGGTCTAAATGGGACACTTCCCACTGTCTCCCTACCTGATTGTGACTAACAAGGATGTCTAGTAGGGACTGTTTTAAATGGGAAATCAGCCATGACAAAGTTTTCCCATATTTTTACCTTTGACTCCTTGCCAGGTTTTTAAATATATTTGTTATCAATGTTTCTTCATCTTATTTTGCATTATGTGCTATGCTCTTGTTGCCTCCTGTTTATCTATCCACTGTCTGATTACACTAAGGTGATTGAATGAATAATGTAATGGCTACCTTGTGTTTGGCACTCTGAGGCAGTGGACACAAGGACTCTCATCTGCTCCTGATGTGTAATAAAAAGCTTGTTTAGATTTCTTTTGTCTTGTGATATTCCTCTTCTCTATGAAGATAACAGGAGGCAAGTGATCACTTTCTTGCCCCTCTAGAGCATCCATTGTGGTGGTGGAGATCTACACTGGATATAAAGGCCACATCTACACCATTGTCAGTATCATGTCGTCTCGATAAAAGTAACACTGTAACCTTCATGCATGTCATAAGAAGAAACTAAGAATGGTTGGTGTGAGACTGGCTGCCTCACCTAATTTTTTTTTTTTTTTTGCATATCCCTTACAGGATGTTGCAGTCAACACCAGCATTTTTCAGCTGCTGTTGATGTACTAGGCAAGATGACGCTCAGTAGTTCACCATTGCTTTCTGAGCAACCGGCTCACATAACCCATAAGTTACTGGTGGTTTTATTTCACTCACTGACCCAGTTCATTGTTGATTCAGTCTGGGTCTACCTGGGCAAGAAGGTGCCAATGCGTCTGTGTGGTGTCATAGCCCGTCTGGGTCAGCAGTTTTCTAAGGGGTAGACTAATTTAAATTATCTAGTTGTGTCCGTCTCAAGTATCCCATTTTACTTGCCATCTGCAATCTTACGTCATGGCTAGAGGCTTTTTGTGAATAATCTTACCTCACGACTAGATAGCCGTGGAGTAGCGTGATTAATTCATTCTTTCTCAGTTTGGTCTCTCAACTTTGGAGACCGAGAAAAATATTCTGGGATGTTAAGGCGGCCAATTCGTGACAGTTACTGACGCAGTGAGAACCTCTACCAATTCTCGCGCACATCACGTCACTCACAAGAGTATATGGGATTACGGAGAAAGACGCTAACTCCTATGCCAGGGAGACCGGCTCACCTCATAAACAAAAATCGAAAATCCAACAAATCGTGAACAAGTCTACAAATGGTTTGACAAGAGTTGGGTGTGTGCCTATGCTCTATTGGGAGATGAAAGGCAGCAGAAGAAGATTAAATGGAACCTCTCATTTTTTTCACCCTTATCTGAGAAGGCAACACTTCTGCCCACACCGATGAATTTGGGAATTATAACATCGTTTCTTATATTGACCATATCACCCATTGATGCTGATTGGGCTTTAAATGAGACTAGCACCATATACCTAATACATCTCAAAGCATGGAAAAGGATCTTTTACTTTTTTCATAACATCCTCTAGATTCCTCAAATCATTAGAATAATTGTCCACTATTGGAATCGCATCCATTCTCAAACTTTGGTGAGTGCCACATCTCTGTGCCACTCAACAATTGTAATATATATGAACACCCACATCTCTGTGCCACTCAACAATTGTAATATATATGAACACCCACATCTCTGTGCCACTCACCAATTGTAATATATATGAACACCCACATCTCTGTGTCACTCAACAATTGTAATATATATGAACACCCACATCTCTGTGCCACTCACCAATTGTAATATATATGAACACCCACATCTCTGTGCCACTCAACAATTGTAATATATATGAACACCCACATCTCTGTGCCACTCAACAATTGTAATATATATGAACACCCACATCTCTGTGCCACTCAACAATTGTAATATATATGAACACCCACATCTCTGTGCCACTCAACAATTGTAATATATATGAACACCCACATCTCTGTGCCACTCACCAATTGTAATATATATGAACACCCACATCTCTGTGCCACTCACCAATTGTAATATATATGAACACCCACATCTCTGTGCCACTCACCAATTGTAATATATATGAACACCCACATCTCTGTGCCACTCACCAATTGTAATATATATGAACACCCACATCTCTGTGCCACTCACCAATTGTAATATATATGAACACCTGAATTATTCATCTCTTTCCCAGACTGGTGCATGGGGCAGCTTTGATGAAATGAATCGTATCAACGTAGAAGTTCTCTCAGTAATAGCCCAACAAATAGTGGCCATCCTGACCGCTCTGGCTTCTCACGTAGACAAATTTGTGTTTGAAGGCCAGATGATTAATCTAGTGTCGTCTTGTGGTTTTTTCATTACCATGAATCCAGGTGAGAGAAGAATTTCCTGTTTGATTTTGTTGGATTGTTACACCTTTGACTTGTGTTTATTATTTTCATATTTGAAACAAATGTCTAATCACTTGCTCTTTCATGGGTCTGCAATGTCTAGTATTAAATTGTGGTTAATTTCATTACTTTTTCTCTGCTACTTTTTAGATTTGCAACTGTTTATTTGTTCTTGTTGATTTATGTGTTATATTCTTGAATGGTGGATTGTCTGTGATGATTTAGATGTTCGAGATTAAAATGTAATTGTGTGATCATTTATGGTAGTTTACATGTTATTTATATTTGAATTTTGGTCTGTCTGCGAGGGGGGGCTTCAAATTAAAACCTTAAATGTTTTTGTGGGTGAATATATTCTGAAAAAGTCAAGAACAAATGTATCATTTTTCAATGTAGTCACCACTGCGTTCGGTGCAAGTCCTCCACCGCTGATTCCTGTAGAAAAATCTACTCTGCGGTCACTACTTTGTGTGCCTGACCCGGTCATGAACAGTCTATCAAATAAGTCATGTTGTTTTGAAACTTCCTACTCCGCTCATATACTTGCTTGGATGACAGACATGCATAACCATACTGGGCCTTTATTCACGAATTGATTTCTACAGGTTTCACCCTTCACTGATCAAACATTGGATAACTAAAACTGCTCTTCATTGGTGCATGTCAAAAGTGGGTGGCCATCTTTAAACTGTCCTCATGATGTCACTGTGTTCATCATACACCGTGATGTCATGTGCTTAACACTCTTGACATCCTTAACAACAATATTGACAGATTACAAGACAATAGCAAGGTTATTGTAA
The DNA here is from genome assembly GCA_963921405.1 of Cepaea hortensis. NCBI lineage: Eukaryota > Metazoa > Mollusca > Gastropoda > Stylommatophora > Helicidae > Cepaea > Cepaea hortensis. The sequence continues at coordinate 78,313,938 of OY992883.1, forward strand.
TTTCTATCACACTTTTAAGATTTTCATGTGAAGCTCCCTCGTATATGCTTTTGATAATTTATCTGTTAATTAATTGATGTGTCAGGATTCATAATTATTACATCTCCTTAATAGATCATGATGTGCTTGACTGTTAGTGTAGGGGTTAATAAAGGGCTGTGTTTAGAGCAACTGAGTGAAGATATCATGGGTTGGTGGATTTAGCATGAATGATGTGTAAAACCTGTGAGCAGGTGAGTTTAAAATCATGACAAGTCAAGATAACTATTTAACCTATTAGATATTTTTATGGCAAATATGTGGTGAACTTCCTGTGTATGATTGTGATGATTTTCCTGTTAGATATTTATATAGTGAATTTGCCTGTGTATCTTCTTCTTCTGCGTTCATCCGGAGTGTGTGTTTTTTTCTAGACGTAATTGCAGTGTGTCATGCACCCTAGGGCCAAAAACCTCAGGTCAACACATCCAACTTTAGTTGTTGTTTTTTTAATGAGGTTAGCCTTCTTAGGGGACTCTTGCTGTTGTGGGGCCGTCCACATCCCAGCTGGTTAAGTTAGAATGGTCTAAGACTTTACGGTCAGCCCTCAGGGAAAGGCAGGGACAGTCCATGGGCATTATCCGCCATCCAAGGAGGCTTCCATAATTGCAGAGCTGACACATAGCACTCTGGTACTGGGCTCACCCAAGGAATCGCCATGTCCTGCACATGGCTGCTTTGATTCCTCACTTCCATGTATTGGACATTTTATTCGCCATGGGCCACTCTCCGCACAAACCAGGAACGGACTTCCACGTAATGGATTCGCTAGCCAAGCGTTCCATTTCATTTTAATGAGACTTTCTGCGGGTTAAAGGGTTTAAAGTGTACTCATTCCAATTACGGGGCCTTGATAGAGTCCCGGATTGTTATTTTTCGTCACTACCTCCCCGTGCTGGGAGTGGGTAAGTTGCGAATATGCTGCCTTCCTTGGATGTGGTAGCCATTTCTCATGCTCCCTCTCCGGAATCAAACCCTGATTCCCTGTTACAAACATGGTAGGCATATTTCGTACCATTGACATTTGAAAGATGCATCGCTGGCACATAAGGTCATGCTATCAGCACAAAGTTATCCAGAGTCACCAGTGGGAACACTGAACACCACGAAGGGCAACGAAGGTTGCTTTTGAACTAATAAAAGCGCTCTTTCCGCGAGGGTCGGAGCTTGGTAAGCATGTATTAGCTCTAGAATTCCCACAGTTATCCAAATAGGATTGTGTCATCTAAGGAACCTCGACTGATTTAATGAGCCATTCACGAGTTCACCATGAGACAGTGTGAATTTAGACATGCATGGCTTAATCTTTGAGACAAGCTTATGACTACTGGCAGGATCAACTAGATATCTATCGCACAGACGGACTATTCACGCACACGCAGGCCAAGTGTAGCATCGCTAAAGGGCACCCTCCCGGTTCAAGATGATACATGCAAAACCACTGGACGCCTACCAATGAGCTTCCAAGCTACGCCAAGCAGGACTGACCAAAAAGTTATGCCAGCATACTGACTGCAGGCCCACTATTCATTGAGAGAAAGAGTGGGCGCTTATCGAAACTTTGTTGAATGGTCGTACAAATTTGCTCTTTTGCCTGCTCACGCCACAATTCTGGCTTCACGCTGTGGTTACATTCTCAAAACACTTGCCTCGCTAACTTGCGTTGGCTGGGAAGATCCCGATTTGGTTCACCTCACACAGCCATCCGAGACAACGAATGCCAGACGAGGGACTGATCTTGCAAACAGACCAGCCCTCATATTTCCTGTGTATTATTGTGGTGATATACTTATTAGATATTTTTTGATGAATATGTAATAACACCCTGTGCAATATTGTGGTGATTTGCCTGTGGCATAATTGAATTGGAGTCTGTGTTTTGCTTGTGACTGTTTGAATAATGAACTGTGCTTGATCATAGAACTGGCATGTTTCTGCATCTAGGCTATGCTGGAAGACGAGAGCTTCCGGAAAACCTGAAAGCTCTGTTTCGACCAATGGCCATGGTTGTGCCAGATACATCTTTCATTGCAGAAATATTTTTATTTTCTGAGGGCTTTAACAACACAAAGGTCAGTATTGGTTTTATATAAGAACTCTTCCTCTTTAGTGGTTTATCTTTGATGTTAGTAATATTCTTCCACTTCTGCATTCATCTTTTGAGGTGGGTGTATCACATGTAGTTATGCACCTCAAAGGTTACTGTGTCCATCTAAAACATGCATTTGTGTAAGGTTAGCTTCCTCAAGACAGATTTCATCCAAGCTAACAAGCTGTATCTACCTCTGGGTAGGTATTTCTGCCTAACATTTGTTGCAGGATGGTGCCTTACGGTCTCCCCTTTGTGATTTCCAACTTTCATGAAATTTTTAACTTGCACATGTGACTTCTGTTGTTAGTTTTCATTCCAGAAGGCTAGGTATTTGATCTCAGTAACCCAAAAGATCGGGGGGGGGGGGGGGGGGGACGACATTAGCACACATTCATCACAAAAGAAACAAAGCAAGTGTTTGCTGCATGAGGTAGTAAAAGATAGGATTTGGGGTGAGTTGATATAGATGTATGCTCCAGTGGAGAATAAAGGACAAAAGAAGAAGAAATATTCACATGAAAGTAGGTCAGTGTGGCCTAATGGATAAGATTGTGTGTTCTTAAACATCCGGTGTTGATGCCGAGGTAAAGGGTCCAACCCCTACACCGGACATTTGGACTAAACTTGTGACCCATTATCCTTGACTTGGGATGTGAATTACAAGTACCTCTGAAGTTGGAGTGGGTTCGCCTGTTGGCAAGGGGCACTGTTAATAGGTCAAGCTAATGCACATGCAAACATTCAGTCCAGCACTACTAGAAGTAGTGTGTATGTACTACGCTTGAGTTCAAAGCGAGTGAGCGCCCAATAAAAGAAAATGTATGCCAGAGTTCAAACACGATTATTTTTCTCAACCTGATGCTGAAACACAAAGCAGGGATGGACAAGAAGAAGTCTAGCTTCTTTGGGAGTCTCTTTGGCGAAGTGGTTAAGCCGTTTGACTCGTGCTCCGAAGGTCATGGGTTCGATTCCGTGCCGCGTCCTTCGGTTTACGAGTTAAATGTTTCTGAGACTCCTGTGGGTCGTTGCTAAAAGCTACAGAATTCGTGCTTTGTGCGACGCTTTCCGTGTTGCGGAAAGAGACCTAGCCATATGGGATAAAACCCGGTGCAATGAAGTTGACCCCCATCGACTTTTAAGCAACTTTTTAAGCGAAGTGTAGCTTGACTGTAACTGCATCTTCTTCATTTTTGTCTTGCCAGAGTTCACACCAATTGCTCTGGTCTTTTAACATCTTTCAGCATGAAATTTATGCCTGTTTCCTCCACTTTTTTCTGCACTTTCTTACTAAAGAACCTCCTTCCATCATTGATGACAGGTTGAAATTTTTGTTTTCTGATGGATGTTGTAACTGCGTTTTCTGCAAGATGGCGCAGTCAGTCTGATTTCTGTCCTGATTAGTGCGCTTGTATGACATACTTGGTTGGTTATATTATACCTATATGTTATTTATATTTATTTTCAATATTGACTAGCATATATGTGTTTATAAAATTTATAAAGTCAAAGTTCAATCCCCAGCAGTGGCAGGACTGATTGCTTCTGAACAACACGACTCTGGGGTCTAATCATCATTAAATGGGTACCAGATAATTTTTACGAATTGTCTGGGAACTGTCTGTGAAGGACAGTTGGTGAGGAAAGAAACCAGTCACTTCATCTCATTATGCAGTTGCCAGGAATAGCTATAGCCTAACACTTTACGCCCAAGTAGGACTATAATTTAGACACCAGCTCATTGTAGAGCCTGACTAAAATCAAGGTGTGCTCAGAAGCTCCCAAGACATGAGGTTGTGTAGACTCACTAACATGACTAGATGTCCAAATCTTAATGTAAGCCACGAACACAGCTATAAGCCCTAGAGGCCAAATAGAACATTTTGGGCTGTCTTGGGAGAAATAAGGCTAGAATAGTAAACTTAGAGAGACAATTTCCAGGTGTGGGGATTTTGTACAAGGCTGATAAACCCCTTTACTGGAATGTTGCTTGCCATCAAGAGGCTGACAAATCTCATGACAGGAATAATACTTGCCATCAAGAGGCTGACATACCCCTTTACTGGTGTGATGCTTGCCATCAAGAGGCTGACAAATCCTGTTACAGGTAAATACTTGCCATCAAGAGGCTGACAAATCCTGTTAAGGTAAAAACTTGCCAAGAAGAGGCTGACAAATTCTGTTACAGGTAAATACTTGCCATCAAGAGGCTGACAAATCTGTTGACAGGTATAATACTTGCCATCAAGAGGCTGACAAATCCTGTTACAGGTAAATACCTGCCACCAAGAGGCTGATAAATCCTGTTACAGGAATAATACTTGCCATCAAGAGGCTGACAAATTCTGTTACAGGAATAATACTTGCCATCAAGAGACTGACAAACCCCATGACAGGAATAAAACTTGTCATCATGAGACTGCAAAGAGGACAGCAAGAAAGTTAACATAATCTTAATGGGATAATGTAAAATTAGAGCAAGCTCATGAGAAATAGCAAGGGGTAAAAACAAGAGATGGCAAGAGATGATGTTTGCCATAAAGATTAATTCAGGTTTATGGAGCTGAGAAATAAGAATAATTTATTAAAACAATATTTTTAACATCATAAAGTATAATTAACAAAAAATAAGAATAACTGCTACTGAACTGATGCCAGAAAGCACATTCACATGAAATGTGACTGAGAACCTTGATCAGCAAAAAGCAGACACATGTTTCAACCAGTCTGTCAATGAACAAAAATGGAAAACAAGAATAAGTGTTTGAAAACATAAGTACCCTAATCCACAAGCAGAGTGTTTGGACAACTGTCTGTCAATGAATTTGCATACACCTGTTTTCAGCTGATTATTGCTGTTTTGCATGATTTTTGTTTTTTGTTTTTTATTTAATAAAGACTGGTTGAAATTGTCATTTTTTTAAATAAAGACTGGTTGAAATTTTCATTTTTATATCTGTCTTGTATTTATCAATGTTCTCTGTCAAATTTCATGTTCATTCATGAGCAAACATTAGCTTAGTTATTATGTAAATGGCTGGTGCTGGGATTATAGTGATGTGCAGGGGAGGTGTGATTCTTTCAGGTGCTGTCCAAGAAGACTTCCACGTTGTACAGTCTGTCTATACAACAGTTGAGTAAAGAGGACCATTATGATTTTTCTCTGCGTTCTGTTGCGTCTATGCTGAAGTATGCAGGCAAGAAGAAAAGAGTCTTGCCACATTTCTCTGATGATGAGGTTAGTTGTCTGTTTTCTCTCTGCCTGTGTGCATTCTCATCCATGATTTTATGGTCTGTGTTTGAGCATCCGTGTGGTCGAGTGGTAGCTCACTCGCCTGTTGTCATGAAAAAATGAGATTTGATTCAATTCATCTCATTGACATTTGTTTGACAAATCAAGGCAGATTGTGAAATAAAAGTTAGTTGCATATCCTTTACAGGACGTAGTCAACCCCAGCATTTTTTGGCTGGTCGTGATTCTTGGGCATGTAGTTTGCCATGGCTTTCTGAATGACTGATACCCATACTATTTCATAAAAACAAATGCAAGGCGGTCTGTCACCAAATCACCCTCAACTGTGTTTTGAACCCGGTATGCAGGGTTATGAACTGCATCTGTAAGCTCTTCGCCAAGGAGCCGGTTGTGAAATAAAGCCAGAATAAATCAAAGACTAAGACACCTTCAGTTCTGCCACATCCCACATTTTATGCCTTCACAATTTCTCCTGATACCGTGGTTCTCCATTTCCTCTGGGTCTTAGTGGTTTCACCATGAGTGCAAATACCAAGAGTTAGACAAAGCCTGATCACAAGGGCAGTGCCAGGACACATTTTTTTCATGCTGCATCTGGGACTTCTTACATGTCCAGATCCCTACCAAGGTTTATAATACTTGAAGCTTGACATCAGAACAGATTGTAGATTCCTTGACAAGTAGAACTTCTTGGATGTGTGTACACATCAACAGCGAGAGCCTACTGTAATTTTCAATAATATCTGCCAAACTTTCTAACATGAGTTTGTGTTTGTTTATTTATCTTTGTCTGTCTGTCTGTCTGTCTGTCTGTCTGTCTGTCTGTCTGTCTGTCTGTCTGTCTCTATATCTGTCCTTCTGTCTGTCTATCTCCCTGCCCATTCCACATACACATACACACCTGGGTAAATATATGTTAATATATTTATTTTTCTCACCAAGATACTATGTATGGCAGTGAAGGAGATGAATTTACCTAGACTAGTGCCCGATGACATTCCTCTCTTTAATGGAATAATCTCAGATCTCTTCCCGGATCTTGTTATTCCCACTTCATATCGAGCAAAGGTAACCTATAAACATATAGCAGTTTTGTTGTTAAAGAGCATGTTTCATATATGTTAACTTTTTCATTACCTTATCTTTGTCATAAAATGTCTTCCTCTCGTTTCAGTGATAGAATGTTGATTATGAGAAAATGTGTCCATCTTGAGTAATTACTTCCCTTCTTTCTCCTTGTTCCTGTTGAAGATTTGTTAAAGCTCACTATTAGAAGTGTATTCTTTCTTTTTAAAATATAAATATGTTGCATTCATTGTAACATTTTACAGAAAGTTGATGTTTAGAAAATGTGTCTTGTTTTGTGAATGTGTTATTTCCATCTTTTTTAGAAATGTAACTGTTAGAAATGTGCTTTTAAAGTTTATTTTCCTTCCATCTTCTTTTCCCTGCCACACATTACACAAAGAAAACATTAATATATTTTTTATTTGTTAAATGCTCTCATTTCAGAAGTGTTTTCTTCCCTGTTTTTTTTCTTTAACTACATCTCATGACATGGATGTGAGACCGGACTTTTTTATTTTAAGAAATGTACCCTTAATGTCAGTCCTGAAAGAAGACATAAATAGTTATACTGAATATATAATAAGATATTTTTAGTTGCCATTTTCGCAACAGCGAGATATGCATGACCAGAACTGGAACTTCATATCTGCCAAGGGAAATATTAGAATGTAACTATAGTCTGTCCAGAAATGAATGCCTTCATTCACGATCAATTATTTTGAAAACTGTCTGTTGCGTCGTTATGAAATTTGTCCTGCCGTCTTATATTTACCCCCACCCAAGGAATATGTCTTTGATAGGTCCAAAAGCAACTTAAATCATGGAAAGTGGCAACATTTATTTGATGTTTTGGTGAAAAACTAGTGATTTCTCGCTAACAAACTTGTTTTACAGTAATGCCTCTTTCCACTACGCGAAGCTCTTGTCATAAGGCCAATCCCATGTCCCACATGAAAATTAACTATTCGACGCTAATGTTTCCGTGTGAAAGTGAAATACATTTAATAATGTGCACTTCATCTCTGACCTGTTAATTATATACCACATATAAACAAACTTTGAAATCTGCTGTACAATCTCCAGAACACATTTTTTTTTTTGTTGGTTGGACATAATGATAAGGTTATATGCTAAATCTCATCATTTTCCTTCAGTTGGTTACTGAGATATGGAATTTTATATTGGGGCAGACAAAAGTAAACAGACTATAGTCATGATTCAGCTGAGACTAGGTTTAAGTTAGTAATGTTTCCTCTACAGGTTTTAGGTATGTCACTGTTAGACTCCAGCCGAGAACCTAGAGGGAATTTCATTAAACATAAGGTGTATCTGATCAACATAATGTGAGTTTCCTGGTACAGAATGAATTAATTGTTCAGAATATATCACCTTGCGTTCTCTATTTGAAGAGACAGACAGAGGGTGACAGCAAGAGAAGATTCTTGACTGCCATGCGTCATGGCATGACAGGGTGTCAGTGCACACATTTATACATGCTGTTGGAGATCGCAAGATGTGGAGATGCATAATTGTCCATGCCAGTTGGTAGGGCATTTGATGATTATGATGCTGTCTGTGAGGATTCATTCATTTAGACTGACCAAATAAAGTCGCTTAAAAGTTGACAGGGTCAACTTCATTGCACCGGGTTTTATCCCATATGGCTCGGTCTCTTTCTGCAGCGCGGAAAGCGTTGCACAAAGCACGAACTCCGTAGCTTTTAGCGATGACCCACAGGAGTCTCCGAAATATTTAACTCGTAAACCGAAGGGCTCGGCCTGGAATCGAACCCACAACCTTCGGAGCACGAGTCAAACGGCTTGACCACTTCGCCACAGAGACTCCCTAGACTGACCAAATCATTGTGATTAATGATGATAATGAAGCAAAAGTTCTCTTTGTCCATAACCTTCATTTCTCTTTTGCTGCTGCTGCTGTGTTTCATCCTCACGGTAAAGGGTTCCCTATAATGCTCCATTCCTGTGCCATTGAATATCACACAAAATGCTCATCACTGCCCCATGTGAAAAGTGGAACAGACAGGAGTCTCGACAAACCAACAGCCCGTACAGGTATACCATGTATAATGCCGCTCCCAGAATTCCAAAAGTCCACCATGAAAAATACAGTTATTTTCCAATCATCCATGGAGGCGGCAGTCACTAGAAAACCAGCAGCCACACATTTCTGTATAAGGCAAACCTAGTTAGTTCTGTAACCGCCCCCCCCCCCCCATTTTTCTGAATATGCAATTCACGACACAATTACAAACAGATGTAAAGGCACTCCAGATGAAATCCACAGCTCACAGTGTCGCTCCACACACTCAACTCAGTAGCAGGACAACGGAACCATGCACTACAGAAAATGCATAAGCAAACTGCAGTCACAAGCATAAAGACTCCAGAGGCCTTAACAGCTCAGCTGCCTAACCTCCATGTTGGACCGGAAGTCTAGAGGATGGTTTACTCTGTTAAACAACAACATTACCTGTTGTACTCCGTTAAACAATAACATCACATTTTGTCTTCCATTAAACAATAACATTGCATGTTGTACTCCATTAAACAACAACATTGCATGTTCTACTCTGTTAAACAATAATATTCTGTGTTTTACTCTATTAAGCAATAACATTACATGTTGTACTTCGTTAAATAATATTACATGTTGTACTCCATTAAACAACAACATTTGCATGTTTTGCTTGGTTAAACAATAACATTGCATGTTTTGCTCCGTTAAACAATAACTTTGCATGTTTTACTCTGGTTAAACAATAACATTGCATGTTTTACTCTGTTAAACAATAACATTACATGTTGTACTCCACATTTCTGCCTCATGAAATACTATTGCAGCTGAGGAGTGTTATAGAAGATGAGTTGAAAGACAAGAAGCTCCAGGTAGCAAACAGCACAATTACCAAAGTGTTTCAGCTGCTGGATGCCAAGACGGCACGGCATTCAACTATGCTGGTCGGAGCAACTCTGTCAGGCAAGAGCACAATATGGCATGTCCTGCAAGCAAGCATTAATCGTCTAAATAGAGCTGGGGAACCATTTTTTGCTGTCAAGGTAAGTATTGTTTTCCTTAGTTTATTGTCATTTTGGATTTTTGTTTTTGTGGTTATTGTTAATATTTTAAACTCATTGTGGAGTCTTCTTCATCAGGAGCAGAAATGGGCAGTCATGATTTTCTATATCTCCCTGTCATTTGATTTTGTAATGAGGTTGATGTTGCCTATAATGTTATTTATTTCCCAGAAATTCGATTTTCACATACATCTTTCTGTCTTCCTTTGCTTCTCATGTCTCTTTTTTTCCGTAGCAAGGCTAATTTCTTTATTTCACCTCATGCATTTATATGGGCCATGCATTTCATTTGTTTTTCTTCATGGTTTGATTAAGCTCTCAATACTTAAGCATTTATGTTTTTTTCCCATATCCATAATATCACATCCAGAAATCCCATCTTCACTGTCTACTTGTCTTTCTCATTGTCCAGAATTAGCATGTGTACAGAAGAACAGACCATACATAACCTTTCAATAAGTAGATCTTCATACAAGTCAGCATATTTGGTCTGCCTCTGCTTCTGCTACCATTCATCTTTCATGTCATATTCCAATGGTTTTTTTTAGTTTTTTTATTACATCATAAAAATACATAATATTCTGAAATTTTGTTTTAATTAATAAATGCAAAGGACCCTTTTTAACCCTTAGTTAAGCCACATCCCTGTGAAGATATTAACCCTTTACAGGCAGACGTTTGTCCACTTTTTAGCCCTGAACGGGCAAGATTTTTCAGGTTCGGTGAAATTTTGGGTTATGTTAGTAAAAACATCAAGTATAACATCACGTTAGTCAACAGATTTTAGTGAAATGAAAAACAAAGTGAAGGGAAAAGCATGCAGATTATTTTACTCACGTGAATGTTGCCGGTAATCCACACATAACACAAATATTTACAAAATACAACATTGTTTGTGATTGTCTGTCATTTATACAGCAATTTACAAACACATTTTCAGAATCAGAATCACTTTCTTTAAAGTTCGACTCACGACTGCTAATGCTGATCACTGATATTTAGCTCCAATTAATAGTCAACTTCGTGCCCTTCAATGTCACTTAAATTTAACCCAGTAAAATCTCCGCTATCACTTGAAGAATCGTCGAAATCCATTTTGAAATACAAAGCGTAAAACTCCCAAAAAATCTGTTCAAATTCAAAGTACACACTTGAAAATGGTGGCCACGTTGTTAAGCTATCGGCGAAACCGAAAGTAGACAATCGGAAGCCTCGGAAAGCCACAAGATCGCATTTTTACAATGCTTAGTATTCACGGGCGTTTTCTGGCATTTTGCCTGTCCACGGGTAAAGCCACTTTCGACCGTTACGCCCGGTAAGGGTTAAAGATCTATCTTTAATTTGAATTTTTCACACTCCTATCTTGGCAAATTTATCTGCCATCTCATTTTAAAATATATTTCATTGGATAGAAATCCACTGGGCATTTCCAATTTGAAACATTAACTCTTTGGGCGCCTGTGGGACCAGGTGGAGAAAGCTGGGGAACAGACTGAGAACCTGTATGTGGAGAGAATAACAAGGCCAAAGAAGAACACTATGCAGGAAGCCAAAGAAGATATAAACCAACGCAGTACTAGTTAAGTTAGCCGCTACACACTGCAGGATTTACTGAGGAAGGGATCCGAGCACTTATGGACTGAATGGTTCAATGTGCAATGAAGATGATCTGTCAACTAACTAACTAACATGTGGAGAGTATTATATGGCAGGGGACTGGGAGGGAATCTTGACGAATCTTAAAACTGTGAGGGAAGACCAGGAAAATTTTCAGTCAGATGGTAGTTGGAACGATTAGCAGTATGACTCTTTGCTGGCTGTTGAACGAGGGGATGGAGGGGGTGTGGGAATGTCCTGAGTGCAGTTATGTCGGTTCTTAGCTCAACTCAACTCAACTCAACATTAACTAATGAATTAGTTAAATTTAGGGCTTCTACAAGGATATCTATTGTATTGTTATCGGATATCTATTTTATTGTTATCACCTTCCAGTTAGGCTGTGATGACCAATTGGAAATCTGTGAAGAGAACTATATTGTCTTGTGTGGAATTATTGTGAATTGTGATTAGTTGTTTGAGAAGTGTCTAGTGGCTACTGATATATTTATATTGTGCCCATTTTTAATTGTATGTGTCTTCTCCCATTGAATATGTATTGTGTCCATTATATTGTTAGTAATACATTCACACCGGTCTCTGTGGCTAAAGGGCTTGCGAACGCAGTTTGTGAGCCCGTATACCCAGGTTCGAAACATGGCGGTTCTCGTTTTTTCGAAAAAGATATAGGGGCCGGTTGTTCAGAAAGCAATGGCAAACTACTGAACGTAACACTTGCCTAGTACATCAACAGCAGCTGAAAATGCTGGTGTTGACTGCAACGTCCCGTAAGGGATACGCAACAAAAATGTTTAAAAATACATTCACAGCATAAGGTCAATTTTGTCTTCAGGAACATCCCATAAATCCAAAAGCATTGTCTTCTGGAGAACTGTTTGGCCAGTTTGACAAACATCATGTTCAGTGGAATGATGGGGTGTTTGCTTCAATGTTACGTGGCATCTGCACAGGTTAGTAATCATTGTTCTTTGCTTCATAGCTGCAAGGTATCTGTGTAAATTTGTAATAGGCAAATATGTGCTTCATTACTGCCAAATGTTCTATACTTAGTTTCTGCTAGAACCCTAGGGGTTGCTGCTGTGCCCTGCTGTAGAGCTGAACAAGCGATGCTAGAGTTTTTCTATGGTAGATCTTCATACTTGTTTCATAGGTTACAGTAAGGCCATGGATTGTGTTCAACATCAGAAATTGTGGATCATCATGGGAGACATGGATGTTTCAGCTCAATTGATCCACTTGATTGAAGCATTGTATCACAAACAACAAGCAGCTATCAGACCGGCTAGTGAAAGAATGATGATTTGGGGTGCAAAGAGGAGTAAGACAGGGTTGCATTCTCTCCCCATAACCTATCCAACATCTATACAGAAAATGGAATGAGAACATCAGAAATGGTAAAACCTGTGACAATTGTTAACCATTCATAATTGGTGGAAATCAGAATTCAGAACTCAGATATGCAGATTATACAGTTCTTCTCTGTAACAGTGGTAAGGGATTCTTCTCACAATTGGGAGGGTACAAGCCTTATCCTAGTGCGAGGAAATGCAACCTAAAGACTAAACATCATCGCAGGACAGACCAGGCCCTAAGCCTTGGTTGCCAAATGCAAAAAAAATTCTACCCTGCACACTTTGTCACAACTGCACTAGCCAGGAGGCCTTAATTCCTCAGGCTCAAGACTTAACTTCTGTTATGGTGGGAAGTGTGTCCAGGTGGTCAAGAGTTGGTAGAGCCTCTATGGCGTTGAGGGCATCATCCGCTAGCTTGGTCTCACTTGAGTAAAGCTCCAAATAGTGCTCTACCCATCTGTCCATCTGCTGTTTCTTATCAGTGATTATTTCTCCAGTCAAGGTTTTCAATGGTGCACTTCTTTTGATCACTGGATCACAGGCTTTCTTTATTCCTTCATACATGCTTCTTATGTTTCCCTTATCACTTGCGATTTGAATGGACTCACATAACTTGATCCAATAATCATTTGCACACTGCCTGGCAGCCTTTTGCACATCCTTCCTAGCTTGCCTTAGCTCACTCAGAGTGTTACGCGTTAGTCTTTCCTTGTTTCTTATGAACTCTATGACCCTAAAGAAAATTACTGATGGCAGCTCTTTGGTAATGAAAAAAAGACTACAAAATTATGAATTTTTTTTAAAAATTCGCATATCCTTTACAGGACATCGCTGTCAACAGCAGCATCTTTCAGCTGTCTGTTGATTTCTTGGCAAGATTACACTCAGTAGTTTGCCATTGCTTTCTGAGCGGCCGGCTCAGTTATCCCGCAAGTCACCAGGGGGGGGGGGGGGGGGGGGGGGACCGCTCCCAGTTCTCGCCCGCTACGAGACTCTGCGTGATAAACGGGATTACGGAGAAAGTATTGTAACCCCTCGGCCAGAGAGACCGGCAAATTATGAATAATTACATTAATATCATGCATCCTTGCTTATAATAAACCAGCATCTGTGGCTTAGGCAAAGGTAGGACGCACAGTTTAATAATTCCTGAGGTGCCAAGTTGGAGGTTCAAGGTTGGCCATGGGTGATTTGGCGGTGAATAACTTTGCATTGGTTTCCATAATGTGTGACATCAGCCGTTCACAAAGCAGTAGCAAACTACTGAATTAAAGTTGCGTAATTAATCACAAGCAGCAAATAAATGCTGGGGTTGATTGCAATATTCTGTCATGGACATGCAACTAACTTTTAACGTAATAAATTATGTTACATTGTAAATGTGATTTTTTAAAAATAAAAGTGCATATTTATTTTACTTTTAACATTTGCTTACTAATCAGACAAGTTCTTTTCCCTTCAATGTTTCTAGTTGTCACCAAGCTTTCAGGTTTATTTACTCCTCATAACATGTCCCAAAAAAATTTAAATCTTTTCTGTAATCAATTTATGGTTATCATTTGTTTCTTGAAGAACTGTCTCATCCATGTTTTTTCTTGTTTTGTTTTGACCATCCTTGTATTTTCCTCAGAAATCACATTTTTCACTACCATCAGATGTTTCTCAGCTTGTCTGCTTATTGTCAGTGTTTCAGGTTCTATATACCACTTAACACATTTTTTTCTCATTGCAATTGTTACCACTTAAACACATTTTTTCTCACTGCAATTGAAAGCTTAATATTGGTGATTATGTTTTCCATTTTGCAGTACTTTTCCCATGTTTTTTTTCTTGTTTTTTTTTCTTTTGCTTTCTTTAAAGTCAAGCGTAGCCCATACACATGCTACTACTTCTAGTACACTGAACTGATTTTTGCATGTGTATCAGCTTTCCCTATTATCAGTGTCCATCGTCATCAGGTGAACCCACTCTGACTTCTGAAGTATTTGTAATTTACCTCCCAAAGTCAACATTTTAGTCCAACTGGCTGGTTTAGGGGTTGAACCTACTACCTCAGCATCAGCACACAGGCAGTTTAAGAGGGAGTGCTCTTACCATTTGGCTATGCTGACTTTGTTTCCCTTGGTGCTTCTTGTTCTAATCTCTACAAAGTATCTTCCAGCAGATGTTATCACTGTTGCAAGACAGTTGTACTGATTCACTTCTTGTTTAAGAATTGTCCCATATACTGGGATAGTATTTTGATTATTCTGCATGGTAAATAAAGACAAAGACATACATATATACTAGTCAATTAACATGCATGCTTACTTTTCTTATCATGTTTTTGTATCATTTATAGATGAAAAACCTGAGGAAAAGTGGATCATTTTTGATGGTCCAGTAGATAGTACGTGGGTAGAAAGTATGAACTCACTCATGGATGACAACAAGGTTCTAACCCTCATCAATGGCGACCGTGTCACTTTATCAGATTACGTATCTTTGCTGTTTGAGGTGGAAGACCTGGCAATGGCATCTCCAGCTACGGTCTCCCGAGCCTGTATGGTGTATTGTGACTACGGGGACCTGGGTGTGATGCCTTACTTAGAAAGTTGGCTGTCAAAGAAGGCCAACCAGGTAATAATAATGGTAGTTTTTTTTTAATGTTCTTGCACACAAGTATTGTGATCATGTGAGATGACATTAACACCCATGTTATCGACATGACACATGGTGACGGTATAGAAGTATGAAATACTGAGGAGCCAACAGATACATGATGGATGATAACATTGCTTGCTGCTTCATTTGCTCAGATCAGACTAGCCTCAGGTGCCTCTTTTATGACTCAGCATTCTAGAGCCTTTCTGCAAGCTGGTTTCACATCTACCTTTACATAACTACAAATGTCCAGCCATTTAGTGGCTGAGCTAATCTTCTTCTTCTTCTTCTTCTTCTTCTTCTTCTTCTTCTTCTTCTTCTTCTTCTTCTTCTTCTTCTTCTTCTTCTTCTTCTTCTTCTTCTTCTTCTTCTTCTTCTTCTTCTTCTTCTTCATTTTTTCCCCTTCTCTTTCCATTCTACATCTTCAGCTTCCTAATCATCTTCTTGGCTGTCCTCTTGCTTTTTTATCTTGTTTGCTCAATACATGCCTGTATTGTCTCTCTGTCTGCATCCGTTCTTTCAACTTGGCAAAACCTTCATCACCATTTAGACTTAATAATGTTCACACATTTGCATTAGTGGTATATTTTGACTTATCTTTCTTCATTTTTGTAATATTGTCTCCAATAGGTTCAAATCTTCTTTAAAGCACTCTTGTTTTCAAAAGACTGCAAGAAATAAGATCTTGAGTTGTTATGCTCTATTTCTGGTCCATATATAGGCGGGGGATAGTGTCTCTGTGGTGAAGAATTCAAGCCATCTGCCTTGAGCTGTGAAGGTTTTTGGTTTGTACTCACGCTGCTTCATATAAATCACAAGTGCAATTTTTCCAGAGTTACCTCCCTGACTTAACCCCTCCTGGAAAGATGTAATTTGTCAGGTTCTTACATTTAACAGTAATTAAGGCTCTTGTGACCTAACACATGTGAGACAAACACAGTCACGGAATGACTTGACGTGACAAACTGCAACACTAAGTTAAACACTTTATTTACACTTCACACGCAACACAATCAGATCAGGCATCTCGCCATTACAATGTCTATACAACAATACAATTAGTCAATGAATCAATACAATAGATGCACTCACAGACCTATACCACAGCCGCACAGTCTCCTATCCTCTCACAAGGTTTACAAGCAATCGGCATTCAGACACCTCAGTCATACGAGCTTCTCTCAGACCCATCCGTACTGTCCGACAATCCCAAGCCTGTCTGGCATATCTCGCTGTGAGCACTTGCCAAGCGGGATCGTGTCCCTGCGTGGATTTCCTGCATCACGCATGTACTGGCTTGACCGCTGCCTGTTAGTCCCGCTCACCGGGAACCTGTGGACAGGTGGGTGGTATTCGCCTGGCGCCGATAACGACGCCGCGGCACAACTACAGGGGATATTATGACATAATTGCCTCCCCACTAGTTAGTTAGTTAGTTAGTTAGTCAATAGATCATCCTCATTGCACATCGAACCATTCAGTCCATAAGTGCTCGGATCCCATCCTGAGTGAATCCCACAGTGTGTAGCAACTGACAACACCAGTTTCGTGCTGGTTTATTAATCTTCTTTGGCTTCCCATGTAGTGTTCTTGTTTGGCCATGCCTCTTTTAATTTGCTGTTCTCGCACTCTGTCCATGGTTGTAGATTCACAGTCATCATTTGGTTCTTGCAAAAGTCTTACTTCTTGTAGAGCATTCAGAATGTCAGCCTGTTCCATGGCTCGTGCGCCTTCCACAGTAACCTTACTTTTCCTGTCTTGATAAATGCGTATCCTAAGTCCTCTGTCTATTCTCATACAGGCAGCATCATGCAGACAAGGTGTACTGGAGACATTTCTCCCTCCCAGTGGTTTCACACCAATCTTAGTAGACATTCAAAGTGTTAGTCCAAATAATCAAAGTTATTTTGGACACAATCAATAAACTGCTTAACTTATTCACTGCTAAACAAACAAGTGGGTTTGACCAAACAGAAATTGATGGCAGTAAATTGGAAGTAGGGCTGTGTCACAGTAATGATCTAAACATGGTTAAAATGATAGCTTTATATATCGATATTCCCATGGATTCTGCTATTCCCTCCGTCCAACGTTTACATGGTCGGCCTCTTCCTCTGTTTCCATCTGGTCTGTACATCGTTGCTTGTTGTTGATAGCAATTATATTGTATATATATTTATCACATTAAAGGAGATTTCACAAGGAACACGTTAGTATTGCTATGGGTTAGAAATATAATAATAATGATGTTAGATTTTGTAAAAGAGAATTTGAAGATAGAGATTCAATTATTAAAATTGTCCTCTTACCAAGGCAAAACTCCTTAATCTTTGATGATAATCCAATTAAATTTACTGAATAATAATATTATACATCACTTTTCTTCACCAATATCACAATAACTTCTCCTTAACACAATCAAAACCCAAGTAAAACATCATATTTTGAAACACATCATTTTCACACTCATTACAATATATACTCTATTCCTTTAAATTGGAGTAACTGTAATCTAAAATTGTTTAAAATGATTTTCTGGCGTAAATCGATGAGTCGAGAACTTTCGGGCTGTGAGGTTTTAAGAAAATATGTATATATATAGATAAGGGTTTGATATGACAAGTTGTCTAAGGGCATCCCTAATGTGATGGATAATCATTCCCAAACAGCCCTTCAGAGGAACAATATAACAAGACTCATGAACCCCCACTGTGAGAATATTAGACTTAAAGTTTAAGTTCCTACACAGAATTTAGAAAATAAAAGGTTCCTCCATAAGGCTTATAGAGATCCTGGCAATTTGCCACAGCAACAGAGGAACTTGTTCCCTCCTGAATAATGTTGACAGTGTTCTCTTAGCCAACCTCATGTGGATCTAACATTATGTGTATCAAAAGTGACACTTGTCAATTGGACTCAACAGTAGTTGACCAAAACATCATCAATGGAAGAAACTTCACACAGTTGAACATAACCTTCACAATCACTGTACTCAACAACAGTTGCACAAGACATTCACTATGAAATGTTCTCAACAACAGCTGAACAAGACACTCACAAACCACTGTACTCAACAACAGTTGAATAAGACATTCACAAAAAATGTACTCAACAACCATTCTCAACAACACCCTTGTATTGAAACTGGAGGAGTCGAGTGAAGACCCAGGTTCCACCTAGTGTCATATTATACACTTCAACAATTTATATTCATAACAGCACAATCAGTGAGAAAAACCAGATACTTCATCCCAAACCAACCGAGTCCCAACCTATAAAAATCATAACTCTCCTCTATCCAACAACATCAACCAATCTATGTTATGTTTGTTGTTTGTCCATCAAGAATGATGATGACCATTCATTTCATCCAGTGGGGTTGAAGGTATGGAGCCGTGGGTTCTAAGATGGCTGATAAGGCCTATTTTGGCTCGAAATGTTCTTTGACAATGTGGGCAAGGAATACTTGACGTTTCTGGAGGGGGATTTCCTGCAGTGGTTTTTCTGTCCTGCCTTTTCTTCACAGCTCTTGCAGTCCTGGTTGCCTCACATATGACTGCACCCTTGCGTAATGATGCACGCCACGAATTTCGGTCTCTGGCTGCAGCCTCCCAGGTGTCGTGATGAATTCCAAAAACTTTCAGTGAAATTTTCAGAGTGTCTTTAAAGCGTTTCCTCTGGCCACCTTGGGAGCGTTTACCACAACGCAGTTCGCTGTAAAAAATTCGTTTAAGGAGCCTGTGACCTGGCATGCGAGTCAAGTGACCAGCCCAGCGAATCTGATTCTTCATCAGTAGAGTGTGGATACTGGGCATGGATGCTCTTTCTAGGACTTCAGTGTCTGGAATCTTGTCTTGCCATTTAATCTTCAGTAGCTTCCTTAGGCAGACTGTGTGGAAGTGGTTTAATTTCCTAGTGTGTCGCTGATAAACAGTCCAGGTTTCACAAGCATATAGCAGTGTGGATAATACAACTGCTTTGTAGACTGTTAGCTTTGTTTGCAGGCTTATTCCAGTTCTGTCCCATACATTCTTGTACAGTCTGTCAAAGGCCGCACTGGCCTTGGAGATTCTTGTATTCACTTCGTCATCAATTGTGGCAGCTTGTGACACAGTGCTGCCAAGATAGGTGAATTTGTCCACAACACTTAGTCTATGATCATTCACTTTGATATTCGGCACAGTGTGATTATTCCCTGGAGCTGGCTGGTACATAACTACAGTCTTCTCCAAGTTGATATTGAGCCCAAAGTTGGCACAGGCATGTGAGAAAGCTGAAACATTATGTTGCATGTCCGCCTCTGAGTTGGCATACAGAGCGCAATCATCAGCAAGCAGGAGCTCTCTGACGGTGTCGCTGTTAAGTTTGGTTTTAGCTTTCAGCCTTCTGAGATTGAATAACTTTCCATCCTTACAGTAGTTGATGTCTATTCCAATGTCGTCGTTCTCGAAGGCATTCATCAGCATGGCTGAAAACATGAGGCTGAACAGTGTTGGTGCCAGGACACATCCTTGCTTCACTCCATTGGTGACAGGAAAGGGTTCAGACAGTTCGCCATTTTCCTGTACTCTTGCCTGCATGCCATCATGAAATAGCCGCACTATTTGGACAAACTTTCGTGGACAGCCATATTTTGCCATAATCTTCCACAGTCCTTCTCTGCTGACTGTATCAAAAGCCTTGGTATGGTCAATGAAAGTGGAGAACATTTTGCAGTTCTGTTCCTGACATTTCTCTTGCAGCTGCCTTGCAGTGAAAATCATGTCAACAGTTCCACGTTCTTTTCTGAAGCCACACTGACTCTCAGGAAGAAGACCTTGATCGAGATGGGCTGTGAGGCGATTGAGAAGAATTCTGGCGAGTATCTTCCCTGCAATTGAAAGCAAGGAGATGCCTCGGTGGTTGTCACAGGATTGGCGGTTTCCTTTACGTTTGTAAAGGTGGACTATTGTCGCGTAACGTATTCTACTAGGATGGAATTGGATCAAAGTAGATACTAAATAGACTTCTACAAATAGAGCCAAATCTAACCACTGCTGAAGAAGCGATCAAATGGCTCGAAGTTCTAGAAGAATGATTAACAAAGTCCCAGAATGGATCACTACTTCTAAACAGTGCCAGGCGGAAAGTTATGACGACTAACTGTACTAACACACGAAGACAGTATGTCAAGTTATTCCTGCTAACGTGCCTGGATGAATAATGAGCCCCCACTGCCTAATGATAAGACAGAATGATACGTATAGATGTAGTCCTTTCACTCGTCACACAATCTGATGATGCTAATTCGACTACTATGATGACAGACGCAGTTGTTAAAAATACAAATATAACATAACGTTTAATCCTACAGAACACTACGTGAGCCCCACTGGGAACTCACTGACACATAAGAGATACGCAGATCCCTGACATCTTGACCAGATAATGTTCAGCTAGATGATATAATCATAGACACTTAGCCAATAGCGGACAAATTAGGATTGCTGTGCAGTGGCAAACGGGTGGGTAGCCACTCATCTGATAATTCGTAGCCTCCTGGATGGTAAGCTGGCAGTGCTGACTGGATCGTGGTATGGACTCCACTCTCTGCTGCATCAAGTGAGTGGTTCGTAGCTCAATCACCGGTCGTGACTACGGCTACAGATGATCAGGGTACAGGCTCTGTGAATGACAGTGAGAAGGAGTGAATAATCCTTCAAGACAGCCTTGTAAATTCTTCTGGCCATGTCCTGCATGGCATCTTGTCTCATAAATTTTCATAGCATGTATTATTTAAATTTACAGGTTGATTCCTTATCTGAAATCTACAACAGCACACTGATCTCATGGAAACAGCATACAAATGATATCCTATTCTCTCTGCTGACATTTAGATCAAACATGTACAATCACAATGCTCTACTTCAAAGACCACATTCCAAATATATATTCTAAGTCATGATTACTCATGGAAACATGAACCACAATTCACATAATGACTTAACAGTACATATAGGATGACTTCAATGGACTGAAACTCAGACGCCACAACTCCGACATCACATATACATTAACAAACCATTACATCGATGAAACACCACACATCATTTTTCAAGTATGGAAACACACAAACTACACTCCACACGATGAATTAACATCACATATTGATGAATTCCATAGAATGAAATGAAATCACACACAACAACTATAACTTCACGATGTACACGAGTGAACCATTAAAATCAATGAACCACCCCAAGTTCACTTAAAGAGTTATGAGTTGTACTACTAGCAAGTCTTCCTTATATTAATTAAAACATAATTAATTATCTAGAAGATTTCTTAGCTAGATTTAAGATTATTTTCACTATACACAAGAACAATATTAGGGTTGGAGAATTCCCCCAAGGTTTGAACTTTGTTAAGTGGGCCATCTTGGACCACATGGTAGTAATCTGACTATGGGCAAGATAGAGATTAATAAAGAATAATTAATGGTAACTTATTCACTCTCTGAACTAATTCCTTCAACTAATAAGTATATTATCTAGAGAAATCCGCTAGTTCCGAAGTTTAAGCACATAATTAAATTATCTTAACTCTAATCGTCTACTGACTAACTCAGGTGTCCTTCCGCAGGCAGATACCTAATTTCGAGAATCACGTAATGTAATTTATCCATGTTTTTAATGCCACAGGTGACGAGCTTTTCGTTTTACCCTTGTCGGCAAGCCACATGGCACAAACATGGTCCTAATTCTAATATTAGTTAACTAACACTAGTTTTAATTAATAGTATCTATTATCGATCGGCATGGCCGGTAGATTTTGCCGGCATTTTGACACACAGAAAAATGTTTAACAAAATTATTATTAACTCACCCTGCAACTAGATTTTGACTGGCCTATCGGGAGTGGAGACTATCATTGGCTTTTCTATGTTTTAGAGGGTTTTTCGGCTTAACAAGAGCCAGCAATAAAATATGTTTAAACACAGACAGGTGTTCAATTTTAGCCAATTGACGTGATAGCTCCTGCTCCTTCCAGGTTGCTAGAAAAAATGGCAGATCTTAGGGTGCTACCGGAAGTTAACTTCTCATCCAGGAGAGTTCCCTTCCTGTGGCCAAATTATTTTTCATAGCCAAACCTGAATATAAATTCAGCCTGACTTGATTTCTTGGCTTGTAAACGAACTCTACCCTACATCTACTTCTAACTATAAGAAGAAATAGTATTTAACTCTCTCTATAGTTTTATGTATATAAATACACTAACCAAAGACGATTTTATCTAATATTTGAAAATATAGATAAAAATAAAAATTACTACAGGATACATAGAGGGGTTTACTGAGGGCTATCTCCATCTAGTAACAAAACGATCTGAGAGGTGGGCCAACCTGTCACAAATGCCCATCGTTCAAAAAAAGTTGGAGAAGCAACTTTTTCTCCAGCCCGAACTCTCATATAGTTTTGTCAGCCCTTACTCTGACGTTTATGGGTCATTTGGACAGGTCCCCCTCTTCATCAATAGCACAATGTCTATTCACAATTCTCCGACTCTTCGTTTCTAAGACACCTTCTAAGAAACCTCCTCGCTTGATGTCGCTTCCATGGAAATCTTCTCTGGAGACTTTGCTTTCGTTGGTCGGGGTGTCCTTCGTCTGTCACTGATAAAGGTCCTACAATTCCAACATCTCTCCTTCGACCCAATTGGTCTTGATCCCTATACTTCATGCGCGTCGTCCTTACTTTCCCTTTAGACGTCTCTAAGTTGGGATCGTGTTCAGCCGCGTCATCTTCCTCACATCTGTCGGGGTTGTCTTCCCATCTGGATTGATCCCCTTTGGATCCATTATCAACCACTGCCAGAGTCATAATATGAACTGGTGGGTTCGTGTTGTTCTCAAAATGTCTTTTGAGTAAATTCACGTGGAAGACTGCAGTTTTCCCGCGAATAGAAACAGAGTACTTGTTGCTGGACACCTTCTCTTTAATGATGAATGGTCCTTGCCAAGCAATTTCTAACTTATTATCCCCTTTGGTTAATAAGACTAGCACTTTATCTCCTACCTCTAGAGACTGGTTTCTAATAGGTTTATTATAGAAGGAAGCCTGTTGTTTTCTGGCACGACGGAGAGTGGAGTTAGCTAATTTCCATCCCGTGTGCAGTTTCTG
This sequence comes from Cepaea hortensis, assembly GCA_963921405.1. NCBI lineage: Eukaryota > Metazoa > Mollusca > Gastropoda > Stylommatophora > Helicidae > Cepaea > Cepaea hortensis. Next base: position 78,337,253 of record OY992883.1, read on the forward strand.
TTTCAGTTCCTCTACATACTGTGAAGACTTGACGACACTCTCATCTGTTCCTTCATCAGTCCAGGTTCTCAAAAGAGCCTCCAGCGGTCCTTTAATTGGTCGTCCGAACAATAGTGTAGCAGGTGGAAGACCGGTGGCGACATGTGGTACTTCTCGATAGGCAAACATTGCTGCTGATAAGTACGTGTCCCAACTATCTGGTTTCTCCTGGACTAACTTGTTCATGATCGATTTGAGAGTCCCCGTATATTTGACCACAAGTCGCTTATTCTCTGTGAGACTAAAACCTGTGTTGATATGGTGCCTCCTGAAGATGTCAGAGATTTCTCCCCTTAACTTCTCATTCAATAATGACCCACTATCACTTACAATAAGAATAGGGAATCCTACTCTGGTAAATATTTCTAGGAGAGCCTCTGCTACCCTAGTTGCATTGATGGAGGGCAGTACAGTAGCTTCAGCCCACATTGTACCTGTATCTACTACAGTTAAAATATAAGTATTTTTCTTCTTAGAAGTGGGCAGTGGACCAATAATGTCTATAGCTACTCGCTCAAAAGGAATGTTCAAAACTAACCCTTCCCCTATGGAAACAGGAGTAGACCACTGCTTGGGGGAGCCATGTTGACACTCCGGACACGACTGGACGTATCTTCGTATGTCAGCAGTCATTCCCGGCCAAAAATAATGACAAGAAATACGCTGGGTAGTAACTCCTACAGTCATATGTCCACTGAAGGATATGGTATGTCCCATATGCAATATCTGATTACGATATTGTTTCGGCACGACAAGTTGCCCGTGTTCGGTACCCATAGTTCCTGCCCTATGGTACAACAACTTGTCCTTTAAATAGAAATTTCCAGCTGCTGGAGGATTTCTACCGTTTGGCAGTTTGCCAAAACAAGATACTAAAGTCGGACATTCATTTTGTGCAGCCCTAATCTCCCGAGGTAGAGGGTTGATTGAGAGTATAGGTTCATGTGACTGTGCAACCTGACTCCGGGTCTCCACTGCTGCCATTATCATTGGTGATGAGGGTTCTCCTAAATATACATACTTACGACCAAGCATGAAAGGATATACCGGATCATCGATCACTGCAGCTGAAATGAGTCCAGTGACATACTTAGATGTCACATGTACTTTGGCTATCTTAGCTATTATAGTTGGAGAGCTCCTGGTAGCCCCTTTAACTACAACTGTTTGTTTTGTTAACTGTGATGGTTTCACTAACTGCTTAGCTATTATTGCATCACACTGGAGTCCACTGTCATAGAGACATAGTACTGGACTACCGTTAACCAGAATAGTTTCAACTGTGGGTGGCCTAGTTCCATTACTTGAACATATGTTCTGTTGGGTACTTGCCCCCGTAATCATACACGCAGCATACTGGGTAGGGGGATTATTTCTGCACACGCTCGTGTGGTGATCATTACTTTTGCAGTTCTTGCAGTAAGGTTTACCCCATCCACTATTGTTCGCTGGTGGTTTTTGTTTTTGGAAACCAGGATTTTGGTGCGGACCCCCAGTGTGCCCTCTGGTGTCTTTACCATAAGAGTTGTTCTGCTGAAAACCCTTATTCTGTGTTGCAGGAGTATTTTGAGCAGTAGAAGAATTACAAGATTTAGTGGTAGCTACTTCGCCATGGGCAGTTAAATATCGTTCGGCTAGTGCGATAACCTCCTCTAGCCGAGCACCACCATTCTCTGCAATAAAGGTTTGTAGCTGTTTTGGAAGAACATCTTTAAATTGCTCAACAAGTATTAGTTCCGCCAGCCCGTCATAAGTAGCATCCAAATCACTCAGTTCTACCCACTTGTTAAAATAAGTGTGTAACCGTGAGGCGAACTGAGGAAAGGATTCTCCTTGTGACCGTTTGGCTGTACGGAACTTCACCCTGTAGGCACTGGAAGTTAACTGAAATCGTTTCAAGAGAGCATTTTTGAGTGTGACAAAGTCCTTCTCAAGACCTGGAGGGAGTTTTGCAAACACGTCATACGCTGGACCGCGAAGTGCTTGGGAGAGTTTAATATTAAATTTATCCTTAGGCAGATTGTAGGCTTCACACATTAACACAAATTTGTCAAGATATTCATCCATCTGATCCTCCTTCGGGTCGAAGTGGGCCAGTGGAAAACTCATTGATCCTGGAGTAATATGTGGTCCTGAGGAAATGTCTTGGCTGTCAGTTGGAGAGCTGGCACTGCTAAATCTGGAGGCATCAGGATTTTGTAGTTCTAATCTCCTCAGTTCTAACTCGTGCTGTCTTAACTGCTCAGCTAATTTCAACTCCTTGTCCAGTTCTGCTTGCTTCAACTGGTTGTCCAATTCAGCCTGTTTCAACTGGTTGTCCAATTCAGCCTGTTTCAACTGGTTGTCCAATTCAGCCTGTTTCAACTGGTTGTCCAATTCAGCTTGTCGCATCTTCTGTCTGGATTCAATTTCCGCCATCTGGATTTTTAATTTAATTCTTTCCTCTCGTTCGTCCTTCTCTTTGATGATGTCCCTTTGTTCTCGGCGCCATGTTCTTCCTTCTTCTATTACATATTTTTCCAACTCTGCACCCTCATAACCTAACAATGTTCCTTGTTCTCGCAGTTCCTCCTTAGTAGGTGGCTTTTCAGAAGACATGTTAGTTATGTAATAATATGATATCTGTTGATACACCTGGATAACTCACTCACTTAATCAAGAATGTGTTTGTCGCAAAGATTCACAAATATCTTCAATAACAAGCATAAAAAATGTTACACATTGACACAACACTTACCCGTTTGCCAGCAATTCACCTTTGCCCTAACTTATGTTATCCTATATTATAAGTATGTATATATTAACTAGTATGATTAGTAGCTATCTCTATTTAGTGACTGAAAGTTAGAACTATCTATGAAGTTGGATACTCGACTGAACCCAACAATCTATAGGATTGTCATCCCGGACCGAGCCACCAGTGTCGCGTAACGTATTCTACTAGGATGGAATTGGATCAAAGTAGATACTAAATAGACTTCTACAAATAGAGAATCTAACCACTGCTGAAGAAGCGATCAAATGGCTCGAAGTTCTAGAAGAATGATTAACAAAGTCCCAGAATGGATCACTACTTCTAAACAGTGCCAGGCGGAAAGTTATGACGACTAACTGTACTAACACACGAAGACAGTATGTCAAGTTATTCCTGCTAACGTGCCTGGATGAATAATGAGCCCCCACTGCCTAATGATAAGACAGAATGATACGTATAGATGTAGTCCTTTCACTCGTCACACAATCTGATGATGCTAATTCGACTACTATGATGACAGACGCAGTTGTTAAAAATACAAATATAACATAACGTTTAATCCTACAGAACACTACGTGAGCCCCACTGGGAACTCACTGACACATAAGAGATACGCAGATCCCTGACATCTTGACCAGATAATGTTCAGCTAGATGATATAATCATAGACACTTAGCCAATAGCGGACAAATTAGGATTGCTGTGCAGTGGCAAACGGGTGGGTAGCCACTCATCTGATAATTCGTAGCCTCCTGGATGGTAAGCTGGCAGTGCTGACTGGATCGTGGTATGGACTCCACTCTCTGCTGCATCAAGTGAGTGGTTCGTAGCTCAATCACCGGTCGTGACTACGGCTACAGATGATCAGGGTACAGGCTCTGTGAATGACAGTGAGAAGGAGTGAATAATCCTTCAAGACAGCCTTGTAAATTCTTCTGGCCATGTCCTGCATGGCATCTTGTCTCATAAATTTTCATAGCATGTATTATTTAAATTTACAGGTTGATTCCTTATCTGAAATCTACAACAGCACACTGATCTCATGGAAACAGCATACAAATGATATCCTATTCTCTCTGCTGACATTTAGATCAAACATGTACAATCACAATGCTCTACTTCAAAGACCACATTCCAAATATATATTCTAAGTCATGATTACTCATGGAAACATGAACCACAATTCACATAATGACTTAACAGTACATATAGGATGACTTCAATGGACTGAAACTCAGACGCCACAACTCCGACATCACATATACATTAACAAACCATTACATCGATGAAACACCACACATCATTTTTCAAGTATGGAAACACACAAACTACACTCCACACGATGAATTAACATCACATATTGATGAATTCCATAGAATGAAATGAAATCACACACAACAACTATAACTTCACGATGTACACGAGTGAACCATTAAAATCAATGAACCACCCCAAGTTCACTTAAAGAGTTATGAGTTGTACTACTAGCAAGTCTTCCTTATATTAATTAAAACATAATTAATTATCTAGAAGATTTCTTAGCTAGATTTAAGATTATTTTCACTATACACAAGAACAATATTAGGGTTGGAGAATTCCCCCAAGGTTTGAACTTTGTTAAGTGGGCCATCTTGGACCACATGGTAGTAATCTGACTATGGGCAAGATAGAGATTAATAAAGAATAATTAATGGTAACTTATTCACTCTCTGAACTAATTCCTTCAACTAATAAGTATATTATCTAGAGAAATCCGCTAGTTCCGAAGTTTAAGCACATAATTAAATTATCTTAACTCTAATCGTCTACTGACTAACTCAGGTGTCCTTCCGCAGGCAGATACCTAATTTCGAGAATCACGTAATGTAATTTATCCATGTTTTTAATGCCACAGGTGACGAGCTTTTCGTTTTACCCTTGTCGGCAAGCCACATGGCACAAACATGGTCCTAATTCTAATATTAGTTAACTAACACTAGTTTTAATTAATAGTATCTATTATCGATCGGCATGGCCGGTAGATTTTGCCGGCATTTTGACACACAGAAAAATGTTTAACAAAATTATTATTAACTCACCCTGCAACTAGATTTTGACTGGCCTATCGGGAGTGGAGACTATCATTGGCTTTTCTATGTTTTAGAGGGTTTTTCGGCTTAACAAGAGCCAGCAATAAAATATGTTTAAACACAGACAGGTGTTCAATTTTAGCCAATTGACGTGATAGCTCCTGCTCCTTCCAGGTTGCTAGAAAAAATGGCAGATCTTAGGGTGCTACCGGAAGTTAACTTCTCATCCAGGAGAGTTCCCTTCCTGTGGCCAAATTATTTTTCATAGCCAAACCTGAATATAAATTCAGCCTGACTTGATTTCTTGGCTTGTAAACGAACTCTACCCTACATCTACTTCTAACTATAAGAAGAAATAGTATTTAACTCTCTCTATAGTTTTATGTATATAAATACACTAACCAAAGACGATTTTATCTAATATTTGAAAATATAGATAAAAATAAAAATTACTACAGGATACATAGAGGGGTTTACTGAGGGCTATCTCCATCTAGTAACAAAACGATCTGAGAGGTGGGCCAACCTGTCACAACTATTGACGCGTCCTTGAAATCTTGTGGCATGGTCTCGTTCACCCAAATGTTTGTAAAGACTTGGTGAAGCTGCTCTGTTAGGACCGGCCCACCTGCCTTGTATATCTCTGCTGGCATGGAGTCAGGACCAGGTGCCTTGCCGCTGGAGAGTTGCTGGATGGCTTTATTTACTTCCACTATGGTTGGCAGGTCATCAAGTGTCTCATTGGTAGGAACTTGAGGAAGGCAGTTGATGGTTTCATCATCGAAGAAGGAAGTTGCATTTAAGATGTTGCTGAAATGCTCTGCCCAGCGTTGAAGGATTTCTTTCTTATCGGTGATCAATGTTCCCCCATCTGCACTGAGGAGGGGAACTATGCCTGGTGATGTAGGACCATAGACCGCTTTCAGTGAGTCGTAGAAGTTTTTCATATCATGTCTGTCAGCAAAACCCTGAATTTCATCAGCTTTGCTGCTCAGCCAGGAGTCCTGCATGTGCCGAAGTTTCTGCTGCACTACTCTCTGAATGTTCTTGAAGGCATCTTTTTTTTATGTTGACTTTGGGTCATTCAAATGTGCCTTGAGGAGAAGATGTTTCTCGGCCAGCAATTGGTTGATGTCTTTGGAATTTTCATCAAACCAGTCTTTATGCTTTCGGGGGGCTGGACCCAGGAATTCCATAGCAGTGTTGCAGATTATGGCCTTTAGGGCTCTCCATTCTGTTTCTGTATCCTGTTTAGCTGCAGTATTTAGCTTGAGGCGGTCTTCCAGCATATTTTCAAATGACTGCAGCATTTTCTTGCTGTTTAGGCGGGTGACATTTAGCTTTGTTTGCATTTTCACCCCTTGACGCCGTGGTAGCCTGATGTGAATGTTTATTTTCGAGACAATGAGACGATGGTCTGTCCAACATTCGGCACCACACATGGATTTTGTCACTCGGACGTCTTGTCTGTCACTCCTCCTGACAATGACATAGTCAATGAGGTGCCAGTGTTTCGAGCGAGGGTGCATCCACGATGTCCTATTTCTCATGGGGAGACGGAAAATTGTGTTCGTAATCAGGAGATCATGTTTGGCACATGTCTGAAGGAGGCGGAGTCCATTGCTGTTACAATTTCCGACTCCATGCTTTCCAATAATGCCACTCCAAGAGGTGGTGTCCATGCCTACTCTGGCATTGAAATCCCCAAGGAGTATAAGTTTGTCTCCTTTGGGAACAGATGTTAATACATTGTGCAGGTCCTCATAGAACTTGTTCTTGACATCATCTTCATTGGTCATAGTTGGTGCGTAGACACTCACAATGGTTGCATGCTTCCTTCCATTCAGCAGGGGCAACTTCATGGTCATGAGCCTGTCGTTTATAGCCTTTGGAAATCCAGCTAATTTGCCGACCAGGGCCGACTTAATGGCAAATCCCACACCGGATTGGCATCTTTCCTCGCTTTTCCTTCCACTCCAGAAAAATGTGTAGCCGGCACCTATTTCACAGATTTGGCCTTCTTCTGCAAGTCTTGTCTCACTCAAGGCTGCAATGTCGATGTTGTACATGCCCAGCTCTCTCCCAATCAGTGCCGTTCGTCTCTCTGGACCTGACGTGCCATCTCTGTCAAGTAGGGTGCGTACATTCCAAGTTCCAATTGTTAAGGGAATATGGTTTACTCTTTTAGCTTTGCTTGTTTTATCTTTGTTTGTATGTCGACCGCAGTTAAGGGTACCCACCAACCGCGGCTAGCTGGTTAGGTAGTGATGGAGCAGACAATGTTTAGGGCACCTTTTCTAGCCCCTTCCTCATGCTATGTAGGTGAGCAGTGTGTTCCTATAGAGGGCTGCTCAGTCGCTCAGGGGGCTGCTGAATCCCACTGCTGCTCCGGTCAGTAGAAGACGACCATATGGCCTGAGCCGCCTGTGTGCAGGTCTGCGACTACGGCTGCCAGCGTACCCACGCCTGCCGCTTCGCCGCTCACCCATCGCCACAGGGCTTGAAGGTGATATATGACGTTGGATGAAGAATGACTTGCGCGATGACTTGGATTAAAGTGAGGAAGAGTTGCGCAATTCGTCGACCTCACTCTCTCGCCTGAGTCCATCTGAGTCCAGTGGCAAGACAAGTCGAGACGACTGGAGACGAATACAGGTGCAGTGGATGACCAGGGCGCTCTACGTGCCTTGCCGTGCTCATAACGTTCCACAACGCTTTGCAGGTAAACGCCGTCTTGCCCGTTGAATCAGGAATGATTTCTTTCGCGCAGTCTGCCGAATCCTGTCTTCACATGCTGGGTAGGCATACCCTAGTTTACCTCTTGGTTTGCCACCAAATCGGATACCCATGCCTGGTTTAGCCAGCCTCTCACAGCTGTCAGCTCTCACAGCACCAATCTATAAACCTCCTTCAGCAACAGTCCTAATATAATTAAAATATTACCTCCTTCAGTGGCACTGGAGAAAGAGTCTCACTTTTGGGGTAAAACACAAAGTCATATACATTGTCCTGTTCAATATTATCCTACCACCAATAATAAGCAGTGTTAGGTATTGGTTCCAGGTAACAGCTTTCCTCATGATATGCCCTCATCAAGCTCACTCCCGCCGGTGACACAGTTCTTGAAGGAATAAAATATATTGAATCCTTAGTGGTGATGAGACTGCCTGTGAAGCTGACACATGGGGTCCTTCATAAAGATGAGTATCCACTCCTCCTGATGATAGGAGGGTAAAGACTCAGTACGTGTAGTTCACGACGTTCTGAAGACCAACCAGTGATTTGGGACATAAATCCAACATTCAGCAGCATCCCACAATGCAAATCCATTCCAACAAAGTTTTCAGAATGGGAATAAAAGCTAAAACACTGGTTCCTGCACTTCGTCAATAATCTAGTTTAAATGGAAATGAAAGTTAACACCCGCTTCTGGACTGCAGCCATTAATCCATTTGTATCAATGAATATCTGAAAATCCTTTTACTCCCAATAAGCCACAGCTATTAATGAGCTGAGGTAGAAATTCCCCAAGAAGTACCAATAATCCAGGTTTGAGGAATGATATGGTGGATTCCATGAACACACAGTTGCCACCCATCCATGGCCTGCTTGAGGCAAGCTGAGACCAGGGGGTCATTTAATAGATAGGGTGTCCTCTTCGCGGTGTCTTGAAGGTACTTCCCTAGAGCCTTGGCAACAATGTAGACCATGCCTGTATTTGGGATTAGAGAACAGACCCTTTCAGTGCCATCAGCATAGGCACACAAGTGATGTAGATTTAGGCTGGTAATTCCAACCTGAAGTTACTGTGGTAATCATTGGAGTCTCCATATAAAAAGGAGTTGAAGTTCTAAGCTTGGGACTCCCATTTGATTGTCCCAACTAAAGGCCTCTTCACCATCCCTTTCTCTGCTGATACAAAAAAAAGCAAAACCATTGCTATACATTTGTACTAAAATCAAATGTCATAATCAAAGTATCAACAAGTTCAAAAACTCAAGGAAATGGGGAGGAGAAGGGAGGGTGTTGCTCATGCACCAATCCCGTCATTTTGGTGATGGAGTGTATTCCACTCGGATGGACTGTGGGTGATATATTCTCATTATTCACCCTATATTTGTGATGGACACTGAGATCTCCGCTGAGTTAGGGACATCATTACACAATCACAAGCATTATAATATACTCGTCCAGATAGGTCAAAATTCTCACAAGACTCAGACAGCATGAGATAGATATTATAAGACAGATATGAAACAGATAGGAGACAGGCATCATTTACAACTGCAATATGTAATATGTAATATAATTTGACCATGGCAAATAACCAATGACCAGACCAATCACTAATCCTTATGGGTGGTTCTTTGGTACTTGGATGTCTTATCCCATCCACACTCACACTGCATTGCCAGTCCTCCCCTCTCTCAGACTAGACTCAGTTTACAAGTGCTATCCCTCATCACCATCAAATCATTTGCTATTTCCCTACTGGGTAACAATAGTATATCTTCCACAGCAGGTAAGGCAATATCTAATAAGCAATATTCACATGTGAAAAAAAAAACACATGAAAAACATGTCCTTCTACCTGAATCATTGCATGAGCCATCAGATATATATATTCAGCCAACATAGCCACAGGTTCGAACACATTTGTCCTTTTCTGAATGCAGTTCATAAACCCAACCAATGTTGCAAAGGAACAAGTGCACCAAATTCAGAAATAAATTGCATTTCTCATGAATGTAAAATAATCACCAGTCATCACAAGAATTGTGTTATTCTGGCATGAAACGCATGTCCTGCAAACATATGGATATAATAAGGTGTCTTTCATCTCACATGAGGTGGTACTCATAAAACCAACATCTCACTCCTTCAAACATTCTCAGCATTTACAGGGAAAAGATTACATGTCACATCACACATTCTAATCACAAGAGTGATAAATGTAGACTCACAAGAGCATTTCTACAGTTTGATTAAGAATGTGCAATGATATGTGTTCATAAAAAGGTTCTATAAAGCATAAAAAGTGCAAATATGCATTAAGGGTAATATACAGACATCAAGCATACCGCAGAATTTTCATAGCAGACGAACAATAGGCATGGTAAGTATTCAGTGTGTTAGACATGTCAGCCTGATAGAAAGCAACATTCCCCGGGAAGGTTAACCAGGTCAACAAATGCCCGCAGAAGTCGGATGTGTCGGCCTAACGGCGCAAGAATTCAGCTCTGCTGTAAACAGGCACAACGCAATCACGTCCGGAAAAAAAACTCCGGATGAACGAAGAAGAAGAAGAAAGCAACATTCAGAGTAACTTCACAATGAAGTTATGATCTCACTTTCTCATTTCTCATACAATTACTCTGATATTCGTTTCTTTCGCATCACCAGGCACAGCCACAACATTAAACATGATTTATAGTAGTACCTCAGACACCGAGAAATTAAATTCAGGCACCGGGAAGGTTAACCCGGTCAACAAATGCCCACAGAAGTCGGATGTGTCGGCCTAAAGGCGCAAGAACGCAGCTCTGCTGTAAACAGGCACAACGCAGTCACATCCGGAAAAAAAATCCGGATGAACGCAGAAGAAGAAGAAGAAGAAATTCAGGCATAAAATAGCACCACACCTTACAAAGCACCCAGCCTAGATAGAATCCAAATTACAACTGTTAGACAATGGTTTTGGCCGAGAAGATAGTGTTCCTCTGCAGGCATCAGCCATTCAAATTACTGCATGTGCCTTTTTCATACCCTGCCAAATTCTAGAAGCTTCGGTCCCAAAGTAACTATGATATCATTTTATCAGGAGGGACGCCATTCTATAATTAAAGGTTTGAGAAATGTTATATGGACTGAGAATGTGGATGAATGACCCACCATGTTACAAGGGTGTTGCCATTTCTAAAATAATAAAAACAAAACACTTTCACAATTGATTAGTATTACACAAAGCTTAATCCCTGTGTCTTGTCTGATAAATTTTGAAGAGCATATCTTTTCTATGTGTAAATTTTCATTTACCGGGCACTACAAATTGTGGGGGGAAAAAAGAGAAATGAAACAAATAACGCACTGTCAATACTAAGCCATCTAATCAGCTTCTGGCAGTCCAGAGTAGTTACATTGTGCCATTATATCGGCCTGTGGCAGTGAATTGGTTAACCTCAGGAAATTCTCCTGCATAGTCAGTCTCCAATATACATCAGCCCCATGCAGGACAGATTTTAATGTCTATCCTGTATGTGAATAGGCCAAGCACTCCCATTCTTGAATAATGATGGATTTCTCCAAATTATCACATACAACAATGAGAAAACAGTTTTCACAGTGACACTGTAAAGGCAAGAGCTGGGACCATAAGTAACAAAGAAAACCCACAAGCTTGAAGTTTGAGTAAATAGAAATAGAAAACTAAAGCAGGCCCTCAGAACAGAAGACAAATGATGAAAAATATCTTGGTATTACCTGAGTTTATAGCTAAGAATCCCGCCACTAAACTTTATTGAAGTTGGCCGAATTGAGACAATAATGTCTCGCCAGAAGGCTTCCCGGGTATGCTATACTGTGCTTGCATGTAAGTTTTTGTTGGGCTGAAAGTCTCTGCTCAGTATGGACTTAGGTGTTAACCAGTACGTACGTTTCTGCATTTTTTGAAGGAAGAATATTACACTTCTACCATTCCTTTCCTCTGCTGTAGAATGAGATTTTACAATCATTGGTAAAAACCAGACTGTTTGCTTTGTGTGACAGCTCTACTGGTACAAAATTACGTCATAGAATTGTAAATGCTGAGCAGTGGAGAAGAGTTTTATTTCACTATTTCATTCCTTTTGTATTATATTACTTTCTTGTGGAATGAGAGATAAGTTCTGATATTGCCTAGATGTTTGTATTGTATTAGTTTCTTGTGGAATGAGAGATAAGTTCATCACAATGATGTTTGTTTCCACAAAGGGTCTAGCGGAGATACTGAGAAGATGCATTGATTCATATCTAATACGAGTTATGGAATTCAAAGCAGTCAACTGCAAAGAGCCAGTGCCACTATGCGAGTTAAATGGTGTCATATCTTTATGCAAATTATTTGATGCCTTTTTCAGTGTGGATGCTGCAGTAAGTAGTCTAGTTAATTAACAGTGTATGTCACATATCTATATCCTAAATAATTGTGTGTATAATATCTCTGTATCTTAATAATTGTGTGTAAAACATCTCTGTATCCTAGGTAATTGCAGGTATGTCACATCTCTGTTTCCTAGGTAATTGTGTGAATGACATTTCCGTACCCTAGTTTATTGTGTTTATAACATCCCTGTATCCTAGGTAATTGTGTGTTTAACATCAATGTATCCTAGTTAATTGTGTTTTACATCCCTGTATCCTAGGTAATTGTGTGTTAACATCTCTGTATCCTAGTTAATTGTGTTTTACATCCCAGTATCCTAGGTAATTATGTGTTTAACATCTCATTATCCTAGTTAATTATGGGTGTGGTATCTCTGTCACTGTCATCTATACTGCCTATAGTACCTTGAAGTGTAGGGTAGGGGGATCTTGAGCCTGAGGAATTAAGGTCGCCTGGCTAGTGCATTCGCTGCGAACTGTCCAGGTTGGGATTTTCTTTTTGCCACCGACAGAAAAAATTCTACACCTTACCAAGGATTGAAACCTGGGTCTCCCAAAGGAGAAATCTCTGTATCCTAAGTAATTGTGTGTTTGACATCTCTGTATCCTAAGTAATTGTGTGTGTCATATCTTTGTATTCTAAGTGATTGTGTGTGTGTGTGACACCTCTTTATCCTAGGTAACTGTGTGCTCTGTGCTGCGCGTATACCAAGCTGAAAATCTCTCAGTGTAATCTGAAAGAGGAGGAGAAGTGGACACAAAGGCATCGTTTTGTAATGTGATGAAATAGTTCTTGAAATTAGCCAATCATTCAGTATGATGTCCAAGACTGTGTTCTTATGTGTGTGCGCGCCAAATTTGCATTTTTAAAAAATTGTACTATAGCATTGCAGTATCATAAACAAATGTGTGCATATCATTTTCATATCTGAAACCAGTGTGCTTGTATCATTTCTGTACCCTATATCAATGTATTGTTTGATTTCTTAACAAATTTGTTTGTATTTCAAAATGTGTGAGAGAAAGAGACAGACATTCGAAGATAAAAAACAGACAGACAGAAACAGAGACATATATGTATATGGTTAATTTGCTTTGTTTATATTTGAGATAGGGTTATTGTATATTTCTCCTAACAGTTGTAGAATCGGCCATAATGTTCTGGAGACATACTTTCATGACACCAAAGGTTTTCATCTAATTTAGGGAAACCTCGTCCATCTACATGTACTGCTGTTGGGGTACAAAGTGTCAGGCCTTCACTTATTCTAGACCATGGCTTACTGAGCTGTGGTGGTAAGTTCCTACCCTTACAACTTTCTCTCCCAGAAAATGTTCAGAAGATTTCTGACAGTTATCCGGTATGCATTCTGTGAGGCTATCAACTAAAGAGCTGTTAAAGGAAAGTAAAGTAAAGAACCCATATAGATGCCTTGAGGCATATTGGGTATATTGTGTTGGTCTGTAAAAAGGAATCCTGCTACTACTGGGGGTTTAACCTGGATAGCTGGCTAGGTAAGAAAGTACACTAGCCACTGTTTGCATCATATAGCAGGTCTTTACTTCTCGTCGCTGCCAACATGGCCTGCTGAACAGTTTCTCAATCCCTGGCCATTTCTCCAGCCTTAAGCCCTTCATGTCCAATGTACCTGTACTGTCCTGTGCCAATCTGCATGCAGGTTGACCCTTGTCACAGAACGCCGCATTACTATTCCAGAATATATCTTGCTGTACAATCCGATGGACCAATTAGAGGATTAAAGATTTAACCACGCTTCTCAGCGGCTATCAATCTATGACACCAAATCTTGCGCGATTGTACAAGGCCATCCTCTACCTACCTACCTACCTATGATGCAAGACTGAGTAGGTAACCTTTCGACACACAAGTGAGCGCAGTCTGGTTTATACGTGGGAACATCTTTAGTTTGATGCCAGTACTTTTCACCAGCAGAGTACAGGTGGAAGTTCCTGCTTGATAAGATTCTAAGTTAACCATATTGTCATATGGACAGGGGACTTCACGCTGATAACATTCGGGTCCAGCGATCCAAGGTGTGAAGTGTTAGACTGATAATGAAACTGCATAGATGGGCAGATGTGAGACTGATCCGTGGTTGGAAATTACAACCACACGAAGGTGTGAAATGACCTCAGACCAGGGAAACTTTCCTGCCAGAACGGCCCAGGCAAATTATCAAGGTGTGAAGTGTCATGACGTGTGATGCAGGGAAATAAACTCTAGATCTAAGAATCAAAGTTACCCAATAGATGAGAATAATTAAGAACCCAGGTATAAATATTCATGACTGGGACTGCTCAAATTAGAAGTGTATTTGAAAAGGATCAGTCTTAGCAAGAGCACCAGTTGTGGATCCCGAAAACGAAGGAAGACCAGGTAGCATCAAGACTGGACATTTGTCCAGAAAACCGACAGGCTGATCCTACGGGAGCGTAGACATTCCTACTGGAGCTTAGGGGAATCCTATTGGAATCGAGGCAGATCTCACATGTAACCTGACCATAAATCTAGACAGGATACACGTAACTTTAGAGTTGTGTACATGCTTTTCATCACTACATATATGTGATTGTTGTACTGCATAAACCTCTACAGTTTCACTATCATCATCCTGATAACCATCATATTTTTAATGATTAATGATAGACAAAAAAGTGATTGTAGTTTGTTTTAACTCATAGTTCATTCGTTATACTTTTTTCCAAGGCAAGCAATTACCTTGCTTGCATGGGTGGGGATTAATTACAATACCAGGGAGGAGAGTTATGTCAGGGGATAAAACCTGCGCTGCCTAGTAGTCTACTGGGAGACTTGAACCTAGACATTTAACCTTCCATTTCCCACTCCTTGGGGATATCAAGATCAGCTAATTATAAATATTAACGAGCCATTCACAGCTTTACTCTTGAGTATCCAGGGGCTTAATCGTTATTTCAGCCATATAGATTTTGGCCAGAGTCAATTGGGGTTGTTCACCAGAGATAGTATATAACTTGGCAACAGCGACCTCCACTTCTTACAATCCTGCCTCTTTTTCCAGGAATCTTGTCTTCCATCTCTGTTCTTTTCTAGCTTAAAATGGCCAAAGTATTTGTTTCCAAGACACAATACTGTTTATGAGCCAGTTTTCTTTTATATTCAAATCTTGTAGAATGTCATTAATTTTTTTCTTCTTGGTCCACGATATTCTAAGACTGCTATTGTATTTTATTTTAGAAATAAATGCTATTTAGTACATTAGTGACAGGAAAAGTCAACAGTCTTTGCTCACAATCCTCAAATCCTTGAAGCGAATGACAGTAATATAATGTTGTTTGTTCCTAATTGCTGTGTAGCTCTTCTTTAACTGGTATGTCGGTGAAAATTGTTGTATATTTCAGGCAGATGTGTCAGGTAATACCCAGAAGTTGGCTGAGATGTGGTTTCAGTTTTGCCTCATATGGTCCATCTGCTCATCGGTGGATGATGATGGGAGAAAGAAGATTGACAACTGTATTCGGGAAATAGTCGGAACCTTTCCCAACAAGGACACTGTCTATGAGTACTACGTGGATACGAACACCAAAGCCTGGGCTCACTGGGAGGAGAAACTAAAGGATAACTGGAGATATAATCCTAGGTAAGCTCATAGATTAAGAGCCACGGGATGATTAATCGTCTTAAACGACTTCCCGTTTCTGCCATGGTTTTATATAACTCTGTATTGTTGTCATTGCGTTATCAATCTAGGAACTTTATAAATATTTGTCAATAAATCTAGTAGCTACATCATACCAGCTAACACTGCACACCTCACCTAAGAGAAGCAAATCCAGCCATCGAATTAAGGGTGAGTTAATTAAATGTTTTACCAATTATAGGACGCTAATTTTTAAGTTGATAATTTTGTATGGCCAGCGAATGATGTTATATATATCAAAATGGCCTTTGTGAGAAAAAAGGTTCTCCACCCCTGCAGGAGCAGGTCTACTGGCTGCAGTTTAGATACACCTGCTATGCAGTGTTGTGGCATGAACCCATTGCTGGTTGA
Source organism: Cepaea hortensis (assembly GCA_963921405.1). Taxonomy (NCBI): domain Eukaryota; kingdom Metazoa; phylum Mollusca; class Gastropoda; order Stylommatophora; family Helicidae; genus Cepaea; species Cepaea hortensis. The sequence continues at coordinate 78,353,308 of OY992883.1, forward strand.
GTTGATCTCTCTTGTACAACTTGAAGAATTTGGGCTTGGTGATGATTTAGTTTTCATCCCACTAGCCAAGCAAAACACTTCTTCTGCATGTGAGCTCTTCAGGTGATGAGTGTAGGACCTGGGTACTGATTGTCTACTATCATGAATAATTCCTGTGATTCCTACCATCTTGCAAAATGCAAAGTGTGTAGTTCTTAGTTAGTAGGACACTCAATAGACATTTAGCATTGGTTTGTATTTTGTAGGATTGGGCCTAACAATAGACTGTCGTTAGTAGGACTAAACTCTCACAAATGATTTATAGAAAGAAAATTTTTTGCGCATACCATTCTAAAGTATGCCTTATCTTTCTTCCAGCATTCCTTTCTACAAGCTGAATGTGCCGACAGTAGACACTGTTCGTTACCAGTTCCTGTGTACTGCCCTCATCAGGACACTTAACCCGATTCTGATGGTGGGTGCAGTTGGGACAGGAAAGACTTCAGTCGTAGAAAGCACACTGGCCAATTTTGACAAAACTGACTACAGTGTCCTGACAATGAAAATGTCAGCCCAGGTGGGTCTGCTAGTATTAATCATAAGTGGTTATAGAATACTCTTCATCATCATCATCATGTACCACATGCGATTATAAGTGTGGGTAATTGTGGTTTACCATCTCACAAGGTCACCAAAGTCATCACATCTGTATTCATGTCCCGCTTATGCTATGGGGCCGGGTCATCCAGGTGTTTATCTGTTGGCCTTGTTCTGGTTCTTTTCCCCATAAAATGTGCCAGTTGTTACAAAGATTTCAAGTTTAATTCTCCTCATAGCTTGCCCAAAAAATCTGATCTGTCTACAGCTAAAACCCTTCGTCACTTTGCAGTTTTCATCTGCTTCTTGAAGGACTGCATCCATGATTTTGCTGTCTGTACATGGTACTCTTTTACATTGTCCTCTACCATCAATCTACCTCTCTAGCTCAATCACTAGACACTTCAATCTTCCAGGTTTTTATTGTACAGAAAGAAGCCATTTCCAGGTATCACTTCTATGCATTTAGCTGTAAATTAAGTGCTTCATTTCTCTTTGTCTTGGAAAAGGAAACAATCAAGATAATTTGGAGTGGCTTTCAACCAGTAACTGTCGCCATTGAAATTGAAACCTTTTTGTCTTTTTACTGAACAATCAGTTATCTTCTACACCAAGTAATTTGCTAACTGGCATGGGTGATGATGTCTCCAGAATCTCTTTTCCGACTTCGGAGTTACTTATAATTTATGTCCACAAGTCAAAGACGTGAAGTCAAGATTTAAGTCCAGCCTGACCGGCAATTAATATCTTAGGTATGTGCGAAACGAGATGGACAGGAGCAGGCATCAAGATAGAAGAAGATTTCAAGATTATTTATTCTGGAGGTGAAGTTCGTCATAGAGGAGTGGCAATTATTCTGGACAGGAAAACATCAAAATCTATTCAAGGATATTGGGCTGTGTCGGACAGAGTTCTACTAGTTAAATTAAGTGGCAGACCTTTTAGCATAAATATTATTCAAGTATATGCCCCAACAGGAGAATCCAGTGAAGATAGTGTAGAAGAATTTTATAAAGACATAGAGTCTGCCTTAAAGAAATGTAAAAATTCAGAAATAAACATCATAATAGGAGACTTCAATGCAAAAGTAGGAAATCAAGGGGATAGATACACAGTAGGAAACTATGGTTTAGGAGAGAGAAATGAAAGAGGATACAGACTCGTAGAGTGGGCAAAAGAACAGGAAATGATTGTAGGAAACACCTGATTCAAGCAACACCCTAGAAGATTATGGACACGGAGGAGTCCTGATAGCAGGATTAGAAACCAGATTGACTACATTCTCATTAGCAGAAGATTTAGAAACGCATTAACAATAGCAAAAACAGTTCCCAGTGCTGATTGTTATAGTGACCACAGATTACTCACAGGAACATTGAGGATAAAGTTGAAGAAAGTCAAGTATATAACAGGAAACACTAAATATGATTTGTGTACATTGAGTAATGACAAGGAAATACAAAACAAATTCAACATAGAAGTACAGAACAGATTCGAAATTTTGTCTGATCTAGAGATCCTATTCCAGGATGTGGATGATCAATGGGAAACGTTGAAGAATTCAATCAATGTGGCTGCAGAAACAACTATTTCAAAATTAAAGAAGGTGGGTCGTAAGAAATGGATGACTGAAGAAATTTTACACCTCATGGAAACAAGAAGACTCAACAAAAATAATTCTGTCAAATATGAAGAAATTCACAGACAAGTCAGAACATTATGTAAGGAGGCAAAAGAAGCATGGCTTGAGGAAAAGTGCTTAGAAATTGAAAGCCAACACAACAGTCAAAATACCAAATTAGTGCACAAACGAATTCAGGAACTTACTAATAAAAGAACAAGTACATCAACAGGGTGTCTAAAAACTGAAGATGGCAAAATCATAGTAGAAAAAGACCAGATTCTACAGGTATGGACAGATTATGTGAAACACCTTTATGATGATAACAGAGACGAACAGTATGATATTAGATTTAATAATGAAGGACCGCCAATTTTGGAGATGGAGGTTCGAAATGTTCTTAAGCATATGAAAGCTGGCAAGGCCCCCGGTGCAGATAACATCACAACAGAAATGATTAAAGCTTTAGAAGAATTTGGAATAGATCAAGTCACCAGACTGCTGAACACATTATATGAAACTGGAGATATACCTCCTGAATTATGTAACTCTGTATTTATTGCAATCCCAAAGAAATCAGGAACCTTGGAATGTGATCAACATAGAACAATTAGTATAATGAGTCACATCACAAAGATTTTGCTAAGAATTATCATGCAAAGAATGAGGAAGAAGATACAACCTGAAATAGGGGAAGAACAATGCGGGTTTGTAGAAGGAAAGGGTACAGTAAATGCTGTGTATATGCTGCGAACAGTTATTGAACGTGCTATAGAAGTAAACAAGGATATACATCTTTGCTTTATTGACTATACAAAGGCTTTTGATAGCGTTAGACATGTCAGCATGGTGGATATGCTTGCAGATCTACAAATTGATGGGAAAGACATTAGACTTATAAAAAACATATATTGGAAACAACAAGCTGCAATAAGGATTGATAATGAAGTGGGACAGTATCAGCCAATTAAGAGAGGTGTTAGGCAGGGATGTGTGATGTCTCCAGATCTTTTTTCCCTGTACAGTGAAAATATTTTCAGAAATGTAGAGGATATAAATGGAATCAGCATTGGAGGACGAAACATCAATAACATTAGATATGCAGATGATACAGTATTAATTGCAGACAATGCGCAGGACCTGCAACAATTAGTAGATGCGGTTGTTGTACACAGTGAGCAACTGGGGTTAGAATTAAATTGTAAAAAGACTCAGGTTATGGTCGTCAGTAGGAAGGAAGAAGTGCCACAATGTAATATACGAGTAAATGGAAATATTCTTCAACAAGTGAATCGGTACAATTATCTTGGAACAGTTATAACATCTGATGGGAGATGCCTTGAAGAGATTAGAACAAGAATCGCCATGGCGAAAGTAGCCTTTAGCAAGATGAAAAACATTCTGACCAATAAAAAGATGTCAATTGAAACGAGAAAAAGTGTGTTGAGGGGATACATAGAGCCTGTTCTTTTGTATGGATGTGAAACTTGGACAATGAGCAGTCAAGCTGAAAAGCATCTGATGGCTGCAGAAATGTGGTTTCTGAGGAAAATGCAAAGAATACCATGGACAGACAGAAAAACCAATGACCAAGTACTACAGGAGACAAATGAACATCGTAGACTGATTAGAGAAATTAGACGTAGACAGTCAAAATTTTTTGGACATGTTATGAGAAGAAATGGGTTGGAGAACTTAGTGACAACTGGCAAGATCGAGGGGAACAGACCAAGAGGAAGACCGAGAGGAAAATACCTGGATGGCTTGGCCACATGGCATGGACGAGACAGGAACACTGAGCTGATCCACGACACTGGTGATCGAGTGAAATGGCGAGTCATGACCGCCCACGCTTTCCGGCATGGCACATGATTGATTGATTGATTGACCGGCATGTGGAATGAATCCATTATGCCATGGTCACCAGAGACAGTTTGAGCCTGAGTACATTCAGCCTCTTGGTCGTGCCAATCTCCAGTTCATGTTCTCGATATCTATCCATGCCTTGTTGCTAGACTACTGTTTTCTGTCTGTGATCCTCTTAACCTCTGTCACTGTCATCTGTCATCTACTGCCTATAGTACCTTGTGGGGTAGGACATGGGGGTCTTGAGGAATTAAGGCCACCTGGCTAGTGCAGTTGCCGCAGGGTTTTCTTTTTGCCCCAGACTGAAAAAAATGCGCACCTTACCGAGGATTCAAACCCGGGTCTCCTAAAGGATAACCTGTCATTCTAGCCATTCGGCGAACTACTCCTCTTACTCATTTTCTATAAACTATTAGTTATTGCGCTGTGGCTTAGGGGGCAGTGTCATAATTCCCTGATATACATATTGTTTGACAACTCCAAAAATCGACCATTATGTTGCAGACATCCTCAACTCAGGTCCAGAACCTCATTGAGTCTCGCTTTGAGAAGTACACCAAGGGAGTATTTGTGCCAGTTGGAGGGAAGAAGCTCATCAGTTTTATTGATGACCTCAATATGCCAGCCAAGGATGATTACGGCTTTCAGGTGGGCAGATTGTTTTTGGTTCACTCGCTTTGAACTCAAGCTGAGTCTATACATGTACTACTACTTCTAGTGCACTGGACTGATTTTCATGTGTGGATTAGATTTCCCTATTACCAGTGTCTCTCGCCATCAAGCAAACCCTCTCCGACTTCTGGGGTACTTTTTTTTTGCGCTCACTCGCTTTGAAGTCGAGCGTAGTCCATACGCACTACTTCTAGTAGTGCTAGACTGAATTTTGTGTGTGGATTAGCTTTCTCTATTACCAGTGTCCCTCGCCATTAAGCGAACCCACTCTGACTTCTGAGGTACTTGTAATTACGTTCCAAAGTCAAGGACAAGAAGACAACAATTTAGTCCAACCAATCTGACCGGTGTAGGGGTTGAACTTGCTACTTTGATATCAGCCCAACAAAGCATTAGCTTGATCAATGGTAAAACATATCTGGCTATGGTATAATGTTTATTGAACTTGTTCACAATACAAGGATGTGTCCTGGCAACCTTGGACAGACTCCTGACATACATCAGTCTGACTGAACCTGGATGTCTGTACTGGTCATGGCCATGCTGGGTTCCAGTTCATTGTTGATCATGTTGATCTCTTGTAATACATAATATGCCTACACTGTCCCTTTTGTCAGTTAACACCTCATCATCACGAGCAGTTTGTCTCCAGATATTGGCAAACAGGAATGCTTGGTTTTATTTTTCTAAGCATATTATCGGGGGAGAAGCATTAAGCTTCTATATACTTTTATTGTATGACATTTATTCTGAATGAATAAACACACAAGTATACTTCAAGTGAACCAAGGATTGTATCTCCCCTAATTTCTGCTTCATTTTCAATGATGACATGTAAAGCTCACCTAAACCCTTATAAAACACGCATTCTGAATGCTCTACGAGAAGTAAGTCGTTTGCGAGAACCAAGTGATGACTGTGAATCTACAACCATGGTCAGGCTGAGAGAACAGCAAGTTAAAAGAGATGTGGCCAAACAAGAATACTACACAGGAAGCCAAAGAAGATTAATAAACCAACACAGAACTGGTGTTGTGAGCTGCTACATGCTGCAGGATTTGCTGAGAAGGGGATCCAAGCACTTATGGACTGAAAGGTTCGATGTGCCATGAGGATGATCTGTCGACTAAGTAACTAACTAAAACACACCGTAAGATAAGCACATCTTTCTTGTGCCCACAGATCCTATGTAAGAAATGCTGGTGGGCACAATCTGGGACAATTAACTGGCCTCTTGTGTCAATAACTAATGCTTATTATCTCAGTATACCCTGATCAGCACTCATACTTGCTATCTGAATTAGTAATATATGACATGGATTATGACAGCTGGTATTGCTGTATTATTTTATATGCCTTATTTCACATCCTTCATTTTGAAAGCAAACTATTGGACATTTTCCCCACTGTTAAATTGTAGTAAACTATAAGTTTTACTGTGTATTAATTTACAATTTCTGACATTGGGATAACTTGTAATTTATTACATTGTGATAATTTCTACCATCTTATGGTAATAGTTACTATTTTATTTCAGTGTGACAGTTTCTTACCTGTTAAATTGTGATATTTTGTCATTTATTGCGCAAGTAGTTTCTAGAATACTAGATGCTACCATTTCTGACTTACTTTTTTTCTGATAATTTCTGACATCATATATAATGGTAGTTTGTTTTTTTTTTTTTTAACTTTCTTGTGGTATAATAGTTTCTAGTTTCTTACATTATTGTAGATTTTATCTAAATGGATTTTTAACTTGTTTCATTGGCATAATTCCTAATTTATTTCATTGTGGTGACGTTTTTTTTTCTCCATTGTTACAGTTTCTAACATTACTTAACAATAATTTCTAATGTATTACATAGTCATAGTTTCTAACTTAATTCATTATGGTAGTTTCTATCTTCAGTGTTAGTTTTAACTCAACTTGCTATGGTAGTTCCTATGTTACTTCATTATTACAGTTTCTAACATTACTTTGCAATAATTTCTCAGTTATTACATTGTTACAGATTCAGACTCTCTCCTATTTCACTGTGGTAGTTTTCATTTTCATTTTTAATTTCTAACATTACTTTGCAAAAAATGTACTACTATATAATAATTCCTACTGTATTGACAGCTGCTAGCTTCTTACACTTACAGTTTACTGCATACCTCTCTATCCTATAGCCTCCGCTGGAGCTCTTGAGACTTTGGCTGGACTATGGGTTTTGGTTTGACCGTTCCAAGAAGATTATTAAATACATCAAAGAAATGCTTCTGGTATCTGCCATGGGCCCCCCTGGTGGTGGCAGAATGGTCATTTCACGTCGTCTGCAGAGCCGGTTCAACCTCATCAACACGACATTTCCTCAGGTATACCTACTGAACTGTTCTTTACCCAGAATTTAAGAACATTGCAATGAGCATACATTTTTTCTTTAAGTTGCATATCCTTTACAGGACGTTGCAGTCAACACCAGCATTTTACTGCCATTGTTGATGTCTTGGCAAGTTGTTACGTTCAGTGCATACATTTACTGAAGCTGTTGTACTGTGAAACCAGCAAGAAGTTAGCGAGTTCCAGAGAAAGACAGATTGTGTTGGCATACCCACCCCACACACACATACTGGGCGATACCAGTTTGCTCGTAAGAAAGCAGGTTCTTTCTGGACTAATTCTCTAGCATACCCAGACACACATGTTTGAAGACACCAGTTTGCTAGCAAGTTAAAAGGGTGCTTTCTGGCATACCCAGACACACTGGAAGACACCAGTTTGCCATCAAGAGAAGTATTTTCTTTTCTGTGTTAGTTCTCTAGCATACCCAGACACACACGCTGGAAGACACCAGTTTGCTAGCAAGTTAAAAGGGTGCTTTCTGGCATACCCAGACACACTGGAAGACACCAGTTTGCCATCAAGAGAAGTAGGGTTTTTTTCTGGGCTAGTTCTCTAACATACCCAGACACACATGCTGGAAGACACCAGTTTGCCATCAAGAGAAGTAGGGTTTTTTTCTGGGCTAGTTCTCTAACATACCCAGACACACATGCTGGAAGACACCAGTTTGCCATCAAGAGAAGTAGGGTTTTTTTCTGGGATAGTTCTCTAGCATACCGAGACACACATGCTATAAAACACCAGTTTGCTAGCAAGTTAAAAGGGTGCTTTCTGGCATACCCAGACACACATGTTTGAAGACACCAGTTTGCCATCAAGAGAAGTATTTTCTTTTCTGTGTTAGTTCTCTAGCATACCCAGACACACACGCTGGAAGACACCAGTTTGCTAGCAAGTTAAAAGGGTGCTTTCTGGCATACCCAGACACACTGGAAGACACCAGTTTGCCATCAAGAGAAGTAGGGTTTTTTTCTGGGCTAGTTCTCTAACATACCCAGACACACATGCTGGAAGACACCAGTTTGCCATCAAGAGAAGTAGGGTTTTTTTCTGGGCTAGTTCTCTAACATACCCAGACACACATGCTTGAAGACACCAGTTTGCCATCAAGAGAAGTAGGGTTTTTTTCTGGGCTAGTTCTCTAACATACCCAGACACACATGCTGGAAGACACCAGTTTGCCATCAAGAGAAGTAGGGTTTTTTTCTGGGCTAGTTCTCTAACATACCCAGACACACATGCTGGAAGACACCAGTTTGCCATCAAGAGAAGTAGGGTTTTTTTCTGGGCTAGTTCTCTAACATACCCAGACACACATGCTGGAAGACACCAGTTTGCCATCAAGAGAAGTAGGGTTTTTTTCTGGGCTAGTTCTCTAACATACCCAGACACACATGCTGGAAGACACCAGTTTGCCATCAAGAGAAGTAGGGTTTTTTTCTGGGCTAGTTCTCTAACATACCCAGACACACATGCTGGAAGACACCAGTTTGCCATCAAGAGAAGTAGGGTTTTTTTCTGGGCTAGTTCTCTAACATACCCAGACACACATGCTGGAAGACACCAGTTTGCCATCAAGAGAAGTAGGGTTTTTTTCTGGGCTAGTTCTCTAACATACCCAGACACACATGCTTGAAGACACCAGTTTGCCATCAAGAGAAGTAGGGTTTTTTTCTGGGCTAGTTCTCTAACATACCCAGACACACATGCTTGAAGACACCAGTTTGCCATCAAGAGAAGTAGGGTTTTTTTCTGGGCTAGTTCTCTAACATACCCAGACACACATGCTTGAAGACACCAGTTTGCCATCAAGAGAAGTAGGGTTTTTTTCTGGGCTAGTTCTCTAACATACCCAGACACACATGCTTGAAGACACCAGTTTGCCATCAAGAGAAGTAGGGTTTTTTTCTGGGCTAGTTCTCTAACATACCCAGACACACATGCTTGAAGACACCAGTTTGCCATCAAGAGAAGTAGGTTTTTTTCTGGGATAGTTCTTTAGCATACCGAGACACACATGCTGGAAAACACCAGTTTGCTAGCAAGTTAAAAGGGTGCTATCTGGCATACCCAGACACACACAATGGATGAGACCAGTCGGCTAGCAAGAGAAATGGATGCTTTCTATGCTAGTCTGTCGACTATCTTGGGATATGGACAACTGTGTCACATGGAGAGTAAATTCACTTAAACTGTCACAAATATGAGACTTCTGTGCTGTCAGATAGTCATGCCATAGCCATTAATTGTGAACTTTTCAAAACATAGCTTTAGATTTCACAGTTGGATTTTGTCTTTGAAGTTATTGTACACCTGTCTAATACCTACATGTATACACATGTACATACATACTCACAAGCGTGTGTGCACACCTTGTCCTGCTCAAGCTTATCTTATCTAAATACCTACCTGCCTGAATGTCTATCTTTCTGTCTATCTATGCTGGCTTCTGACACATTGTTTATCTATTCTTACAGATAATCAGTTATATGACTATTTGTTATGTGTGGGTGTTAGTGGTTGTGACTCATAGTGGCGGCCCCCATTTCCCCCACCTTTTTATTTTTCATCATAAATGAAATGTGCAGCACCCTATCTGTTCCCTCCTCTGTTTTTCAGGATTCCCAGATCAAACGTATCTTTGGCAGCATGATCAACCAGAAGCTGCAGGATTTTCAGGAAGACATCAAGGTGCTTAGTGACACTTTGACCCAGGGAACGCTTGAAATGTACCAAGCCATTGTCCTGCGATTCTTACCAACTCCCACTAGGATACATTACTTGTTCAATATGAGGGACATATCAAGGGTAAGAGATATCAGTGCTTGAGAACACTTACAAACTGATCTGTTTTAGTGAGTTTGAATGGGTGTGCATGTGTGTGTGTGGGGTAGATGAATGGATGTGTGTATGGATGTATTATGTATGTGTGCGTGTGTATGTAGTACGCATGTATGTGTGTGTATATATATATATATATATATATATATATATATATATATATATATATATATATATATATATATATATATATATATAAACAAATATATACAAACAATATATAAACAACAATATATATTGAACAGCTACGTTCTTGAAAAAGTCAACAGCTTTACATACCTAGGAAGCAAAATGACATCTACAGGGGACTCAACACCAGAAATATCATCTAGAATCGCACTGGCATCTAGTGCCTTCAATAAACTGTCAAACATCTGGAAGTCAAAGACACTCAGCAAACACACAAAACTTAAAATCTTCAACTCTTGTGTGATTCCAGTGTTAACGTATGGATGTGAAAGTTGGAAATCAACGGTAGCTTTAGATAAAAAATTAGACAATTTTGAGAACAAATGTCTTAGATGACTTCTAAACATCCACTGGACAGACTTCAGAACCAATTCGCAAATAAGACAAGAGACTAAGCAAGATACAGTATCCAATTTCATAAGAAGACGCCGTTGGAACTACATCGGCCATGTACTCAGAATGGACAAGTCAAGACTCCCCTACCAAGCCCTCATATGGTCACCAGTAGGGAAAAGAAAACGGGGAAGACCAAGAGAGACCCTGCGTAGAACCATCATTAGAGAAGGTTCATTCAATGGCCAAGTAAATATCCAAGATCTACAACAGGTAGCAGCGAACTGCCAAGCATGGAGAGACAGGACTTCTGCCCTATGCGCCGCCTTAGGCTCAAGAGGAAAGACTAACTAACTAATATATAAACAAGCGCTTGGGATTAGCGACTGGCAAGAGATGGTCAACCAGAGAGATGAATGGAGACGCTTGTATCTGCAGCAAAGAACCTCAATGGCTTGGAACGCTGAAGAAGAGAGATATATATATATATATATATATATATTGGCATTGTGGCGTGCATGTTATGCAATTCCTGGTCATAATGAGTCAAGGTTTCGAAATCAGCTGCTGGCAATTTGGAAGCAGCCCACTTTGCATTGATTTTGATGGTATGCGTCTTCGATCATTCAGAATGCAATGGCAAACTGCTGAATATAAAAATTGCCTAGTAAACAAAGAACAGTCACAAAATTGCTGGGATTGATTGCGGAGAGAGAGAGAGAGAGAGAGAGAGAGAGAGAGAGAGAGACTGCTGTTAATGCATGCTATTAGCATATTATATAATATATTTATGTCCATTACAAAAACATATTATAATGCCTCCAATGTTAACACAATACATGTTATATTGCATCCACTGTTACGATTGTGGTGTCATAATAGTTAGTACACTTGCCTGCCAGGACAGTGATCTGTGTTCAGTCCTCAGCAGAGACAGAAGACAGAATTATTTTTACCCACGAATACGGCTTTTGGGGTGCTCCAGCCTTGTAAAAATTTATACCAGACAATTTTCAGAATTGTGTGAGAAATGTCTGGAAAGTAAAGGCTATAAGAAAGGAAACTGGCTTATGTTAATAAATTATGTGATTCTCACTTTTTATATATGAGGGCGAGTCAATAAGTAAGTCACACAGTTCTGTGGGATGGCAGGTAAATGTAGTTGGTGTTTTCTACAGGTGTCATTAGGTGACTGCATGATTTCTTACGTTGAGCAGATGACTGAATGTAAAATTTCTTGGAATAAGGCATTTTTCAATTCGCATGTGGAACGGTTGCCAAGCGAAAACACAACAAAAAGGCCATCTTGGAAACCCACGTGATCAGTTTCCACCAACAGGGATCTCGCATTCGGCGAGGTGTTCCATACATAGGAGTTTCCGGAAAATTATTGATTCGAAAGAAACAGTCGTACAAAGGAGAGTTCCCAATTAAATGAACCCAAAGTTTAACGAACAGTTAGGGGAGGTTGTGACCTTTACAATGATGTCGGAGAGATATCGTTGCTATGGTTTGAAAAAATTTCAAAATTTCGTTACAATTTTTAATAAGTAGACAATTTGACACCTAGGGTGGGTTCAGTTAAATATGAATATTACATTAAAATAATAGTTTTTAAAGAAAAACAAGTGCCGAATTTGATAGAAGACATGCTAAGGTGTTTAAAAATGATCTATTCCAAAAATAGGCACACTGACCAAAAATTAATATTTTTTTAGGTTAGCATCGCCTTAAACTTTATATTCTCATTCATCAAGTGGCGCTAGGTGTTTTATGTGCATGCACAGCACATAAACAAAATGGTGACTGTACTTACGGAGTGTACAACCAAAGAGCAACATGCTGTTGTGCGCTTTTTTGGGGGGGTAAAAGGACTGCATGTAAAGGACATTCATAAGGAAATTCTTCCTGTTATGCTGACAAATGTTTGTCCCATAAAGTGGTGCATAGCTGGGTAGAAAAGTTTTTCAAGGACGCGAATAACGCTGAAGTTGAATGTGAAGTGAAAACGTGGTTTAGAAAACAGAGCCCGCAGTTCTATGCAGCCGGTTTGGGAGGACTGATAAAATGATGGCAATAACTACATCAATGTTGGTGGAAATTATGTTGAGAAATAAAGGGACAATGTATGTATAAAAATAAACACGTTTAAAGTTGTTATCATATTTAGTTATTTTTCTACAGCCATTTGTGACATACTTATTGACTTCCCCTCATATTATGTGTCGTCGTCTTATTCTGTTTCCTTCATCCGGAATATTTGTTTTGGACATAATTGCATTGTGTCTGTTTACAGCAGAGCTGCGATATTTGCGCCTTTCGGCAGACACATCCAACTTTTTCAGGCATTTGTTGACCTGTTTAACCTTCCTGGGATATATCATGTACTATTTCAGCTGCCTTTGTTATATTCGATATTATTAGTAGACTTGACAGTACAACATGTGAATAATGAAGATATAAACAATAGATTGCATAATTTATTGCTTGGCACATTTCGCTGCACATCCTCAGTTGCATACTGCAGAAGTCACTTAACATATACTAAAGTAATAAGATAAATCCTTCAAGCTGAAATATACAAAATACATATTCACACAGTAATTTATATTGTCTACACTGTCGTTTTAAACTGACTTTGATGTCTTTTTATTTACGCAAATTTGGCATGGTCATGTGAATAACAAATGCCTCAGCTAATCTTAACATTGGTGCATTTTATTTGTTAAAAATATACAAAACACACTGTCTCTATCAATCATGTGACCGGTTTCCAACACATGGCTGTTAAAGTTTAACTTTTATTATGAAGAGTTAAATATTTCTCTGATAATGGTGATGATGATGATGGCCTTGTTCTTGCTCTTGCAGGTGTTTCAAGGGCTGCTCAGGGCAGATAAGAATTATCATGACACCAAAGCTTCTATTATCAGGCTCTGGATGCATGAATGCTACAGGTCAGCTTATGGGCATTGTCATATTTGTTGTAAGGAAACTTCAGTGAAACAGCTAGAGCAGGTAGTCACATAATCCCCACTTGTTCCCTTTAATGCTTAGTAAAAAGGTAAATGTAATCATATTAAAGCTACTGCCTTGTTGTGTGAGATTCAGATGATTTTATAGGTACTATGTTTTGAACCTGATTATGAACTATCAGCACATTTACAGAACCCATATTTGTAGACCACCATCTTGTAGTATCAGTGAGGGGGTTGGACTTGTTGATGTTGTATACTCACATATATTTGATGTTGGCTGTATTTTGGGTATTGGTAAAAGTGTGTTGACTGACTGTTGTCTGAAGGAGGATATCATTCAAAATGTCTCAACTGTTGGCTGTGTGGAGAGTATGTTCACAATGTTTCATATGTTGGCTGTATAGAAATTATGATTAAAAATGTCTATACTGTTGGCTAACAAGAATAACAAGGCTAACATATACTGTTGGCTGGATGGAAACTATCATTCAACATGTGTCTGTATTGCTGACACTGTGAAGAGTATCATTCAAAATTCCTCATTTATTGGCTGTATGGAAAATATAATTTAAAGTGCCTCAATTGTTGCCAGTTTGGAGAGTGTCATTTAGAATGTTAGGTTATATTCTCTTGATCTATATTACTTCATATTGGGTATTCCATGCATGCATAGTCATCTGATGCAGCAGCCACCTCAGTGTATCTCTGCACACCATTCCAATGAGAAGTTGCTTATGATATCGCCTCTCTTCACCTTGAAGACAGTGTTGATATACTTGTCCAGACTTCATACTCAAGTCATGTGATCAGGTCAGCACTAGAGCCTCATCAGTGTCCTAAGGTCAGCATATTGTGCCTTAGACAGTAATTCTGAGTGTTGTTATGCTGTGGCCTAGGCTGATGTACAATGCTCAGTTACAGAATTAAATTTGCCAGTATAGACAATTCAGAGTAGTGCTTTGTACTTCCCAACTAATTCCAGCTAGATATTTCCATTAGAGAGGGCTTCTTAGTTGCATTCTTTGCTGCCTCCCACGTGAGTCTTTTGTTTGACATGACTTGAAGAGTGTTTGATTTTCTTCCTGCATTAGCAGACTAGCTTGCATGTCCAGTTTTACTGTTTCTTTAAGTCTTAACACAGAGAGAGGTTATCAGTCCAGTTTAGTTGTCCCTTTAAGGTTTAATACGGTGAAGCCAGTTGTTAATCTTTGAAATGCTCACCACTTTAAGGCTTAACACATAGAGAGAGGTTGTCAATCAGGTTTAACTGTCTCTTTAAGGTTTAATACAGAGAAACAAGTTGTTAACCTTTGACATGTTCACCAGTACTCCTCAGTCTGATACTCAACTGGCATTAGAATCAAGTGCTGTCTACATTATATTCTGTACAGATCTAGGTTTTTTGCAGCACTCCAGATGGCAAGTGATCAACATGGAGAGACTTGGATACATGCTCAGATAGTTTCAAAGCCATGTCATTTATATATACAATAACAAGAATGTTAATACTATTACTGCTTACTGGTGAGTGGTCCACTGCCACTTATTCGATATTCACAGTTAATCTCTATATCTAGAATCACTCCACTATCTGCAATCAAACACCTGGCCTACAAGTGCGCAACTGTGACCGGACATAAGAAACGGCAACAAAGATGAAATCCACACCAAGACAGAAAACACCTAGATCCCAAGAAGCAAAATACACAATGCTCTGTCCACAAGCAGAAAAAGAAACACTATAAAGGTCCCAATTATAACCAATTGAAAGTTTGACGGTTTAACAGGGCCAGACCATCATTTTTCTAAAAGTCAGAGTCATATCTGCCATCTGCTGGACATGCCTAGTAGTAGAACAGGCTCCTACCCTACTCTGGTCATCAGTAAAGTGTCATTCATTCAAATTTTATTTTTTTTATTTCTGGCGCTTGCTTGCTTTGAAGTCAAGCGTAGTCCACAGACGTGCTACTACTTCTAGTGCACTGGACTAATTTTTGCATGTGGATTAGCTTTCCCCATTACCAGTGTCTCTTGCCATCAGACAAACCCACTCTTAAATCAGAAGTACTTGTAATTTACGTCCCCCAAGTCAAGGACGAGAAATCATTTTAGTCCATCTGACTGATTTGGGGGTCGAACCTGCTACCTCAACATAAGCACAGCTGATATTTAAGAACACTGGCTCTTATCCATTTGGCTTTGCTGACCTCTATTCATTCAAATAACTTGTGGTGGTCTCCTTCAGCATTGAGTTCTTATTGTGGTTCAAGCAGACTATTGTAATACTTTCTTCATTCATGAATTGTTTGTGCTGACTGTTATACACAGAGTAAATACAGTCATACACATGATATGTAACTATTCATTTACAAATGAGGATTTACACAGGGTGTTCTCAGATCGGCTGATAGACCAGAAGGATCTGCAGTCATTCGCTGATGTTCTGTCAGAGAAATTGGGAGTTATCTTTGGGCAGACTTTCAACAACCTGTGTCCTAACAAAGCCATTCCATTGTTTGGTGGGTACATCATTGTTTCTTGTCTGTATCTCTCTCTTCTCTCTCTCTCTCTCTCTCTCTCTCTCTCTCTCTCTCTCTCTCTCTCTCTCTCTCTCTCTCTCTCTCTCTCTCTCTCTCTCTCTCTCTCTCTCTCTCTCTCTCTCTCTCTCTCTCTCTCTCTCTTGGTGTGTTTTTGGTAACAATTCTTTTCCATTCTGCCATGTTGACCTCCGTGGGTGATTTAATAATAAAGACAGAACCATAAAACATCAGTTCCCAGATGTACATCACTTGTGAAATAACAGTGTACTCACATCATCATCATGTGCCGCGCTGATAAGCTTGGGCAGTCATGTTTTGCCATCTCACACGATTTCCAGAGTCATGGATCAGCTCTGTGTTTTTGTCTCTCTTATGCCATCTAGATACTTACATCTTTGCCTTCCCCTTGTTCTTTTCCCCCTCAATCTTTCCAGTTGTCACCAAGTTCTTCAGTTTATTTCTACTTGTAATGTTCCCCAAAAATCTTGACTGTCTACATCTAATTTTATTATCAGATTAAGGTTTTTATTTGTTTCTTGTAGGACATGCTCATTGGTTTTTCTGTATGTCTGTGGTATTCTTTGTATTTTCCTCAGAAACCACATTTCCACTGCCATTGGATGTTTTTCAGCTCATTACACCACACCAAATATGTTGCTAATAATATCTTCATACTCTGAATTTACAAACATAATGACCATGTCACATTCAACTACATACTTAAAAATATTACCTGTATATTTACTTCTGTAGATGGTTTTTATTTAAATATCTCCTAATTCTTCATTATTTTTTAATGTTCTTTGTTTAGATAATCGTCATTACCTTCTTTATAATTTTGACTATAACTATCTTCTTCATTTCAATTCATCATTGTCGTGTTATTCATTGTTATCTTTATAATTTATTCCATTGAAATTGTTGACATCAACTGAAATGTCATTCTAGTTTACATCATCATAGTTGACATCATGTACATTTTGATTCAACATTGCCTTGTGATTCATTGTTATCTTTATCAAAAAGGTATGTTCTAGGTTTATTTCATTGAAATTGTTGACATCAACTGAAATGACACTAGTTTACATCATCATTATTGACATCATCTTCATTGATGCTATTGTGTTTGTAGACACGATCATCTGCACTGATACCATTATCTTTATTAATATCATCTTTAATAATACCTTCATTATTACCGTCACTTAAATTCTCATTTGCATTGTTATCTACTTCATTATTCTCATTGACATCATCTTTTTCAGTGACATTATCATCTTCATTGGCATCACTATCAGTGTCATGGTTGTCCTCATGAGCTTTGTTGTTATCAGATCCCAAATATTCATGGATTTCAATTTAGTTAACAACATTAAACAACAAAGTCTCCAATATCCAAGCATAGCTTCTGTTGGTTTCCTCTGCAGGCGACTTCATGAACAATAATCAGGTGTATGAACAGCTGGTATCAGCAGAGACTGTCAAGGCATTCATGTTGGAACAGCTCCAGCTGTACAATGACATACCAAAAATTGTCAGCATGGACTTGGTCCTTTTTAGAGATGCAATTGAACATAGTAGGTTCACACAATTGTTGTTCAATTATTTATCATTATCATCTTCACCATCATCAGAATGCTGTTCATAGATGTCGTCACATACAGCAGATTAACCCAATCATCATCCTCTTTCTGTTCAGAGTTGCAGTTAAGCACAGTAATGTTTGTCAAGTTGTGCAGTATTCTGTAAGTGATGCTGATGGTCTCTGTACACATATTTTGTGCACTCATGTTAGCTCAGTGTCTGTTAAGGCATGGGCCATGAATAAGGCACTGCAGTTGAGGTTTATCACCAGCTTTTCTCCCCCTCTCCTCTCCTCCCCTTCCTTTGACTTTGAAATCACCTCCAACTTTGGCATGCATTTGTGTAGGGTTTGCTTCCTCTAGACCAGGGGTGGGCTAAATACGGCCCGCAGGCCGCATGCGGCGCGCCAAGTGATATTATGCGGCCCGCGAGGGCATTTAGAAATAAAAAATTTTAATTCGTTTTTAAGTTATTTTGTTGAATTTTACAGAATTTCGTGTACCGTTATGATGAGTGTCAATAACAAACGTAAGATTGAAGATGAATGCCGTGTTTTTAATGATGAATGAACAACTAAGTATTGTTTTATAAAAGTTGGTAGCAAATAAATTTGCTTGTTTTGTCTTGAGTCAGTGGCTGTCTTCAAGGAGTACAATTTGAAAAGACATTATCAAACAAAACATTCCGATTTTGGATACAATTTAACGACCGAAGAGAAGGAAAGGAAATGCCTTGAGTTGGTGAAAAATTTGGAGAAATAGCAAACTGTTTTCACTAAACACTCTTCAATTCAAGATGCTGCAACTGAAGCTAGTCTTGTGCTGTCACACAGAATTGTAAAACAGGAAAAGCCATTTTCTGATGGCGAGTTCATCAAGGAATGTTTGCTAGATGCAGCAAACATTATGTGTCCAGAACACACAAAAATACAAATTTGACAACATTACTATATCAAGGAGAACTGTGGTCAGACGTGTTGATAAGATCAGTGACAATTTGATGCATAAACTTCAAGATGCAAGTAAGCAATTTTTGTGGTACTCTCTTGCATTGGATGAGAGTACCGAAGTACATGATACTGCCCAATTATTGATATTTATACGTGGAATAAACACTTCTTTCAAACTCGCTGAAGAGTTACTGAGTGTTGAGTCACTCAAAGACACAACCACAGGCCATGATATATTCGATGCTGTTACTAACTGTATTGAAAGAACTGGGTTGGTTTGGAACAAGATGGCAAGTGTTACAACTGACGGAGCTCGTGCTTTGACTGGAAAAAATGTAGGTCTGGTAAAGTTGATAAGTGAGCAGAATATCCAGATCACACATTATTACCACTTTACTGTGTGATTCATCAAGAAAGTCTGTGTAAAACTGTTTTGAATTTAAGCATGTTATTGACCCAGTTGTCAGTGCCATCAACCTCATCAGATCAAGAAGACTTAATCACAGACAGTTCAAGTCATTACTTGACGATTTGGAAACTGAACATTCCGATGTCCTGAACCACACCAATGTTCTATGGCTGAGTCTCGGCAAGGTGTTGAGGCGAGTGTGGGAACTCAGAGAAGAAATAGTAATGTTCCTAGAGATGAAGGGCATTGAATGTGACTTTAATACTAACATTGTCAACAAAGAGTGATAGTTAGACTTTATGTTTGCCATTGAAATTATGGAAAAGTTAAATGTATTGAATGTGAAACTTCAGGGCAATGCTGTGTATGCACATGAATTGTATGTATATGTAAAATCATTTCATGCAAAACTCTCACTGTTCTCCAGACAAGCAAGTGAAAAAAGATTTTATCTCTTCCCTTTGCTGAAACGGGAAACCATTTCTGGTGAAATGACTGAAAAATACAAAGCCCAATTAGATGCATGGATTGAAGAATTTGGATGGAGATTCCAAGATTTCAAGAAATTAGAGCCATAGTTCAATATTCTCAGTTAATCTTTTAGTGCAGAAGCTGATACAGCCACAGAGGACATATAGTTGGAGCTGCTTGACTTAACTTACAAGCAGATCATGACCTAAAATAGAAATTCAAGACATATGGTTTGCTGGATTTCTATGGATCTTTATCACAAGAATCATTTACCAACTTGAAAAACTTTGCAGCTAAACTTTTATCATTATTTGGATCAACATACATTTGCGAACAAGCATTCTCTTGCTTGAAGATCAACAAATCTAAGAATAGGTCTTTATTGTCAGACTGCAACTTGCATGCTGTCATGCGAATTTCAAAAAGTAAACTTGCTCCAGATTTCAAGAATATTGTCAACAATTGCAAGCAGTTACATACATCTCATTAGAAATCAACAACTGTAGTGACAATGTAATCGCTGTCTGTCTAAATTAAAGCCATTGATAGATAATAAAGAATATTTGTTATAATAACAAGTTGTAAAGTCGTGTTAACAAATTAGTAAAAGTTTTTGTCCATATTGTCAAATATAATGTATAAGTGTAAAAGTAAAATAAAATTGGAATAATCAGTTACTTATACTGCTTAATAACCTATAAATAATTAATAATTACTTATTGTGATAGGTTGCTGTAAACACAATGGATATATATATATTCATTGGCACCTTGCCGTCTTGACAGGCGATAGTTTGTGCTATAAAAAGGCATAATAACTGTTACCTATGACGGTAGCGAATATGACTGATAAGGCCAATTCGCGCTGTAAATGTCCGTTCACAGTGGATGCATGTGAACGCGTGGTCATTTCATTTCCATCATGCACCATCTTACGTCTCACACGCTGTATATATATATATATATATATATATATATATATATATATATATATATATATATATATATATATATATATGCGGCCCGCCAATAGCTTTACATTTGTCAATGCGGCCCTCCGCACGAAAAGCTTGCCCACCCCTGCTCTAGACAGATTCCATTCAAGATCAAGAGCTCTATCTACCCATGGATGTTTCCTTGCCTAGCAGTTTTGCCAGGACAGTCACCTAACGGCCTACTCTGTGTGATTTCCAACTGCCGTGGGATTTATAACAACTTGCACATGGGACCCCCTATTTTTCACTCTTATCTGAGAAGGCCAGGTATCAAATCTCGCTACCCAAGAGATCAGGGGCACAGTGGTTCTTGGAAACAAACCCAGTACCTTCTAAGCCTGAGGTGGACACCATAAGCTCTCAGCCACAGCTTCCCCTCTTCAAAATATAAAGAATCTACACTGATGTAGGAATGGTTGTTGCTTCTACTAAAATAATTAGTCTCTGCAACAAGAGTATGTTTCTGACTTGCCACTTCTTCTTTCACTGGCATATAGCTGCAGCTTCTTCTGTAATGGAAATGTGAGGTCTGTCTGAGGCCTCCTCCTCCTCCTCCCTTCATTATTTTCTCTGTCATCATCACCACTATCATTTGTTTCTTCTTCATCATCATCAAAAGCATCAGTACCATCATCTTCTATTGTTGAGCAGCAGAGCTAAACACCATAAAAAGAGATGTCATTTTGTTTTTCAGTTTCCAGAATTGTGCGTGTGATTAGACAGCCTCTTGGAAACATGCTGCTGATTGGCATCAACGGTAGTGGTCGACACAGCTTAACCCGTCTAGCCTCATTTCTTTGTGACTATGCTGTCTTCCAGATTGAGATCTCTGATCGTTACGGCAAAAATGAGTTCAGAGAAGGTCTGTTCTAGGTTTAATGTGTGACCTGAGAGAAGGTGTGTTCTAGGTTTATTGTTTGACCTGAGAGAATGTCGGTTTTAGGTTTATTGTCTGACTTGAGAGAAAGTATGTTCTAGACTTATTGTGTTACTTGAGAGAAGGTATAAATAGTAGTAAAAGACTTTTCTATGCTGTCAGCAACCGCTGTCACAGGCATTCTAGGATACTTCTCTCGCACCACACAAAAGACTTGCTAGTCGTACGAGAGGAATTGGTCACACATTTTATTGCCACTGGCTCTTTGTATCACATCAATGTACAACAAACAGTCGCTAACAAATCACACAAGAATAAATGCACAGAACTTCCTATCCCTAGTCGTTTCCTAACCCTATCGCTAATCTATCTACTCGGCTAACGAAACAAGCATCGCTAAGCGATGTTATCACTCTGAAGTCTGTGTCCCGTCTGATTCTACTCCACGTGCTGTTCACACAGTACGCGGAAGGACTCAGGGCGCACTACGGCTTTTTGCGTGCGGCCTCATTTAGCACGCTCGAGTAGTGGCCTTTCTTGAGTTACACTCTAGATTCACGTTGCCGTGATCATGCCGTGACCAGAGTACTAACTCTCTGGTCGACACCTCCGTGTCGCATGAGAGAACTATTTAATAGTTCCCCTTCCTATCACCTACCCTGCCCTCATGTAGGGGCACTGAGTTACCTCTAATCTACTGGAGGTAGACCACTCATTCAGGGTGGTCTTCCTCCTCTATACTTGAGTCTTTGACACACACCCTCCCCTCCTGTGTTGCGTTACAAACTTTGACTCATGGTTGTGACGCAAGAGGTTTCTAAAAATTAGTGTATCTAATTTTTTTGTCAAAGACTTCTGATAACTTGGGTTTGGGTATCCCAATAGACTTCTACTCACTATTGTCACAGTGTAGTATCACTTTACTTGGCTATAGCTGATCGCCACAAACTTGTCAGGTTGGCGTGAGCCCTCTTCTCAATCACAATATTATATAATTAGAGGTTTGTCTGAACCGGACCGTTGTCTTATAAGACCTGCCCTCAAATAGTAAATTAACTCACTACCCATACAAAGTTGACTTTCTTAGGGTCAACCCATGAATTGCTTCATGTCCCCCATATAATATTAAACAACCCTTGCACAAGCTGAGTGCGACAGGCTTTACCTATCTCGCTTCCGCGTGTAAAGTTATCTTTCACTGTTAAGTTAGTGTTGCGTTGTCTATTGTGTCCCCTGACCCGAAGTTATATCCCTTTGTTCTAAAAAATGGATGTACTTTACCTGTGTGTTTTCCTGGTTGTTTGCGTGTTTGAATCTATCTATTAATATAATTTAACTTCTAACACATGTGTCTGTCTATAACTATGTATGCAAGTTAGTTTTCAAGTGCCATAATTCGGTTAAATGTGGCCACAAACAAGTGTATAACACTAATTCGTGACTACGTTTCCGTCATATTAGACTTAAAATACTCTAAGGTTTTACTCTAAACTACACACAGACCATTTAAGACAGCACATTACAACATTGAAAACAAACGCCCGACGCAGACAAATAATAAAAAGTTGCGCTGAGCGGCAGAAAAAAATCCGCTGGCTGCCTTCACTCTCATTGTATATTTACCATTTTCTCTCACTTTCACACTTCTGTCACACATCTTTTATTCTCACAATTATTTAACTCTTTCACTACCAAACAAAAACTGGGCTGTGACCAAACAGAAATTTATGGCAGAAAATTGGAACTAGGGGTGTGTTACAATAATGCTTTTAAAATGGTTAAGATGGTAGCAGATCTATTGTATTACATATCAAATTAAAGAGGATTGCACAAGGAACATGACAGGGTTAATAATTAATTGATAGGTTACAAATATTATGACAATAATGAGAGGTTTAATAATAACAACTGAAATTAAAGAGGTAAAAATTATTTTAAAAACTGCACTTATAAGGTGTTTTCTACACTCCTATACTGCTAATCATGTTTAATTTACTGAATAATCAAACAAACACCAATTGTCTTCAAGAATATAAACAGTATTGCTCATTAAAGTAACCCAAAAAGAAGTTTTGGTTCATATTCTGAACCATGTCTTTTTAACAAAAAATGACAAAAAATAATGGCTGAAATCTGGAAGGTGGGGTCTCTCACAGTAAAGTTATGAAAATGGTTAAAATTGTAGAAGAAATGTTGTATTATATATCAAAATAAAGGGGATTGCACAAGGAATATGTTGGTAGGAGAATTTCTGCTTTAGGTTGTAAATAAAATAAAAATAATAATATAATTTGTAAAATAATTGGACAAAAGTAGGTAAAAATAATGTAAACATTGCACTTAGAATGTGTTTTCTACACTCCTATACTGCTAATAATGTTTAATTTACTGAATAATCAAACAAACACCACTTGTCTTCAAGAATATAAACAGTATTGCTCATTTAAATCAACAAAAAGGAAGTTTTGGTGCATATTCTGAACCATGTCTTTGTCACAAAAATGAAAAAAACTAATGGCCGCAATCTGGAAGTTGGTGTATGTCGCAATAATGTTATGAAAATGGTTAGAATTGTAGCAGAAATGTTGTATTATATATCAAAATAAAGGGGATTGCACAAGGAATATGTTGGTAGGAGAATTTCTGCTTTAGGTTGTAAATAAAATAAAAATAATAATATAATTTGTAAAATATGTGGACAAAAGTAGGTAAAAATAATGTAAACATTGTACTTACCAAGGGGGCGTTGTTATCCAATATCATGATCACTGCTAATCCTGTTGAATTTACTGCACAAACAACACTTTTCTAAACTATAAATACAATTGCTCCGAATCAATCATCCGAAAAGAAGTTTTGCCGCAGATTCTGAATCATGTATTTTTCTTTTTTCAGACAAAAGTTAGGAGAACACTTGGCAGATTTACATTTAATTGTCATGTCTGTTTGTTTTTATTTACTATATGTGGCAGTCTATTTGTGATAGGCTGCAAAGCAAACTTTGGCGCACAAGTCTGGTCTATTAGTGCAGCCGGAGCAAACAAAAGATGATATGTGTCGTTTAGTTCGAGTGCTACAAAAAACACAGTCTCTATTGACACCGACAAATTCTATTATTTATATTATATTATTTCTATTATAATTCATTAAATTAAATGCTTGGCTCATGTAAATCTTTCGGCATAATTTCCTGCAACAGACTGAAATTCTTCGGCAGGCAGAGTGTCAAACTTTCAGGAATACTCTGAGCTACTTTGCGATGAGCACTTTCCTTTACTTGAAATCCTTCTATAACAATTTTTATCCTCCTTTCTCTGTTTGCCATATGGAATGTAGGATGTGAGCATTGATCTGTGCAATTTCAAAGATCTAGTAGTAGATCTTCTTCCACCACTTAATGGTTTTCCTATCATGGATATTATAATATCCAACCATTTGGTCCATTCTGTCGCAGCCATTCATCGCCGTGTTATTTTCATGGAGACCATCTTCGGCTTGCTTTGCGGTTTTCGCAATCCACTCTCAACAGTTCTAACTACAGACTTTGTAGAGACAACAATGCATGTTTGTTTTTTAGCTTTATTTAGCCCTTCCACCAAATAATCATTTCATCAATGGACACATTTTCAAATGGGTAAAATGCTTCCTGGATATTCTTCAGAATCATGTCAACAAGAGGATCAATTTTTTTTTTTTTTTTTTTTTTTGTGTGGGTACCCTCAGGTTGACATACATGAAACATGGTGTGATAAATATATTATAATTTTCTAATTGATTACTGGGAAACGTAGTGGCAGTGGCATACCAAGGAGTATATAAATGTGCACTTGTACACCAGTAGTCTTTGATACATGGTCTTGGATCAAGTCCCATAGCAATAATGACAGACGTAAACTTCAGCCATTCGTGCTTCGTTGTCAAACACTCAGCTGTTGACGAACATTCACTGGTTTTTCTTTATCACCACGTGCTAAAACTTTAGACACAACTAAAAATTCTTTCTAAATATTCACTGATAAGGGAATCACTATTGTTTAAAACAGTTATAAACAATAATCTAGCTTGATCTCAAGTCATACTACGTGGACGCAAACTGGTGGGCGTTTCCATTGTGAAAAAACAAATTAACACTACCTTAAAACTGAAAATTCACAAGAATCCAAAATTATAAAACGAATGACCGCACCAAAATGGCGTAGAGATCTTTCGGCTGTACGACTTTTTAGTTTACTGTAACTTAAAATTCCGAAACGGAGCAGAAATATGTGAAATAAACCACTGATCATTTTGTGGCACTAAAACGGCGGACTGCCATCTCGGGAAATACATCGTGCCCATAGATGGGATCACGGTAGCGAAAGAGTTAAAAACCTTGAAGTGACACTGTACAAGTTTAGCTCAGTTTGAAAAGAGTTGAGCTTCATGACTGTGCTTAAGTTACTGCACGAGTCATGTATTTACAAAGTATTTACATGGATGAAACAGGGTTGATAGATTATACCTTGATATTATTACACACTATATTCTATATAAATACTAATACTAATTCTCTAACTATCTATATTCTCTTTTGTTGTACAAAATTTATCTAATTTAAGGGAAGTAATCCAACTATCTAAAAAGATGAAAATGATGTGAGATGAGTTATGTATCTTTATGAGATGGGTAATGTAAAATGTAAGAAAAATTCTAAATAATGTTTTTAATGTTTAAATGAAAAAATATAATGGATAATGGATATTTTTAACTACATGGTATAAATGATGTATGTTTCTAAGTATAATCTTTTTATTCTATAAAATATAACCTAATTTTAGTTCTAAATGATAAGGTTGTTAAAGTGTTCATAAAGATGGAATGAAATAAAATGAAATTAACTGACTACATGGTGTTGTTCCTATTTAAGCTTCTTTATCCTAATCTTTAATTAGCTGTTATTAAGTTTAAATAGTATCCTAATCTCTTTTTATTCTAAGTAAGTGGGTAAATTACTGATTTATCTAACCTAAAAAAAAAATCTCTTATATTGCCTAAATCTAATCTAACTCTATATTAAAGTAACTAACCTAACTATAATTTACCACTATCTTAAAACCGTTATATTACATATCACAATAAGTATATATACATGATGTCATTCTTCCTCAGGTTAGTGGTTGCCATAACGTATAGAAATTACTTTCGTTGGCATAGTTTATATATACACACTTATACTGGGTATGCTATCTACATTACACAGTCATACTTGTGTCCTATGGGTATTCTTACACTCGTTGAGTCTGCTGGTGTCGTAGACAAGTATCTTCATGTCTGTTATTTTACAATGTTCTGACACTGTTCTGATATGAGTAACACAGGTGATTCACCGGAGCACAAATGGAGCATAGTAAGTAACGAGCTGTCTATGTACACACGGTGATTTCACTGTTCTTGGCGCACAGTTGTCATTCAGCTGTCTACGGACACATGGTAGTTCACTGTTCTTAGTACATAGTTCTGATCCTGATGTCTATGTACACAATAGTATAATCTACACAGGATACGTTAAATGTATAGTAAATGAACATTTCTTAACCTACCTATTCGTGTGGAATATCAGGTATTTCTACCTCAGATGGTCGACTAAGGGTATCAGCAAGGATGTTGTCCCTACCCTTAATATGCTCTATACTAAAAGTATAATTCTGTAATATTAATGACCACCTATAGATGCGGTCATTCTTATGTACCCCACTTTGTATGACCGTGATCGGGGAGTTGTCAGTCTGGACCACAAAGTGATTACCCGCCAGAAATCGATGCAACTTCCTCACCGAATAGATGACGCTTAGGGCTTCCAACTCTGATATGGAATATCTGGACTCAGCCGGTGTGATCTTGCGGCTCACGTAGCAAATCGGATGGAAGATGCCATCATAAAACTGGCCTAGTACTGCAGCGATGGAAATCCTGCTGGCATCTGTCCTAAGATAATAAACGAGCCTCGGATTAGGCAAGCGGAGGATTGGTACATTACTAAATAGAATTTTCAATTTTGACAATGCAGAAATTAATAATGCATCTTTAACATCCAATTTTACTGATGCTTTTAAAACATTTGAAAATACACTTGTAATTTCAGCTAAGTTCGGTATGAACTTGCTATAATAATTTACTAAACCCAAAAGACTCCTGACCTGCTTCTTTGTTGTAGGCATGGTCAGGTTCATAATTTTGGTAATAATTCTACTGTCAGTTTTCAGTTGTCCTTGTGAAATGACATGACCCAAAAAATCAATTTCTTGAAGGCCCAATTCGACTTTGCTCGGTTTGACCGTGAGGCCGAAGAGTCGCAACCTATCAAAGACATGTCTTAGTTTCAGTAAGTGTGTTGTCCAGTCCTCTGTATGGACACAAATATCATCTATATAGGTCACCGTATTCGTCACTCCATGTAGCAAATCTCTAGTTAAGCGTACGAAAGTGGCAGGAGCATTACAAAGTCCGAAAGGAAGAAATCGCCACTCGTAAAGACCTAGAGGTGTTGAGAAAGCAGTCAGATGGATAGATTGAGTCTGCATAGGGACCTGCCAATATCCCTTAGTAAGGTCTAATTTAGAAAAGATTTTGGAGGTGGACATGTCAAGAATAAGATCTTCGCAGGAAGGAATTGGTTCTGCGTCGATCTTTGTGACATTGTTGAGTTTTCTATAGTCCACACAAAGACGAATGGTAGAGTCTTTTTTCTTGACTAGGACGATTGGAAAGGAGAACTCAGATGTAGATTTTTGAATGATTCCACTAGCTTCTAAATTAAGAATTTCCTTATTTAGATTTTCCCTATAGCTAAGTGGGATAGAGTACGGCCTGCACTTGATAGGCTTCGAGTCCGAAAGAAGGATGGAGTGCTCGATTCTGTCCGTCCTACCTGGAATGTCGGAAAATATGTCCTTATATTCAGTTACTAATTCTATTATCTGTCGTCGTTGTTCTCCTGTCAGTCCTGTTTCTAATCGTATACAATCTAATGTAGCAGTCTTGTCTACAATTGGAACGGGTAGTTCCATCCCGTCGTCGTCTACCTGATTCAGTACGGTTGTGGTGCTAAGTGTGTTTTCTGTAATCTCACTAAGTGTATGCATATCGTCGGATTTGCCAGTCTCGCTAACTAGTGTAGTTGCGTTGTGTACGTCTGTCGTCTCATCCATAGGTGTGGGTGCATTGTGTTCGTCTGTCTCTAATTCTGTCTCTTGTCGTGAAAAGTAGGGTTTCAACATGTTGATATGAAATATCTTTAAGTGTCCGTTTATCGATATTTCATAGTCGACATCCGAAATTTTTCGTACCACTTTGAATGGCCCTTGCCATGAGGTCAATATTAGATTTTGTTTGTCTGGAAGTAAAAGAAGTATGTCTTGATCTGGTTCAAGAGTAATAGTTATAGCACCTTTGTTGGGACTGTGATGTTTGAGGATATCTGCACTGTTCACTGGAGTTAGTCCATTTTCCTCCTTCCAGGCGGATATTTCTTCATCTGTGCAGTGCCTTAGCTGGGGTAGACACCCAAGAATTAAATCAGTACAAGGGTTGTCTAGTATTGCACAAGTAAAGGTACCAGAAAGGAATGGGGTGTTTATACGGGCTCTTGCCAGAGGATAGGTTTCTATATTACCAGAAAAAGTACGGCATTTTACAGAGTCACCAGTATAATCCTTTGGATTAACAAGTTCCTTTTTCACACCAATAATAGAGCTCCCACTGTCAAGCAAACATCGGCATGGCTTCTCATTGACCATTGCAGAGTGAAACAATAGATTGCCTCTGGAGGCTACAGTTGCATTTGCATTCTCCAAGGAGGATGTTACAATATGCCCACATGTAAGTTTGCCGTCTGCATGAAATTGGTGACATCGCTCACAATTGTCAAAGCTTAATACATCGTTTACACAACAAACATCTTCAGATTGATTCAAAGGTAATACATTCTCGATATCACACTCAGTCTCACTACCACTGTCAGAAGATGTATCAATCAAAATAGCATTGTTGGCCTTCATTCTTTGGCGGCCCAGGCACTTATTGGAATAATGCCCGTAGCTAGAACAGAAGAAGCATTTGACTGCACGCCTGTATGCAGTTCTTTTGTTTTGTTGCTTCTTAATGACCGTCTCCAGATGTGCAGGATAGTTTGGTGATTTATCACACATAGAATAAGTATCATGAAAAAGTTGACAATAGACACATTTTGATACTTTCTTATCTTTCTTGTCGACTCTATGAAATGGTTTTCTATTACTCTGATAGTTTTTAGGTTGGTCCTTTACAAAAGAAACTATTTCAGAGTCACTATTTGATGTCTTAAAAATATCTCTGTTTGAAGAAAAATATGCCGAGCCTTTCTTTTCAAACTGTTCTATGGTCTCAATGTCTGACTGCTGCAAGAATTTAGCGAAAGGAGATGGTATTGTGGATATGACTTTATCCATGGCTATTAAGTTTTTAAGTTTATCAAAATCCTTTCCTATTTTTGATGCACTAAGCCATCTATTTAGTACACTTTGGACATTTGAGACATAATCGATAAAGGTCTCGGTTGGCTTAGGTTTTAAATTGGAAAACTGTACTTGATACCCAGGGGCATCAAGTAAGAAATGTTGCATTATCCTATCATGGGTGTACTGATAGTTAGATCTAAGGTCAGTTGGTATAGATTCTATTACTTTAAGGGGCTCCCCACTTAAGTTCTTCATGTAGATCATGGCCCACATATCGATTGGTACTTCGTGGTACTTTAGTTGATACTCGACATTTTCTGTCCAGGCTGATATAGAATCTTCTTTACAGAATGGTTTGATAATGTTTTTGTACTTATTGAATTTATTTTCTTCTTGCTGACTTTTTAGTTTTGTAGCAGAGATCTCTAAGTGTGAATCTACATCCATACCTTTCATCTTTAACTGTGTCTCTGATTCAACTTGTATTTGTTTTTCTTTCACTCTTGCCATTTCATCTATCTCTTTTTGCTTTAATTCTTTCTCTTGATCCAACTGTTTTTGCTTAATCTCCTTATCTTGTTCTAATTGTTTGTGTTTTAATTCTAACTCCTTTTGTTTTGTTATTTCAGCTAGTTCTACAATCTCTTTTTGGTGTTGTCTTTCTTGTTCTGCAATCTCCTTCTGATGTTGTCTTTCTCGTGCACGTTCATCTCTCTCAGCATCTTTTGCTTCTTTAAATTTCTGATCAGCATATTGCTCTAAGTCCTTTCCTGTGTATTGTAATTCCTTGCCTGCTTTTATGAAGTCAGCTAAAGTTGCCATGTTGTTGGGAGATTAGCTAGATTTGATAGGCACTTAAATATTTACTCACTTATTTATCTTAGATATGTTATGTTTCTAAATCCCTGAGCACAAAAAAAAATTGTACTCTTAGTTTATAACCTGAAATACAGATCACCAAAAAATATGCTAATACATCACACGCTGAAAAAGAGATGCATTATTAATCATATTGCATGCAAAATCATTTGGGTATACTCATCTTAATTTTCCAGATCAATCATGTACACTCGTTTGGCACCTCAGGTCTATTAGTCTGGCAATACCGCACACAGCTTGAGTAATGCTTATCACCAGCTGTTGTTCACCCTGGTTATCAAGAGCATCAACAATTAACCACTTGCAAACGATATATAATTTTAGACAATTATACAATTAAATGCCCCAGGACAAAAAAAAATGTGGTTTAAATAATATTAAATGTCACTGTCCTGTCTTCGTTCTAACGTATTTATGCCTTCCCTATCTCTATCTGTTTAATCTATGGAAGTGCTGTGCAGACTGCGTCTCATTTGCTCCGCAGAAGTAGTGCCATCACGACGGTAACAAATAGAAAAAATATGAAAATAATTAAATAAATGCTTTGAAATAAATATAAAAGTAATAATAATGTTTAAATAAGTAAATATATTGAATAAGTAACTATTATAAACAAATAATGTTTGATATAAGTCAACGATTCAGGCGAGCAGCCGCTTTGCGATTTGTCAACAATCAGACGCTGACTGCAACTGGCGTAACGCAGCTGTTTGTCAGTCACGATATGTCAGAGGCGCAGCGCTATTTTTAGCTTGGAAAAATAGATAATTTTCTCGGCTCATTTTTGTGTATTGCTCCGCCGTGAATCATATTTGACAAATAATCGTAAATAAATAAGTAATTATAGAAATAAATGATACAAAACTATAATAATGATACTTACAAATGAGAAGAAAACATGTTCATAAGCACAAAATAAGTAAATAAGCACAAATAAATGTAAATTGGTCACGATGGACACAGCTCGCACCTTGCTCTGTCTGCACACGCCATTGTCACTAACACAAATTAAACCTGTGATTATCTAGCCGTTATTCTATTTTAGAGCCGTGGGTGAGTGTTTTGGCTTGAACAATTGTCCAAGCCACACTTCTGACACCACTTTATCCTAGCCTGTCAGCAACCGCTGTCACAGGCATTCTAGGATACTTCTCTCGCACCACACAAAAGACTTGCTAGTCGTACGAGAGGAATTGGTCACACATTTTATTGCCACTGGCTCTTTGTATCACATCAATGTACAACAAACAGTCGCTAACAAATCACACAAGAATAAATGCACAGAACTTCCTATCCCTAGTCGTTTCCTAACCCTATCGCTAATCTATCTACTCGGCTAACGAAACAAGCATCGCTAAGCGATGTTATCACTCTGAAGTCTGTGTCCCGTCTGATTCTACTCCACGTGCTGTTCACACAGTACGCGGAAGGACTCAGGGCGCACTACGGCTTTTTGCGTGCGGCCTCATTTAGCACGCTCGAGTAGTGGCCTTTCTTGAGTTACACTCTAGATTCACGTTGCCGTGATCATGCCGTGACCAGAGTACTAACTCTCTGGTCGACACCTCCGTGTCGCATGAGAGAACTATTTAATAGTTCCCCTTCCTATCACCTACCCTGCCCTCATGTAGGGGCACTGAGTTACCTCTAATCTACTGGAGGTAGACCACTCATTCAGGGTGGTCTTCCTCCTCTATACTTGAGTCTTTGACAATGCCCTGAGGCTTATTGGGTAAATATATATCATATTTTTAAAGACCACAAAATGTGGGTTGTTGTTTTTTTTTTTGCAATTGCTTTGAACTTGAGCACAATCCACACAATTTCTACTACTATTTGTTGTTGCTACTAGCAGTGAATACATTGGATTGATTTTACATGAGGGTTAGCTTTTCCTAATTACCAGTGTCCCTCCTCATCAGGTGAATGCTTCTCCGACTTCAGAGAATGGATCTATTTAAAACTCCCTTCTGAAACATCTTTGCACTTTCTCACTATATTCTCACAATTCCACAATTGCAGTGGCACTTTAGGATGAATTTCATCTCTTCAAAACTGAATCTCCCTCCGGCCATAATCATAATCAGTTACACCTGTAACAGAAAAATATTTTATGAATTGTGGGCTGTACTTATGTGTGTACATTTTTAGACACCCTGTATGAGGGTGTGCATGCATGTGTGTGTGTTATGGTTATATATATATAGCGTTGATTTTGATGGTATGAGGCAAATGTCATGATGACCATCTTTTGGGATATCAAGGGCCCTATATTGGTGCATTTCCAGGAAAGTGGTGAAACTATATCTAGTGGTTGATACAGTGACGGGATTGTGAACAAATTGAAGTCAGTGATGCGATCAAAGGTAATGGAGGCTTTGGAATTGGTTTAAGGCCACACGCAAATACTGTTTCCTAACATTAACAAGCTAGTGGCCACGTGGACTAAGTGTGAAGCCAGGCAGGGGGACTGTGTTGAGAAATACACACACAAAAACTTCTGGTTAGGACTATTGTGAAAAAGTTATTCATAAAAATCCTGTTACTTAATATTTCGCCTAGTGTGTGTGCACGCATGTACATGTGTGCTTGTGCACGCACACACACAGACCCACACACACAAAGTGGGAAATCATGGAGACACCACACCATGCTGCACTTTGTACGACTTGTTCCCACATGACTCTTGCAATCATTTTATCTGCCCGACACGTTTTTTGTCATCCTATTTTTCTTTCTCCTTGGATTGTTCCACTAAGTATACTGTTGGACAAGTTATAGCGAGTCACAGGCCGTCAGCATGTTTGCTATGAAAGTAAAAATAATAATAAGGATTCTTTTACAATCCTTCAGGAGGAGGCGGCATATGGTGCTAAACCCATATTTGTATCAACTAAATGACAGTCAGTGGCTGGTGTTGTCAGGGTCACACCAGCCACCTCTGCTCCTCCAGATATTTCCTGGTACCAGTTTTAGGCTGGCTATGAAGTATGAGCCAAGGTCCCTTTTTATAATCTACATGATGTGGATTCAAACCAAGGTGAGTACCAAGCCACAACATTATCACAGCTTCCACTGTTTGTTGTGGATAATCTTAACCATATTCCACATGTCTGACAGATATGAAGCTGTTGTATTCTCAAACTGGGGTGGATAAAAAGCCGACTGTGTTCCTCTTCAGTGATGATCAGGCAGTAGAGAAGAGTTTCTTTGAAGACGTGAACTGTATCCTCAGCAGCGGTGAGGTAGCAAATCTATACAAAAATGAGGAACTTGAAGAGGTTAGTTTGCAATTATAACATCCATTATTATCACCAACCATCACACATCTTTATTGTCAGTCTGCTACAAGGACAGTTACTTACATGCCCTTCAGCTTGTGCTAGGCAAGACTGACCAGCTTTAACAGTAGTGTGTTAATCATCATCATCATGTGCTCTACCTGCTGACCTATATATAACCTCCAACATATAACCTCCAATACATATTCCCAACCTCTCTTTGATCTCTTCTCTTATTACTTGGCTTTAGAAAGAGAAGAGATCTGGTGACAAAGCTCACCTTTGCCATATTCATTGCTTTATCTGTTCATAATTGCCCATATTTTACCCATTTTTTGGTGCTCTCACTCACTTTGAACTCAAGCGTAGTCCACACACACTACTTCTAGTAGTGCTGGACTGAATTTTGCTTGTGGATTAGCTTTTCCTAATAACAGTGTCCCCCGCCATCTTCCGACTTCAGAAGTACTTGTGATTTACGTCCCCAAGACAAGGACAACAGGTCACCATTTTAGTCCAATTGTCTGGTGTTGGGGTTGAACCCCTTAATTCGGCATCAGCACACTAGATATTTAAAAACATCTATTCACTACTACTTGTGTCCAGTAAAAACATTTTTACTTGTCTTAGATCTTTCCCATCAGTATTATTATCATTCAATAATTTGATCGCTTTGTGTTTCATTTTGTAAAATGCTTAGATATGATCTTTACACTTTGAGCATATGTATTTCTGTGTGTCTATTCATCTCTCTGTTAGTGTGTATAATGAAGTGTTTGTACCTTTATCTTCCACAAATTCATACATATCTTCACAAATTTCCTTTTTTATTTTCCTTCTTGTGCTTCAAAGTATCAGTGCTACCAAATAATACCTCTCGCAATCTCAAAACCATTATTACAGTAACAACATAATTCTAACTGATTACAAAAGTTGTATAACTGCTTCCTAATAACAAGCAGACAAGCTGAGAAACATCTAATGGTAATTGACATATAGTTTTTGTGAAAAGTACAAAGAATACCAAAGAGGGACAGAAAAGGGCAATTGAAACAGTTCTACAAAAAACAGTTAAAAACTGTAAATTGATTAGAGAAATTAAATCTAGACAGTCAAGATTTTGCTTGCTATGTTATGAGGTGGAGTAAACAAGAAAATTTAGTGACAACTGGCAACATTAATGAGAAGAGAGCAAGCAGAGGGCAAAGAGATAAATACCTCAATGGCTTGACTAAATGGCATAATCAAGACAAGAACACAGACCTAATCCAAGACTCAGTTATTGTGTGAGATGGTGAACCATGATTGCCAAAGTTTATCAGCATGGCACATGATGATGATGAACAGCTCCATTCATATATTGTAGGAAATTGATCTGTTCCGTGACACTAAATATGAAATATGACTTCTGAAATGCATAACTAGGTGTGACGTACGTCCCTTGAAAGAGGAATAAAGAAGAAGAAAGTCAGTCAGGCTTGTTTATAGTGTGCAACCGCGTCACCTGTTTATGCATTGTAACAGGACCAGTATGGGTCTAATTCTCTTCATCTTCTAGGCACTAAGATTTTCACTTTGTTCTATTGTAGTTTCACACTGATTATCTGGGAATGTTGTTATATTTATTAACTTATTTTAACTTGTTCCATCCATTAACTCTTTACACAACTTAAACATTGTTGGAAATGTATAGTTTAATGCATTATTTCCCTAAAATATTTTACCAGATAGTGCCCATTTACTTTTAAAATAGTGGAGTTTGCAATTTAAAAATTATTGCATGTCCTTTACAGGGGTTCACAATCAGCCTCAGCATTTTTTGGCTGTTTGTAATTTACTAGACAATTTTTACATTCAGCAGTTTGGAGTTTGCAATATCTATAGATATTTGCCATTCTTTTTGTCATTTTTATAGGAAACTCAGATATCAATGGGTTGCACAAATTCAGAGATGCTCAGAGTCCAGTTCTAACAAATTTTTGTAATATCATTTGCTGTTTTATTTCAGATGAAAAATATATTGTCTGCAGAAATGATGAAAGAAGGATTAGACGAAAACATACACAACGTTTATAGTTTTCTTATAGACAGAGTGAGAAGCAACTTACATGTTGTGCTCTGCATGAGCCCATTGGGAGAGGAGTTCCGGTAGGTAGACTGTTGTAGTGCCTGTGTGTTACCAGGTCCCATAACACTGTAACATACCATGCATGTCGTCAGAGGACTAAGGAGGATTAGCACAAGACTCACCACCTAATCCCATAGAAAGCTTTAGTTACGAAATCTAACCAATCATGAACAAGTATACAAAGGGCTTGGCATGAATGGGTTAAGAGCTGATGTTGATTGGACGGTGAAAGGCAGAGTAAAAGTGTTGTGCCTGATCATCTTTGGCTTTGTTTCAGTCTGAGCACAGTCAAATTAGCATGTTCTTTATCTGTATCTGCCATATTAATTCATCTGCAGGCTTTACCTAGTGGTATAGAGGATTTTTGTTTTTATTTTGACACAGTCAATGCCTTGATAGACAAACTAAGACAAGTTAAAACAGCCCTCTTTTAGGGTGCTACTTTTTGTTGTAATGTTGCTCATTTGTTTTGAACTTTGACTATACACCTAGCATTCCAAAATCAATTAACTGTATTGATCAGCTGTTCATTTATTCTGTTATCACATACAGGGAAATCCTGACACATATTCATCATCATCATCATCAAGTGCCCTGCCAGCTGGCGTAGGCGTTCATGGCTCTCCATAGATCTCGGTCTTTGGTTTTCTGGATCAACTCTGCTGCTGATATTCCTCCGTGCCACAGTCTCAATCCATCCAGCATCATTTCTCTTGGTCTGCCTCTGCCTCTCTTCCCCTCGATCTTTCCAGTTGTCACGTTGTTCTCCAATGCCTCTCTTCTCATCACGTGACCGAAGAAAGATGTTTGTCTCTGTCTTATTGTTGTATATAATGTTCTAGTTTCATTAGCCTGTTTCAGGCAGTCGTCGTTAGTTATTCTGGCAGTCCAAGGAATTCGCAACATTCGTCTCAGGAACCACATCTCTGTTGCTTCTAATTTCTTCTTAATTTGTTCATTTACATTCCAAGATTCACTGCCATACAGCAAAACTGGTTCTATATACAAGTAAACTGTCATTCTGGTAGCAACATTTCAACCACTGCTGGACCGGCTTTGATCTGAGAATTTGTTTGAGCATTTAGACATGCCACTTTCTCCCTACCTTAAAAAAAGTTAGTTGCACATCATTTACAGGACGTAGCAGTCAACTCCAGCATTTTTTGGGCTGTTTGTGATTATTGTGCAAGTTTACGTTCAGTAGTTTGCCATTGCTTTCTGAACAACCGCCACTCCTACCATTGTATGAAAACCAATGCAAGGCAGTCTGCTTTCAAATCACCTACAGCTGTGTTTTGAACATGGTATGTGGGATTAAAAATTTCGTCCGTAACCTCTTCACCACAGAGCCGACCTCTCCCAATGTGACTTGCACAAATTGTCCCCATTAAATGCCAGGTTCAGAATGAGTGCCTTGCTCAATCACTAAACTGTATTATCGTCTGGTTTCCCATCTCATCTATTCACAGGATTTACACATTCATGTAAGTCATTCATGCATCACCAACACAACCCGTGGTGGTGGTGGTGAGTAAGAACACTCAAATGGCTCGTAACCCAATCACAGAGGTGAACTTCTTGACTGTATATTTAGCTAAACTTACAAAGTAATTATTACAGTATCAGTATTTTCTTAACTGATTAAGTGCCATGGGATTAAACGACTTCCCATATCTGCCATGGGCTTATATACAATAGTTTTCCTTATGCAACTACCTTAAATTGTATATATATATAATACAACATGTCTGCCATCATATTAACAACTTTTAAGTCATAACTGTGATACACTCTACTTCCCATTTTCCACCATTTATTTTTATTAGGTCCAAACCAACTTTTTGTTGGGCACTGAATCTATTACCAGAATAATTTCAACAGAGAATAATTAAAATATCACTGTTTTCTTAATGCCTTAATATGTTCCCTATTGAAGATGGTTAGAGTATCAATATGTTCTTCATGTTGTGTTTAATACTGCTTAGAGTATCAACATGCCTTTCATATTTGTTTTCTATGCATGGCACACATCTAAATGATCAATTTGCTGTTTGTGTTTTTGCCCCTTATCCGAGAAGAATAGGCATCAACTGCATTAACCAAAGATTGGAGAGGAGTATGCCATCCTTGTTCCAGATAGATCATACATCTGTTTAGGTAGCAGTGTGGATACAGATGAGGGAACAGAAAAATAAATTAAAATAAGAATGCAAAATGCCAGAGAAACTTCTATAGCACTAGGACATTTCTGGAAGTTAAAAGAAAATAATTGTAGAACCGAACTTACAGCATTAAATCAGTACTACTATATAGATAAAAAACATGGAGGATGAAATGACTTAAACAGTTACAAATAAACAACATTCATTCATTCATTGATCCTGTACAAAATATAAGGACTAAAATGGTATGGGAGAATCCCCAATGTTGAGCTCATGAAGAAAACTAAACAAATACCACTGAATCAAGAGGTGATGAACAGACAATTGTGCTGGAAAGGACACACATTGAGAAAACCTGAGAGTAACATAACTAGAAAGTGTCTGAAACACTCATAAGGCAAACTTTGTCTGAAACTCATAGGGCACATGAAATAGACAGAAACCTCCTTTCTGTATTTTGAAAACCGAATCCAGTCCACACCATAAATCAAAGCAGGTTCGCAAGAGCCAGAGGCGACCATCATAGCCTGTGAGCAGCTTCACAAACTCCCAGAAGAGAAATCAGAGAGAGAAGTCACTTTCACTGAGTTTTGTAATGAGAGACAGGGCCCCATGAGATATGGATACCTAGCCTTCTCAGATAAAGACATAGGAATCTCATGCTCAAGTTTTGTTTGTTTAAATCATGTGGCAGTAGAAAATTGCAAAGAGTAGGCCATAAGGTCGCAGTCATGGCAGAATTTTGAAAGACCTATCTATTGGTAAAATGAACCCAGTACCCTAGATGAAATATATATATAATAAAGTAAAATTTATAAATACATGCCATGAATTAGTTATGATGAACTCCCATTAAGATAGGAGCAAAGAAGTAATATTTTTGGATGCCTAAGATTTATGAACAGTCAGCACATCATTGAGAAAATGCTTGATGACCACGGAGATAAGGTTTTATAAAAATACAATGTTAAGAACTCCATAGGTAGAAGTATATTCACAAAAAAGAACAAGTATCACACACTTTGAACAAATATAATGGGGGAGGGGGGGGGGGGGGAGACTTCAATGTGATGAGTTGTTGGGGAAGAGACACTGTAAGACCTGGAGAGAAGAGAAGATCCTTGACAGCTTGATATAGTAGCACTGAGAAACATTTGATTCAGAAATACGTGAAAGTACTCAGTGCGTGAGGCTGTGGACACACATGATGATCCTGTGCCGTATGACATGAACTATGTCAAGATTACTTTTTTGTATGTTCACTCACTTTGAACTCAAGTATAGTTCATACACGTTGTCATAAGTCGGGATGCCCCACCGGCTAGATGTAAATATTTATTCACTGGCGAGCAACCCTAAATAGTCAGAAACTGACTAGGGACAAAATCTATATGGCTGAACTACAGATTAAGCCCTGAATATCCAACGTACAGCTCTAAGTGGCTCGTTACAAAATTGAAATGAACTGAGCTGAATATTCGCCAAGGTATAGGAAAGAGAAGGTTAGCTTAAGATAGATGTTTTAAGTCTAAATATATTAGTATAGACGACTATCTCAGTACAGGTTTTCTCCCTGACTGCTCCTTTCCTTGGTGTGTAAGTGAACCCCCACCAATGTACACACACAACACGTATGCACAATTGGAATTAAAATATAACGACAGAACTATGAGTTACAATACTACAACATTTATTTGCTAATCATAACAATAGACATAGGATGATTGTCAATATGAGGATGATGAAATTATATTACATATTGATATTGATGACAAACATTACGTAACTTTACTTGTTACTCCATCTATCTGGATCTGTGGTCCAGATCCCCACTCTCCAGTAGACACACACAAAAGAACAGCTTGCCGGTATTCTAACGATCCTGTCAGTCCTGACACTCCTAGTCAGTAGTCTCTAGTCTTGAGATCTATAACATAGGTGCTCCTTGTGAGAGCTTGAAAGAAAGTCGAGAATGTGTTATATCAGTTCTACATCAGCGCAATCCTAATTAAAACATATCATAACACAAACATATACAATGACCAGTCTGGCCAAGTTTATCTTCCAGCTCTACTATGTTCACCATCCTCCTTCTCCCTACTGTCTTTAGTCTGGGACGGGCTTTTCAATTGTCTCACACGCCTGTAATGATTACATTTCTGCCGCCCCATGTCCATGTCGCTAATACAGAAATTCTGTGTCGTACAGCCGCTCCGTCCAATGTTAGTTTAGCAGCTCACAGGGTCGGTAAGTGTATTATAACAATGCCAGGTCATCCGGGCTTACAAGCCGTGACTAGTAGTTGTGCCAGGTTTCCATGCATTACCGTGGACGCACGCCCACAATACACTGAGGAAGTTTAGCACCATATACCCCATAACACTTGTGGGTACTGTCTGTACCATTACACCTCTGCTACAAATGCAATCGATGGTTAGTGTGCCAATGCGCACACCATAATATAACACGTCATATTGATAGGCTTGCATATGACAAATCAATATACCAAACATGAAATACACATAAAACATTAATTAAACTAGACATATTATGATACTTTAACATAATAGCATAATGCACTAGTTAGTTTGTAGGTATACGAAATGAGATGTATATACACAAAAAGAATATGTACGAAGCATATTCCTAGCATCGTATATTCATATGAAATTACACATACATACATCCAACATATCCGTAAACATTATATTACTTCAAGATAGACATCTAATGATACTCACATAATAGCATCAGGCATTATTAATGAGTACTAATATTGTATAGCTACAAAATGAGATATACAACAAGTCTAATTGAAGTGACCAAACAGACCAGCTATATTTGCTGAGCTGCCCGGTTTAATCACACTTAGTTACTGCTGTTGTAAGAATTAAATAAATAGTCAGTTGACTATATTCTGTACAACAAATGCACACACCAAAAGGCAACTAGGATAGTGTACAACGAAATGACAAGCATCTACCAAGACACCTAAAAGTCTACCCAGACAAGATCTGTCTCACATAAGGCTCTATTTCTCAGAAGAATAACACTTTAAAGCAATATGATATTGAACGCAGAACTTAGAAAGAACACTCAAGTAATCTATGACAATGATAGTTCTTGCAATAACCTAGATCAGATATAGACTGGAATTCAGTACATACGCCTAAAATACTTAGTTACTAAGAAATCTACATTTACTCTCTCTTCTCACCTGTTCTGAAGTCAAACTTAATCTAACCTAAACTAGGCTAGGGACCCTTATTTAAGCTTAGTCTAGCAGACAGTGTCTGAGACACTATTATCTCTTTGGCATTCCCGTCATAAATTCTTCTATTCTCCCGCTGACGGTAATTGCAATTATCCCCGCAACCTGGCCATCACACCTTGCTCCTCTCTGTCTGGTACAGTCTACAGGCCCCGTGTTAATTGTCTTATCAGATCTGTTTTCACACATCCCTGAGTCTGCCAGTCAGAGTGGGCGGGGCTTAGTTTACAGCCCTGGGGCTATTATCTCTCCCTATGTCAATGTTGTTCACACCTGGCGATTTCCTACCTGTGCTTATCAGGTGTCATGCCTGGTCAGTTTTAATTACACAGTCCATGGCCCCTTCATTGTTGATTCAGCATGTCTGGGTCAGCAGTTTCCCAAGGTGTATACTAATTATCTAGTTGCCCTTTTTACTTGCCATCTGCAAGCTTACGTCATGGCTAGAGGCTTTTTGTGAATAATCTTACCTCACGACTAGATAATTTTGGAGTAGTGTGATTAATTCATTCTTTCTCAATTTGGCCTCTCAAATTTGGAGACCGAGAAAAATATTCTGGGATGTTAAGGCGGCCAATTCGTGACACACGTGCTACTATTTATAATGCACTGGACTGATTTGTGTGTGTGGATTAGCTTTTCCTATAACCAGTGTCCCTCTCCATCAGGTTAACCCACTCTTGACTTCTGGGGTACTTGTACTTCACTCCCCAAGTCAAGGACGAGAAGTCAACATTTTAGTCCCAACTGACCAGTATAGGAGTTGAACTCGCTACCTCGGCATCAGCACATCGGAAGGTTAAGAGCAAGTGCTCTTATCCATTCGGCCATGCTAGTTTTCTGGGAAGAAG
Source organism: Cepaea hortensis (assembly GCA_963921405.1). Lineage (NCBI taxonomy): Eukaryota > Metazoa > Mollusca > Gastropoda > Stylommatophora > Helicidae > Cepaea > Cepaea hortensis. The sequence goes on from OY992883.1 coordinate 78,395,640, forward strand.
ATCATCTGCTAATCTGTATAACACTTGCTGCCTTTCAGAAACAGTATACGTATGTTCCCAGCCTTGGTGAACAATACGGCGATTGACTGGTTCCATGAATGGCCTGCAGAAGCTCTACTTGAGGTGGCAGATAAGTATATTTCTGGGATGGTTCTTGGCAACACGCAAGCAGTAAGTTGTGCTGATAATCTGCCAGTGTGTTTTGAACTTCTGCATTCTACTTCTTTTTTGTTTTTGTTTTTATAATGTCAAAACAATGAAATTCTACTTCTGCAGTCATACTCTGTCAGTATTTTTTTTATAGAGAATAACTTGTTGTCATACTCTGTCCATACTGTCACAGTTTGGTAATGAAGATACATACCCATAAGTAATAATAAGTACTGGACCCAATACACATGTTGGATATCTGGTGCTAACTTTATATTTTTATAGACCAAATGACACATGACAGGTGATGTGGGTCAGTATCACTCTGGTAGCTTTTACTTTCCAGAACAACTTCTGGTACAGATTTTAGGCTGGGTCATCCTAGAATCCCTTGTCCATTTGTAAAAGTCTGCCTCAGTGGCGATTTAAACACATGGCCACGGGCTGGAAGGCAAGCATACAAGCCACAGTGCTGCCTTGGCTCACAGATACATATACTTAATTGATTATGTGGTTGTTTCGGGATTTGAAATTTAAATATTGAGCACAACCCACTACTGGCAACGCCGATCGCATTCTGGTATGAACCTAAGGCCTATCCACGTCAATATGGAAGCACTATACTCGAGTTTCGCCCTCGTTTGAGCTCGTCAGTAGTGCATATCCATGACCGGATCCGGAAACAGTCCCGGATCACGCGTGTGAAGCGGGTGTGTAACCACGCGGCACACACTGGACACACCAAATTATGTGATGTTCTGTTGTGATAATTTGGTGTGTCCAGTGTGTGCCGCGTGGTTACACACCCGCTTCACACGCGTGATCCGGGACTGTTTCCGGATCCGGTCATGGATATGCACTACTGACGAGCTCAAACGAGGGCGAAACTCGAGTATAGTGCTTCCATATTGACGTGGATAGGCCTTAGGTTCATACCAGAATGCGATCGGCGTTGCCAGTAGTGGGTTGTGCTCAATATTTACATATACTTAAATATATAACCGGGAGTCTCCTTGGCAAAGTGTTCAAATCGTCTGACTCGAGCTCCGAAGATTGGGATTTTGATTCCAGGCCGCGTCCTTCGGTTTACGAGTGTATTTTTCTGAGGGTCATCGCTGAAGCTACGGAGCTCGTGCTTTGTCCGACGCTTTCTACGCTGCGGAAAGAGACTGAGCCATATGGGGTAAAACTTGGTGAAATGAAGTCAACCCTGTCGACTTTTAAGCGACTTTTTTAAAGCTAAAACTTTATCATGAGGAACCCACTGCTACAGATACTATCACATTGACGACTTTTCAGAAGTCTTTGACACAGGCTTGCTACAAGAACTTCAAGGGAGATAGTGACTTTACATACATGTACATGCTTGATCGTGGCTAGACATACATACACATGCATGCTTTTGAGCACTACATCACCTTGTAAAGTCATCTCTATCATACAGCAGATTATTTTAGGTGTTATCTCCCTCACTCCAGATTAGCTTAGATGTCACCTCTAGCACATGAGATTATCATGAAAGTTGTCTCCCTTACACCATATCAGCTTAGATGTCACCTCTATCATATGAGATTATCTTGAAAGTTGTCTCCCTTACACCAGATCAGCTTAGATGTCACCTCTAGCACATGAGACAATCTTGAAAGTTGTCTCCCTCACACCAGATTAGCTTAGATGTCTCCTCTAGCACATGAGATTATCATGAAAGTTGTCTCCCTTACACCATATCAGCTTAGATGTCACCTCTATCATATGAGATTATCTTGAACGTTGTCTCCCTCACACCAGATTAGCTTAGATGTCACATCTAAAATAAGATTATCTTGAATGTTGTCTCCCTTACACCAGATTTGCTTAGATGTCACCTCTAGCACATGAGACAATCTTGAACGTTGTCTCCCTCACACCAGATTAGCTTAGATGTCATCTCTATCATATGAGATTATCTTGAAAGTTGTCTCCCTTACACCAGATTAGCTTAGATGTCATCTCTATCATATGAGATTATCTTGAAAATTCACTCCCTTACACCAGATCAGCTTAGATGTCACCTCTTGCACACAAGATTATCTTTGAAAGTTGTCTTCATCACATGCTAAGTTATCTTGGATGTTATCTCCCTGACAACCATATTTTCTTGGATGTTATCTCCCTCACACACCAGATGATCTTATGCATTATCTCCCTCACACACTAGATAATTTAAGGCTTTATGTCTCCTGCACCAGATTAATTTAGACATAACCTCACACATGAGATTATCTTAAAAGTTGTCTCCCACACACACTAGGCTCTCATGTATGTCATCTCTCTCACACACTTTGTTATCTTGTATCTATCTCCATGATACCAGATGATCTTAAGCATCATCTTCCTCATATGCCAAATTAATCTTTCTCATGTATGAATTAATTGTTTATCTCATCTCCATGAGATACTTGAAGCAATGGCTTTGTTTTTATGTGATATAATTATAGACTAGGTCCATGCTCTGCATAGCTAGCACAGTAAATGACACTTTAAGAAAGGAAGTAAGCGACTGTATTTTTATTGCAAGTTAGCAGGTCACATGTTGACGATGATGTGTTGTTGCAGTAGTTAATAATACTTGAGCACCGCTGTGCTCATGAACAAGGTAATCTCAAGTGGATTCTGTCATACTCATTGTGACATGCTAGAGCCACACTGTTGCCTCCCCAAATCAAAGCACAGACAGCTAACTACTTTATATGGCTAGGTTCATGAAAGAAATTCACTCTCCACACTTTGAGCAAAGTTTTTATTTTGTTTTGCATTTGCTAATTTTGAATTCAGGTGTAGTCCACATGTGCTAATATTTCTACTGCACTTGATTGATTTTTGCGTGTGGATTAGCTTTCCCTATCACCAGTGTCCCTCGCCATCGGGCAAACCCCACTCAGATGTTCTGAGATATTCATATCTTAATCCCCAAGTCAAGGATGAGAAGTCAACATTTTAGCCCAGCTGACCGAGTTAGGGATTGAACCTGCTACTTCTGCACCAACACTCAGATGTTTTAGATGGAGCACACTCTCTTGTCCATTCAGCCATGTGAACTTCCCAGTTTGAACCAATGATTGTTGTCACAAATATCAAACCTCAACTGCTGTCCTACCTAAACTCTGGGAGCCTTAGTGTCCTCTTTACATATGTAAACTTTGTTCTTTTCCTTTCATTTTCTTGCAGGATCGAAAACAGTTTCGCCTGGTAATTGCACATATGTTTATTTACATATTTTGTTTTATAATGCCTGGTGTGCTAGTATTTGCCTGAGTTCAAAGTTTGTTTGACCAGTTTTATTATATTGAAGTTGCATTGTGTTTCTATTATTGTAGTGGGTGTTATTTAATTATTAGTTGATTAATTGTCTTTTAGCCTCATGTTTATGATTTGTATTATGTTTGCTGTTATTGAACACTTACAACTACCTGAGCAATAATGTGATACAATGTTAACATTGTCAAAGATCAAATGTGCAAGTTTTTTTTTTTTTTTAAGTCTTTGTAAACTAATGAATGTATCTGCTTCAGTCACAATCTGGTTCCATTTCTTTCCTATCCCTAGTATTCTTGCTGCGAACATATCTCTTTCTATATCTTTCTATACCCATTAATTTTTCTGCAAGTACAGTACATATCTGTTTCCATATCTCTCTATACCCATTAATTTTTCTACAAGTAGTTTTCATATTGCTCTGTTCCCAGAAAAATTACCACAGTCATAATCGGTTTTCATCTCTCTCTCCCAGGAATCTTGTCACAGTCACAATCAGTTTCCATATCTGTCTATTCCCAGTAACCCTGCTGCAGCCACAATCTGTTTCCACTTACTTCCCCGTAACCCTGCTGCAGTCACAATATGTTTCCATATCTATCAATCCCCAGTAACCTTGCCGCAGTCACAATATGTTTCCATATCTATCAATCCCCAGTTACCCTGCCACAGTCACAATCTGTTTCCATATCTATCTATCCCCAGTTACCCTGCCACAGTCACAATATGTTTCCATATCTATCAATCCCCAGTAACCTTGCCGCAGTCACAATATGTTTCCATATCTATCAATCCCCAGTTACCCTGCCACAGTCACAATCTGTTTCCATATCTATCTATCCCCAGTTACCCTGCCACAGTCACAATCTGTTTCCATATCTATCAATCCCCAGTAACCTTGCCACAGTCACAATATGTTTCCATATCTATCAATCCCCAGTTACCCTGCCACAGTCACAATATGTTTCCATACATTCTAGATTTTGGCTTCTTATATATCTAATGAGATAGATAGATAGACAAACGGCTGGCTGGCTGTAGGAAAGGATAGATTTCTTGATAGTAAGATGCTTAGTCTTCCTCTTCTTTTGCGTTCATCCGGGGTGTTTTTTTTTTCCCCACATGTAATTGCTGTGTGTCTAAGTTAGGCACTCTTGGGCCAAGACCCTTAGGTCAACACATCCGACTTTAGCGTGTGTTTTTTCACCAGGTTAGCATTCCTGGGGGACTCTCGCTTTTGTGGTGCCGTCCACAGCCCAACTGGTCAAGTTAGAACGGTCAAAGGCTTCATGGTCAGCCCTCAAGGGAAGGCAGGGGCAGTCCATGGCATTTTCCACCATTCAGGGAGGCTTCCAGAATTGCAGAACCGACACATAGCGCTTTGGTGCTGGGCTCACCCTAGGAATCGCCACATCCTGCACATGGCTGCTTTAATTCCTCACTTCCATGTATTGGGCATTTCGTTCACCACAAGCCGTTCCTGCACAAACCAGGAACGGTCAGTCTGCAGACGACTTCCACTCAGCGAGCTTTCAGGTCGGATGTGTACGGACGCTGTGCCCGGAAAACTAGATAGTCAGAGCTGTTCCGGGCACGAAGGAAATTTCACTCGGACGTTTGTGCGTTGTGCCAGTTTTTATTTGCCACCCTTAGGCCTGCACATCCAACTTTGGCGGGCGTTTTTTGATCAGGTTAACCATCTTGGAGGTTTCGAGGGACATTCTGTTGTGGTGTCATCCACATCTCTGCTGGTCAAGTTAGAAGGGCCAAGGACTTTATGGTCAGTTTTCAATGGAAGGCAGGGACAGTCCATGGGCATTCTCCCCTGTCCAGGGAGGCTTCCATAATTGCAGAGCCGGTACATAGTGCTCTGAGACAGGGCTCACCCAAGGAATCACCACGTCCTGCTCATGGCTGCTTTAATTCTTCACTTCCATGTATTCGGCATATTGTTTGCCCCTGGCCGTTCCCTGCACAGACCAGGAATGATCATTCTGCAGACGGCATCCACACAGCAAGCTTTCACTTCGGACTTCCACGTAATGGATTCGCTAGCCAAGTGTTCCATTTCGTGTTAATAAGACGTTTTTCTACCTTAGTCTGCAGGTGACATTCACTCTGCAGTTTTCACATCGGACTTCCACGTAATGGATTCACTAGCCAAGCATTCCATTTCGTATTTATGAGACGTTTTTTCACCTTTGACTATGTTCATTCAGTGAGCTCTAGTACAGACTTGCATCATAACCACTGTGTGCGATTGGGACGCTTTTCCACCTTTAGTAATGCTCATGAGGTAGGCTACATGTGCTGCCAGCTTAGCACCTTACCTCCATGCAGCAAAGAGCTAGTAACGGCCAGGCTCTCTCATCCGGGGATCCCTCTTATCCCTTGGATGAGAGCCTTCAAACAAGTATCTGAACTAAGCATGTAGCAATTTTAGCATCTCACCACCATTTTGCAGTGGGTGAGTTTCAGCCCGGCTCTCACATCCGAGGAATGTTGACTTAGAGATGTTCAGTCATATCGCTCAGCGGAGAGCCTTAGAGTATGTGTCCAGACCAAAAGTTACTGGCATCGTGTGCTTGATTCTGTCTTTGACTGCCTATCCTCAATCTACCTGCAGAGCAGCAGGTTGTGTCTCTCTTGGTCTGGTCCCTATCCTAAGGCCTGTCCGACATGTAGTTGTGCTTCCGCCGGCAGAGCTCTTGGGGTCATTGGGACACACAAGCCCCTCTACCACAACAAGGTGGAGACAATTCAGAGGGGGATGCTTAGTCTTACATGGGAAGGCTGAGAGGTCTTGAAGTATGGTGTTCGCCTCAAGTGCTGGAGGTTCTGAGTTCAGGCCTCGGTAAGGGCCGGGATATTTTTCACATGGACTTCTAGTAACAAAATTTCCCTTGGTCTCTGGGTAGTGAGATCAGACGCGAGTGTGTATTGATGTGCATGTAAAACATTCCTTGGCAGTTGAAAATCGAAAAACAGTAGCCTAACGGTGCTGGCCAGGAAAAATTTTGAGTTAAAACAATTATTCAGGATCCTCGCTTGTGCTACAGAGTTTGTGCACTGAGCTAAGTTTCTCTGGACTCAGGCTTTAGTTAGGAGTAGAAAGGAGCACTTATGGGTTACACCTGTGTGCTGTGATGTAGATTTATCGACTGAACTAACTAAACTAAACTAAACTAAATTTAGTCTGTACATAGGAAAATAGGCTCATGGATGAGTAGATGTAAGGATACAAATGGAATGATAGAAAAAACAGCTGTTAGTTACAGTGTTGGGGCAACATCTTTCTTACAGAGGTTATGGACTTTCTTCGGGAAGTTATGGAATTCTGTTGAAAATGCTCCTCTTGCATTCACCCACAGCATGAAAACAAGGGGGCCCTGTCACAGATGTTCATGATGATCCACAAGTCCGTGGCGGAATATTCCACTAAGATGTTCCAGGAGATCAGACGATTCAACTGTGTTTCACCTACAAACTATCTGGAGCTGGTGATGGGATACAAGCAGTGTGTACTCAGTTCTGTCCTGTTGCTGTTGTTTATTTTAACATGAAGTTACTTGTTTTCTCTTGATTTTGTTGTCACAGCTTAAAACTCTGAGGGCAAGTTAATAAGTAAGTCACAAATGGCTGTAGAAAAATAACTAAAGATCATAACAACTTGAAACCAGTTTATTTTTGTACATACATTGTCCCTTTATTTCTCAACATAATTTCCACCAACATTGATGCACTTATCCCATCATTTTATCAGTCCTCCCAAGCAAGCTGCATAGGACTGTGTGCCGTTTTTATTTACCAGTAATCCCACGGAACTGTGTGACTTACTTATTGACTCGCCTTCATAACTTTTTTCTACTCAGCTATGCACCGCTTTACGGGACAAACATTTGTCAGCATAAACAGGAAACCCACCTTGGCGGGAGACATTTCGCGAATGACGCCGAAGTTGAATTTGAAGTGAAAACGTGTTTAGAAAACAGAGCACGCAGTTCTATGCAGCTGGTTTGGGAGGACTGATAAAACGATGGGATAAGTGCATCAATGTTGGTGGAAATTATGTTGAGAAATAAACGGACAATGTATGTATAAAAATAAACTTGTTTCAAGTTGTTATGATCTTTAGTTATTTTACCACAGCCATTTGTGACTTACTTATTAACTTACCCTCGTACCCGTGTCCTGCTGTTTTTGATGCAATATATTTCCTTCTTGTTTTTATCTTAGGGTATTGTTATACTTTCCACGTCGTTGTTGCTGTTGTCTCAACATGTAGCTGTATGTGTGATATTATTGTTTCCATAAGTAACTACAGATGAACTGTAGCTGGTATTAATGTTGTCAAAATATTAAGTTTTGCTTACCCTGCTGGTGTTGCCTTTATATATTTCACCACATACTCTGTTGTCGTTCGTTGTTTTGTCTCTACATATTTTTAACATTTATTTTGTGTCTGTATTAACATATTTTTACATTTACATTGTTCAATTCAGTTTGATTTGACCAAAAAAGAACGAACCTGATGCAATTCAACTATCGATGTTTCTATTGGGTGTCTGTTCCTTCTGGACCAGTTAATCGTCCTGCTGTTTGTTTCCTGTCTCTGTGACTTTCTGCTGTGTTGACTGTTCTGATGGTGGTTTTTTGTTGTTGGTTACTTCTTCCCTGCAATTAAAAAGCGCCATCACTGAGAGAAGTTGTTTCTTGGCTTCTTCTGCTTTAATCTCATCAACCATTGTCTTTGTTATTTATTTTTTGCCATCTTTCTTCTTGGTAGTTTGTGGTATCACTGGTTGGATATTGTCATTTTCTGGATTCTTCTTCTGACTGCCATCTCATTCTTGAGCTTCTCAAGTTCTTATTATTCCTCCTGCCCTTTTGAGGATCATCTCCATCTCAGCCTTCAGCTCTGCCGTCCATGTCACATTTCGCTTAGTTATTTTGTTGGAAATATTCAAGTCAGGGATATGCTTGACTTGTTTATTTATTCAGTGCTATTACCTGGTTGTTGGTCATTGCTGGCAGACTTGTCTAACTGCAGGATCTTGCTCATCTCTGCTTTCATTTCAGTTAGTTTGTGAAGTAGTACAGTTGTTGAAGTATTAATATTGACTTTAATAGCTGGGATAGCATCTGGTCCAACAGTTTTCCCATCCTTAAGATGTGTGATAGCTATTCTTATTTATTCTTTAGAGAGGTTATCACAGTTGATATCCAGCTCTACTTATGCAGGCAAGATATCAGGAGGGTGGAGGTTTCTTTTGGGATTGTTATATTCAGAATTTCCTCAAAAGTGTTCAGCCTATCTGTTTATTCAATCTTTAATGTTGGTGACAACTTTCATTCTACTATCTAGCCACTATTCTACCATGACTACCTTAACCCTTTACAGGGCAGACGCTTGTCTGTTTTTTAGCCCTGGACGAGCAAGATTTTTTCAGGTTCGGTAAAATTTCGGGTCGCGTTAGTAAAAACATCACAAATAAGGTGTTAGTCAACCGATTTTAGTTAAATAAACAACACAATGAAGAGAAAAGCATGCAGAATATGTTACTTACGTGATTGTTGTTGGTAATCCATATATGAACACAAATATTTATGAAATACAGCATGTTGTTTGTGATTTTCCGTCATCTATACGGCAATTTACAAACACATTTTCAGAATCATAATCACTTTCTTTAAAGTCCGACTCAGACTGCTAATGCAAAGTAACGCTTTGCACTGATATCTAGCTCCGATTAATAGTCAACTTCGTGCCCTTTAATGTCACTTAAATTGAACAGAGCGAAATCTCGGCTATCATTTGAAGAATCGCCGAAATCCGTTTTGAAAAACAGCGTAAAAACCCCGAAAACTATCAAAAAATGTCCGTAAAAGTCCGTTCAAATTCATAGTAGCGCGCTTACAAATGGCGGCCACGTTGTCAAGCTATCGGCGAAAACGAAAGTAGCCGTCAGAAGTATCGGAAAGCTGAGAGATCGCGTTTTTACAATGCATAATAGTATCTGCCGTTTTGGGATGTTTTGCTCGTTTACGGTATCGGACGTAAATGGCCGTTCCACCCTGTAAAGGGTTAATCCCAAAGTGTTGATCTCATCTCATACATTTCATTTTTCTCTACCATCTGTACTCCTTCCATATTTTATCATTTAGCTAACATTCCAGGTGCCCAGTCTGCAGATGTTTCTAGGTCAAAGGAAGTAAGTTAGTAATCCAGACCACTTGTGGCTTTCACATCACCTTGTCATACATCTTCTAGAAGAACCTCCTTACTTCTTGGTTGTCAGAGTTATTATATTTTCTACATCTTTAGATTTGTTCATGGCAGGTTGGATTTTTCAGTTCAAATTTTCAATGGGAGAGCGTAGCCAGTCCCAGGCCAACACTCTTTAGTCACCTTTTGTAAAATGCATGGTAGATTACTGTGCTACTGTTCTTTGCTTCCCTTAAGGGCCCCGAGAACACACATGTGGCATATTTCTCTGATTGAATTGAATTCTACTAAATCAATCAATAGCAGGCACGTTCGCAAAGTTGATACAGAACTATGTTGACATCTGGGCTTGACACCTGCTAATTGAAGAAAAGATTGACCATAAATTCTTCTGCCTCATCATTTCACAGGCTCATAGTAGGAAAATGCTTTGGGACACATGTAAAATAAAACAGTAATACTTCTTGTCATTTGGAGCTTGTAATCAATATTTCACCACTCTGGGAATCTTCTTCTTGTCATTTGCAGCTTGTAATCAATATTTCACCACTCTGGGAATCTTCTTCTTGTCATTTGGAGCTTGTAATCAATATTTCACCACTCTGGGAATTTGTTTCATCACACCCAGCTGCTACCGTGGAAGTCGGTTGTTTGACATTTCATTAGATGAGGCATTTGAAAACAATCTGTGTACAGTTATGCCAAAAAAAAAGAAAAAAAAGAAAGTAAGTCAGAATGAAAATGACTAACAAGAAAGAAGAATGAATGGTCATTGTTCAAGTAAGAAAGAGGAAGGGAGAAAGTCAAATAGGCACCATTACCAGAAGATGCCCTGAGTCAGCAAACAGCTTTATTACATGACTAATAGATTTGTACACATTGAGACATAATTTCCCCCTCCCTCTTCTTCTTGGACTACCTGTGCTTCGGATCATTTCTCATTGATGCTTTTAACCAAGCTATCATGTCTGTTTCCAGACTCGTTTTTGAGAAAGGCAGAGAGCTGACTGAGGAACGGGACAAACTCCGCAGTGGTCTAAGTAGAATTGATGATACCCGAGAGAAAGTTGAGAAAATGTCTCTAGAGTTAGAGGATGCCAGGATTCAAGTTGCTGCCTGCCAAAAGGAGTGTGAGGAGTTCTTGAAGACACTGGTTCAGCAGAAAAGGGAGGCTGATGAACAGCAGAAGGTATCAGTATTGTATGTTAAGTATACTGATTGCTTTCTCACAGCTGTTTGCTAGCATTGCAAAATACCCTTTTTTGTTTTACTGACATTATCTAGATGTCAGTTTAGTGATATGAAATCTACCTCAGATATCTGACAATTGCCATATGTATCTATTTACTGGCACTCACAACTTTTTCTCAGCTGCATGTTTACTGTTGCTGACAGCTTTAAATTGTTCCATAATCTGGCATTAATAACTTTCTTAACACTCTATTTACTGACACTAACATATTTTCCAACACTCTATTTACTGACATCAACATCTTTTCAAACATTATAATTACTGACACAAATATCTTTCCTAACACTATTTACTGACATCAATATCTTTTCCAATACTCAATTTACTGACGTTAACATCTTTCCCAGTACTGTGTTTACTGACAGCATTTTTCCCAATACTTTTTACTGACATGAACACCTTTCCCAACATTTGATTTACTGATATTACCATCTTTCCCAGAATCCTAATTACTGACATGTAACAACTTTCCCAACACTCTATTTACTGGCACGGACAACTTTCCCAACACACTATTTACTGGCACGGACAACTTTCCCAACACTATTTACTAGCATGGGCAACTTTCCCAACACTCTATTTACTGGCATGGACAACTTTCCCAACACACTATTTACTGACATGGACAACTTTCCCAACACTATTTACTGGCATGGACAACTTTCCCAACACTCTATTTACTGGCATGGACAACTTTACCCCAACTACACAATGTAGCTTCAAAATGTTCCTGAACATTGCAGTCATTTACACAAAAATTTTTTTCAAAATAGTTTCCTTCAACGACGACACAATTTGGCTAATGTTCATGCATCCGTGTGAAACATTCCTGGAACACATTTTTTGAAACATCTCTCAGCTGCATTGTCACATTGGTGAAATGTCTTCAGCATCCAGCTTATCTAATTTTAAAAGTCTTAACAGTCAAGAGGATCGACTTCATTGCACCGGGTTTTATCCATATGGCTCGGTCTCCTTCTTCAGAGCGGGCTGCCGAAAGTGTCGCACAAAGCACTAACTCCGTGACTCCAGCGATGACCCCCAGGAGTCTCCAAGAAACATGCTCTTGTGAACCGAAAGACGTAGCCTAGAATTGAACCCACAACCTTCAGAATGTGGGGTAAATGGCCTGACCACTTTGCCACAGAGACTCCCAATCTATTTACTTACAGTGACAACTTAAACACAGCTGTCTAAACATGGATTATGTTTGGACTGGACTCCTATTCTTTATATTTTTTGCTGCATCATTTGTCTGCCGTTGTCAATCTTACAACACATATTCATCCACATCTAGTCGGTGGCCATCAAGAGTGAGAGAATCAAGGAAGAAGAGATCAAGTGCCATGCACTGGCTGATGTTGCCCAGGCTGATCTTGATGAGGCCATGCCAGCACTAGATGAAGCTAACAGGGTGAGTATTTACCTGCGCTGGATCAAGATAACTGTGAGCTGGATGGGAGGCACCAGGATAAGAATGGGTGTTCTTAAACATCTGGTGTGCTGATCTGGTGTGTCGAGGTAAGCGGTTCAACCCTTACACTGGACAGCTGGACTAAAATGTTGACATGTCGTCCTTGACTTGGAGATGTAAATTACAAGTACCTCTGAAGTCAGAGTGGGTTCACCTGATGGCGGGGGACACTGTTAAAAGGGAAAGCTAATCCACATGCAAAATTCAATCCATCACTACTATAAATGTACTACAATGGAGTTCAAAGCGAGAGAGTGCAAAAAAAAAAAAGAAGGTTTGAATCCTCATCTGGGAGGATTTTAAAAATTAAAGACCTGGACTCGCAGGTCAACCCAGCCTAAAATGAATACAAAGAATGTCTTGGGAAGTAAAGGCAGCCATTGTGATACTGACCACATGACCCACTGAGTGCTGATTGGTCTATTCAAATGTGGGTGCAGCATCATGTGCTCAGTGCCTTAAGGGGTGTACTTTTAGTTTACTTCTGGCTGAGGGACATCATTGGTTTTCTCACTTCTAGTCACTTATTTATTATTAGATAACACTAGCAGCAAAATTTGTGTATGATGAGCCACAGAGTGACCTTGGAACTGGAACAGCATGCCTCACTAAATTAAAGACTTTATGCATGTGACATCTGTTTTAAATTAATCTAGTCATAAGTCGGTTCCATGGTGAAGGGGTTACGGACGTAGTTTGAAATACAGCTGCGGGTGATTTGGCAGCAGACGGCCTTGTGTTGGGCTTTTATAAAAATGGTATGGGGCTGGTCATTCAGAAAGCAATGGCAAACTACTGAACGTAAACTTGCCAAGAGATCACAAACAGCCAAACAATGCTGGGATTGACTGTGATGTCCTGTAAAGGATATGCAACTAACTTCTTTTTTTTAAAGTTATAACCGACACTGTGGCGAAGGGGTTACGGACTCAGTTTGCAATCCTGCATACCGCATTCAAAACACAGCTGCAGACAATTTGGAAGCAGACCGCTTTGTGCTTATTTTCAATGTTATGAGTTCCAGTCATTCAGAAAGCAATGGCAAACTACTGAACGTAAACTTGCCAAGTAATCACAAACGGTTCTAATGTTTGATGAAACTTAGGTATGACAATATATCTCCATCTGACAAGAAAACATGAAGCAGTTAAAATATAATCCTGACGGGATCTGTTTACTCATGAATAATGAATAGACTTCTGCTTATGGCTTACATGCCCTTTCATTGCCGGAATGTTTGAAATACTACACTTGTTTCAGTATCTAGTGTAGATCATGAGTGAGTTTTAATCATGTATCCAGGGTATGGGGTGTCATCAGGTATTTTGCCTTTTTTAAAAATCCTTGACATCTGGATTTTGATCTGTTACCTTTTGAGTTAACTTCTTGCCCTTGGATTCTCCTGTACATCACGTGCTTTTTTGTCAATCTCCCCAGGCTTTGGAGTCGCTTAACAAGAGAGACATGACAGAAATCAAATCTTATGGTCGCCCACCAGTTCTAGTAGAGAAAGTGATGGAGGCTGTTATGATTCTCAGAGGCGGCGAGCCAACTTGGGCAGAGTCCAAAAAGCAACTAGGTAGGTTAAAGGTTCAGATCTCCATGAGCCATGTTTTTATAACAATGAAGGCTTATGTCAGTGTAGATGGGGTAGTAGTACAGCTGCCTGCAGCAATCACAGTCTGTAGTTCGTTACACCTTTTACACTCTCAACTGACCTGATTCGAGCAAATCGTAACCATGTATTTGAGCAAGGTGAGGCAGCTTGTAGCATCCTTCTTTCTGTATGGGAGAATAGGGAGCTTGATATGGAAGGGGACCGAAGAGGGAAACCTTGCTCCACAGGCTTCAATATATTTCTCAAAATGGGTTCAAATTGGCACAATAAAGTTGTCCTTTCACTCGCCTTTAAACCCTTTATCCTTCTTTCTACTATACTTTTCCTTAGAAGAGAAGTGGCAACAAAGTGCATTAACATTAAAAAAAGTGTTTATTGGGAGGTAATGTTCTGGGTCCCATACTGTTGGGAAAGGTGTCCTGTAGCAAATGGACACGTGTCCTGTGACTAAATGTGACCACAAGCTACTTAGACTTCGCCCACTTGCTGTATTTAAGTGACAGGACACGTGAGATGGGGACTATGGTTTACAGACATGTCCAAGAGCTGAGACTGATGTGTATGTCCAGCAGTCAGACTGGGTCGCTGAAATAATGTAAATGACCTCCCGATGCAAAGAATGGCTGGGTGCATTCTCTTGATAAAGTTTTTAAGTTTCTGTCACCCACAGGTCTGTTGATTACCCACAGGTCTGTTCATTACCCACAGGTCTGTTGATTACCCACAGGTCTGTTCATTCACATTGCTCACATCCTGTCCCACAGGTCTGTTCATTCACATTACTCACATCCTGTTCATACTTTCTTGGCTACACACAATATTCCTGTGGTTCATCAGGCTCCCTATTCTCCAAATATGGCTTTTTGTGATGTTTGGCTGTTGCCCAAGCTGAAAATACCACTGATCTGAGTCACTAGAAGACATTATGTGGAACACAATGATCATGCTCTAATCCAGTTCTAAAGAGACCTTCCTTTAATACTTCAAACTTCTTCTTCTTCTGTGTTCTGTGTTCTGGAATGTTGTTTTAGATGTAATTGTGTTGTGCCAGTTTACAGCAGAGCTACAATATTTGCACATTTCAGCCGACACATCCGACTTCTTCAGGTATTTGTTGGCCAGGTTACCTTCCTGGGAAAAATACTTCAAACAATGACAGTACTTCTGGGGAAAGTGTAGAGTCCCAAGTAGAGTGTGTTGAAGGGAATTAGGGTTTCATACCTCCTAGGAAGTGTGTGGGTGTTGGTGGGTGGGAGGTTGTGTGGGTTGGTGGGTGAGGAATGTGTATGTGGGTGGGTGGGTGTGGGGTGTGTTGATTGGTGGGGGGGGGGAGGTGCGGGATGTGTGGTTGGGGGATGAGTGGTTGGGTGGGTGTGTATGGACTGGGAGATGGGTGTGTTTGTGGGGTGGGGGATGTGTGATAATAGGGAAAGGTGGGTGTTTGGGTAGGGGATGTGTATGGGTGGGTGGGGGTGTGTGGGTGGGGGATGTATGTGGGTGGATGGAGGGTGTGTGTATGGGTGGGTGGGGGTTATGTGTGGGTGGGTGATGGTTTATGTGAGTGGGAGGGGGATGTGTGGGTGGGTGAGAGATGTATCTCATAACATTGTAATATGCATTGTTTATGTTTACAACATTCATTTGACAATGTATTTTCCTATGTGAATGTATCAGGCACTATTAATGAATTAAAGATGAGTGATTGGAAGGGCTGAATGTAAGACAGGCCTGCGTGCCCAATTTGTAACCGTTTTAAAATAAAGTTGAATGAATAATAAATAAAATAAATAACTATTTTTCTCAGCAAAAAGTCAAACACTTTTTGAACAGTTCTCTGTCTGTATGTTGTGTTTTCTTGGTACAAACTAATGTCCTTTCCTTTATTTGTGCCTCTCTCTCTCTCTCTCTCTCTCTCTCTTTCTTTCTCTCTCTCTCTCTTTCTCTCTCTCTCTCTCCCTCTCTCTCTCTCTCTCTCTCTCTCTCTCTCTCTCTCAACTTTTAATCTCTCTAACCTCCTTCCTCTCGCCTTTCTTGTTCTTTCTTATTATTCATCCTGAATCCTCTCTCTTTCTCTCTCTCTCTCTCTCTCATTCTCTCTCTCTCTCATTCTCTCTCTCTCTCTCTCTCTCCCTCCATCTCTCATTCCTTACTCTAATTCTCTATCCTTTATTCCTGCTTTATGTCATGAATACCCATCCTACTTCCTATCACAGAACACAAATGTATCGGAACTGATGGGGTAATTATCCATTTCTAGGTGATCAGAACTTCTTGAAACAGCTCATGAACTACGACAAAGACAACATCTCTGACCGTGTCCTGCGCAAGATTGGCGGCTATGTTGCCCAGAATGACTTCCACCCAGACATCATTGGTGGTGTGTCTGCAGCAGCCAAGTCACTATGCATGTGGGTTCGAGCAATGGAGATGTATGGTCGCATTTACCGTGTTGTAGAGCCAAAGAGGATCAAGCTGAATGGTGCACTGGCAGTGCTGGCAGAGAAACGGGAGGCTCTTGCTGAAGCCAGGGCCAAGCTGGCTGAGGTCAGTAGACATATGGTCTTAATTTCATTCACTTTCAACTCTTCCAACTTAACAAGTTTTAAAAAGTTTAGGTCCCTGTTACAGGCCTTGACACACATTGAATATACTGTGCTGGCCCCATATCTTTATAGACCATATTATCATCCGCTGCTGGGGTAAAGGGGAAGCCCAACCTGGAAGGCAACTCAATTTTATTCAAAATCCCCGCCTGCAGATTGATTGACCTAACTGTAAAGTGGACCAAAAGTTATCATCCATATTTAATTAGATAAACAGATTGATGGACCTAGATCAAATGTGGATCAAAAGTTATCGTCTGTATTGAAATAGATACATGGAGACTGGACAGTAGTCCACAATTGTATATTCCCTCTTGATTTCTGTACTTAGCTATCAACTTCATCAGTGCCTTATCGTAATGTTCTGTGGATCAACTTCACTAAAGTGAACTAATGTGACTTAGCTTGCTTAATGTGTACTACCTGCTTTTCTATATTCCAAATATGTGGTGCCATTATTCACAGCCATCTACTGTCAGGATAGAGGCTAGGAGGCAGACAAGGTGACCATCTGTCTAATGAAAATAAAGCACAATCGGAGGGCCAGCTGAAGGACCTCAAGTCAAAAGTTGATAACATGGAACAAAGAAGCGATGATTCACAAGAAATGCAAATAACAGCCATTCAGCGTTTCCTGGACAAACTGAAGCTCATTCAGCAGAAGATCGAGCAGGATGTGGCTCGAATGGCTACAATCATGGCGGAGATGGAGGAGACGCTGACACAAGTTCAGGAAGAAAGAGCTTGGTGGGAAAAACTAAAGAAAAAGACAAGAATGAAACAGTCCAAACAGACTATATGAACAGTCATACCCAGACAGGAGAGGAGAAAGAAACAGAAAGTGAAAATGAAAGCGATCAAGAATGCACAGAGATAAGGAGAAGAGACTACGGTCCACCATGATTGAGAGTCCAGGATACAAGATTTGAAAGAAGTGATAGACCATGAAGATTCAGTGACAGAGCAAGCCACGGAAGAGATAGATGGAGTCACCCACAACTAGACTACCGATGAAACACTCTCTAAAAATAAGAACACCATGAGACTGTCATGGTTGGCAGTCTCACATAATTACCAGCCTTGGATCAGGGCTGTGTTCTTGTCTTGATGATACCATCTGACCAAGCCATCAGAGACAATCACCACCTTAGTTACTGAAGTACTGTCAAGCCAATTTCATTGCTGCAGTAGTGATGCCAGCCTCCATTCTCATTCTGGAGATTGTCATGCAGCATTTGGTTCGGCTCACTTACTTTATACTCTAAGGTGGAAGAGATGCAAAACAAAGAAACTGTATTTCTGTTTGTCTCTAATCTTAAGCTTTATTACATCATATTGTAAAACTTGTTAGGATTGACAAAACTGTGGTTTTTCTCTTGTAGGTGGAAGCCAAGCTTCTAGAACTAAAGCTTTCTTATGATGAAAAACTCTCCCAGAAAGAGGAACTGAGAAGAAAAGCTGATATAACTGAGTTAATGCTGGACCGAGCTCAGAGACTCATGACAGGATTGCAATCTGAGAGGGTTCGCTGGGACGAAAAAGTTGTGGTATGTTTTCTTAAGTCACATATGTATAAAATATTTGTCCTGATAGCTTTTAACTACTGCACAAACAAGTAGGAACAGTCCCAGTAAGGATGGTTGGGTCATGTGTGCTGGATAAGAGACATGTGCCTGTTCCTGTTTCTGTGGGATATAAGGAGCAAGGGATCCAGTTCTTCAGCATGACCATCAGTTCTGTACAGAATATAACACATGATGTTGATCACTTCCATTATTAAATAACTCATCATTTCATCTCATCTCATGTTGTTACTCTTGTACGTTGTGTTGAGGTGTAGCATAAACAGTTAGTTGGTAATCTAATTATATGGCTAAACCATTTAACCTGCTGTTTTCTGATTAAATCCTGCGCTGTTTCTTCTTCTTCTTCAGCATTCTGAGCCATTGAGGTTCTTTGCTGCAGATACAAGCTGTCTCCATTCGTCTCTCTGGTTGACCTTCTTTTGCCAGTCACTGATTCCAAGTGCTTGTAGGTCTGTATGTATATTATCTCTCCACCGTCTTCTTGGTCTACCTCGGGGTCTATGGTCATTTATTTCTTGAGTATAGCGCTGCTATAACCCCAAATTTAATCCTGATTTCTTCATTTCTAATTTTCTCTCTTTATGATACATAGAGTATTCTTCTCAGGAATCTCATTTTTCTGTTGTAATTTTTCTTTTCTCTTTTTCTGACATTGTCCAGGTTTGGCATTGATAGCATAGAGTTGGTAGAAAGATTTTGTTGTAGGGTGCTTTCTTAGTATCTGTTGACACGTGTTTATTCTTTAGTATTGATATCATTTGTCCAATGAGTTGGTTTGCCTTATTGCATCTATTTTCAATCTCGTCTGCTGATTTGCCATTTGATGATGTTATGCTTCCTAAGTACTTGAAGCTCTTTACTTGTTTCAGGGAGTGATTGAATAACTTGAGTGAATATATATATGTATGTTCTGATGCCCATGTTCCATGAGTTTTACCAGACAATACACACAGAGCCTTCTAAACATTGTTTTTACAGACTTGACATTTTCAATGAATTTAGAAGATAGAACATTGTATACTTAGATTTTTTATAGCTGGTTCTGCAGCTATTATGGAGTGTCCGATGGTGGACCAAGCAGACATCTTACACACCATTGAATATTTTGATGCATCTGCTAATTTCGTTGACATGGGTGAGACAAAGACCTCACTCCAGATAAGAGACTTTAGCATCCAGCAGGGGAGTGTGAGAATGAAAGGCTTTATATGGGGCACATCAATGGTGAACCAGCACTGCACTTATGTGGTCAGCCATCACACACTATAGACATTCTTAGATCTGACCACCAATGTAGTTGTCTAGTGTGCAATGATGATAGTCCATTTGGATATTGTAAACATTCTTAAATTTGTTAGAGAGATAATTAAGCACTTTATGTTTCTGAATACTAGTTTTAGTTTAGTTTTAGTCGTTGGATCAACATCACGGCACACAGTTTAACCCATAAGTGCTCCGTTTTCCTCCTAACTCAAACCTGAGTTTGGAGAAACTCAGCTCAATGCACGAACTCCGTTGCATCGGCGAGGATCCTGAAATGCTTTGGGTAGATTAACTCGAAATTTTGCCCGGGCAGCGCCATTAGGCTACTCTTTTTCGATTTCCAACTGCCAAGGGATTTTTTACATGTGCAACAATACACACGGGCGTCCGATCTCACTACCCAGAGACCAGGGGAAATTACTGGAAGTCCAGGTGGATTTTTAAAAATAAATCCTGGTCCTCACCGGGGCCTGAACTCGGGACCTCCAGCACTCGAGGCGGACACCATACCTCGAGACCACGCAGCCTCCTTATGTTTCTTCTGAATACATTTACTGACAGTTTTTCCCCAGTGTTTAACCATTGTTTTGGTGTCAATATCTGGGGGGTTTTAGTAACAGACTAGCTGAATAGTTAGGATGTTAGTGTCTTCATGGGCTTAAACAGTGGCAGTGGTGATTCAAATGTGATTATATGTAAAAAATGTCATGAAAGATACCAGACAGCACACTTTATAGTGGCCATGAAGGCAAAGTTATTCATATCTTGGTCTCCACAACTTTTCCAGTGAACACCAGTTTTGATCAGCAAATTTAATCATCTGGGAGAGGTTGTTTATGTTAAAATATTTAGTACAAGAAGTGGTAGGAAGTATTTGCATGTCACTTACAAATTCTAGTTTGGTTTTAGTATCTGCAATCATTTTGTATTAGGAAGTTCATCAGTCTTCTTCATCTTCTTTTTCTTCTTCTCCTCTCTTCTTCCTCTTCTTCTTCTTCCTCTTCTTCTTCTCCTCCTTCATCTTCTTCTACCTTATATTCCCCCATTAAAGCCAATCCTTCTCACTTGTCTCTAACTACATGCTTTGTAAGTTACAGTGTTGTTATTCCTTGCTTTCTTTATGGTTTATTTAGAACTTAGGCAACATCCCTTCTCTTACTACAAATACTTCTGGGGTATGTCAGTAGTATTTTGATAAAAGATGTAATTATATTCTTATTTGTGTACAAGTTAGTGTCAGAAATGTTGATTGATGTTTGCTTGACAAGTAAATCCTCATGTATTTTCAGTTTCTAGAAGAACACATGGGACATGTAATTGGTGATGTTCTTATCGCTGCTGCTTTCCTTTCCTACCTTGGTCCATTTCTAACCACATTCAGAGATGAGATTGTGTCATTTTGGAAGACACAGGTAAAATGTCTGTTAATATTTATCATTACCATCATCATCATCATCATAAATGTGGTTCCTTTCTTATATTACATCACATATTCAGTATCAAGTTGTAAACTAAAACATTCACATTGATGGCTTTGATTGACAACACCTCCATGTTGAAGACAAGGCACACAAGCCTAAAACTGTTTATATCTGGAATTCAAATCATTTCTGGTCTTCAATCCAACAACTGAATACATGTATAGGATAGAAGAGGTAGTCTTATCATGAATACAAATCAAATACTAAGAGTTTCGTTTATTTTAGGTTATGATTGGTTAGCAGACAATTTCTTTTTGGCCTGTGCTTAATACTTCTTACTCTGAACATTTGATAATCCTTTTGCAACTCATTCAGTTTATGACATTGTTGAATTGATGTGTTAGTTAGTTAGTTAGTTAGTCATAGTTCCAACCTCACAGCAACGGGTCGTCCCCATTATGCTCCGTTCCTGTGCCAGTGAATATCGCACAAAACGCTCCCCACTGCCCAATGTGAAAAGTGGAAAAGACAGGAGTCTCGACAAACAACAGCCCGCACAGATACACTGTGCATAATGCCGCTGCCAGAATGTCAACACAATAGTCCCCCACGAAACACCCAGTTCATCTCTGATGGAATCGGCAGTCATTTTCCCATCTGGATGTTTCCTAGATGTTCACCATCTATCATGCCTAAGTCAAGTGCCTTTTCTGGAGGCGACATTTAGATCGCGAGCTTCCAATCATCTTTGTTATCTGATTTATTAATTCAATTGATGTTGCTTATATTATTTTGCTTTGTCCAGCTGTTAAACTTTCCATGTGCATCTTTTTTCTTGTCTTCCATTGCTTCTCTTGCCTTGCATTTTCCACAAAAGGTAAAATGGAATAGATATAGTTATAACTTTTCATATAGCTATGAAGAAGATGGGAAGCATTATATGAAAATCAAAGTTACTCAAATGACACGAGTAAACAAATAAGTAAACCATTATTAATAATAGGCACTATATATCTCAGTTGTTACATTGTAAGGCTGAACAAGACAATACTATTTTAAATGTAAAAAGATGTATTTCTGTAAGTTCTCTGGAATTTGGTGATCTTCAGTGATTGTAGGGATAGTTATAACTTGGAACCAGATAAATCCTCTAAGTAAAATGAAATCATACTGCTGCAGAAATGTGGGTTACTTATATTTGTTTGCTGATGTAGTTTGTCACTAATACATCCAACATTATTTGTGGCCATTTCTTGTAAAGCTGATCATATGCACATTTTATTATCATTGCATTTTCATAGGTTTATGCCTAACCCAATGTACTTTGCAAAACCCACAAAGCACACATAATTCCACCTACACTCATGAATTTTTACAAAGCAAAATCGTTAAAGAAAATGGAAAGAGGTTCTTTTTCATTGCTCTGGGTTTTATCCAATCTGGCTTGGTCTGTCATCGCAAAACAGAAAAACCGCCTGCCTAGAGCATCAAACAAAGCTTGTCTGTAGCCCCACTGATGATCCTTAGCAGCCTTTAGAAAAATTACACTGGTTATATGAACAATGCAGTCTGAAAATGGAACCCCCACTCTTCAGAGCATGAGTCAAATAGTTTGACCACTTAACTCAGGAGATACTCCAGTATATGATTGCACAGCAAATAGGTTTATTTTGTTTCTGCCTGGTGACAAAGTGTCTGTTTTGTTTCATCCCAGCTTTATTTTCCTGTGTTGTTGCAGATAGGGAAATTGAAGATTCCATGCGCCGTCAATTTTAATTTCTGCACCTTCATGACAAAACCTACACAGCTGCGAGACTGGAACATCCAAGGTCTGCCTAGAGATGAATTTTCCACTGAAAATGGAATTATTGTCACCAGAAGTCAGAGGTGGCCATTTTTGATTGACCCTCAAGGTCAGGGTAGCAAGTGGGTCAAAAATATGGAAGAGGAGTGTGTAAGTATGAGTCTTTGAATTCTTAACTTTTCACATTATTATGTTATTTTGCAACTTTTCACGTGCTGTTATAAATCTTTTTTTCCCTCAGACAAAATCCAACAATACTAAAGCAATTTGACTACCATTCATAGAACTTATGATTATTTTTATTACATGAAATAGAGTTTTTGTCACAACAAAGACATTCATTGCTGTAAAGATTTGTCTTCATTATTGAAAGTCAATTTATAAAGAAAAAAGTTTGTGACCACATCAGGTAATTACAACATAACAACAAAAACAAAAAAAACTTCATGATTAAATCACTAACTGCACTAAATACTATATAAGTTTGATTCCACAACAGCTTAATTACGGCATAATTACAACTTCACTACTCATCATCATCATGTGCCATGCCAATAAGCATGGGAGGTCATGTTTTGCCATCTCACACAATCACCAGCCATGGATCAGCTCTGTGTTCTTGTCTCGACCATACCATGTGGTCAAGCCATCCAGATATTTACTTCTCTGCCTTCCTCTTTTTCCTTTCCTCTCAATATTGCCAGTTGTCACCAAGTTCTCAAATGTATTTCTTCTCATAATGTATCCAAACAGTTGTGACTGTTTATGTCTAATTTCTCTAATCAGTTTATGGTTTTCATTGTATTTGATTGTTTTTGTTTCCATGAAATACAACATATTCTTCTGTATATTCACATCTCTAAGGCCTCTATTCGACTTTCTAGCTGCTTGTTCAATGCCCAGGCTTCCATACCATATAGTAGTGTTGAATATACATAGCATTTGACAATTCTCGGTTTTAATGCGCTGTTAATCTCTCTAGATGTTAATACTGATTTCATGCTGTTGAAAGCATTTTTGGCCATTCCTATTCTCTTTTTCATTTCTACTTCACTTCTGCCATCGCCTGTTATTACAAGTCCAAGATTGGAGAAACCTGTTACTTGTTATAGTATCACCAAGAGGAAAGAATTATCCATATCGTTTTCTTTTTGTTGTGATCTCATTGCTATCTGTGAGAGGGTGAGGTCCCAATCTCTTCCACAATAGCTAGCCATGTTCACTATCGTGTCTTGAACACGCCTCATGTGTGTCACACACTCTACTAGTTTGCTTTCAAAGTCATTTATCTATGTAGATTCCTCCGGTTATCTTGCAGTGGTATCATTTGTATTCTCATGGGTTCAGAACCATCATAGAGCTGGTGATTATTAGTTAGAAAGTTGATTTCTCATATTTAGATGCACATGTTCAGTTATGGCTATGTTTCTTTGTCAAAAGTAAGTAAAGAACCTAGTCTCCACATTTCATAGGAACAATCAATCATGCAGCTTTACATTTCAGTTACTAAATCCTTCACAGTGACACCAGCAATAGTGAACAAATTATTGGTCATTTGATAGATGGTTCAGTCATGCACAGATGAAAACAAAAAAAGTAGCCTAAAAGTTGTCGACAGGGTCGACTTCATTGCACTGGGTTTTTATCCTATATGGCTCAGTCTCTTTCTGCAGCGCAGAAAGCATCGCACAAAGCACAAACTCCATAGCTCCAGAATCAATCCTCAGGAGTCTCCGAAAAAATGCACTCGTGAACCAAAGGATGCGGCCCGGAATTGAACCCATAACCTTTAGAACCTGAGGCCGACAGCTTGACCACTTCACCACAGAGAGTCTGATGCACAGATGAATTGACAGTGAGTTCCAGGAATCATTCTGTGCAGATCCAAGACACAAGACTAAGTAGAGCATCAAAGAAGATAAGTCAGTGAGGATCTTGATCTGGATGAACGTGTCAAAGACTTTTTCTATAGTGTGTTTACTTTTGTCTGCCCCAATATAAAATTCCATATCTCAGTAATCAACTGAAGGAAAATGATGAGATTTAGCATATAACCTTATCATTATGTCCACGCAACAACAAAATTTTGTTCTGGAGATTTTACAGCAGATTTCAAAGTTTGTTTATATGCAGTATATAATTTACGGGTCAGAGATGAAGTCCATAATTTTTAATGTATTACAGCGTAGCCAGACAATCATCGTTCAATGTTGAATATTTTACGTGTTTCATGGGATTGGCCTTATGCCAAGAACCCCGCGTTGTTTAAACTGGGACTGTTTAGAGGTGTCTCAAAATGTAGGTTATTTCATGAAACTTGATTAATATGTTTTTGTTTTTTTTTTAAATCTTACCACTTATCGCTAACATTGAAATGTGTGAATATTTCTCAATGGGATTGAATGCGAAATTGTGTATACACTTCAAAGCATCGCTATGAAGTTGTACACATATTTTTGTCAAGAAGCTGATCGCAGGAAACTTTTATACTATTACAAATTCCGAAAAAAGAACAGTGCATTGGGTTTGAGTAAACGGTCATTTCGTCGATGGGTGCAAGAATCTGGAATTAAACCACCACGCAATAACCAAAAGGTAGGTAGAAAGGTTATTGTAGACAGCTTTGACAAAGATGTCATAAGGCAAGCTATTATAAAAATGCATTAAACAGTCACTTAAAAGTCGACAGGGTCGACTTCATTGCACCGGGTTCTATCCCATATGGCTCGGTCTCTTTCCGCAGCGTGGAAAGCATCGCACAAAGCACGAACTCCGCAGCTCTAGCGACGGCCCACAGAAGTCTCAAAAAAATTTAACTCGTGAACCGAAGGATGCGGCCCGGAATCGAACCCGCAATCTTTGGAGCCCAAGTCAAAAGGCTTGACCACTTCACCACATCTTCTTCTTCTTCAGCGTTCCGAGCCATTGAGGTTCTTTGCTGCAAATACAATCCGTCTCCATTCGTCTCTCTGGTGGACCTTCTCTTGCCAGTCGTTGATTCCAAGTGCTTGTAGGTCTGTACATGTATTATCTCTCCACCGCCTTCTTGGTCTACCTCGGGGTCTACGGTCATTTATTTCCTGAGTGTAAGCGAGTTTTGTTTCCCTATTATCTTCCATTCTTTCTATATGCCCCAGCCATTGTAGTCTATTAGCCTTCATGATACCAGTGATTAGCGGGGACTTAAACAGATCATAAATGTCTTTGTTACTTCTTCTTTTCCACTCTCCACTTTGTGTATCCCTAATGGGTCCAAAGATGCGTCTTAAAATTTTGTTCTCAAAGGTTTGTAACAAGGCTTCGTCTCCTTTCGTTGTACTCCATGTTTCAGAGCCATACAGCACAACTGGTCTGATCAGTGTTTTGTATATTGTGATTTTGGTGTTACGAGATAGCGCCTTTGATTTTAGTAGATGTTGTAGTGCATAGTATATCTTATTTCCAGAGTTGATTCTAGTTTGTATTTCTTCCCTTATGATGTTGGAGCAGTTGAAGATTGTACCCAGGTATTTGTATGTTTCCGTTCTTTTAATGGTCATATTATCTATTTGTATGTGGCCAGAGTTTCTAGCCATTCCGTCTCTTGAAATTACCATATATTCTGTCTTATCTTGGTTGATAACCAGCCCCATCTGTTGGGCTTTTCCCTTTAAGTGAGTCAATATTTCCAATGTCTTTTGTTCACTTTGCCCTATAATATCTATATCATCTGCATAACCAAGCAGCTTGGATGTTCCTCCAATATCACATTCCTCCTTTACCTTCCTTACAACTTTCTCTAGAGCCAGATTGAAGAGTAGCGGCGATAGTGCATCACCCTGTTTCAAGCCAGATGTTATTTGGAAGGGGTCTGATTTCCTGCCTTTATATGTTACTATATTATAAGTATCTTCCATGCATAGTCTGGTCATGTTGATTAACTTCCTTGGTATTCCAAATTCCTGCATAGCATTCCATAGACTATTCCTATGGACACTATCATAAGCCTTTTTAAAATCAACAAAAATGTTATGGAGATCTCTTTTATATTCCCAATGTTTCTCGGCTATTTGTCGTAAGATAAATATCTGATCTATTGTTGATCTGTTTTGTCTAAAACCCGCCTGGTAGTCACCTAATATGTCTTCTGAATATGGTTTTAGTCTATTTAGTAATACTGCGGATAGTATCTTATAGCTTGTGGACAGTAGTGATATTCCTCTATAATTTCCACATTGGAACTTGTCTCCTTTCTTAAAGATAGGTATCAATAATGACTCTTTCCAGTCATGGGGTAATTCTTCTGTCCTCCAGATTTTTATTATTAGTTCGTATAGCTTTAGATGTAATGCATGGCCACCTGCCTTTATAAATTCAGCAGCAATTCCATCAGTCCCAGTTGCCTTATTGTTTTTAAGTCGTGTGATTACATATAGGATTTCTTCAAATGTAGGTTCTTCAATTTGTGGTTCGCATGTTAGAACCTCTTCCTGTGGGAAAATGTGACTTGGAGCTTCACAATTTAGTAATTCAATAAAATATTCTTTCCATGTGTTGCACATTTCCTCATTGGTATTTATCATATTCCCATTTTTGTCTTTTAAACCATATGTGTTTTGTTGGTGCCCTCGTTTCATTGACTTCAGTTCTTTAAAAAATTTTCTGGATTCATTTTTCTGGTGATTAGTTTCCATATCTTTGATTATATTACTCATATATTCTCGCTTCTGCTGTCTGACTATTTTTGTAGCCTCTTTACATTCATTTCTATAATGCTCTTCCTTTTTGATGTTATTGATGTCATTTAACCATACATGTCTGGCATTCTTCTTCCTAATGACTGCTTCTTCACATTTTTGATTGAACCATCTGTTCTTTCTATGCGTGGTTAACACACCGAGACATTCTTCTGCGGTAGACTGAATTGTATTCTTGATGTTCAACCAAGTTTGGTCAACGCTTTCCTCCAAAGGGTTTTGCAGAGTTTCAAGTTTACATTTTATTTCATCTGTAAATTTCTCTTTGACTGTAATGTCTTGCAGTTTTTCTCTGTTATATGTTGGGTGTAATCTTTGTAATTTAGTATAGAAAGCTCTCTTAAGTTTTATTTTAAATTTTGCTCCAACGAGGAAGTGGTCACTGTGGCACTCAGCTCCTCTATAACTTCTGACTTGCTGTATGTTTGATGCATTTCTGTTGTTAATTAAAATGTGATCTATTTGATTATAGGTTCTCTTGTCACATGATTTCCAAGTTTGTTTGTGTATATCCTTTCTTTGTAGTCTGGTACTGCTAATCTGCAGTCCTTTGGCTTCTGCCAGGTTAATGACTCTCCATCCATTATCATTTGAAATTGTATGTAGGCTTTCCATACCGGCCACTTTTTTATTAGTTTGCTCTCTACCTATTTTTGCATTGAAGTCTCCCAGCACAATCAGGATGTCCTGTTTGGGGGTTTCTTCTATGACATCTTCCAGATCATTATAAAAGTCTTTAAAATTATAAAAATTTTGGATTTTATATCCTGGATTATTCAGCATTATAAAAATGCTGGATGCCAAAGAAACAGTGACTGTAAGAAAATTTAGGGTTTGGTTGAGAAAGAAAAATAACATAGAGCTATCCAAAACAACTTTGTGGAAAATTATAAGGACATTATCTTCACTTTTAGAAATTACAAGGGCGGTAGAAATATTCTTTGCGAGCAACCGCATTTAGGAGCCATGAGAGCCTATGTGAAATAAGGGAAATGCGCAAAGAAAATTATGACATAGTGTGTTTGGATGAAATGTGGAGCTGGGCATCACACAAGTGATAAGGAATGGCAATCAGTGGATGGACAGATAAAGCGATATGTGCCCAGTAGTATAGGACAGTTTTTTATCACAGCCCATGCTGGTAATATGCATAATGGCTTACAACAGAATGCTGGGCTCGTGTTCGTATCAAAGCATACAGACAATACGGATTATCATAATAAGATGAATGGTAATGTATTTAGAAATTGGCTCGAGAATACTGTGCTTCCATCCCTAGATAGACCGTCGTGTCCAATTATGGACAATGCATGATAGATATCAATGTTGTTGCCCAAGAAGACAAAATACCTACAGCATCGAGCACAAAGGGAGCAATAAAGATATGACTCTGAATGGAAAACATACCATTTCCAGAAACGTATTTCTAGCTAGAATTGTTGTCCCTTGTAAAACAGACGCCAAAAAAGCAAGAAATATCAAATCGACAAGTTGATAGAAGTGCATCGTCATGGGTGCTTGAGACTTCCGCCGTACCATTCTCATTTTAACCCTATAGAACTTGTGTGGGCTAAAATTAAGGGACAGGTGGCAGCTGACAATACTATATTCAAATTGTCTGACGTCAAGATACTAATCCAGTCCACGCTATTAAATATTGATAAAAGTTACTGGAAAAATGTGAGGACCATGTGTTGAAAGAGGAAGAGGATTATTGGAGAAAGGATGGATTGAATTTTATGCAACCGAGAGCAGTCAGCAACCTACTGGAATCGTCTGACACAGATTAAGGTCTGAGCAGATCGCAGACTTTAATCCACGTGCACACCAACTGGGATATTTTGCTACAAATATTCAGAAGAATAGCAGGCCCTAAACATTACAGCATCGGCATAAACAATACAACTTGTTAATGGCAACAGTTTGTATTCCACAGTGATGAATTTTCAATTGCGTGAGCCCTCAACGGTGACAAACAACTGACATTTAAAAAACAAAAAGCTCTAGATGTATTGAATACCAACCGAAGAGTAATATTGTGGTGGGAACTGACATATTGTGGCATCACAAGAAACGTGAGAAGAAACACGTTGTCAAATGAGGGGACAACACACGAACATACGAATCATTCTATAAACTTCAATGAAAAGAGGACCAACACCTTGACCGTTAAGAAGGAAGCCCACTACAGAGACATTCACAGCTATATTCGTCGTGCAAAACATGTAATCATGTTCCGTCTCAGCAGAGCAGACAATGCACCCACTCCCATACGAATCTGGATACGCCTTGTGTTTGTCATCCGAACTGGTGGGGGTATTGGCATTACTGTAAAACAAGTTTGTTAGCGAGAAATCACTAGTTTTTCAAAGAAATGTCGCCGCTTTTCATGATTTAAGTTGCTTTTGGACCTATCAAAGACAGGGTAGGGGTAAATATAAGACGGCAGGAAAAATTTCATAATGATGCAACAGACAGTTTTCAAAATAATTGATCGTGAATGACGGCATTCATTTCTGGACATACTATAGCTGCAATGAGGTGTGCTGTTGTTGACAACGTTAAAATGTTGGTGATAATGATGAGCTCGTCATACCAGCAGAAGACGGTTTGACAAAACTATGAAATAATGATGATATTCTTGAAACAACGCATGACAGCAGCAGATGACAGTTTATTTACAAAGGATCACACTCTGTGGAGGTCCTTCCACTTCTTTGCAATGCCCCCCAAGTAATGGGCACTTACTTTGAGTTGTCATATATTCTTTTTCATGCAAGGCTTATAAACAGTTCACATGGTGTTACTTACACACTATCTGCTTCAGCAGTGCAGCCATTCTCTTCCTACAGTCCATAGAACAGTAGCTCTCACACATGGGTATTTTATCCCTAAATGACTGAAGCTTCCTACAGCTCACAATGTTGATACTTGCACTGTTACAATGGTGGAATACTTGAGACATGTCGTAGACAGTTGAAACATACTCATGCTCATAATATTAGTACTTGATAACAGAGTTGAAACAGTAATGATGAGACACTGGTGTTGAAATAGTAATGATGAGACACAGGACACAATCCACAAACATGTCTGTCTGTGATGCGGTCTTGACAACTATTGAGCTAAGTTTGTGTCGTACTTTTGCTTTACAGCTTTTCCCTACTCATAACCGTTGATTCCTTATTCGGTTAGTGATGATTATCTATATTTTTTACTCAGTGCTTGTCACTATATTTGGCTGTCTTTTGACACCAGCTTAGGTTTGTTTATACAGTCTCAGCATGGCTCAAAATTTTTTGAGTTTTGTATCATGCATTTATCTCATTTTATCTTCTGTACTATTAACCCTTCATCTGAGTATTGACAGAACTATACATCACTGACAAAAGGAATATTGCAGTGAATAGAAGAGGGATGGAAACAAGTATGCTTTCAGCAAGAAGCAGACACGCGAATCTGAGCAGAAAGGAGAAGAAATTGTATAGTTTGTAATCGTTCACACTTTGACTAACAAATGTTTATCTCACCTGACAATGTACCTAGGGCTTGAAGGTAATTGACATAAGACAGTCTCAACACCTGACAGACATAGAGTTTGCCATACAGTGTGGGCTGCCAGTTCTGCTGACAAATTGCTTAGAGAAGATGGATCCTTCATTAAATCCTATCTTAAACAAGTCATTGGTTAAATCAGGTATGTATGAATTGTAGCTGTGTGTATGTAAATTGTACATAAGAGCAATACAGTATGTGGTTATGTTGTTATTATGTTAATACTTGTGTGTGTGCATGCATGCATGTGTGTGCTTGTGCCCATGCGAGGGACAGACAGACAGAAAATCTATATTAATTAAGTGTTCTAAATTTATCTTTTGTTTTTAAATGCTTCTGTTTTGTTTTTGTTTTGTTTTTTTAATTCCATGTCCTCCTAGATTCATCAGCTCTTTGTAAATTCACCTGATCTTTAAAATGTATTTATTCTTTACAGTTTAAAAGTTCTTATCAAATGCATCATTTCTTGTTATATGTGACAGTTTACAAATTCAGTTCTTTTCAAATTCATCAGCTATTTTCAAATGCAAGTTTTCTTGTAAAATGAAACATTTCTTTTCAAATTCATTAGTTCTCTATTACTTATTCATCATTTCTAAATTATTAATTAATGTCAAATTCATCAGTTTTCTATTATAATAATGAAGACACAAACAATAGCTGGCACTGTTTATTCTTCTTCTTATTCTGCCCTTTATCCCCTTTGAGGCATAGGCCCTCAGCCAAACCATGCCAAACCTTGCCATCCTATCTGTTGCTATCTCCTGCAGCTCCCACCATGTCCTCCCAGTATTATTTATCTTTGTCTGTAATTCTCTTCTCCAAGTGTTTTAGGTCCCCTGCTATTTTTCCCTGTGTGTTCTTAATGTATATCTATCCACTGCCAGCTTCTTTTCTTCACCTTTTGGTTCACGTGGATTTGTTTAGCTCTCTCCATGAGCTCCACATTGGTGATTCTGTCATGCCATTTTATTCCAGTTCTATGCAGGCACTAATTAGTGAATATCTGTGGTTAGTAACTCTTTTAATTGTTCTT
This sequence comes from Cepaea hortensis, assembly GCA_963921405.1. Classification (NCBI taxonomy): domain Eukaryota; kingdom Metazoa; phylum Mollusca; class Gastropoda; order Stylommatophora; family Helicidae; genus Cepaea; species Cepaea hortensis. Next base: position 78,427,658 of record OY992883.1, read on the forward strand.
CATATACCTAACCCATACAAAATGCTATGTTTGGAGCTAAGTTTAACTTCCTTTGGCTTCCACAAATTCCCTCGTGCTGTGAAAACTCCTCATGCCTTTTGTATTCTTATTTTAATATCTCCTTCTGTTCTCCGTGTTTGCCTACATTGTTTCCCAAATAGATGTATGATTCTGCTTCTTGAAGTGAGGTTTCACCAAGGGAAATGGGATTTCTATTTGCTTGGTATAATCTCATTACTGTGTCTTTCCTCTGTGCAGTTTTAGTCCTAATTGTTGTGATCTGTCATCAGGCCTGGTTAGTATATCTTGCGTTTTATTATGTGAGTGTTGCAGGGGTCACATTGATGTCATGGCATATTTCACTGCATCCCATCAGGTATATACTGCAGAAATATCTCAACATAACACACTGAAGACAGTGAATCCTTAAAACTGAAATAAAAAGTTCACATATTCCCACAGTAAATTAAACTGACTGCTATGTAACTTTAAGTTTACTATTATGTCTTTTTGTTTACACAGAAAATACTGGGAATATTTTATCAGAAATTGAGTTCTCCCTAGTTTCTACCTTGGGATGAGTGACCTGATAATGTCAGACGTTGGATTGTCTTACACTGACATTTAGTTGTGGGTGCAGGTTCATATCCCTTACACTTCAGATTCAAGTGAGAAAACCCAAGTGAGAAAAACAAATGTCTCTTGTAAGTTGATTGAAGAAGCAGTCCCTGGATACTCAAGATAACAGCCAAGAAGTTGCTCATAGAAATGGTAGATGTAGCTGCTCTTTGAACCCCCAGGAGTGAGAGAAAGGAATCTAGATATGCAGAATAAGTTTTTTGCAGAAGCAGCTACAAAGTGTAAGTTACTTCCCTGACTTATCCCCTCCTGGAAATATATATTTGCTCCCCAACTAACTAATTTAAAGGAGTCTGCAAGCACATAAGCTGCACATACACTTGTACATCAGTTAGAAATATTATGGAAGAACTATGAGTTTAAACAAACTACCACTGTGTTTATTATCCACATGTACAGTATTCATTAACTTCTTCCTCACTTTCACTATGAACTCTCAATTTCACCTGTCAGTCATCTTTTGACTGACCCACAAGATTCATCCAAGATGTGCTTTGGCCACTCCTCAGAGATGTGATTGACGTTATGTAATGAATTCCAATCTGCTGTTTACACCCTCGCCCACTGTGTTTGCGGGCAATTGAATTTCTTCTTATCTGCATTGAGCAAATATGGTGTCAAGGAAGTGGTATAAGCCAGCCATTGGTGACACGTGTCAGATTACAAGTCTCCAGTCTGTCTAAAAGTCTGTGGTGACATGTGGTCTGTGGGTACATTTTTGATGTCAGAATATCTCAAGTTTGTTATCTACACCTTTATGGCCCCTTTGCTGCTGAACTGATGAAAACTTATGTGATAAATTGAGATTTTACAACTGTTGTAGAATCCAGACTCTATTCACTTTGTGCAGTGGTAGTTTTACTTGCGCAGTTTTGCATCATAGAATTGTAAATGCCAACAGTGCAGTGAAGTTTTATTATTTCCATCTTCTAATTCTTCTTTGGGTCTATACCTTTCTGGAGGAATGAGAAATGGATTCTGATTTAACCAGAAGCTTTCTACGATATATGTGTCTTGTATATTTCAGTTGTAAGGATTCACTGTTTGCTTTATGTTGAGTGACTTCTGCAGCATGCATCTGACAAGATGTAGTGAAAAATGCCAGGCAATAAATTGTGCAATTCTCTGTTTCTATCTTTAGTATCCAAATTCACAATGGGAAAACATTGTTTTTAAGTTCTCTATTACTTATTCATTCTTTCTAAATTATTAGTTCATTCCAAGTTTATCAGTTCTGTTAACATTCAGTTGTATTATCAGAAGATTGAAAGAGACATTTTTGTTTTAAGCTGATGGAGCCACCATTATTAAACTTGGAACCCTAGAAATTGAATATAATGATGACTTCCGTTTCTACATAACAACAAAGCTAGGAAATCCACATTTAAGTCCACTGGTTCTTATTAAAGTTGCCGTCGTCAATTTTGCTGTCATGTCTAAAGGTATTTTATTTGTCATCTTCATTTTTGTTGCATTTTATTATATTTTTGGTTGTGAGTAATGGTAGTGTTGTTTATCGTGTTAGTTTTTGTTGGATGTAGTTATGTTGAATTTATGACTGTTATAATTTTGAGTAAAAACTATCTTGACTACCTTGCCATTGTTAGTGTTTGTTGAATGAACATATATTGTTAACAATTGTTGACTTGTAATGAATAACAGTGTTGTTTAGTTTGTCATATTTAGATCATTTTGGCTAAGAGTAAGTTTCTGTTACTACTTCAGTCCCAGACACTGAAAGACACAGTTAAAGTAGTAACTGATTTATTTTATATGTTATGTTATCACGATCAACATCCCCACACATTGGGTATTCCCATGTGTGAATCAGTCCATTGATGCATCAGCCATCTCCAAATATGTCTACTCACTGTTCCCGTGAGGAGTTGGTTGCAATGTCTCCTCTCTCATCCTCAAAGATGGCAGTGACATGCTTATCCAGCCTTCACTCCAGTTCCTGTAATCAAACTAGCCTCAGAGACTTGGTGGTACTGGGATGCTGGGTCCATACTGTATTGACAATATTGGCACTGTCCATGCTTCTTCCGTTTATGTTGATGCAATTTTTTCCAGCTGGTCTACCTTCTTTGTGCAGGGGGAGGGGGAGGGGGGGGGCTAAGTGGTCTTGAGGTATGGTGTCCACCTCAAGTGCTGGAGGTCGCGGGTTCAAGCCCCGGTGAGGACCGGGATTTTTTTCACATGGACTTTTAGTAAAAAAAATTTCCCCTGGTCTCTGGGTAGTGAGATCGGACGCCCGTGTGTATTGTTGTGCACGTAAAAAGTCCCTTGGCAATTGGAAATCGAAAAAGAGTAGCCTAACGGCGCTGCCCGGCAAAATTTTGAGTTAAAAATCTACCCAAAGTATTTAAGGATCCTCGCTGGTGCTACAGAGTTCATGCACTGAGCTGAGATTCTCCTGACTCAGGCTTGAGTTAGGAACAGAACGAAGCACTTATGGGTTACACCTGTGTGCAGTGATGTTGATTCGGCGACTAAACTAAACTAAACTAAACTAAACTAAACAGGCATGTCCAGGTGCATAATCTAGATATTTTGAATTGAATTGAATTGCCAAACAAGGCATTACTTTTGAATGCTGTCTAGGCATTAAAGTAGCAACAATGCAGATTCATTTCAAGTAACAACTACCACAGAGTAGGTAAAGTAATTATCAGGACAAGAGTACAGACCTGATTCAAGACTGGTTGTCGTTGAGATTGTGAATCATGACCAACCATGCATATTAGCATGGCACATGATGATGATGATAACAGATTCATTTGAAATAACAACTACGGCAGAGTAGCTAAAGTAAGAACTGTTTGAAGGCACTAAAGTAGTAACAAGGACAGATACATTTCCAGTAATAGTTAGGACATAGGTAAAGTAATAAATGTCTTAGACTGAAGGCACTAAAGTAGCAACAAGGACAGATACATTTCCAGTAATAGTTAGGACATAGGTAAAGTAATAAATGTCTTAGACTGAAGGCACTAAAGTAGTAACAAGGACAGATACATTTCCAGTAATAGTTAGGACATAGGTAAAGTAATAAATGTCTTAGACTGAAGGCACTAAAGTAGTAACAAGGACAGATACATTTCCAGTAATAGTTAGGACATAGGTAAAGTAATAAATGTCTTAGACTGAAGGCACTAAAGTAGTAACAAGGACAGATACATTTCCAGTAATAGTTAGGACATATGTAAAGTAATAAATGTCTTAGACTGAAGGCACTAAAGTAGTAACAAGGACAGATACATTTCCAGTAATAGTTAGGACATAGGTAAAGTAATAAATGTCTTAGACTGAAGGCACTAAAGTAGTAACAAGGACAGATACATTTCCAGTAATAGTTAGGACATAGGTAAAGTAATAAATGTCTTAGACTGAAGGCACTAAAGTAGCAACAAGGACAGATAAATTTCCAGTAATAGTTAGGACATAGGTAAAGTAATAAATGTCTTAGACTGAAGGCACTAAAGTAGTAACAAGGACAGATACATTTCCAGTAATAGTTAGGACATAGGTAAAGTAATAAATGTCTTAGACTGAAGGCACTAAAGTAGTAACAAGGACAGATACATTTCCAGTAATAGTTAGGACATAGGTAAAGTAATAAATGTCTTAGACTGAAGGCACTAAAGTAGTAACAAGGACAGATACATTTCCAGTAATAGTTAGGACATATGTAAAGTAATAAATGTCTTAGACTGAAGGCACTAAAGTAGTAACAAGGACAGATACATTTCCAGTAATAGTTAGGACATAGGTAAAGTAATAAATGTCTTAGACTGAAGGCACTAAAGTAGTAACAAGGACAGATACATTTCCAGTAATAGTTAGGACATCAATCAATCAATCATGTGCCATGCCGGAAAGCGTGGGCGGTCATGATTCGCCATTTCACTCGATCACCAGGGTCGTGGATCAGCTCAGTGTTCCTGTCTCGTCCATGCCATGTGGCCAAGCCATCCAGGTATTTTCCTCTCAGTCTTCCTCTTGGTCTGTTCCCTTCGATCTTGCCAGCTGTCACTAAGTTCTCCAGTCCATTTCTTCTCATAACATGTCCAAAAAATTTTGACTGTCTACGTCTAATTTCTCTAATCAATCTACGATTTTCATTTGTCTCTTGTAGTACTTGGTCATTGGTTTTTCTATCTGTCCATGGTATTCTTTGCATTTTTCTCAGAAACCACATTTCTGCAGCCATCAGATGTTTTTCTGCTTGACTGCACATTGTCCAAGTTTCACATCCATACAGAAGAACAGGCTCTATGTATCCCCTCAACACTCTTTTTCTCGTTTCAATTGACATCATTTTATTGGTCAGAATGTTTTTCATCTTGCTAAAGGCTACTTTTGCAATGGCGATTCTTGTTCTAATCTCTTCAAGGCATCTGCAATCAGATGTTATAACTGTTCCGAGATAATTGAACCGATTCACTTGTTGAAGAATATTCCCATTTACTTGTATATTACATTGTGGTACTTCGTTCTTCCTAGTGACGACCATAACCTGTGTTTTCCTACAATTTAATTCCAACCCCAGCTGCTCACTGTGGACAACCACAGCGTCTACTAATTGTTGCAGATCCTGTGCATTGTCTGCAATCAATACTGTATCATCTGCATATCTAATGTTATTTATGTTTCGTCCTCCAATGCTGATTCCATTTAGGTCTTCTACATTTCTGAAAATATTTTCACTGTATAGGGAAAAAAGATCTGGAGACATTACACATCCCTGCCTAACACCTCTCTTAATAGGTTGGTATTGTCCTACTTCATTATCAATCCTTATGGCAGCTTGTTGTTTCCAATATATGTTTTTTATAAGTCTAATGTCTTTCCCATCAATTTGTAGATCTGCAAGCATATCCACAATGTTGACATGTCTAACTCTATCAATAAATGTCTTAGACTGAAGGCACTAAAGTAGTAACAAGGACAGATACATTTCCAGTAATAGTTAGGACATAGGTAAAATAATAGCTGTCCGAGACCAAAGACACTAAAGTAGCAACAAGGACAGATGTACCTCAAAAGGCCTGGAGGGAAACCAAAGATGGTTTCTGAGGTGTCTGAGATTAGAGTATTATTCAAAGGACAACCTGATTAGAAATTGATGGACAGCAACCATTGCAATGCTTTATTCAAGTGGTTATGGGTAAGGTTATGATGATGATGCAGGTGATGCACCTATGGAAGCCACTGAAAGGTATGAAATCATCATTTGTGACAACTGGCAAAATCCATATGAAAAGGAGAATGCAAAGAGAAAAATACCTGGATGGCTTGGCCAAATATCATAACTGGAACAAAAACACAGACCTCATCCAAGACTCAGGTGATCATGTGATATGGCAAACCATGACTGCCCAGACTTATTGGCATGGCACATGATGATGATGATACATTGTTTGCGGGTAGCTTTTCTAGTTGCAGAAGTGTTGCCTGGGTAGCGGTCTGTTCTGCCTGCACTTTTCTATTTCCAACAAGCACAATACACACACACAGATCTTCCACATTTTGTGTCCTTGTCTGAGAAGGCTAGACACCCAATCCACTACCCTAGGATCAAAATAGAGTATACCATAGTGTGCTTTTTTTGTAATTCAGCACCATGAGACGCATCTGGTGTGCTTGAGCCAGTGGCGGATGTCATCATCTCTGATCTACTCCATCCCATTTTATCATTACAGGTCTTGAAGCTCAGCTACTAGGTGTCGTTGTTCGGAAGGAGAGACCTGAATTAGAGGAGCAGAAGGATAACCTGGTGTGCAGCATTGCAGCAGGAAAGAAGAAATTGGATCAATGTGAGGATGAGATACTGAGGTAAGCATGGAATATTCTTTTATGGTGTGGTGACTTCAGTCACAGACATGAGGGAAAGTTAGTCATGGTGATGCATAGAAAGGGATAATACTCTGTATTACACCTCAGGTGCCAGTAAATTCTGTGCTGGTTTTACTCCGGCTCCGTGGCAGAGGGGTTACAGATGCAGTTCGTAATCCTACATACCCGCATTTGAAACACAGCTGTGGACGATTTGGCAGCAGACTGCCTTACGTTGGTTTTTTATTAAATGTTATGGGTGCCGGTCGTTTAGAAAGCATTGGCAAACTACTGAACGTAGTTCAGGAATCATGAACAGCCAAAAAATGCTATGGTTGACTGCTCTGTCCTGTAAAGAATGCAAGACTGCTGCCATATATCCTCTTTATACACCATGGATAAATGACCATCATTGACCTAAACCAATCTGGCAGGAGATCTTGGCATTCGTGTTCCCTAGTGATGCAGTGATCAGAAATCATTCTGGCACTCATCAGCACAATCCAAATCATGGGCAAATGGTGTCCATTGAAGGTATAGTCTGCTTATTGGTTCATATGTTCAATGAACGTTATTACTTGCAAATGACAGGTTCGAGTGTCCACCAAATGATAATGCTACTTGTCAACAGCTTCCCTGGGGTGAAGGGAACAGGCTATCGCACTTATCTATGAATAAGATATATATATCTCTCTCAGGATGACTTCAGATCTGGGACTGGGACACTTTCAGTCTACGACCCCACCAGTCCTCGGATACCTATCTCTCTCACAACCGACCAAGGGATGTTGCCCTTTCAAACATCGTCCTGAACAAATGACGCAACTCTGGCATCTACAAACTCAATAACAAAAGTGTATTGTACAAAGGAGAGAAGATAATGTGGTTTAGTGCAGATATGTCTGGTGTGAGTTACTTGCTACAAGACATAGTTAGTTGAGGCTGCCATTTGAAGGATGTCTTCATGGTACGCATGTCAATGCATCACACCACATACGAATGTCACTTAGCTCGTGTCTCTCGTAGCAGGTCCCCAGTCTTCAACCAGATATCACCTTCTCTGAGTTGACAGTAGATCAGGCTAATGGCAGTGGAACACCAGAGCATGTGTCCATATGAGACTCATTGTTCTTGTCCACATCCTATCAGATCGAAGCCTCTATCATAGGTCTATATTTATAGTAGCACAGTTTCTCAATTACTGTACATCGAAGCACACTGTCCAGTGCTAAATTTATATTAGAATATTGTTCATGGCCAGAATCACAATTGCCTAAAGTCTGTGGCTATATTTATGATCAGGACCATAATCCATGTGAACTAAGTGTGGATTGATATCATCGATAATTGAGTTGTGGTCGAATAGGTCATGAGTGGCACATCTGGACGATCACACGAACAGTATACTTGCCCAAACGTTGTTTCTATCATAAACTGGTTGATTAGTCATCTTGGACTTACTCTGAGAATATAGACGACTGACCGGATAGTGGGCAGTATGATCACCTCACGTTGACTGGTTTGTCCAGACTGCTGATGCTGGCACAGGACTATAAACGACTGTCCATCACTCCTCTCAGGAAGGTATAATCTGGCAAAATGACAAAGACAACGTTCTGTGAGAATCACATGATCATGACCCACCATATGGGGATAGAATCATCATGGTACTCTGAGAGTGAATCACCTTCCTAAGATGGGTGTTGGTTCAATTACAGGCCATGCCTCAGAGTCAGAGGAAGAATAAGGTCTGGGTCCCGACAAGCAACCGAATAGACCATCTGTTTCCCTAGACTGAGGATAGTGTGAACCCACGGTAATTGGTCATGAGTGTCTGTCCCCCAGTTCCCCAGTGGGAGTCTTCTAATGACATACAGGGTTAGAGGGTCTACAGTACCCATAGGCAAGATGGCCCTGAAGGAGTGCCGTTGGCAAAACCCCCCTCCAGCTCTTCCCAAGTGGCCCTGCTTTCCCCAGTTCATATCCCCTGCAACCATCAGAACATGTCTGTAGCATCATTTCTCCTTCTTTCCCCTCCCCGTTGTTCTCCTCACAGGAACCCACTATAGATTAGGATGGTAATCCGTTAAAGAGACTGTCAGAAGTCGGGATGCCCCACCGGCTAGATGAAAATCTTATTCACTGGCGAGCAACCCCAGATAGTCAGAAACTGACTAGGGACAAAATCTATATGGCTGAACTACAGATTAAGCCCTGAATATCCAACGTACAGCTCTAAGTGGCTCGTTACAAAATGAAATGAACTGTGCTGAATATTCGCCAAGGTATAGGAAAGAGAAGGTTAGCTTAAGATAGATGTTTTAAGTCTAAATATATTAGTATAGACGACTATCTCAGTACAGGTTTTCTCCCTGACTGCTCCTTTCCTTGGTGTGTAAGTGAACCCCCACCAATGTACACAACAACACGTATGCACAATTGGAATTAAAATATAATGACAGAACTATGAGTTACAATACTACAACATTTATTTGCTAATCATAACAATAGACATAGGATGATTGTCAATATGAGGATGATGAAATCATATACATATTGATATTGATGACAAACATTACGTAACTTTACTTGTTACTCGATCTATCTGGATCTGTGGTCCAGATCCCCACTCTCCAGTAGACTCAAAAAAAAGAACAGCTTGCCGGTATTCTAACGTCTGCCAGTCCTGGCTCTACCTAGTCATAACTCGTTCTTGAGATCTATAACATAGGTGCTCCTTGTGAGAGCTTGAAAGAAAGTCAAGAATGTGTTATATCAGTTCTACATCAGCGCAATCCTAATTAAAACATATCATAACACAAACATATACAATGACCAGTCTGGCCAAGTTTATCTTCCAGCTCTACTGTGTTCACCATCCTCCTTCTACCTACTGTCTTTAGTCTGGGACGGGCTTTTCAATTGTCTCACACGCCTGTAATGATTACATTTCTGCCGCCCCATGTCCATGTCGCTAATACAGAAATTCTGTGTCGTACAGCCGCTCTGTCCAAAGTTAGTTTAGCAGCTCACAGGGTCGGTAATGGTATTATAACAATGCCTGATCATCCGGCTTGCAAGCCGTGACCAGTAGCTGTGCCAGGTTTCCATGCATTACCGTGGACGCACGCCCACAATACACTGAGAAAGTTTAGCACCATATACCAATTGTGGGTAATGTCTGTACCATTACACCTCTGCTTCCAACACAATCATTGGCCAATGTGCCAATGCGCAGACAATAGCATAACACTTCATATTGGTAGGTTTGCATAGGACAAATCAATATATCAAACATCCAATACACATAAACCTATTGATTAAACTAGACATATTATGATACTTTAACATCATAGCATAATGCACTAGTTAGTTTATGAATTTACACCTACATACATCCAACATCCGTAAACATTATATTACTTCAAGATGGACATATAATGATACTCAATATAATAGCATCAGTCATTATTAATGAGTACTAATATTGTATAGCTACAAAATGAGATACACAACGTCTAATTGAAGTTACCACACAGACCAGCCATATTTGCTGAGCTGCCCGGTTTTCTCACCACTTAGTTACTGCTGTAAGAATTAAATAAATAGTCATTGACTATATTCTGTACAACAAATGCACACACCAAAAAAAAGCAACTAGTCTAGTTTAGAAAGAGATGGCAAGCATCTGCTACGACACCTCAAGTATATCTAGACAAGACCTGCCTTCCATAAGTTTCTACTTCTCAGAAGAGTAGCACTTACAGCACAATTATATTGAACAAAGAACTCAGAAAGAACACTCAAGTAACCTATGACAATGATAGTTCTTGCAATAACCTAGACTGAAAATCGGTCCATCCATCCAAGAAACTAAGAGACTTACTAAGGGACTAGTTACTAAGAAATAATTCCTAGCAGCCAACATAATATTCATGCATATGACTACAGACATTGAGATAGTTCCTACCTGTTCTGAAGTCAAACTTAATCTAACATAAAACAGGCTAGGGACCCTTATTTAAGCTGAGTCAAGCAGACCATAGTATCTCCTTGGCATTCCCCTCATAAATTCTTCTTATCTCCACCGGACGGTAATTGCACTTATCACTGCAATTGGCCATCACACCTGTGGGTCTGACAATTATTAGCCCACTAAGTCTTATCAGTGATTTCACACCTTGCGCCTCTAGTCTCTACCAGATGGGGTCATCCATCGCGGTTGGGCGATTTCCTAGCTATTCTTATCAGGTGTCATGTCAATGGAACAATTAGGTTCTCATGGTCAACAGCCAGTTTACAACTCTGTTGGTAATCCAGGTTTGCTTGCGTCATGCCTGGTTGGTTTTAATTACTATTCAGTCCCCTGAGTCTGCCCTCCCGTCTTGGCTGGATTGATAAGACTGTGAAACTGATCTGGGGGTGACCGGTACTGGTGTCAAATTAACTTCCCAAATAGAAAGCCATTCCTGGTGGTTGTTTACTTGCAGGTTTTGCAAGCTTACGTCAAGACAGTATAGCCTTGAATATAGAGAAAACAGTTTTGTTCGTCTGTTGATCCTCTACATGGCCCATCAAAAGTGAACCGAAAATTGTTCTGGGAAGTAAAGGCTGCCAATTCGTGACAGAGCTTTCCCATTAAAAAAAAAGTTTCTACCAGAAATCTTTTGTCAAAGCACGCCGTACATCCCAGAATAATGCCTAAGCACTCTCCGTTCTGTATCTGCCTAAAGGTTTCCAATATTCCTTGTGGCAATGGGTTGTCCTGCATCTGCATAAAGACGTTCCATTTCCATACTCCCATGATACTTTGGATAGGTCCTTGTACCTGGTTTTCGGCCGGGATTCCATGCAATAGCTTGGTAAAATCCGGTAATTGTCAGGAGGTTGTAATTTTATCCCTCTGGGAAAGATCACAATCAACGGGATTCTTCTACGCCTCTGGGCAGCAATTGTTTTACACCATTCACTCACGTGATTTACTCCTTTCAGCCGAGGATGTACCCGTAGTGAGGTCTTGCATAAGCTGGCCACAGCAAAGCTTGTCTCCGTGATTTTCCTCCATCCATTATAGATCCTCAACTGATCCATCAATAACTTCCTTTTGAAAGGAATAATGTTACACATCATGGTCCCATGATATAAATTCAACTGGCGCTTTCCTCCTTCAAAGTTGGGCGTAACAATCTTCCCTCCTCGGTGTCGCGGTTTCTTCCCCTGATAATCAGTTAACGGGCTGAGTTTCTCTGCATTAGAGTTTCGTGTGAAAACCGCGCTAGAAATTGGAAATTTAGTGTGCCAAGTTGTCCAGCCTTGAGAAATAACATAGTTACTCCAGGGCGATAAAGTGGTGTTAGTTTTGAATAAAGTATCCACAAATAGCTGATCTACTCCTATCAAATCGACCTGACTGAAGGGTAGATTGAGTCCTAAGAGTGTTGATTCCAAACCACTCTTGACTTCTGTTACTTCAGGTCCCTGTTGCTGGAATTCCCTGATAACTTCAGCTAATGAGATGATAGGCGTTTCTTCCTCCATCTTGTGCAAAGAATTTTCTTCTTTAGCAACTACAGACAATGTTGTCTGCACAATATCAGAGTCCATATTCTGGCTCCTGGCAATTCCCTGTGTTTCCTGAGTCTCCGAACTGGTATACTGTGAGATAACAACTGGAAATGTTTCCTGGTCTGGATGTTCCTCTCTGGTCGTGCTTTCATGGGCTAAGTCCAGTTGAGGTAAATCCTGTGATGGGCTGGTGTCTACACAATCCATCACACTACGTAAATCATTTGAACTGATGTCTAGTGTCTTTTCCTGAGCTGCAGCCTCAAAGATCACAAGGGGTTCCGGGTCATCCTTCATCCCACTGTCAGTCAAATTTAATCCCACTTCTTCCTCGTCTGGGCTGAAGGGAATAATAAAGTCGGTTACCTTTCGATCTCCGACCTCCTTAAAAGATGTCCTCAGGTCATCTTCCTCTTGAGTTTCACCTCTCGTTGAAGTAAAATGAGATTCCTGGGAGTCTTGTACTGGCAAACCGTAGTGCAAACAGTTGTCCTCTGGGTAACTGTTACTAGGTAAATTATCTGAACTGATAATTAGTGACTCTTCCCGCGTTGCAGCAGTGAAATTCACCTGGGATTCTGTTCCTTCCTTCCTCCCTATTTCAGTCAGATGTAATTCCACTTCGTGATTCTGTGACCAGAAGGGAATGTGAGAATCGGCTAGGTCTCCGCCTGCGACCTCATTAAAGGTTGTCTTCAGTTCCTCTTTCTCTCGAGATTCATTTCTCGTAGCAGTCAAGTGGTTTTCCTGAAGGTCCTCTACTGTCAAACGACTATTGCCGTGGTGCAAACAGTTATCACGTTTTTGACTGTTTGAAATGCCCTTGGCACGTTTTTTCTTCCCTCTTTTCCGTTTAGGACTGGGTCGAATGAGAACCTGTAGTTCCCGGTCCACTACCTCTGATTCTGCGGTGGGTGGCAAAGATGTCCCTTCCTTCCTGGTTGGGTGAGCATCCATATCTCCTACCTTATGTTCCGCTAGAAAGGTTAGCTTCTCCGCATTGACTGCTTCCATATGCGTTTTCTCCATCTTTACTCCTTCCGTTTTGCTACGCTCTTGTGCTTCAAAGAACTCATCATCTTCTTTAAACATAATTTCTTCTTCTTGGTCCCACCATTCTAACTCTGCTATGATATATGTTTCTAGTTGCTCTCCCTCTAAGCCTTCTCTTATGCCCCACCCTCTCGCGGTCTCTGAGAAATCTGCGCGCGCCTTCAGATCCTCTTCAAGATTCCGGTAAAGCAAGAACATAATTGCTAATGACTATATTCAGGTTAGCTTCTATGTATATATCAAAAATCAGATCTACTAGAAAGACAAGAGTTAACTACTGACAGTCTACGATCCAATGTGTATAGTTTAGCCTCAACAGTGAAAGACAACTGAAAATAATATTCAAAAGTAGTACCTGGCGCCAGCAGTGAAGTAAGTGTGAGAGATATACTACACAGTAATCAACAGTAATATTTACCTAAATAAACATTAAAATGCACTGCATACATGTCAAAATGACCATGGCATATATTAGCATAAAATTGCAAATCAGTCAAGCATCAATCATCAAACACATCAATGTAAATATGATTAAAGTGTTCAATTATCAATAAATGATTAATGGTAACACTAATTGATAATAGTTAAAACAGTTATCAATAAATGATAGATGATGGTAGTTTTCTCATAAGTTCTTATCTGTTATACTTTTGAAAAGTTATATATGTACTCTGAAACTTCCTCAACTAAAAGTAGCTACATTTGATGATAGTCTATTTTGATGACTGAAGATTACAAGAGTTAACTTTTAAAATTGTATGTCTAGGGTCTAGTACCGGAGTCTATTGAAAGCGAGAAGTCCGAATTCAAATACCGTACGAGAAGCCCAATCCGTAGGATTGGGTTAAAATTAAATCCCGGAGACGAGACACCAATCTGTCAGAAGTCGGGATGCCCCACCGGCTAGATGAAAATCTTATTCACTGGCGAGCAACCCCAGATAGTCAGAAACTGACTAGGGACAAAATCTATATGGCTGAACTACAGATTAAGCCCTGAATATCCAACGTACAGCTCTAAGTGGCTCGTTACAAAATGAAATGAACTGTGCTGAATATTCGCCAAGGTATAGGAAAGAGAAGGTTAGCTTAAGATAGATGTTTTAAGTCTAAATATATTAGTATAGACGACTATCTCAGTACAGGTTTTCTCCCTGACTGCTCCTTTCCTTGGTGTGTAAGTGAACCCCCACCAATGTACACAACAACACGTATGCACAATTGGAATTAAAATATAATGACAGAACTATGAGTTACAATACTACAACATTTATTTGCTAATCATAACAATAGACATAGGATGATTGTCAATATGAGGATGATGAAATCATATACATATTGATATTGATGACAAACATTACGTAACTTTACTTGTTACTCGATCTATCTGGATCTGTGGTCCAGATCCCCACTCTCCAGTAGACTCAAAAAAAAGAACAGCTTGCCGGTATTCTAACGTCTGCCAGTCCTGGCTCTACCTAGTCATAACTCGTTCTTGAGATCTATAACATAGGTGCTCCTTGTGAGAGCTTGAAAGAAAGTCAAGAATGTGTTATATCAGTTCTACATCAGCGCAATCCTAATTAAAACATATCATAACACAAACATATACAATGACCAGTCTGGCCAAGTTTATCTTCCAGCTCTACTGTGTTCACCATCCTCCTTCTACCTACTGTCTTTAGTCTGGGACGGGCTTTTCAATTGTCTCACACGCCTGTAATGATTACATTTCTGCCGCCCCATGTCCATGTCGCTAATACAGAAATTCTGTGTCGTACAGCCGCTCCGTCCAAAGTTAGTTTAGCAGCTCACAGGGTCGGTAATGGTATTATAACAATGCCTGATCATCCGGCTTGCAAGCCGTGACCAGTAGCTGTGCCAGGTTTCCATGCATTACCGTGGACGCACGCCCACAATACACTGAGAAAGTTTAGCACCATATACCAATTGTGGGTAATGTCTGTACCATTACACCTCTGCTTCCAACACAATCATTGGCCAATGTGCCAATGCGCAGACAATAGCATAACACTTCATATTGGTAGGTTTGCATAGGACAAATCAATATATCAAACATCCAATACACATAAACATATTGATTAAACTAGACATATTATGATACTTTAACATCATAGCATAATGCACTAGTTAGTTTATGAATTTACACCTACATACATCCAACATCCGTAAACATTATATTACTTCAAGATGGACATATAATGATACTCAATATAATAGCATCAGTCATTATTAATGAGTACTAATATTGTATAGCTACAAAATGAGATACACAACGTCTAATTGAAGTTACCACACAGACCAGCCATATTTGCTGAGCTGCCCGGTTTTCTCACCACTTAGTTACTGCTGTAAGAATTAAATAAATAGTCATTGACTATATTCTGTACAACAAATGCACACACCAAAAAAAAGCAACTAGTCTAGTTTAG
Organism: Cepaea hortensis; assembly: GCA_963921405.1. Lineage (NCBI taxonomy): Eukaryota > Metazoa > Mollusca > Gastropoda > Stylommatophora > Helicidae > Cepaea > Cepaea hortensis. Next base: position 78,443,205 of record OY992883.1, read on the forward strand.
AAAGAGATGGCAAGCATCTGCTACGACACCTCAAGTATATCTAGACAAGACCTGCCTTCCATAAGTTTCTACTTCTCAGAAGAGTAGCACTTACAGCACAATTATATTGAACAAAGAACTCAGAAAGAACACTCAAGTAACCTATGACAATGATAGTTCTTGCAATAACCTAGACTGAAAATCGGTCCATCCATCCAAGAAACTAAGAGACTTACTAAGGGACTAGTTACTAAGAAATAATTCCTAGCAGCCAACATAATATTCATGCATATGACTACAGACATTGAGATAGTTCCTACCTGTTCTGAAGTCAAACTTAATCTAACATAAAACAGGCTAGGGACCCTTATTTAAGCTGAGTCAAGCAGACCATAGTATCTCCTTGGCATTCCCCTCATAAATTCTTCTTATCTCCACCGGACGGTAATTGCACTTATCACTGCAATTGGCCATCACACCTGTGGGTCTGACAATTATTAGCCCACTAAGTCTTATCAGTGATTTCACACCTTGCGCCTCTAGTCTCTACCAGATGGGGTCATCCATCGCGGTTGGGCGATTTCCTAGCTATTCTTATCAGGTGTCATGTCAATGGAACAATTAGGTTCTCATGGTCAACAGCCAGTTTACAACTCTGTTGGTAATCCAGGTTTGCTTGCGTCATGCCTGGTTGGTTTTAATTACTATTCAGTCCCCTGAGTCTGTCCTCCCGTCTGGCTGGATTGATAAGACTGTGAAACTGATCTGGGGGTGACCGGTACTGGTGTCAAATTAACTTCCCAAATAGAAAGCCATTCCTGGTGGTTGTTTACTTGCAGGTTTTGCAAGCTTACGTCAAGACAGTATAGCCTTGAATATAGAGAAAACAGTTTTTTTCGTCTGTTGATCCTCTACATGGCCCATCAAAAGTGAACCGAAAATTGTTCTGGGAAGTAAAGGCTGCCAATTCGTGACAGAGACCTTGAACACAAAGTGTATGAGGAAGGCAAAGAAAAACCAGCCGTCGCCCCACCAAAAGATGTGAACTTCGACACACACGGGATCGCTCAAATGCCCGTCAATTCGACCACGGACATTCCCATGAGATTTGTCTTGACCGGCCAAGTCGGAAGATTCTCCACTCGGTAGGGTTTCGTTACGCCTTCGCTGACTTCCAGTTGTGTGCACTACGCCGGAGTTCAAAGGCGGCCCAGTAGTGCAATAAAATCACCAACACTCAGGCCATTCCTATTTCCCCCTCCCAAACAATTTCTTGGCAGGCGACACTATGCAGTCAATACCTGTACTGTCTCGGCAGTGCAGACTGTTGGCAACAGGCCACAACTGGGGCACGTCAACAAGCCTGTTGTTGGTTTAACTTGCAGGCTCGACCTTGACCTCCGGGTAACCATTGCATCATGCAATGTACAACCTCCAATGATCGCGTTTTCGACACCAAATAAATGGAATACTGGTAGCACTCTTACCTTTCATTCGGACATGCAGTTCGAAGTATGGAACCTCGTCCAAACTAGGGACTTGATGTCAACGTCTTTAAACTTTAGTAGACACTGGCTCCATTTCTTCATCTGACTGCAGCCACACAGAACTTCTCGCCAGCCGGCCAGACAACTATCAGTTCTCCCAGCTGCTTGCTAGGTCACTGCGTCTGCGCGGCTGAACAAGACTTCCTGTTCCTGGCAAATTATATATCTCCTGGTCACATCCTCCAGGCATTTTGTGACACTACTGATTGACAACTTGATTCTTATGTCCTCCACATGCTGCCTGTCAGACATCCCATGGAACACCCAGGATGGCTAACCAGGTCAGCAAAAGCCCAAAGAAGTTGGATGTGTTGGTTGAAAGGCTCAAATATTTTTCAGCTCTGCTATAAACAGATGTAACCCAATTACATCCAAAATAAGAAAAACCAGACAAACAATGTGGAAGACAAATATTCTTTTTGTGTCCTTGGTATCACTTGTTTTTTATTGTCAGACAAATGACTTAGTCTATGTTTTAAATTAATCTGTCAGTGAACTTGTTCTCCTTAGTTACTGTTGTAGAAGATGTATGTGTGTTCAAACAGAAAAGTTTCCTGTTATGTTACAATGATTGATTGATTGATTGATTGATTGATTGATTGAAGAACCGACATCACAGCATTCAGGGCATTCCCATAAGCGCTCCGTCCCCATCCTCAGCAGCCAGCGAAGAGTTCCAACACCAATAGTACCCGTAGCAATCTGATTATATGTCTGTCTCGCCTTTTCTCTGAGCGTCGAGCGTCGGCCAGATCCCCTCATCACTCCTCGCTGTCTCATTCTTGCCAGACCATTTGTTAAGTTACAATAGAAATATTAAACAGTTATGTTACAAACAGAACAGTGTAATCGTGGATTCTGGTAACAGTGGAGACAGTAAACATGGGGTTTCAAGGTATTTAGTGTAATCGTGGATTCTGGTAACCGTGGAGACAGTAAACAGGGGGTCAAGGCAAGAGGATCCACTTCATGGCCCCAGGTATTATCCCATTTGGCTTGGTCTCTTCCGACAGAGCAGCCTGCTAAAACATTGTATAGAGAACAAACCCCATAGCTCCAGCCCTGTCTCCCCAAAAACGGCACTCATTAACCAAATGTTGAAGCCCAAAAATAAACCCAAAACTGAAAAATTTTAATACCAGACAGTTGGTTTAAAACATTTGCCATGTAGACTCCTAGAAAGTAAACATTCTGTTTCAGCATAAACATTTTATTATTTAACATTTCAACATTTTATTAGAGAGGAAGCACTATGTGGTCCCTGTATTCTTGATCTTCGTGTTAAAATCAAACAAAACCCTGGGGAAAGTTAACATTGCTAGAAACAATGCAAGCAAACATACACGACAATTATGCTTTTGCTAGGTTGCTGAATGAAACCAAAGGTTCCCTGCTTGACGATGCACAGTTGGTGGACACACTGCAGTTGTCGAAGATGATATCTCAAGAGGTTACAGAGTCTGTGACCGTCTCAGAACAGATGGAGGTTAAAATTGATGCAGCTCGGGAGGTAGGCATTCTCACCATCACACTTCTCACAGTTAAATGTGTACTGCTAACTGTTGGGTTTAGTGTAAATCATTAACCTTTGAGATAAATATAGACTGCTAACTTCTCGGCTACATGTAAGCTATTAACCAGTTAGTTAAATGTAAACAATAAACTTCTTAGGTAGGTATGCACCACTAACTTCTCACTAAGTATAAATCTTTAACTCTAAATTAAATATATATATATTGCTAACTTTTCAGTGAAACATAAACTATCAACTTCTCATTGAAATGTAAACCATTAACTTCTCAGTTTATTATACACCATTAACTTCTTCATGAAATGTTAGCTGGTAACTGTCAACTGTCATTTACTGCCAATATGGTACCTTGTAGTGTATGGCAGGGAGGTCTTTGAGCCTGAGGAATTAAGGCCACCTGGCTAGTGCAGTCGCCGCGAACTGTGCAGGTTAGGAATTTCTTTTTGCCCCCGACATTAAAAAAAATCCCACACCTTACCAAGGATTTGAACCTGGGTCTCCCAAAGGAGAATCCGGCGTTCTAGCCACTTGGCCAGCCACTCCTAGCTGGTAACATGTCTGTGAAATTAACTTTTTAGTTAAATGTAAACTATTAACTTCTCATTTAAATCGCAAGTACTGCTTCATTAAACGACAGATAAATCATTAACTTTTCATGTGAGGTAAATAAGTATCTTTTATGTTAAATGACATTTCTTCTTCTTCTTCTTCTTCTTCTTCTTCTTCTTCTTCTTCTTCTTCTTCTTCTTCTTCTTCTTCTTCTTCTTCTTCTTCTTCTTCTTCTTCTTCTTTTTCTTCTTCTTCCCCATCCTCTTCTCCTCCTCTTCTTCTTCCTCTCCTCCTCTTCTTCTTCCTCTCCTCCTCCTATTTTCATCTCCCAATGAAGCATGGGCCTTCAACTAACTCACACCAAGCCCTTTGTGGACATGTTCCTGACTGTTTGGGTTTTTCAGCTAAGTATTCTACTTAGAAAACACTCCTCCCTTAACCAGTCTGTTGGGAAACTTTTTTATGGGGAGGTTCACCAAGTGTAATTCCCTGGTTATGATGTCTGTTAAAAAGTCTCTTTTTCTTTGCCATAGGATGTCTGAAGTCTTCTGATAGCACTATTTGATTAGTTTTTTCCAATCTGTATCTTTCTTAGCTGGGAAACTTGAAGGAACTCTTTATTCTGCCTTCCCTCGATTGCTAGACACAGTGATTCCACGTGTCTGTGGACAATTCAGTAAAAATAATGTGACCAAAACATGTTAACTGTCTCTTTCTGATGTTTGTGATAAGTTGTCTTTGTGTCTTGCCCTCTTTCAAAACATTTAGATTACTCATTATCCAAGGAATTTTCTGCTTCTTCTGTAAAACCACATCTATAAGGCCTCAAGAGATTTTTTGCTTGTTTGCTTAAACAGTATGTGAAAACTCAGATACACAAATACAAACTCATACACTTTACCCAGCAGAGATGGCAAATCAGGTGATATACAAAACAGTAACATTAATCCCACGTGTTGATGAATGGAAAAATATATTTTAAAAGTATACATTTTACACCCCACAGCTCAACATTTTGGCTGTTATCAACTTTTGTGAGGGACAGCACAAACAATATTTAAAAAGGAGATATTAGAAAATAATACTTATGAACAGCAAAGATAAATACTGAAGTGATACACACAAAAAAGGTGCGCAACCTGCATTTTTAGTGAACAACTGTAGTTATACAATAGTTTGCTTGAAAATAGATATTATAATGTCTAAACTGGAAAAGAGGACAAAATAAATAGTATTAAATAAGAAAGAATAGAGAGGTGCATAAAATCAAATTAATTGAAAAAAGAATACTGCATCAGAAGACATAACAATTATAATTATGCTGAGACATCAGCAACAGCATATATATTTTTTTGCGCATATCCTGTACAGGACATCTCTGTCAACACCAGCATTTTACCTTTGTTGTTGATTTCTTGGCAAGATTACGCTCAGTAGTTTGCCATTGCTTTCTGAGCGACCGGCTCACTTATCCCGTAAGTCACCAACGCGGCGAGAACCGCTACCAATTTTCACGCGCTGCGAGACCCTACGTGGATAAATGGGATTACAAAGAAAGTCATTTAACCCCTTTGCCAGGGAGCCGACATATATTCCTGCTGGATAAAGACAGCCGATAATTGTAATTAAATGCTTTTCATTTTAAGCCTCACTAAATTAGAACTGGTAACTTCTCAATTACAGATTCAGTAGCAATTTTGTGAAATATGATGCAGAATTATTTAAATCAGTGAGACAAAATCTGCAGCTAGCTATGGATTAAGTAAAGAGGAGAGATTTGGTTGCTGCCCTGTAAATTTTCACTGGGTGTTAGTGTCATTGATTGCTTTGTTGGCAATTAAAGGACAATACAGAAATCTGGGTTCTTTTCCCATGTGATTAGAGATTGTTTCTGATCACATGAAGCTCTGATGCTGATAAAATGAGTAACAGTGAGTACTCTAGGAAGGACACAATGTTGTGAGGATGGAATCAGTCAAGCACCTCATGGTAATATAACCTAGTACATGTGAGGTGATGATCATTATTGCCAGATTGCTCAGTTCTAGTGTTGAAATCATTTGATCACGCACTGTCCTTTATCCTCATTGGCTCTGCAGAAGTCTTTCTTGCTCATGTGAAGTGATATCAATTCCCAACTATGGACATATATGCAGCACACATATGTCGTGATTATAATGGACTCACAGATCATGTTGAGAAGGGTGAAGACAGGGTGCATCCATTGGATTGTTTCCTCAAGGCATGCTGGTTAGGTAGCAAAAAAAGCAGTCTGACGAATTGGTTGGGTCTGCACCACTGGTTTATTACTGCACGACAGGGCAGATGTGGCCAGGGCCATTTGGGATCATGAGTATAGGGTGGAAGAACATAGACCATCATTGTCTGGAGAGAATGGCATGTCAGGGAGTGGGCAGAAGATGTGGCCAACACCCACTGCTCCAATGAAAGGCCACACTGGCACATAATCAGACTGTAACTGGTAACATTAGTATTGTTACTTTTTGTTGGTTGTTGAAGATGAGGACAGAGCATTTATGGGGATGTCCCAAGTTCTGTGATGTCAGTTCTTGAATCAACTCATCTGTAATGTGATCACTTGTTACCATCTACATTCCTCCCAGTGTTACAAGCCATGTGCAGAGTAGGCTTTCATTCTCTTCTTATCCTCATTGACTTTGTTATATATCTCCCAGTGTTATTGATTGTGTGTGGAGCAGACTTCTATTCTCTTTTTTTTAATCCTCAATTACCATATTACATTTCTCCCAGTACTACAGGCCATGTGCAGAGTAGGCTTTCATTCTCTTCTTTATCCTCTGGATGAGTACGTGAGTGGGTGGATATGTGTGAGAGATGAGTGTATGGTTGGAGGATGTGTGTGTTTGTGGGAATATGTGTGTGAGCGGTGGATGTGTGTGGGTGGGGTGAGTGTGTGGGTGGGAGGTGTGTGTTTTTTGGGTGTTTATGGGTGGGGGATATGTGTGGGCAGGTGGGCAGATGTGTTTGTGAGTGGGGATGTGTGTATAGGTAGGGAATGTGTAGTTGAGAGGTGGCGGATATTGGGTGGGTGAGTGGGTGTAGGTTGGCTGATGTGTGTGTGGGTGGATGGGGAAAATTGTGAGGATGCAGGATATATGTGTGGATAGGTGCGGGATGTGTGGGTTGACAGGGGTATGTGTGTGTGGTTTTGTGATGTGTGTTTTGCTGGGTGGTTGCGGGTGTGTGGGTGGGGGAGAATATAGGGGTGGGTGTGTGCATGTCGGTTATGGGATGGGTGGGGGATGTATGTATGGGTGGGGAAATGTGTGTTGATGGGGTATCAGTGGGTGGGTGGCAGCATGTATGTTTGCCTGAGTCTGTGTGAGTGCGTGGAGGTATGTGTGGGTGGGTGGGGATGTGGTGGGTGGCTGAGGGATGTGTGGGTGGCTGCGGGGTGTGAGGGTGTATGGGGGGATATGTCTCACAACATTGCAATATGCACTGTTTATGTTTACAACTTTCATTTGAAAATTTTTTTTTCTCATGTGAATGTACCATGCGTAATATGCATTGTTTATGCTTACAAAATCCATTTGACAATGTTTGTTTTTTCTCCCTATGTAAATGTAACATGCACATTTGATGAATGAAAGATGAGTGATCGAAAGGGCCGAATGTAAGACGGGCCTGCGTGCCCAATTTGTTACCCTTTTAAAATAAAGTTTGCTCGTTCGTTCGTTCGTTCGTTCGTTCCTCATTGACCATGTTACATATCTCTCAGTGTTATTGATTGTGTGTGGAGCAGACTTCTATTCTCTTTTTTTGAATCCTCAATTACCATATTACATTTCTCCCAGTGTTACAGGCCATGTGCAGAGTAGGCTTTCATTCTCTTCATTATCCTCATTGACTATGTTACATATTTCCCAATGTTATAGATTGTGTGTGGAGCAGACTTTTATTCTCTTTTTTATCCTCAATTACCATATTATATTTCTCCCAGTGTTACAGGCCATGTGCGGAGCAGGCTTCCATTCTCTTCTTTATCCTCAATGACATGGGAAACATCGATCCAATGTACCAGTTTTCCTTGGATACATACAATGACCTGTTCATTTTGTCAATTGAGAAGTCACATCGGGCTATCAAGCTTGATGAGAGAATAGCCAACCTAAATGAATATCACTTGTATGCTGTGTATAAGTAAGTACAGGGCCTTGAGCAATGTGCATACCATGTGTACATTATGTATAAGTTTATGCCCTTGAATAACATACGTTCCACATGTACGTTGTATCCAATGAAGAAAGGTTTAAAGGTAAAGGCAAGAAGCTTGATTTCATTGCTCTCAGTTTAATGCCAGCTGGCTCCATATATGTCCGTAGAACGGCAGGCTGTCTGCTGAGAGCATTTCACAAGGCACGAACTAGCTTCAGTGATGACCCCAGACGTGTCTGGACAAATTGAAGAACATCACTTAAGTCCTTTTCATTAGATGTTGAATTCTTGTATGTTACCTAAAACCAGAGTTTCCTGGGAATGTTAATTTAGACAGTAAAGGCTGAGGAAAAGTCGGACATCTTGGCCAGAATGTACAAATATCAGAGCTCTGTTGTAAATGTACACATTTCAAATACCAACTATTCTTCTTCTTCTTCTTCTTCTTCTTCTTCAGCATTCCGAGCCATTGAGGTTCTTTGCTGCAGATACAATCCGTCTCCATTCGTCTCTCTGGTTGACCTTCTCTTGCCAGTCGTTGATTCCAAGTGCTTGTAGGTCTGTATATATATTATCTCTCCACCGTCTTCTTGGTCTACCTCGGGGTCTACGGTCGTTTATTTCCAGAGTTTAAGCGAGTTTTGTTTCCCTATTATCTTCCATTCTTTCTATATGCCCCAGCCATTGTAGTCTATTAGCCTTCATGATACCAGTGATTAGCAGGGACTTAAACAGATCATAAATGTCTTTGTTACTTCTTCTTTTCCACTCTCCACTTTGTGTATCCCTAATGGGTCCAAAGATGCATCTTAAAACTTTGTTCTCAAAGGTTTGTAGCAAGGCTTCGTCTCCTTTCGTTGTACTCCAGGTTTCAGAGCCATACAGCACTACTGGTCTGATCAGTGTTTTGTATATTGTGACCTTGGTGTTACGAGATAGCGCATTTGATTTTAGTAGATGTTGTAGTGCATAGTATATCTTATTTCCAGAATTGATTCTAGTTTGTATTTCTTCCCTTATGATGTTGGAGCAGTTGAAGATTGTACCCAGATATTTGTATGCTTCCGTTCTTTTAATGGTCATATTATCTATTTGTATGTGGCCTGAGTTTTTAGCCATTCCTTCTCTAGAAATTACCATATATACTGTCTTATCTAGGTTGATAACCAGCCCCATCTGTTGGGCTTTTTCCTTTAAGCGAGTCAATATTTCCAATGTCTTTTGTTCATTTTCCCCTATATCTATATCATCTGCATATCCAAGCAGCTTGGATGTTCCTCCAATATCACATTCCTCCTTTACCCTCCTTACAACTTTCTCTAGAGCCAGATTGAAGAGTAGCGGCGATAGTGCATCACCCTATTTCAAGCCAGATGTTATTTGGAAAGGGTCTGATTTCCTGCCTTTATATGTTACTATATTATAAGTATCTTCCATGCATAGTCTGGTCATGTTGATTAACTTCCTTGGTAATCCAAATTCCCGCATAGCATTCCATAGACTATTCCTAATACCACCTAATACATTTAAAAATTTGTTAGTTCATATCCTATTTACAGAACATCGCTGTCAATGCCAGCATTTTACTGCTGTTGTTGATGTCTTGGCAAGTTTTACATTCAATAGTTTGCCATTCCTTTCTGAACATCCAGTTCCCATACCAACATGTTAAAACCCCAGCGTGACACAGTCTGCTGCCAAATCAGTCGCCGCCGCATTTCGAACTCGTGGTAAGCGGCTCACAAACATTTTTAAATACAGCATGAAATAAGAACAGGAACCAGTTGTAACATACAGATAGGAAAATTCTGAGCAATTAGTCAACAAGAAAGAAAATCCCTTGAAGCCACAGAAATAAGATTTTAGAAAAGGATGTAAACTTTCTATGGGTGGCCAAGACGAGGACAAGATGCAATGGGCGGCCAAGATGAGTGCATGAATGTTGTGAAAGAGGTTGAGACACAAAGATAACTTATCACAGACATTAGAATAAAACAGTCAACACTTTTGGTCATATCAAGAGAAAAGAAAAACTGGAAATTATGGTAACAACTTGTAGGAGTAATGGATAAAGAGATCAGAGATGATAGAAATAGACAGATACTAAACAGTCTAGTATTATGATATGGACAGATATCAGTGCCTGTGTTAACTAAATACCATGGGATGATTAATCATTTTAAATGACTTCCTATTTCTGCCATGGGCTTATATATCGCTGAAATGTTATCATTGCCTAATATTACAACATGTCTGCTACCATATTAACAACTTGTAAGTCATAACTGACACACCCCCAACTTCCCATTTTCTGCATCCATTCTTGTTTGGCCCTGACCTACTTGTTGTCTGGCGCTGAATCTGTTAATAAATAACATTAGAGATTGGCATGATCGCCAGTGTCAGTAAGTACAGGACCCGCATGCACGCCTCAAGACCCAGATTCTTACAGACCAATGGACACTTGAAGGGTGGTGATGTCAGCATCATGCCTGCCGCCTTCACTTCCCAAGACATTTCCTGGTACCTATTTTAGGCTGGGTCGACATAAGACCCCATGTCAATTTCAAATCTGCCTCGATGTGAAATGTTAATGTGCTGTTGCAGCTGCTAGTGCGAATGTTAACATAAATTAAATATAGTGTGCAAGCTGTTTATAATAGTCTACTTCCTTCGTTGGTTGTTAATGAATTACCTTAATTCATTCAGTGCAGAAGGATAATATATCGCCAGATGTGACCTCCTGCTTGGATAGAAGAACGATATATCGCATTACCAGATTCATCATGTTATTTGTTTTGTTTCATGCTATCTTCCACAGTAGCAATGCTCAGTTAATAGAAATTTACATTGTAATACTTGTTCATCTGTGTAACATGTTTGGTCCAAACATATTTTGTTTGGCACTAACAGTTCTTTGCTTATGTCAGAAGTGATGGTACGCCACGCCTAGTTAAATGACCCGGGACAAAATCTATATGTCTGAAGTAAAGATTCCGCCCCTGAATATTCAAGAGTACAGCTACAGGTGGCTCGTTAAATTAGCTGGCCTTGATATTCTCCAAGGAGTGGGAAGGAGAAGGCTAGATTTCTTCTTCTTCTTCTTCAGCTTTCCGAGCCATTGAGGTTCTTTGCTGCAGATACAATCCGTCTCCATTCGTCTCTCTGGTTGACCTTCTCTTGCCAGTCGTTGATTTCAAGTGCTTGTAGGTCTGTACATGTATTATCTCTCCACCGCCTTCTTGGTCTACCTCGGGGTCTACGGTCGTTTATTTCCAGAGTTTAAGCGAGTTTTGTTTCCCTATTATCTTCCATTCTTTCTATATGCCCCAGCCATTGTAGTCTATTAGCCTTCATGATACCAGTGATTAGCAGGGACTTAAACAGATCATAAATGTCTTTGTTACTTCTTCTTTTCCACTCTCCACTTTGTGTATCCCTAATGGGTCCAAAGATGCATCTTAAAACTTTGTTCTCAAAGGTTTGTAGCAAGGCTTCGTCTCCTTTCGTTGTACTCCAGGTTTCAGAGCCATACAGCACTACTGGTCTGATCAGTGTTTTGTATATTGTGACCTTGGTGTTACGAGATAGCGCATTTGATTTTAGTAGATGTTGTAGTGCATAGTATATCTTATTTCCAGAATTGATTCTAGTTTGTATTTCTTCCCTTATGATGTTGGAGCAGTTGAAGATTGTACCCAGATATTTGTATGCTTCCGTTCTTTTAATGGTCATATTATCTATTTGTATGTGGCCTGAGTTTTTAGCCATTCCTTCTCTAGAAATTACCATATATACTGTCTTATCTAGGTTGATAACCAGCCCCATCTGTTGGGCTTTTTCCTTTAAGCGAGTCAATATTTCCAATGTCTTTTGTTCATTTTCCCCTATATCTATATCATCTGCATATCCAAGCAGCTTGGATGTTCCTCCAATATCACATTCCTCCTTTACCCTCCTTACAACTTTCTCTAGAGCCAGATTGAAGAGTAGCGGCGATAGTGCATCACCCTATTTCAAGCCAGATGTTATTTGGAAAGGGTCTGATTTCCTGCCTTTATATGTTACTATATTATAAGTATCTTCCATGCATAGTCTGGTCATGTTGATTAACTTCCTTGGTAATCCAAATTCCCGCATAGCATTCCATAGACTATTCCTAATACCACCTAATACATTTAAAAATTTGTTAGTTCATATCCTATTTACAGAACATCGCTGTCAATGCCAGCATTTTACTGCTGTTGTTGATGTCTTGGCAAGTTTTACATTCAATAGTTTGCCATTCCTTTCTGAACATCCAGTTCCCATACCAACATGTTAAAACCCCAGCGTGACACAGTCTGCTGCCAAATCAGTCGCCGCCGCATTTCGAACTCGTGGTAAGCGGCTCACAAACATTTTTAAATACAGCATGAAATAAGAACAGGAACCAGTTGTAACATACAGATAGGAAAATTCTGAGCAATTAGTCAACAAGAAAGAAAATCCCTTGAAGCCACAGAAATAAGATTTTAGAAAAGGATGTAAACTTTCTATGGGTGGCCAAGACGAGGACAAGATGCAATGGGCGGCCAAGATGAGTGCATGAATGTTGTGAAAGAGGTTGAGACACAAAGATAACTTATCACAGACATTAGAATAAAACAGTCAACACTTTTGGTCATATCAAGAGAAAAGAAAAACTGGAAATTATGGTAACAACTTGTAGGAGTAATGGATAAAGAGATCAGAGATGATAGAAATAGACAGATACTAAACAGTCTAGTATTATGATATGGACAGATATCAGTGCCTGTGTTAACTAAATACCATGGGATGATTAATCATTTTAAATGACTTCCTATTTCTGCCATGGGCTTATATATCGCTGAAATGTTATCATTGCCTAATATTACAACATGTCTGCTACCATATTAACAACTTGTAAGTCATAACTGACACACCCCCAACTTCCCATTTTCTGCATCCATTCTTGTTTGGCCCTGACCTACTTGTTGTCTGGCGCTGAATCTGTTAATAAATAACATTAGAGATTGGCATGATCGCCAGTGTCAGTAAGTACAGGACCCGCATGCACGCCTCAAGACCCAGATTCTTACAGACCAATGGACACTTGAAGGGTGGTGATGTCAGCATCATGCCTGCCGCCTTCACTTCCCAAGACATTTCCTGGTACCTATTTTAGGCTGGGTCGACATAAGACCCCATGTCAATTTCAAATCTGCCTCGATGTGAAATGTTAATGTGCTGTTGCAGCTGCTAGTGCGAATGTTAACATAAATTAAATATAGTGTGCAAGCTGTTTATAATAGTCTACTTCCTTCGTTGGTTGTTAATGAATTACCTTAATTCATTCAGTGCAGAAGGATAATATATCGCCAGATGTGACCTCCTGCTTGGATAGAAGAACGATATATCGCATTACCAGATTCATCATGTTATTTGTTTTGTTTCATGCTATCTTCCACAGTAGCAATGCTCAGTTAATAGAAATTTACATTGTAATACTTGTTCATCTGTGTAACATGTTTGGTCCAAACATATTTTGTTTGGCACTAACAGTTCTTTGCTTATGTCAGAAGTGATGGTACGCCACGCCTAGTTAAATGACCCGGGACAAAATCTATATGTCTGAAGTAAAGATTCCGCCCCTGAATATTCAAGAGTACAGCTACAGGTGGCTCGTTAAATTAGCTGGCCTTGATATTCTCCAAGGAGTGGGAAGGAGAAGGCTAGATTTCTTCTTCTTCTTCTTCAGCTTTCCGAGCCATTGAGGTTCTTTGCTGCAGATACAATCCGTCTCCATTCGTCTCTCTGGTTGACCTTCTCTTGCCAGTCGTTGATTTCAAGTGCTTGTAGGTCTGTACATGTATTATCTCTCCACCGCCTTCTTGGTCTACCTCGGGGTCTACGGTCATTTATTTCCTGAGTGTAAGCGAGTTTTGTTTCCCTATTATCTTCCATTCTTTCTATATGCCCCAGCCATTGTAGTCTATTAGCCTTCATGATACCAGTGATTAGCGGGGACTTAAACAGATCATAAATGTCTTTGTTACTTCTTCTTTTCCACTCTCCACTTTGTGTATCCCTAATGGGTCCAAAGATGCGTCTTAAAATTTTGTTCTCATAGGTTTGTAACAAGTCTTCGTCTCCTTTCGTCCGATATCGAGGCTCATGTATTTGTTTCGTAACAATGATTTAAGGGCTAGATTTAAGTCTATGAATTGGCTTCTAGCTCAGTGCAGGTTTTCCACTAACTTTCCCTCCCTGGTGTCTAAGAAATTCCCCACCAATGTACACACCCAAAAATGTATGCACAATTGGAAAATAACAGATAACTATGATTTTAAAACAAACTACAAATCCTTTCATTACTATCAGTCAGTTACATATGATGGTTTACTAGATGATGATGGTGAACTACAATCACATCAAGATAGTGATGAAAATCTTAAACATAACTTTAAGGTTACTTGTATCCTGTCTGGATCTGTGTCCAGGTTACAAGTGATATAAGCACAAGAATAGGGTTCTGCTTAGGTCCAGTAAACACATACGCTCCAGTTTAATCAGCTCGCCGGTCTTCTCGACGCCTACCCGTTCTGACGCTACCTGGTTGTTCCTTGGTCTTGGGATCTATACCTAGGCACTCTTGTTGAGAGCTTGGAAGAGATAATCAAGAATGTGTATTATCTAGTTCTACATGAATACAATCCTAGGTAATACATACAATCTATCACCTCCATATACATACTCTCAATGACAAGTCTGGTCATGTCTTCCAGATTTACTGCGTTCACTCTCCTCTAGATCTCTGTCCTACGGTCTAGCCTGGGAAGGACTTTTCCAGTCTAACACGCCGGTAGTTATTACAATTCCTGCCATCCCTTATAACATCCCGTCATGAGGAATGAAATGTCTTAAGCTAATGTCACTAATTCAGACATCCAGTTCCTCCCAGCCGCTCTGTTCAACCGTTGGTTTAGCAGATCACAGGGTCGGTAGTGATATCATAATAGTATCTTATCTCCGGGCTTGCATGCCGTGATCACTCTCTGTGAAAGGCCTCAATGAGTTATTGTGAACACTCGTTCACAACACATTGAAAGGGTTAAGCGAACCATACACCTAATACCGAGTGTGGGTAATGTCCGCACCACTACGCCTCTGCTGCACACACAATCAATAGGCAATATGCTAATGTGTGCTACGCATAAGAATACCATAGCATAACACCAAATTACCATATGGCAATTTGCATGTGACAAATAACATCTCAAACATCCAATACACATAAAGTATACTAATTCAAAATAGACATATAATGTTATTCCTACAAATAGCATAACAATGAGTTAGTAATAATATTGTAAACATACAAAATGAGACATATAAACAAGTCTCATTGAAGTAACCACACAGAACAGCCGCATTGCTGGTCTGCCCAGTTTAGTCACTATTTAGCCACTGCCATGGTAAGAAGTAAAAGAAATATAGTCAATTGACAATATTCTGTACAACGAATGCACACTACAAAAAGAGACCAGGCTAGTTCAGATAGAAATAACATAAGTCGGTAAATCTAAAGGCTGGTGACTAGTGACTACAAAATATCATTCAGAGAAGATCCTAGACAACATGAGGATCAGACTTAGGAAATGTCATTCATTCATTCAGTAGCATGTCCTTTACAGAACCTCGCTCCCATAACAACCCTCTGGAAAACTTCTCGATCACAAGAAAAATGTCCCGTGTCCGATACACCCATCTGGAGATCATCCGCCACATCCTGCAACCATCTTCTCTTTGGCCTTCCTCTTCCTCTCTTCCCAGGCATATACCTCTCCATTATTGTTCTCTCCAAACTTTCATGACGTTTCAAGTGACCAAAATAGATCAATTTTCTTTGTTTTATCGTCTTTAATAGCCAACCCTCTTCAGTATTCAGCTCTTGAAATATGGATGCATTTGTTCTTTTCTTTACCCAAGATATTCTTAGAACCCGTCTATAACATTTATATTCAAAAGCATTTATGCGCGGTTCAGCTGGTTTAGTAAGTGTCCAGGTCTCACATGCGTATGTTGCAATGGGAAAGATGCATGCTCTTAAAAATCTAATTTTTGTAGTTCTATCTGTCCAACTCCATAATTTAGGAAATGTATACATATAAAAAGTCACTTTCTATTACTTGATTAAAGACAGGGCACATCTACTGAGAATGACAGATCCCTGTCTACTTATACCCATCTGTTAATTACTCTTATCTATTAGATAACTTCAGATTGTGCTGATCTGATGGTGGGTGTCAGCCATGTTTTTTTTCCTGACCCACCCGTGATGTCCATCTTTTCATACCATTCACCATAGCAAGGTTCATTATCGGTCCAACACTTCTCCCCTAGTTCCTCGATCCAGTTTGAATTATCTCCCGCTTCACCAGACTCTTCCACCTTTCAGCCCGTCAATAGGTGCATCTCACACCTTGTTTGGTTGAGAGTTCCCAGTCAGTCTGACACTGTTTATCCCGGGGAGTCTTATCAAGCAGTGAGTTCACACCTTGCCCCTCTAGTATGTTTCACAAGGCAGTCAGCCTTCGCGGTCGGCTGAGCATCTGGGTCTTGACACTTCTACCTGCATTAGTTTCACACCTGGGTGGTTTTAATTGCCAGCCTTGGGTTAGTTTCACATTCCATTAGGTTGACATTCCACACCCTGTGTTTGTGAGCAATCTTACATCATGGCTCAGTGGTCTTGTAAAATGCTTGTAATAACCTTGCCCCAGCTTCTTTATCATAGAGAATGTCGCTCCTTCTTCTTTGATTCATCCCCTGTTTTTGTGGAATGAGAGGCAGTCTGGTGTAAATCGCTGCATTCCGTGACAGCTTAGCTGAATAAAGTACCTATATAATGTGTATATGTAAAATAAGTGTATTTCCGTTATCGAAGTGCAGGCACTGCAGGACAAGAAACAAATATAAAATAAGATAGGAATCTGAAAATAGAGATACCATAATGTTATATTTTAAGTATCTAATAAAAAGACAATTTTTTCAACAAATATTGCACTTTAACCTGAAAACATCATACACACATGCCTGGAAATGGATGCTAGAAGGCTGTTGTTTGTACATCATTGTGTCAAGGCTAGAAGATTTTTTTATTTTCTCCTCCTCCTCCTCCTCCTCCTCCTCCTCCTCCTCCTCCTCCTCCTCCTCCTCCTCCTCCTCCTCCTCCCTCTTTTGTTCTGGTAGTAATTGTTGCAATGATGATTATGTCAACACCAATGAACATCATATTAGATTCAGAAAAAAAAAGTTGCACATCCTTTACAGGACGTAGCAGTCAACTCCAGCATTTTTTGGCTGATTGTGATTCCTGGGCAAGTTTAAGTTTGCTATTGCTTTCTGAATGACCTGCACTCATATCAATGTATGCAAACCAACAGCTGTGTTTTGAAAATGTATGCAGGATTACGAATTGTCACAGATCCGGCTGTGATTCAACCATCAGATTCAGAAAAGAAGTCATATTAACAGTTGTGGATCTCCTTTCATGAGCCACTTTAGGGGTGTAATAAAACGTTTTTAAAAGCAAAAGACTAGCAAAACCAACACTCATTAAATCAGCACAACAAACTGATACAGAAACTATTCTGATGAGTGTTTGTCCAATACATTCCTAAAGGAGTCGAGTCAGCTGGGTGGTATTTTCTGTGGTCACCTTGTGTTTGTGCAGCTGGCATAATGCATAAGCAAACAAGAATGTCAGAGTGAGCATAGTTATTAAGGAGATGTGCTGTAATGCCATGCACATGGTAGGTCCCTAGTCTCATCGCCAGTGTGCACTCAGGCCTTCAAATTGTGATGGTCTTATCACATCACAGACCCACTGCAGGAAACTACTATTTTGTGTTTTTAAAACAAGAATGTCAAGGTATACTGGCATTGTTGCCTGATATATCCATCACATAGGAACAAATATGACTTGTCAAAATACAGGTTTAGGAGAGCCCCCCCCCCCCCCCCCCCAGTATCTTGTATATTGTTTAATAAAGTAAGTATAGATCTTTGAAAAAGATGTATAATATTTGAAAAATATGTATGGATTTCCAATATCTAGTTTTGTCATGATTGTTTTGAACAAAAATACACATTTTATCTTTCATACAGGTATGTTTGTCGAGGTTTATTTGAAAAACACAAGCTGATCTTCTCATTTCAAATGTGTATCAAGTTACTAGAACATTCCAAAAAGTTGAACTTGGATGAGTACAACTTCTTCCTGAGGGGAGGCATTGTGAGTATGACATGACATTCCAGGGCAGTGATTCTCAACCAGTGTATCAGTTGAGGCTTGCTGAAGTCTTTAACTCCTTGTGTCAGTCACATTATTATTAGTAGGTAGAAACAACTAAGATGAGCCATCAAAGGGATGGTCATTTCAAAGTTGTAATAAATATGCAGTGTAGGAAGTTGCTTGCAAGTATACTGCCTGCCTTTAATGATAAAGGTACTGGGTTCATATCCACATGAAAAAAATTTGCTAGGACAAATAATCCTTGGGTGTCACATTCCTGCTGGTTCCTGCGTACTGAGTAACATGACTAGCCTTCTCAGATAAGGGCAACCAAAAAAAGACTAGCACCTGTGTCCTCATTGCGCACATTAAGAATCCCTCAGTAGTTGGAAATTGCAAAGAGTGGACCAGTTTGGCTGCTATCCATGCTAAATTTCATCAAACTATAAAATTCATGACGAGCAAAAATATTTACTTGTAGAGGAGATGAGCATACACTTAAATTGACACTTCCATCAATGTAGCCTTCTGGTTTAATATGGTGGTCAGCTTACACTTAATGTTGATATATCAAGTAGTATAACATTAAAGGCCATTCTTGGATTTAGGTTAATATGATAGATAGTTTTCACTTAGTCTTTTATTTGTATGTCCATTAATTTACCCCCTACAACGCCTTCTTGGGCTGTGCGTTAATATGCTGGTTAGTTTACCCTTAGTGTTATTATGTCCTACAATGCAGGCTTGGTTTGTGAGTTAAAATTTTTGTTTAAAAAGTTAGTTGCATATCCTTTACAGGATGTAGCAGTCAACCTCAGCATTTTTTGGCTGTTCATGATTCCTGGGCAAGTTTACATTCAGTAGTTTTCCATTGCTTTCTGATCGACCGGCACATATACCATATCATAAAATACCAACACAGCTGTGTTTCGAATGTGGATATGTGGGGTTACGAACTGTGTCCATAACCTCTTTGCCACGGAGGCGGCGTGAGTTAATTTTCTAGTTAGTTTACACTTTGTGTTATTATGTCCTACAGTCCAGACTTGGGCTGTAAGTTAACAGGCTGGTTAGTTTACCCTTAGTGGTGATACATCCATCTGTGTATGTCAAGGTCCTGACAGGACATAACAGAGGACAGACATAGGGACATGGGGTGAGTACGGGGGTAGAACAGTCTAGAAGCTTAGGATAGTAGAGACAGGACTACCCTTGAGTGACAGGTTCACCTTGGACAGAATTACGCAGTACACCTAGCCCCAACCAGGCGAGTGCCAGACAGACGTGACAGTACGACTTCCCATGGATTGCATGAGGGTCAAGTACCTCGTGACCACCGGACTGTAGAGGAGAAGTCAGACGGGCGTTTGGACACGACTGAGAGAGGATGCATGACTGAGTGGAGAGACAGAATAGACTTACACTTAGACTTCAGTGCAAATGAATGTGACCGCTACTAGACGTGTGTTTGTGTACGAAGCTTGATACGAGTGCGCTTTGATGTGATAAGAGGATCGTGTGAGAATATTGAGAGAATTGGTGCGAGAGCAAGTATTGGAGATATTGATTCGTTTATGTGATACTGTTGTAATCTTGTGGTATTTAAATGATGAGGTTTGTAAATAAACATGCCTAATATATTTATGCATTTATGCCTCATCTGTGCTCGCACCATCAGCCTATCTGAACCCATCTTCTAACCCCTTGAGATGTTGACAGGCCAGTTATGGGGGTTCAAGTCTGTTTTGGCGAGTCCCAAGACAATTAATTACGACAATTAAAATTAAACAGTAACATAGAAAATACTGTGGCAGTTCTTGGACTAGCCAAGTAAAATTTATAAGCTCACGCACCACATGACAACGACAGTTTAACAGTTTTATCAGTAATTGTCTTTACTACACTCTACAGCTATTTATCAAATATTCTCTCTCAACACAGACATAACAATGACACGACTTCACGACGAGACTAATTATTTTTTTATTTTTTTTTTTAAGCATAAGTTGTAATTTGAGATATCTGCAGTGTAATATGAAAATATCTGAGTCTTTTTTATCTGTTTAAATATGTCAAGGTTGCATCCATCTATAGATCTGTGATAATTTTTTATTATGTACTAATCTGTGACAGTTGTAGTGATTTATAAATGTTGCACATGCTATTAGTGTGTGTAGCAGTATGGGTATATTGGGTGGGCAAAACTACAGCACGCTTGAGCATCAGGGTGGAATGGGAAGAAGGATGCTCAAGTCGTGACGTAGTTTGTTGTTAGGAACCAGTCAACATCTGGGCCTGGAAGAGAGAAGACGCCATGTTGTATGAAGGCTGTAGAAGTTGTCATCAAGATGCAATAAATCTCTATTTTTACTAAAACAAAGAACTCAATAGTCCTATTTATCTGTACGCTGTTATAAAGGACTTAGTTGGTGCCGTGACCAGGATACGAACTTGGAGTGTCGTCGCGGATTCACAATATGCTGTCCAGGTCGAACATCGAACTAAAGTCAAAGTTTTGAAGATCTCGTTCTGCTTACATCAAATGCCCAGAGACAGAATTACGGCACGATTCCATACTTATGTTGAACGAAAAAGCGAAGTTGAAAAATGGCCACTAAGTCGTCTGTGAGAATTACAGCAGCCAAAAGCCCGGCTAGGGGTGGTTGTCTGTGATTATTTTTCAGAGTTCTCGTTGCTATCAAGAATCCTAGATGTATAGGCAGTCGTTGTCACCTGAGTTATGAAAGCCGGCTTCCCAGGGTGAGTTGCTGTACAGTGGTGATCATCTCGCCGAGCTGAAGAGAGAGAAAGTCCAGTACGTTTTTTCTGGATCGTTTGAAATAAGAAGCTCAGGAAAAAGAAACCTTCAAGGCAAGTCGAATCAAGTAGAAACATTTTACTAACAGAGCAGTTGTCTACTTCTCGTTAAGATAGATTGCCTGGAGCGAACTAAAAGCCGCAGAATCCTGACCTTGAGACTTTTTGAAGAATAAGAAGAAATGGAAAGCTCATTAACAGCAGCGATACCGCTAAAGAACTCTCGGAAGTGGGAGAGGCAGACTGGGCTGCCGACCTACTGAAATTATCGCTTTCCTGAATTACACCGATCCTCAAGACGTCGCTTTGAAGTGCCCTGTTCAGGGTGAAAAGAAGGTTCAAGGCTGGTAGGGGCTCAACCAGGGGCTGAAGTTACTGAGGCGTCCGAAGAAGAACTCCCTAACTACCTGAAGTGCGTGATCGATTGGAGGAGCATTTCAACTGGCACAGACTCCTGGCGTTTGAATTCTACCTGATATCGAACATAGAAGAATCCGTCTTTCTTGGATCGGGAGCAAATTAGGGTAATTTGTGAACTTCAAATATTATTTTACGTACAATTGACTAGTTGAACAATTCTGTTGTGTAAAGTAAATACGATCATATTGTTAATTTAGCTGGTTACGAATGTGAATTTGATTTATTGGTGCATACATAAATATTTCAGCATGACAGAACAAGATTCATTAGCACAAGTTTTGACGGGGGTAGGAACAGCGGTAGGTAGACTTCATACGGTTATAAAACAACAGGGAATGGCAACTGAAATTGTTAAATTTAGTGGACAGGCAAGAGATTCTAAGAAATGGATAACTTCCATAGAGAAATATGCGTATTTGGTGTCTGCATCAGATGAAGAGAAAATGAGACTTGCTTATCAGGCGGCAACAGAACCGGTTTCGGATCATATCCGAAGGAAATTAGAGGCTAGAGTAGATGAGACATGGGAGCAGTTCAAAGACGACCTGGCCCATAAGTACGCGGAAATAACAGATCCACAACATGCGTTTTCGGTGTTGAGACAGTCTAAACAAAACACTGGAGAGACGGTACAATTGTTCAGCGATAGGTTGATTAACCTGGCTGAAGAAGCATTCTTGGGACAGAATGTACGAGGAGAGGAGGTGGAGAGGATGTTAGTCGGGATTTTTGTAGATGGCATAAAATCCGATGGATTGAAGTTTAAGCTGATGAGAGAAAACCCTGAGAGGTTATCACAAGCTGTAGACATTGCGGTACAAGAAGAAAATTTGAGACGTAGATTTAGATTGAGAACAGGACGAGAAATAGGAACTAGTCGAGAAGACAGGATGGAGGAGCCTATGGAGATAGGACAAACAAGGTTCGGATGGAATAGGAGAGGAGGTATACAGACGTTACAAGGTGGTAATAGAAGTACTTATGATGAAAGAAGACATATGAGGTATCCTACAAGTGAGACAGTAGGTAAAACGAACAACACAAATATAGTCTGTTGGTTTTGTGGTCAACGCGGACATGTTTCTCGTTTTTGTGATAACAGGCGTGTCCAGTCGAATACACAAAGTAGAAATGGCAATAGCAGGTTGAATAGGAATGTTGAAGATAGACACAGGAATTTTACAGGTACAAGAACGCAGGAAAACCGGCGCCCTACCTATTAAATAGGACCTGTAGTAGGAGGGAAAATAATAAGGTCCCAAGGTTTAAAGAATATGTTAATAACAGGCATAGTAGGACGAGTAGAGAATACTTTCAACTAGAGGAAATCAAACAGCTTACAGAAAATAAAACAGATCATAGCTCATGTATAATAGAAATAGGAAAATATAGAGTTTGTACATTAATTGATTCAGGAGCTCAGGTTAGTGTAATTAAAGAAAGTTTTTTGTATAAAATAATGAGAAATTGTAGAATATTTAAGAGTCATAATAAGCTTCACTCTGTTACAGGACAGAATTTACAAGTAATTGGACAGACAATGATCAATTTTAAATTAGGGGGGATCAACGTAAGACATCTTTTTCATGTAGTAAAAGATTTAAATAGAAACATGCTTATAGGAAGAGATTTTTTAATAAAAAACGGAGTAAGACTTCTCTTTGATTTACACAAATTAAAATTCAAGGACGTATATGTAGATATGGAAGAAGACATGCATATATCGGCACTAGTTAGAATTAAAATGTCCACGACGTTAAAACCACAGTCGGTTAATTTGATACAAGCCAAGATAAAGAGAAACCCATATTATGTGGCAGGACACACAGTTAGAATCACTGAATTGCAAAAGGAAGTAATTGATGAGCCTGGTCTTGAAGTCCCGGATGGAATAACATCATTAGATAAACACTTAACCTTTCCAGTGATGATCATTAACAACACAGGTAGAGAAATTAGACTATACAGAGGATGTGTAATAGCCAAACTAGAACATAACGTTAGTGACATATTGGCAATGGATAGAGTGGAAATGCCGGGAACAAATTATTCACATATTTCTAGTGAAAGAGTTAATAACAGACGCGGACGCGGAAGAAGAGGGAACGTACAAATGGATGAATTGATCCATCCATTCAGAAGAAATACAGCCCAAATACATTCACTAGACAAAATGACAAGGGAACAAGAATTGTTGGCACAGTTAAAAGCTCCACCAGAAAATAAGAAAGTATTAGAACAACTTATAAAAGAAAATCAGGATGTTTTTGCAATTAATGATTTAGAATTGGGAAAGACAAAAACAGTTACAATGGAAATAGATACGGGAGACCATCCACCAATTAGTTTAAAACCATATAGAACTCCATTAAGAAATAGGGAAGTTGTTGAAAAGGCAATAGAAGATATGTTGAAAGCAGGGATAATAACAAGATCGAAGTCAGAATGGTCATCTCCGATAGTAATTGTGACCAAACCTGACGGTTCACATCGATTCTGTTGCGACTATCGGGCGTTGAACAAGATCACTAAGAATGTAGCGTACCCATTGCCGGTGATTGATGATATTCTGGGGTTGCTTAATGGCTCTACATTTTTCACAACGCTAGACGCAAGATCAGGATTCTGGTGTATCCCGATGTCGGAAGACGCTCAAAAGAAGAGTGCTTTTTGTACTCATATGGGTTCTTACGAATGCCATTCGGGGTTTGAACGGCCCCATCTCACTACATGCTGTTAATAAATGAGGTATTAGAGGGTATGCAAAAGTTTGCATTGGCATACATAGACGACATTCTAATCTATACAGCAGGGGATGTGGATGATCACTTAAAACATGTCAGATTAGTATTCGACAGATTAAGAGTACATGATGTTAAATTGAAGCTTAGTAAATGCCAGTTTTTAAAAACAGAAACAAAATATTTGGGGTATATTATTAATAGAGACGGAATTAAACCAGACCAAGACAAGATAAAGGTTATTAAAGAGTTACCTCCTCCAACTAACGTAAAAGAAGTGCGTGCTTTTATTGGAACCTGTGGGTATTATAGGCGGTTCATTCCAGGGTTCTCAAAGATAGCAGAACCTATTACTAATTTAACTGGAAAATACGCTAGATTTAAGTGGGATGATGAGTGTCAAAAAGCGTTTGAGTTTTAAAAAAATAGCTTAACAGTGGTACCACTATTGACGCATCCAGATTTGAATAAACAGTTAATACTATATACAGATGCTTCGGACAATGCTATAGGAGCGTGTTTGGTTCAACCATATGAAGGAAAAGAATCTGGAATACCAGGGGTTAAAAATGAAAGGCCAATTTATTTCTTGTCGCATAAACTTAGCAGGTCTCAACGAAAATGGACGACTATCGAGAAAGAGGCTTATGCTATACACTATGCTCTCCAAAAACTAAACTACTACTTACATAACGCAAATTTTGTTATTAGAACTGACCATATGCCTTTAAAATCTCTGTTAGAAGCTCCAGTGCAGAACAGGAAGATACAGACGTGGGCATTGAATCTACAGGGATACAATACGAAAATTGAATACATTCCAGGTAGGATTAACACATGTGCTGATTTATTGTCTAGGATCCCGTATCCACAGTCATCAGGAGACACAGAAGATGAAGGTGAACCAGAGATCGACGACCGAAACTGGCAAGTGAATATATTAGATTCTGCCATAATAAATAGAGAAGAGTTTGAGAGTTTACCATCGGATCAAGAGTCTGAACCTAGAGCAGAAGACCCACATTTAGCACAATTTAATATGAAAGAAGAACAAGAATTAGATCCAAAAGTCTTACAAATAAAACAGAAATTAAAAGAAACGGAGGAGAATAAATATAAGAAGAATTATTTAGTTTTGCAAGACGACGAACAGTTATATTATATGAGTGAAAGGAACGAACAGCTAAGGAAATATATTCCAAAACATTTGGAAAATGAAGTTTTAAAAGCATATCATGATGAGAATGGTCATCTCGGTCGTGATAAGTTGGTAAAAGCACTTACAAGTAAATATTATTGGCCGAACTTATTTAAATCTGCTTGTAAATATGTAGATACGTGTGAAAGATGCAGATTAAGGAATATGAAAATAATTAAGTGTCCCTTACAAGATACAGATATTACTCAATTTCCTATGCAAAAAATTAGTTTAGATATATCGGGTCCTCACCCTAGAACATTGCCAGGAAACGTGTATTTAATTCATATAGTAGACGTCTACAGTCTTTGGCCAGAAGTTTATGCAATCCCAGATAAGAGCGCAGATACTGTCATTAATATTTTTTTACAAGAGTTTGTACCAAGATTTAGTTGCCCACAAAGTATACTTACGGATAATGGTAGGGAATTTGTAAATAAAAAATTCGAAAAGTTATTAAAAGATTTGAATATAAAACATATAGACCTCATACTATAGACCTTCTTCAAATGCTAAGAACGAACGACAACATAGGACATTATGCGATATTATAGCAAAGATCGTCGATGAACATGAAAAAGATTGGGATTTGTTCCTGGGACCAGCGCTTAGCGCTATACGCACAAATCAAAATGAGAGCACAGGGTTTTCACCATTCTATTTAATACACGGGAGAGAACCAGTACTGCCTATAGATAATCTGTTAAAACCAAGACGGAAATATATGGGGGAAGACTTTCAAGAGACTATCATACAGGAAATGCATAAAGCACACGTAAGACTAAAGAATAATATAATTAAAGCTAGAGAAAGATAGAAAAAGTACAAAAACGTGAATACAAAATTACAGGAGTTTAAAGTAGGTGATAGAGTTTATTATAAGAAGCATAGAAGGAACTCTAAGTTTGATGCTCGTTGGGTTCCAGGTTATTACGTTTTGGAAAAGCTAGGAAAAGTATCGTATAGTATCAAGAACCAGGTCACGGGACATGTGGCAAGGGCACACGTGGAACACTTAAGAAGAGATGAGGATGAGAGGGAAAATAATAATTATAATAATAATTATTATTCAGACACTGGATATTTAGATGAACAAGTCGTCAGAGGAGCTACAATAACCCCAGGTTTTAGAAAAGATCCAGCACAAAATCAGTTAATAACAACTCCAGTTTACGATGATACTCAAGAACAGACAATACCAAAAACGGTAGAAGAAGAAAATGTGAATGAGAATCATTATGATAGTATAAAGTCTATGGAAGAGGAAACAGGTGCTCCATTTAAGAATACTAGACAAGCAACGAAAAGAAGAATAGATAAACAAAGAGAAAGAGAAGTAAAAAGACAGAGAAGAATTAGAGATTATTCAACAAGCGGTGAAGATATGCCTATACTAGAAAGGTCCTTAAGAAATAATGATAGATAAATTAGATGGGATATTGAACAGAAGAGATTAGCGGCTGCTAGCGAGAGACATACAGGTGAAGAAGAGGAAATGGATGAAAAGTCAGAATCAAATAGTAGTATGGAAGAAACTAATAAGTTATACGAAGAAGAAGATATTGATGTGGAGATAGCACTTATTCAAAGAAACTTGGAGTTATTGAAGAACTGGAAACGTAAGAAGTAAATGATTAGAATATACTGCAGATGCAGTCAACATCTGGGCCTGGAAGAGAGAAGACGCCATGTTGTATGAAGGCTGTAGAAGTTGTCATCAAGATGCAATAAATCTCTATTTTTACTAAAACAAAGAACTCGTTAGTCCTATTTATCTGTACGCTGTTATATGTGGATATGTTCTAATGTTAGTAGTACTGTAATAATGGAAGTATTGTATTTGATGTGAGATTAAGACACTTCTCATCTTTGAAATAGGAAATTTGAAGTGTTATAATATTGGATGTGCTGCAATGTTGAACATGCTGAGCAATATTGTTTGAATTGTTGTAAAGTTAATGTGCTATACTGATGTAGTTGTTGTGATATTACTAGTACTGATAAAAACTGGTCTTTGATTTAGGTAATTGACAGAGAAAATCAAATGGACAATCCTTGCGGCTGGCTGTCAAATGAATCTTGGGACAATATTACAGAACTGGACAAACTGACCAATTTCCATGGCCTTATTACGTCATTTGAGCAATATTCTCGAGACTGGTTTCTTTGGTATATATCATCTGAACCTGAGAATACATCTTTGCCAGGTTGGCTTCTAATCATTTATCTTATAGATAAGCTAAATGTTGCTGTTCTGGTTTATAATAGTCTTTGCTATATTGATATGAAAGCATCTCAGTGGTAATGCAGTAGCACATGAGCCTACTGATGTGACTGTCTTAGGATTGATTCCCCTTTGAGACATTAGACGACTAGCTTTCGTTCAGCAGATCAATGTAATGAGTATTTTTGCAGGACGTTGCAATCAACCGCAGGTTTATATTCTAGGCAGTTTTATGTTCAGTAGTTCGCCATAACTTTCTGAATAAGAAGTCAACATTTTAAGTCCAGCTGACCGGTGTAGGGGATGGACACACTACCCAGCTATCAGCCACTGGAAGTTTAAGAGCCACAGCACTCTTATTCTTCTGCTCATGCTGACTGCTTTAGAGATTATAGTATTGCTAACTTTCAATACGAATGGAAGGTATTTCAGTGTAGAAGAGAAAATAATGTAATTACATCAATATATTCATAACACAAGTAAATTCATCTTTGTTATAATTCATTTAACTGATTCAGTGTCAAACAAAAAAGTTGGCTTGGACCAGACATGGTACACAATCAAATAAACAAGTATTATAATGTACATTTCTGTTCATTTAGCAATAAAATTGCAAAAGATATGCGAAACACAACAAATTACATGATGACCCTAGTGGTGATATATCATCCTTCTGTCCAAATGGGAGGTCACATTTGGCGATGTATTATCCTTCGGCACTGAATCAGTTAACAACACCAAAATATAACCAGATTGGTCCTATTTTAAACTTGTTCATTTAAGTTGTGTCATCACTACCTTGAGAATGGTCTGGTGACACCTGTGGCTCATGACAGTCCCTACTGGATGAGGATGTCTTGTCCTAAAATAGCCATTAATGTCATTCTCTGTCTCCATGAAATCTTGGGAAGATAATGTGGTGGTTTCCTGTTACCTTCCACATCCTAGAGGGTATTTTAACCCTGCCTTTTATAGCTATTTCCAATTGTCAGGATAAGTGAGTGCCCTGCTCTACTCAGCTGTAGAGTTATCCATGTATACCAGTGGATACTTGCTGTATGGCAGTGAAACAGAAACTTGAATTACCAAATCAGGAGGAGCTTTGAGGCAATGGAGACGTGGTTCCTGAGACGAATGCTGCAAATAACCTTTGGGCTGTCAGAGTAACAAACAACAATTGCTTGGAAGAGGCTAATAGAAGGACATTATATACAACTATAAGAACAAGACAAACAGATTTCTTTGGTCATATAATGAGAAGAGAGGCATTGGATTGGAAAACATTGTGACAACTGGAAAGATCAGAAAGGGGGGCGGGGGTGTGTGTGTGTGGGTGAGTGAGAGAGAGAGAGAGAGAGTGTGTGTGAGTGAGAGGCAGACCAAGGGATTAATGTTGGATGGACTGAGACAGTCCATGGAAGAATATCATCAGCAGAGTTGATCCAGAATACCAAGAACTGAGATTTATGGAGAGACATGAACGCCTACGCCTGTTGGCAGGGCAGGATACATGATGATGTCACTCCTAGAGTTGTACTGGTTTGGAAGGCCAGAGGAAGGTGTGATTTTTTTTTACTTTTTGACACTAACAACTATTAGGGATGTTCTTTTGAAACCCGTTCCAATGGCTTTATTACAAAAGCATGAAAGAAACATTAACAGATGTGGTAGAATTAAACAAAGCATTCATTTTAAATGAATTATGCACCATGGGTTGGTCAGAAGAAGTCGCCATAAGCATTCAGGCAAGTATCCCATTGCTTAGGTAGGCGGCGAATGCTGTCTGCAAAAAAGGATTGTGGTTGCTCACTGAACCAAGTGTGTACCGCTTTCCTTACGTCTGCATCTGTGTGAAATCTTTGCCCCTTGAGAGCTTTTTTTAGAGGTCCGAACAAATGAAAATCACATGGTGACAAATCAGGACTATAGGCTGGATGTTGCAGAATTTCCCACTTCTTCCTTGCTAATGCTTTCTGCAAAATCTTTGCGACATGCGGACGAGCATTATCGTGCATCAAAATCACACTGCGAGAAAGCATGCCGGGTCGTTTATTCTTGATGGTTTTTTGCAGCTTGTCTAGTGTTTGCAAGTAGTGGGTAGAGTTGATGTTGACACCAGGTTCAGTCGGCCAACTATAGCCCTTCATGGTCAAAAAATGCGCTCAGCATAACCTTACCAGTGGTAACCTGTAACTTGAATTTTTTGATGATTGGTGATCCAGCATGCTTCCATTGCATGCTCTTTCTCTTGCTGCTTGGCTCACAGTGGTGATTCATCGCCTGCCACTATGGGGAAGAGAAATGCATCACCCTGCACTCTGTAACGCAGAAAGTGGTTCAAACACCATCCCATGTGTTCCTCTTTTTGGTGGTCGATCAACAACCGTAGTACCCACTGTGAACACACCTTCCGATATAACAGTTTCTTACGAACGACCTTTTGAATTGTCCCAATTGACACATCAAATTCTTTCGCTAGCGAACGTATGCTTTGACAATGGTTCATCTGTATTGCTGCATCAGTTTTGGTGATGGTTTTTTTCTGTTGCAACAATATGCGCTTGACCCAGCCGTCGAAGATCTGTCGTGAACTGACGTCCTTTCCGAAACATTTGTGCCCAGTCTGTCACTGTTATCTTTGACACACATTTGTACACTGCCTGCATTCTTTGATGAATGTCCACTGGTCAACATCCTTCAAATAAAAGAAACTGAATCACCGCTCTTTGAGCTTCTTTGGATGGATTTTGGATCAACCCGGCCATTTTCTCAACGGGCAGAAACAGAACCTATGCATCATGGGATGATAAGCACTTGCTCTTTTATTCATTGGTCAGTACTTATCACATGACTATGACATGATCATGTTCAACGTACGCAATTATGCACTGTGCAGCGCGAACGGATTTCAAATGAACGCCTCTTATATGTTCCCATAACTCTCTCTATGATAAGTAAAATCCGTTGTGTTCAACAATTGCAAGTTTAGTTTGATGATAAAATCACTACAACCAAACTGTTGAAATTTGTAAAGAAAGTAAATTCATGGATTATGAGATAAAGTTGCATGTTATGAATCTGCATTTGAATGATTTACAGTAGTAATCAGTTCGTGTGTACAGATGGAATGAGAATCAAATTTTAGAGATTCTCATGTATGTTACAAATCTTTCAATCTCACATACATAAATTATGTTGCCTGAACTTCAGTTGGGCAAAGGATTGCAGGCAAGAAGATGGACTTCTAATGGACTAGTGAACTAGTGAACAGAATTATGAAATCTGAATATGAACCCATGGCCTTCATAGTGTGAGGTAGGCGATTTCCCACTTTGCCACCTAGACCCCCTCCGTTAGGTATCAATCAATCAACTGGGTGCCATCTCCACAATGAAGGTTAGCTGCAATGGATCTCCAACACTGTCTCTCGCTTTGATTGTACATTCTGTCAGATTGCTGTTTGTCCATCTCTAATGTTAACTTTCTACTTGTATTTTTCTCTACCTCTTGCTTGCTTGCCTTCATTCAGCCTTACCCTCCAGTATGGTGTTCATAAAAGTGCTATGATTTTTAATGTGGCCGAAATATTTCGCTTGTCTCTTTTTTATTTTTTTTCATCAACTGTCTTTTCATTCCCAGTTTTTCTAGAACCTTTGTATTTGATTGTTTTTGTCTTCATGAAACATTACATATAAGTTAGATAACAATAATCCGTACTGGGTTTTATGGTACTGTATTATACAATTTAAAACATAACAAATATTTTTTAAGTCGTGATGCTTCAGGTGTGTTATTTATCTGAATGTATTTACAGGAGAATGGGATAAAGCTTGCAATGAGCTTCAGAGAATGTTAGTTGTGAGATCTCTGCGACCAGACCGTGTCCCCTTCTGTGCCACATCTTTCATCGTCAACAACTTGGGCCAGAGGTTTACAGAGCCTCTCATTCTAGACATGATGTCCATCATTGAGGATTCCTCCACTCGGACACCACTCATTTTTATTATCTCACCTGGCTCTGTAAGTTGGGTTTTTTTTTTCATGTGGACACTTCCATTTTATATGTTAAGTCTCCATTGCAAATGTTGTGACTGATTTTGTAAATTTGACCTTCTTGACCTCATGTTTTTCTCACTATGGTTTACATTTCCCTATCTTTACCACATTTAACCCCATATTATTTGTGCACCATCATCATCATCATCATCATGCGCCCTGTCAACTGGCATAGGTGATCATGTATCTGTGTAGGTCTTGGTATTTGGCATTCTTCGTGTACAATCTTAGTTCATTCATCCATCCAGCATCATTTCTCTCAATCTGCCACATCTATCACTGATTTTCCAGTCCTCACAATGTTTTCCAATGCCTCCCTTCCCATTATATAACCAAATATGTTGTTTTGTCTCTTTCTAATAGTTGTATATAATGTTCTACTTTCTAATGTTCTGCTTTCTGTAGCCTGTTCTGGGCAATGATTGTTAGTTACTCTGGCAGTCCAAGGTATTTACAACATTCATCTCAGGAATCAAATCTTCATTGCCACCAAGCTTTTCCTAATCTGTTTGTTGATTCATGTTCTATGCTTCCTAAACAGGTTCTGTATAACATTTCAGTACTCACTTTCTGACATTCTGTGGTAGTGAGTTATTGTATAAAATACTTTTCGAGTTCAAAATGCAACTTTTGCATGATCTATTCTGCTCTTAATCTCTGTTGTGCATCTTCCATTTGATGTTGTGATTCCTGCTGGCTAATTAAATTAATTAATTTGGTAAAGCATTTTCCCTTCTCTATTGTTATATCATGTGTTGGTGTTATCTCTTTCTTTGATGTAACCCTTGTTTCTGTACACTTGATATTTAAGGAAAGTCCTTTTATTGCACTTTCTATTATTACAATATCCAACAGTTGTAGGTCTTCTACATTTTCATTTATATGTGTAACCACGTTTTTACATCTGGTGCTCATTGTATACTCTCATTCTCTGTTGGTCACTAAATCATTGTGTCAGTTTATACTGTTGTTTATTTCTACATTTTATATTCCACATCATATTTTATATTCCACATCACACAATATCATTCATAACCCGTTTGCCACAGAGCCAGCCAATGGCCAGTACTTTGACCAAATAAGTGGGGTTGCCATAGGCACTAAAGTAAGACCTAGAGATGGCTGTGTCATCATGGTCCACCTTGAGCATCAGGCAAGGCTACAATATACTGGTAAATGTCCCTGAACTGTATGTATGGTACATTAATGTACAAATTTGGTGACACTGATGTGCTAGTACAGAACTCAAGAACTTCATAGACTTTTACAGTTTTCATCGTATATTAAACTGACTTACCATATTTTCTTGTCATCTGCCAACTTCTCTGACTTTACAGACTCCAAAGGCCCTCATGTTCCTTATCACATCGATTTTCCACAAACTAACCAACTCTTATGCCTTTCTACTTTACACCTTTTCTCACACTCTTTGTAAGGACACATTCCTTTCTTCTGAATTCTGTGTCTCTGTTGACTATGCCATGACAATGACCATTTCTGCCACACAGCCTGAATGGTTCTGTTTTGTTATTGTGAATAGTCATAATTGCTCTTAAACCCTCATCCCTTTAAACTTTATACCTCTTCCCATTCTGCTTTTTGTTAGGATGCATTCTTTTCTCCCAATTTCAACAATTATGCATTGATGATGGTGATTTCTATTTTGGTTCTGTTCCATTTTTGCAGAGTATAATCATTGCACTCCATAGCCTATACAGTCTTCTACATAACAAATTCATAGGAATACAACAACACATTGTGCCAGTTCAGTGTTGCTAGATGAGTCTGCTAGTGCACTTAGTGTGTTGCTCCATGTGGATGTGCAGTCATAATGTTTCCATTACAGCTATGTATGTTAATTATTTAGTTAAAGGTCCCTGTTCATCCCACCTCTCTAAGTGCTTTCATCCAGTGGTTGACCCTCCGATATAGTGCAGGACCACCTAGTCTTATTTTCTTTCATCACCTCAGATGTCTGCATGCCCGGGGATGAAGATGAATTATCATAATCTTGAGTTACGCTTGGGCAGCCATGCTTCTCCATCTCACACAATCTATGGTCTTGGATCAAGTCTGTAGTTATGCCATACGGTCAAACCATCCAGGTATTTATCTCTGCCTTCACTTGCTATTTTCTCATAACATTTTCACTCAATTGATGAATCACTATTTGTTGGCATCTATTAAGATGGTAGTCTTGCCATTGTTTTTCTTCTTGGTGGTGACCAAACTGGTTGGTGAACCTAGCTATTGTCTCTATAAAGAGGACCTTTGCTTATTATCATGAACTTAAGACCATAATGACAAACTATCTGCTGGCTGCTTTGAAGGTCAACCCACCACCTGGTTTCAATGGTTTCATGTTACCCTGGTCAGGAGGGCTGAACAAGTACTCCACCTTGCCCATGGGTGTCCAATAGGGTAGCTGAAATATGAGGCACCTTTCTTCTCTTTTGATAGGCAAAACTCATCCCCTGTCATGAAGATGAATATAACTGAAAAAGGGAGACCTCTGTCGGAATTCACTCTAACGCTTGCATGCTGAACTTCTTTGACTTTTTGGCTCAATGAATTGCTTTGTATGACTGTGTGGGTGTAGTACCATGACTTAAACCATAGCAGAGCACTTTCTGTCATAACAGAACACTGATTTTGTCAAAGACAAGTGATTTTGCTTGATCACATTTTGCTGTTTCAGGATCCAAGATCCAGTCTGCAGCAGATAGCAGAGGCCTGTGGAATGGCTTCTAATTTTACTGCTCTGTCACTGGGTCAAGGTCAAGCACCAATTGCTACAAGACTACTTCAGGCTGCAGTCACTGAGGTATGTTCTGTGCAAGCAGTAGTAGGTTAGGTGCTGCAGTCACTGAGGTATGTTCTGTGCAAGCAGTAGTAGGTGAGGTAAGGTGCTGCAGTCACTGAGGTATGTTCTGTGCAAGCAGTAGCAGGTGAGATGCTGCAGTCACTGAGGTATGTTCTGTGCAAGCAGTGGTAGGTTAGGTGCTGCAGTCACTGAGGTATGTTCTGTGCAAGCAGTAGTAGGTTAGGTGCTGCAGTCACTGAGGTATGTTCTGTGCAAGCAGTAGTAGGTTAGGTGCTGCAGTCACTGAGGTATCTTCTGTGCAAGCAGTAGTAGGTTAGGTGCTGCAGTCACTGAGGTATCTTCTGTGCAAGCAGTAGTAGGTGAGGTAAGGTGCTGCAGTCACTGAGGTATCTTCTGTGCAAGCAGTGGTAGGTTATGTGCTGCAGTCACTGAGTTATGTTCTGCGCAAGTAGTAGTAGGTGAGGTAAGGTGCTGCAGTCACTGAGGTATGTTCTGTGCAAGCAGTAGCAGGTGAGGTGCTGCAGTCACTGAGGTATCTTCTGTGCAAGCAGTAGTAGGTGAGGTAAGGTGCTGCAGTCACTGAGGTATCTTCTGTGCAAGCAGTGGTAGGTTATGTGCTGCAGTCACTGAGTTATGTTCTGCGCAAGTAGTAGTAGGTGAGGTAAGGTGCTGCAGTCACTGAGGTATGTTCTGTGCAAGCAGTAGCAGGTGAGGTGCTGCAGTTACTGAGGTATGTTCTGTGCAAGCAGTGGTAGGTTAAGTGCTGCAGTCACTGAGATATGTTCTGTGCAAGCAGTAGTAGGTGAGGTAAGGTGCTGCAGTCACTGAGGTATGTTCTGTGCAAGCAGTAGCAGGTGAAGTGCTGCAGTCACTGAGGTATCTTCTGTGCAAGTAGTAGTAGGTAAGGTGCTGCAGTCACTGAGGTATGTTCTGTGCAAGCAGTATCTGGTGAGGCGAAGTGCTGCAGTCACTGAGGTATGTTCTGTGCAAGTAGTAGCAGGTGAGGTGCTGCAGTTACTGAGGTATGTTCTGTGCAAGCAGTAGCTGGTGAGGTGCTGCAGTCACTGAGGTATGTTCTGTGCAAGCAGTAGCATGTGAGGTGCTGCAGTCACTGAGGTATGTTCTGTGCAAGCAGTAGTAGGTTAGGTGCTGCAGTCACTGAGGTATGTTCTGTGCAAACAGTAGCAGGTGAGGTAAGGTGCTGCAGTCACTGAGGTATGTTCTGTGCAAGCAGTAGCAGGTGAGGTGCTGCAGTCACTGAGGTATGTTCTGTGCAAGCAGTGGTAGGTTAAGTGCTGCAGTCACTGGGATAGGTTCTGTGCAAGCAGTAGTAGGTGAGGTAAGGTGCTGCAGTCACTGAGGTATGTTCTGTGCAAGCAGTAGCAGGTGAAGTGCTGCAGTCACTGAGGTATGTTCTGTGCAAGCAGTAGTAGGTTAGGTGCTGCAGTCACTGAGGTATCTTCTGTGCAAGTAGTAGTAGGTAAGGTTCTGCAGTCACTGAGGTATGTTCTGTGCAAGCAGTAGCTGGTGAGGCGAAGTGCTGCAGTCACTGAGGTATGTTCTGTGCAAGTAGTAGCAGGTGAGGTGCTGCAGTTACTGAGGTATGTTCTGTGCAAGCAGTAGCTGGTGAGGTGCTGCAGTCACTGAGGTATGTTCTGTGCAAGCAGTAGCATGTGAGGTGCTGCAGTCACTGAGGTATCTTCTATGCAAGTAGTAGCAGGTGAGGTGCTGCAGTCACTGAGGTATGTTCTGTGCAAGCAGTAGTAGGTTAGGTGCTGCAGTCACTGAGGTATGTTCTGTGCAAACAGTAGCAGGTGAGGTAAGGTGCTGCAGTCACTGAGGTATGTTCTGTGCAAGCAGTAGCAGGTGAGGTAAGGTGTTGCAGTCACTGAGGTATGTTCTGTGCAAGCAGTAGCTAGTGAGGTGCTGCAGTCACTGATGTATGTTCTTTGCAAGCAGTAGCAGGTGAGGTGCTGCAGTCACTGAGTTATGTTCTGTGCAAGCAGTAGCTGGTGAGGTGCTGCAGTTACTGAGGTATGTTCTGTGCAAGCAGTAGTAGGTGAGGTGCTGCAGTCACTGAGGTATGTTCTGTGCAAACAGTAGCTGGTGAGGTGTGGTGAGGTGCTGAAGTTAAGTATTAGGGTAGTGTAAATATACTCTAAGCCACAAAATTGTAATTCATTAACTATCATGAGATATTGACAGTGCCAAACTTTATTCAGTTATAGATACTTAAAGAAGTATAAACAAGCTGCCACCAATCCAAATTTGTTGATTATTGCAAGACAATTATGTTTGATTACTGGCAAACTACAGTATAAATTATATATGAAACAGAGGTAAAAAAAAACAGGAGCAAGGACCACTTACTTCTGCTATGGTGATGTGAGGAGAAGAGCGCAACCCTGACTGCGTAGGGCCAAAGAAGAAAATGAGTAAAGAGAAAGAACCTCTCACCGTCCTCGGTTAACAAGAATAGAAAAGAATCAAGGTTAAGAAAATCCAGGGTGGGCCGACAGGGGATTGGAACAATGTTCTCCAATCCCAGAGAAAGAATTACTCCGAGGGCTGTTCTTACACCAATGACTTTCCTTCTAAGAGAGTCTATCAACTAAATGACAAAGTAAGGGTAACACAAGCATCATTTGTTTATTAAACTTCTGAACTTCACAATAATATACAGACATGTAGCATCAACAAAGAAGTTAGGATACAGCAAACATCAAACAGCAAAAACACTAATCCAACAAATAAAATTCCTAAGTGTAGCAAAAACTTCTAATCCAGTAAAAACTCCAAATCTACCAAACACTAATCCACCAAACACTAATCCATCAAAAACTAATCCACCAACAACTAAAACTAATCCACTAAAACTAATTTACCAAAAACTTCTAGTCCACTAAAAACCCAGGAAAATCTAAAATCTAAAACTAGAATTCTGGCTTTTCCTGTAGATAAAATAAAAACCAACAAAAATACTATTAGGCAAAGACAAGTCAAACATCTCAACATGATGACCCAACAAGACAACAACAACACCCATTCTCTCTACGTAAGACAGACAACACTCTTGTACTTGTGACGAATAGACACAAGATGCAACATCCTGACACTTATTCATTAGATTCACTTACATCACACATCACAAGCAAACACAACATCTCAACACTGATTTGGCCAACATACATCAGACATTGTAAGCAAACATCTCAACACTGATTTGGTTAACACACATCAGAATGACATCTTTGTTATGGTAAATTAGGCTGTCATTCCTACCTACCAAAGTGGCTACATTAATACACCACATTATAGACTCCGCCACCATCAGACATTTAGTTGTCTTCTTCTTCTTCTTTCGTTCACTTGAAATATGTCTATATCTGCAATGTCGTCTCTTGCATGAATTGAACTGTCTTTTTCAGTTCACACAGTGGTCCATAGAGTTTATCTTCCACTGTCGTCTCTCTAGGCCAGAAGGTTTGCCTAGATATGTTATATTTTGGGCAGTCTTGGAGTATGTGCTCTGCTGTCTGCGACGCCAATCCACATGTGCACATGGCTGTTTCACTAATCTTGAATTTTTTATACATGTGGTTGCGTAATCTATTGTGTCTGTCGTGATATGCCGCCTTAACATCCCAGAATATTTTTCTCGGTCTCCAAATTTGAGAGGCCAAATTGAGAAAGAATGAATTAATCATGCTACTCCACGGCTATCTAGTCGTGAGGTAAGATTATTCACAAAAAGCCTCTAGCCATGACGTAAGCTTGCAGATGGCAAGTAAAATGGGATACTTGAGACGGACACAACTAGATAATTTAAATTAGTCTACACCTTAGAAAACTGCTGACCCAGACGGGCTATGACACCACACAGACGCATTGGCACCTTCTTGCCCAGGTAGACCCAGACTGAATCAACAATGAACTGGGCCAGTGAGTGAAATAAAACCACCCAGGCGTGAACAACATTGAGACAGGGAGAGATAATGGCCCCAGTGCGGTAAACAAGCCCCGTCCACTCGGACTGGCAGACTCTGCAAGGTGTGAAATCACTGATAAGACTCAGGAGGCTAATAATGGTCAGACCCATAGGTGTGATGGCCAGGTTGCAGTGATAAGTGCAATTACCGTCCGGTGGAGATAAGAAGAATTTATGATGGGAATGCCAAGGAGATAATACTGTCTGCTTGACTCAGCTTAAATAAGGGTCCCTAACCTGTTTTAGGTTAGATTAAGTCTGACTTCAGAACAGGTAGGCAGCCAGCTCAGTGTTTGGTAGTCATATGTATGATTCTTATGTTGCTAGATTTAACTAGGAGAATTATTTCTTAGTAACTAGTCAGTCTATATCGGACATAGGTTATTTCAATAAATATCATTGTCTAAGTATACTTTTAGGTGTCTTGGTAGATGCTTGTCATTTCTTTGTACACTACCCTAGTTGCCTTTTGGGGTGTGCATTTGTTGTACAGAATATAGACAACTGACTATTTATTTAATTCGTACAACAGCAGTAACTAAGTGGTTTTTTTAAACCGGGTAGCTCAGCAAATATGGCTGGTCTGTGTGGTAACTTCAATTAGACTTGTTGTATATCTCATTTTGTAGCTATACAATATTAGTACTCATTAATCATGCCTGATGCTATTATGTTGAGTATCATTAGATGTCCATCTTGAAGTAATATAATGTTTACGGATATGTTGGATGTATGTATGTGTAATTTCATAAACTAACTAGTGCATTATGCTATGATGTTAAAGTATCATAATATGTCTAGTTTAATTAATGTTTTATGGGTATTTCATGTTTGGTATATTGATTTGTCATATGCAAGCCTATCAATATGAAGTGTTATATTATGGTGTGCGCATTGGCACACTAACCATCGATTGTCTGTGCATTGGCACATTGGCCAATGATTGTGTTGGAAGCAGAGGTGTAAGGGTACAGACCTTACCCACAATTGGTATATGGTGCTAAACTTTCTCAGTGTATTGTGGGCGTGCGTCAACGGTAATGCATGGAAACCTGGCACAGCTACTGGTCACGGCTTGCAAGCCCGGATGATCAGGCATTGTTATAATACACGTACCGACCCTGTGAGCTGCTAAACTAACTTTGGACAGAGCGGCTGTACGACACAGAATTTCTGTATTAGCGACATGGACATGGGGCGGCAGAAATGTAATCATTACAGGCGTGTGAGACAATTGAAAAGCCCGTCCCAGACTAAAGACAGTAGGGAGAAGGAGGATGGTGAACGCAGTAGAGCTGAAAGATAAACTGGGCCAGACTGGTCATTGTATATGTTTGTGTTATGATATGTTTTAATTAGGATTGCGCTGATGTAGAACTGATATAACACATTCTTGACTTTCTTTCAAGCTCTCACAAGGAGCACCTATGTTATAGATCTCAATACTAGAGACTACTGACTAGGAGTGTCAGGACTGACAGGATCGTCAGAATACCGGCAAGCTGTTTCTTTTGTTGAGTCTACTGGAGAGTGGGGATCTGAACCACAGTTCCAGATAGATGAAGTAACAAGTAAAGTTACGTAATGTTTCTCATCACAATATGTTATATGATTTCATCATCCTCATATTAAAAACCATCAGATGTCTATGATTAGTAAATAAATGTTGTAATATTGTAACTCATAGTTCTCTCGTTATATTTTAATTCCAATTGTGCATACGTGTTGTTGTGTACATTGGTGGGGGTTCACTTACACACCAAGGAAAGGAGCAGTCAGGGAGAAAAACCTGTACTAGGATAGTTGTCTTTAAACTTTAATTCAGACTTAAAAATCTATCTTAGCTAACCTTCTCTTTCCTATTCCTTGGCGAATATTCAGCTCAGTTCATTTCAATTTTGTTACGAGCCACTTAGAGCTGTACGTTGGATATTCAGGGCTTAATCTGTAGTTCAGCCATATAGATTTTGTCCCTAGTCAGTTTCTGACTATTTAGGGTTGCTCGCCAGTGAATAATATTTTCATCTAGCCGGTGGGGCACCCCGACTTCTGACAGTGTCCTGTTCTGAGGCGCAGAATAATGACTTGTTCTGGTCTGTCCATAATGTGGTAGTCATCTTGAGCAGGTGTTGGTGGCTTTCTGACTGATTTGATCATTCTTTTCTTTTGGTGGTATGTAACGGGCACATCAGGCTGTTCTTCTTTGGCTCCTTCCTTAGCCAATTGATCAGCTCTGTCGTTTCCGGGTACTCCACAGTGGGATGGTATCCACTGTATGGTGACTTTATGCTGACTGCTAAGTTCAGAAAGTAGTGTCCTTAGTACTGGCAATTTCCCAGAGAGGAGCGCCTCGAGTACTGATTTTGCATCTGTCAGTAGCACCACAGGTTGTGTACCATTGCTGTTATTTAGTAATTTCTCTGTTGCTATCTTGATTGCCTCAATTTCGGCATCATAGTTATGTCAGTACTTTCCTGTCGGTACTCTGGCTGTGTCCCTAGTATTATTTGGGTATTCTATGTACACTCCCGCTCCTCCATTT
Source organism: Cepaea hortensis (assembly GCA_963921405.1). NCBI lineage: Eukaryota > Metazoa > Mollusca > Gastropoda > Stylommatophora > Helicidae > Cepaea > Cepaea hortensis. Next base: position 78,484,121 of record OY992883.1, read on the forward strand.
TGAACAGCATTTTGTGCTGACCCATCTGTGTAGACTCGGATCCAGAGGTCCTGTGGGTATTCTTCATCAAGGAAGCTGAGAGTGGCTGTTCTGCGCTGCACACTGTTCTGTTCTTCCTTGTCAAATATTCCTCTCACTTTTGTCTGGATTTGTAACGATAGTCTATGCTCATCTTTCCATGGAGTTCGCTCTGGAATAGTTGTTAGGGGGATACCAACTGTGGGCAGATCAGTGGTTTCTCTGCAGAGTCGTTTGGCCTGGTGGATAAAACTACTTCTTTTCAACCGCCCCATATCTAGGTTTTCAAATCTGTTCTTCATAGGGTGGCCTGGCAAGCTGAGGAGCTTTTCTGCTTGTATTAGCGTTTTCGTATCTCTGCGCTCACTCAGTGCCTGTGTCCTCCCCATCTTCTCCATTTCCACTATAGGGGTTGATCTCATCCCTCCTGCGGTGACTCTAAGTGCTTGATTTTGCACCTTGTCCAGCTCTTGTAGTGTGGTTTTTGATGCTGAACACCACGCAGTTGACCCATATTCCATGTGTGGTCGTATGCTCTGTTGGTAAACTTTGCTAAGTATTTTCGTACTGGCTCCCCATGTGGTTCCACTTAACTTTCTCAGAATGGCTATTTTCCTTCTGGCTTTAGCTACTGATTTGTTGATGTGCTTTCTCCATGTCAGCCTGCCATCAAATGTTACTCCAAGGTATGTTGGTTCTTTATCATCTCTTAGGGGTGTTCCATTTATCTGGATGATCCCTGCCTTTTGTTTTGGAGAGAGGGTAAATAGGGTGGTGCTGCACTTGTCAGTGTTTATGCTGACACACCATCTATTTGCCCATGCAGCAAATGTATCTACAGCTCTTTGTAGCAGTCTGGTGGCCACTGATGCATATTCATTTGTGCTCCATAGAACCAGGTCATCGGCGTACATTGCCACTTTAATTCCATGCGGTAGGTGAGCAACAAGATCATTGATGAAGATTAGAAAAAGTGTGGGGGACAAGACTCCGCCCTGGGGAACACCGTGACGCAGTAGTACTTTCTTGCTCTTGAGTCCGTCTATCTGTACTCGGGCTCTTCTGTTGTGCAAGTATGCTTTCACCCATTTGTACATTCTTCTATTGACTTTGCAGTTTCTCAGTCTCTTCATCAGACCTTCTTTCCAGACTTTGTCAAAGGCTTTCTTCAGATCTATCCATGCTGCAAGCACCAGCTTCTTCTCTTGGAATGCATCCTCAATTTCTTGAGAGAGGTAGGTTGTCTGATCTTCCGTAGAGTAGCACTGCCTAAAGCCAGCCTGCTGTGGCACAAGGATGTTTTTACTTTCAATGTACCACTGCAGTCTGTGATTGATGATGCGCTCCAGTGTTTTGCAGAGACAGCTGGTGAGGCTAATTGGTCTGTAGCTAGAGGCAATGGAACCATCTTTCCCTGATTTTAGGAGGGGTATCATGATTGCTTCTCTCCAGGCTTGTGGAACACTGCCTAAGGTCCAGCTGTTATTGAAGATCTGCAACAGCTTTGTTTTGGCCTCTGTTCCTAGGTTCCTGATCATTTCATTGGAGATACCATCAGCTCCTGGTGACTTTCTCATTTTCAGTTTTGATATGGCTAGCTCCAGTTCGCTGATTGTGATGGGTGCCTCCAGAACCTCATGTACTATTTCCTTCTGTCCTGTATGTTGTCGTTTCTCTCGAATCTCTTGTTGTTTCTCTGGACTAATTTTGATATTGTTATCTTGTGCGAATGAGTCAGCAAAATGGTCAGCTGCTTGTTTTCTTGTTAAGATTTTTCCATCTTTATGTAGCGCAATTTTTGAGTTTCTCCCTGTGCCCTCGTCATTAAGCTGTTTTATTAGCTTCCACAATTTCCTTGTGTCTCTTTCAAAGTTCAGAGACTCCGTTTTCTCCTGCCAGCTTTTCCGTCTAGCCTGCAGCTTGGCCCTTTGAAATTTGGCTTTTGCATGCTGAAATTTATTGTGGTGCTCTTGGCTGGGTGTGGCCTCTGCTTGCTTTCTACACACTTCCACATCATTATGCAACTGTTCCAGTTCACTACTCCAGTAGGGTTTATATTGTTTATGGGCTCCTCTTGGTACTGTTTCTCGCGCTGCCTGTAGCATGCATTTCCCAAACTCTTCAACTACTTTATTTCTATCTTTCTCAGTGTTCAGGTTTCTAACCAGTATGCTGGTGCGATGCTTGTACATTGCCCAGTCTGCTTTCTTGTAGTTCCACCTCGAGAGGGTGCTGCTTTCACTTACAAGCTCATTTTCTACGGTTAGAAAGACTGGCCGATGGTCACTGCCACCAAGTTGTTTCCCAACAATTCGTGTAATGTTCCACTCCAGGTCTGGTGAATGAAAAGCCAGGTCAGGTGTAGTTGTAGAGTGCCATGATGTCGAGTAGAAAGTATGTGGGTCGGACGGCTTGATAATCAAGATGAATCTATTCTCATCCTGCCAGTCTTCCAGTCTCTCTCCTCTCTGGTCCATGTGATCATAGCCCCAACTCTGCGAGTGGCTGTTGAAATCGCCACGCACAATCATTTTTTCTTTTTGTGGTAGTGTGTCCAGTGCCTGTGGGCGGTCACTTGGACAGTAGTAATTGATCAGATGTAGGTCTGTATTACCTGTCTTAAGTTTAAGTGTCTGATACTCAGCCCCTTCCATGTAGACTTCGATTTGGGAAACCATGATGTTATTTTTTACAAGGGTCAGTATCCCACCGTTTCGCCTGTCCTTTCGGTCAGATCGGCAACACTGGTAGCCTCTGATTTTGAAGGCTATATTTTCATTGAGCTGAGTTTCTTGCAAGCAACATATGCTTACTTTTTCTTGGTCCAAGATTTTTTCTAATTCTATTTTTTTTGTTGCTGACTCCCTCCGCATTCCAGTGTATTATTTTAAGTCTTCGTTTAGTATGGCCAGTCGTCCTATTCTCATGTCCCCTGGCTCCACAGGACATCTGAGAAGGACCTCCCCAGTAGTTGTGGTTGGACCCTTTCGAGACATAGGGCCCGGCATTGCACCTGCCAGGGGGTCCAAAGCAGGGCGAGCACCATACCAATTAGCAGTAGTCGACATATTCCATTTTGCATGATTGCGTGGCATCCTGATTTCTGTGGTGCGCCTCTTGGCTGGTTGCCTCTGTCTTCAGCACCTTTCTTTGCTAGAGCAGACTGTGGTCTGACTCGAGTGTAGATGTGTACGCGCGCACACACCTGTCTGCGCATGCATGTACGTGCATACACATCTAGAGCATACTGGTTATTTTCCGGCGCCAGAGACTCGCCGTCGCTCCTTCTCCTGTTAGTTTAAACAGGTCCGCCACGTGAAGGCCAGGAGTTGGACTTTTGCTGCATAGGTTATGTATTCACGAGCCATTGAGGTATTTAAGCAATGTTGGGCGCTCACCCCCAACACTGCACCTCGGCTACATACAGCAACATTTGGAACCCATTTAGTTGTCTCAACACTGGGACTTCACCGGACAACTACTCCAACAATCATGTACACAAGCAATGCCCTCATGGCACAACCAGACCCGAACTATGTAAATCCACATTAACTATACACTGCTCAAACTGGACAACACTGATACCAACAGAAAATATAAATGACAGGGAACACATATTCTATATCATCCCATGTTTTCTACACATTCATCACACATCCTCAACCCTACACCATAACCCTGATTGTGGTTACAATCACAATGTAGTCTACATACATCCACCTTGATTACTACAGGCCACTTCAGCCCCTGGCGGATATAATAATCATCATCCTCATCATGGCTATCATCATCATCACATGACCGCCACCATCACAAACATAGTCATCATCATGTGATACTTATAAGACAATGCCTATCCATGTAGTGCTCAATCCGGTACCGACATCACTACACCCAGTCATTGATAATAATTAACATAGCTTCCTTTATAACAGTAATTGTTCTTTTTATGTATGTCATACTTGATGGGTTTTACTTTCTAGTTAACTTTTGCTTTCCAACCAACACAGGTTTCACAAACTCCCAATACTATATTCCTTGATGTTCCCTCAATGAAACCAGAATTGAAATCCACCACCTATCATCATGTCATCTCAGTTGCACCCTGATGCACTATGTCAAGAATTAACCATAACTCACCATCCTGACATTTAAATACCTAGACTTATAAGGGATGCCAAAGGACACACTACTCCTGCAATGCCCATGTTATGATAAAGGATATCAACAACAATATGACATCACACACATTACCGCATGATATTACAAATTAATAACCACCAAGTAAAACATGTTTAACTGTGAAAAGCAAAGGAAACAGGAATCACCATATTTGTAGAATGTGCAAATGCAACACTTGCACATAGAGTTACAACACTCACAGAAAGTTTAAAGATAAACATGTATTACACAGGAACTCAACCGAGGAACTCTCCGATGCTACTAAGACGGCTCATAAAATAACTACACAATAGCATCAAGTGAAAGTACATAACAAAAATTTCCATGGCTGGATACAGAACATCAGTACTAATATAATAATCAGTGTAATATATCTGATATCATTATTCCACACTGATGTCAACCAGTGTTGTCTAATGCAACCCACCTCAGTGTACTATTCTGTGTTACTAGGCAAAAGATGTACATTTATGTCCTCTATTCCCCACCATTCTTCCTATGATACACCGGTAATAAATTTCCTTCCCTTATGCTTCAGGTTGCAGTAGCAAGTGCATATATCTTAGCGAAAGGTGGTACGTGGCAATAAATCACATCCTTCCCCTCAGTAAAGCCGCACTTCATTCGCAGTTATCATGATTACATTATGATTGCTGCAACGCACCCCGCATAATTAAAGGTGCATTATTTCCTACGCTTTTTACTAAACCTTCAGGGATGCTAAATCAATCTATAGAACAGCCCATTTAAGTAATACTCATCTACATTATCTGTTTGTATCATATATCATGATCAAGCTGACCTCATTAAATCATAGTTATACCTGATGTAATAATGCCTAAAACAATTATAATAATATATATTGCTGCCATTAATATTTCTAATATTATTTTCCTCAATAATTTCTACAACCAATATTTGCCCAGCTCTTACAACAACAAGCCTCTTAACTCATAATAATTTATACCACTGTAAATAATCCACTAGTTATATGAATAATTATTAAGTATTACTATGCCCCTGTGTGCCAAATTACTTCCTAACCTGTGGAACACTATTTTCCTCTTTATCGTCTGCTCATAATTTAGAATTTACCTTTTAAGCTGTTTTGGGAACACAGGCTGAACGTTACTTGTCAAGCTGGTCTCCCACGTGTCAATTTTCCAAGTGCTGTTCCTCCATCTTCTACTTTTCACCTAGTCTCATAAAACTTAACACAAGTAGCTTCTAAATAGTTCCTCCACCTATTTCTTGTAAATATTAACTTCTCAAAGTCCCGATCAATCTGCGCCATTTTCTTCAAGAACAGGTAACTCATGCGAGCTGGGGAGAGTTCCGAACTCCATTCTCTGCAGCTGAGCTTACAGATTTCTTTTGTTAATTTTAGTTACTGCTAGAGAAATTATTAACTTAAAGATTAAAGCTAGGAATCAGTATAAGATTAGCTATATTTTAAATCTAATTAGTTCGATAATCACTTCATTATTATTATACTTTCATAGCTTTACTGAACTATACATTTAAATAACCAAAATACTATGTCATACATGGTTTATAAAATTAAAAATAATATATATAAAAAAATAACATAAAACAAATTAATTATGGTTACATACCACTGCAAAACTTCAGGGTCTAACTACTAAACACACATTTGCAATAGGCATTGGCGCCACGTCACTCAGTGTGGTGGACTACGGAAAAGGCCAGTTCTACCTGCGCAGGGGCCTTTTATACTGGGGCGTTCCGACTCCCAGAGTTCCAGACCAATCAGACGCCCTCTTGCAGAATTCCACCATCATCGTGAGCCGAGTACATTATTCCCCATCTTTAACTGTTGTCGTCCCGACAATTGAACATTACACCCCTAGTGCCCTGGGTAAAAGCGGGATAATTTCTTACCCCTACCTTATAGTCCTTCACTATTGATCGAGCTCAACAACAACAAAATTTCCTATCCTAATCAGACATCACCCATCCAGTAAAACACCCCAAAAATGTACATCAGGTACCAACAAGAATAATGGTCACATGCAAATACAAGGTACATTTACATTGATACCAGTCATTATTCATGACTAAACTAATATCAGCAGTGAAGAAAAAATAATGAAATCAACAGGGAGACAGTCTCCCGTACCTTAGTGTTCACAATATTATACGAACAATTACAAAAACAATGAATAATTCCACCTCTTTAGCTGTTTTCGTTTCGACATACACCCCTGGTACACTTAGCAAATAAGTAGTTATCTTCACACCTCTATGCTCTGATAATTCTATGCCAAGGAACACATCCCTCAGCGTCAAAACCTGTCGCTCTTGAGGACATTGCCCTCAACACCTAAACTGCTGGTTACATCCCTAAACCGTACCATTATAAAAAAAATTTGACCCATTCTACCCAGATTTATAATGTGAAACAGAATACATGTACATCACCAGTCATTAATAAGTCCAAAATAACATTAATAACACATAAGCATAAGCCATCCTTATACTAGTATAAGTTGTTAATACCCAATGATCAAATTAACATCCGTCTAAAGTACTAAAAGAACCAAAAAGAAAATAAAAATGGAAATTAGTGATGAACAGTATGGATTTGTGGAAGAAAAGGGCACAAACAATGCAATTTATACATCACGGACACTAATAGAAAGGTCAATAGAGAAACAGAGAGACATATATTTGTGCTTCATAGATTATACTAAGGCATTTGATAAAGTAAAACATGATGAACTGATTAAAATGTTGGAAGATATCAACACTGATGGAAAAGATTTAAGAATAATACAGAATATTTACTGGAACCAAGTAGCAGCAATTAAAATGGGAAATAAAGAGGGTAGTTACGAACAGATAAAGCTAGGAGTACGACAAGGGTGTGTCTTGTCACCAGATCTTTTCTCCCTGTATAGCGAAGTAATAATGAGAGAGATCAAAGAGATGCCAGGAATACTAGATGGAGGTTATAATATAAATAATATACGCTATGCAGATGACACAGTATTGGTGGCGGATAATTCAACAGACCTACAACAATTATTAGACGTTGTAGTAACAGAGAGTGCAAGGAAAGGACTCTCCTTGAATATCAAGAAAACAGTAACAATGGTAATATCAAAGAAAATGGTGACACCAAAATGTGACATAGAAATTGAAGGGAAAATCCTTAACCAAGTTGATAATTTTAGATACCTAGGGGCATTTATAACATCAGATGGAAGATGTACAACAGAGATTATGAGCAGAATAGGGCAGGCAAAAGCCGCATTTCAGAAAATGAAGAGTATCTTATGCAATAAGTCACTATCACTGAATGTAAGAAAGAGAGTGCTGAAATGCTATGTAGAATCAGCTTTACTGTATGGCAGTGAATCTTGGAATGTAAATGAACAAATTAAGAAGAAATTAGAAGCAACAGAGATGTGGTTCCTGACCAGAGTAACTAACGACGACTGCCTGAAACAGGCTAATGAAACTAGAACATTATATACAACAATAAGACAGAGACAAACAGCTTTCCTCGGTCATGTGATGAGAAGAGAGGCATTGGAGAACATCGTAACAACTGGCAAGATCGAGGGGAAGAGAGGCAGAGGTAGACCAAGAGAAGTGATGCTGGATGGATTGAGACGGTGGCATGGAGGAATATCAGCAGCAGAGTTGATCCAGAAAACCAAAGACCGAGATCTATGGAGAGCCATGAACGCCTACGCCAGCCGGCACGGCACTTGATGATGATGATGATGAAGAGAAATAGCTCCTCTGCTGCATGAACAATCATAACAAAATGAATACAACCTTCACTTCTTACATAAAAATAATTAAACAAACATAAAAGTTACACAAACAATAAATCAGCAACCTTTATACAGGTTACCACTTGCCTCAACACTGAACATTTGAAACAAAATGTATTCAAGAATAACATCATCTATCTCTTCTAAGACGGATTCTCTCTGATTGCCTCACATTCAAGTCTCCTGGCTCAAACATGTACCAGTCACTTCTTGGTGGTTTATCCCGTGGTTCCTCAACCTCTACCACGACAGGCAATTCTGGTAGTCTTATCGTCGCCTCTAGTACCTCAATTACCGCATCTTTCTCACACCGCTTTAACTCGTGTCCTGCTGCTCTAATGTCAGGTCCATTCTCTCCCACTCTTCTAATAACATATGGGCCTCCTGATGCTCTTTGGGACCTGTACCACTGTATATTTGTCTACAGACCACTGGTCTTTAATCTTGCACCTCTCTCTATATATTCTCCTCAGTTAACAAGAAAAGGGATAGAGTTAGACAGAAGATTCCAGGAGTTCTTTGGGCGGGGGATATACTGTTGTATACCCCAGACAGAAGATTACACTGCTGGACTGTAATCGGATCAATGAGTTTACACAACAAACTACAGACTAAACAAACCAAATTAAGAACAACAAAATTAGACTTTTATTGACAGAACTGCATGATTCAGTGACAAACAGGCATTCTGACATGTCACACAACTGACATATACAGAAATTGGAACCTATGTTCCCACAGTAGATATCACTGCTGCCTAACATCGCTATGGATATGACCGAATACCCATCCCCACAAACCAGCAAGGACATGGCAACAAAGGGGCCTCAATGTAAACAACAACAATGGTAACAACAGGTATGGACTCTCTATTATTATCATCTCAGGACTCATGGACAGTCGGTACATACATAAATGGGAATCTGAAATCCCACAGTTAGAGATAACTGCTGCCTAGCACTAACTCTAACAGCAGAGATATAGTGGCATAAACAGGTATATGAATGGGGATGTGAGTGGCCTAAACGACATTAACCAGAGCTGGGGCTCAAGTTCGCTCTACAAACAACAACCATGGCCAAGGATCACTACCTGCAATGCATAACAACATACAACATCTAATTAATAATCATCAAAGAATCATTATTTGCATCAACACATATATGCATTCCCCATATTGCTCACCCATGCCAATTTTCCCATGTGCATCCTTCAGAGTGATTAGGTCTGCAATTAGTGCAACAGCCATTTCCACATCATGACACAATCTTAATGTGAGGGCAGATCATCCCTCGTTACAATGCTCGCAGCCTTTTCTGGCTTCTCATCTAACTCACAACTTCTCATCCCCAACACCACAGGCTGACAATACCACCCATAAATGCCAATGTTACACAGCAACACTAATCAACTAGTCAAAATCAACACCGAACACAACTCAGCTACACCGGTGTACGACGACTCTAACAAGACAACACCATTTGAACATTTACATACAGGACATAAATACGGTTCAATGCACCAACAACAATCAGGCACACATAGGATATGTAATTCAACATGACATCACCAGGACATACACCTTTGTACTGATGACAACTAGACAACATCAATATACTAGAAGTACAGTTCTACACATGACACCAGCAACAATCAGGATCCAGGTTATAACATATAACAATTCAATATGACATCACCAGGACACACACCTTTGTACTGATGACAGCTAGACAACATCAATATACAATAAGTACAGTTCTACACATGACACCAGCAACAATCAGGACACAGGTTATAACATAAGTCACCAACAACAACTCAGACATATGCCATACATTGCCAAATAAAACCATCACAATATTACTCCCCACTATGATCAAGCTCACACAGTAATACCCCAGATTCATTATGGTTGCCCTATTCAGCACCTCTTGAACTGGCTGGTCAGGAGACTATTCTTACTAAGTTCACATTTGTCAAACCTGAACAACACAGATCATTATCCTCACAATCATGAACCTTATAACTATAAACAACACTATCATATGAGGTGTTCAACCTGGCACCTTCATCACTGCACACAGTCATGAATAATTATTACCATAGCTACATTTATCTAGGAGAACATAACAGACATTGTTATCAAGCACCACCTATCTATTGCTTTCACCGTGCGACTCTACACCTCCGTACGCCAACAATCACTATAGTTTTAGCATTATTGAGACATAATAAGTCATCTGACTTTAAACACATTATAGCATAGTGGGGGTGCCTCTGGCTTTGCAGTTCATATTTGCCCAGTTTGATCACTGCGGATCATTCGCCTCAGCCATTGCTGTGCACTTATAAATAAGGCCACCAGCCTAATGTAATTTCTTCTAATAACTAAACCCACACTGATATGCCATAACAGAAGCACACTGACTCTTCCTGTCATGGTAATTTAAATACACTCACAATGCACCACACATAAAACACTACATATACTCAATGTGCCGCAAACATAAATATGGTTTCCCCATCCTGTTGTCATATTCATGGTTATAAATAATTATATTTCAACACACATCCTTGCAACACCTGGCCTGGCTACCTCCTTACAGGAATACCACCCAAATAGAATTAACATAACCTAATATTTTATGCTACAGTGCTCCATATTTTCCTCTTTACTGTTGTAAACAGCCCCAACCATTATTTCATTATTTCCTCATATTTTATGCTAGTGCTCCGAATTTTCCTCTTGTCAGAACACAGACTTTATAGAACCATACATACATCCTCCTCTACTCTGGACTATGATACTACATATTTTGCCCACTATTGAATTCTGGCTATATCAAATTCTCTAGAACTACACAACACAGTATCGTATCGATACTTAATTACTTCCAATTCGTACTGCGCTGTCTGCTATATTAAATCTAAAAACCTAAAAATATACACACCATCATATGAGAACATCCTTTCTCCTGAATCGTCACTGAATACCCCTGGTACTAGTTTTCTTACTACGTCCCTGCCAATCTGCAGAGTAGCACTTTTACCGTCACTAATTGAGGCAAACCCATGTTGTTGTCATTTTGCCGGTCATCGCCATTTTACATGCGAAGATAACTCTACTAATTTTAGTCAATCAGGAACAGAAGAGCTCCTCAGGCTCTGTAAAACTATAAACCGAACTACACCAAATTGTACCTCAACCCTGTGGATGTTATAAGTTTGGAGCTCCCAGTTGGGGACTAGCAAAGGCACCACTATCCTATATTTAATTAAGCTATCTAAATAAATTTAACTCACCAAGAGTGGGCTTACAAATTGCCAGTCATTTTCATGGATTTCCTCAGTCCTTGTGTGTGGGCCACACAAGCCAGTCTTGGTTAAATCTAGAGGCATTTGTGACTCCCTGCTCTGGTCCAGTGACTGGGGAGGGCTGGTTAAAGTCTCCCTATTTGATCATCTTCACTTCACTACAGCGATCTACATCATCGCTCCTTCGGCCACGGTTGCTAGTTGAAGAGAGCGAGAAACTGGCGAGCACTCCTTTTTATCCCTGTTTCCAGAGCGGCTTCCCATCATACCCTAGGGCACTGCAAGGGACGCTGGTATTGGTAACATCATCATCATCATGTATCACGTCAGGCGATTACATATACGTACATCATCATCAAATTAATCTTCTAGTGCTGCACTATCTGATAATTTCAGCCCACTGTCCCCTTCCTATTCTCAACCACTGTTTTCAGTTCAAAATGTCTTAATCTCTATGTCCTTGCATGCATGTGTGATATAGTTACTTACACTTTATCTTTCCCCATGGACTTTGCCCTCTGGTATTTTCAGCAGCAGATCTCCATATTGAGACAGGTTATGATAGCCTACTTAAAAGTTGTGATCATCTTATGTCTTTTCTGACCAGCTCACTCTTTGATTAATATGACCACAGGTCAAAAACTTTCAACATTATTTTCATCTTTCTTTACCTATACTCGTGTTTTAGAGCCAAATGATGCTTCTTTTCATCTTTATATAGTCCTACTCATGTTAAAAAAGCCAGGTGGTGTTTTCATCTTATTTAGTTAGTCGAAAGATCATCCTCATTGCACATCGAACCATTCAGTCCATAAGTGCTTGGATCCCCTCCTCAGCAAATCCCGCAGCGTGTAGCGGCTAACGACACCAGTTCTGTGTTGGTTTATCAATCTTCTTTGGCTTACTGCGTAGTGTTCTTGTTTGGCCAACCCTCTTTTAATTTGCTGTTCTCGCAGTCTGGCCTTGGTTGTAGATTCAGTCATCACTTGGTTCATGCAAAAGTCTTACTTCTCGTAGAGCATTCAGAATGTCAGCCTGGTTTATGGCAGTCCGCCCTCCACCGTAGCCTCACCTGCGAGCTTGTCAGCCCGCTCATTCCCTTGTACTCCCACATGCCCTGGCACAAAGATGAAACTAATCTTTGCCAGCCGAGACCGCTCCAGAGGCAGCAACTATTCTCTTCAGATCGACCCCTCCTCTATCCTCTTGATCATGTTCCTTGAATCGCTAAGGATACATGCCCTAGTGAATGTCTGTGTCTCGAGTCATGTTATTGTTTTACTTACTGCCATGACTTCCATAGTCAGGCTACTTGTGGTTTCAGTGAAAGCACCAGAGTCCTCCTTCACAATTCTCCCTCCGGCCCGAGCCGTAAAGGCCCATGAGCTTTTCACATGTCAGACGACCGACCCATCTGTGTAGATGACAGCATCACCGTCTAGCGAATTCTCGAAAATCAACGCTTGTACTTCAGCCTCCACAGCAGCCGGATTTTCTTGTCTGCATTTTCTATCTAGTTGGATGCAAACTGAAAAGGATGTGCAGAAATCTGTTGGCACTTGTACCCACTGTAACAGAGTTAGGAATAGGAAGAAGGGGCAACGAGGTGTGCATAGTCAATAGGGAAGTAGGGCACGGTCAAGCACCATAATATGGGGTAGTTAGGGTGGGTCGTCCTATGACGAGGATCTTAGAAACAATGTCAGTTGTGAATGACCCATCCTCCGATATGGATGTATGATTTAGCTGGGCAACATCTGGCTTGATTGATGGTTTGTTATAACTATCTACGTTGATTCTGAATAAAGTAATATGAAGAAAGAACCGTCTTGGAGTTATTGCCAGTTCACCGTTACTTCGCTGTACTGTTACACCACTCCTCGCCAGATTCTAAGGCCTCAAGTGAACACACCTGTTGAAGAATGTCTTCGGCTTGACCCATCCACGACCTTCCTCTTTTTAACCTGCTGCCCTTCACCTTCATAATTTCACTATGCAGTGGATGTTGTGTGTTTGCGTTAACTCTGAGGTAGGCGCGTGCTCTGCAAACTTGTATTCTCTCTTCAATGGTTGGAAAATCAAGAAGGTAGCGCATCGCCCTGCATGCTGTATCTCTTGTACATCCAAGAATAATGCGCATAGCTTCATTCTGTATCCTTTCCATCCTTTCTATCTGCTTATGGCTGAGAGTCAGGATTGCCATTGCATACTCAAAAACAGACATGACCAGTCCCTCGTACAGAAGACATAGATGGCGCTGCTCACAGTTTGCTGCCGCCATCACCCGCATCGCAGCCAAACCCCGCTTGGCCTTTGTTATCACCTGGTCTATGTGCTCATTATAAGCAAGGCTTTGATCAAACCGTATCCCCAGGTAATTCATTGCCTGTGTTCTTTCCACCGGGTCTGAACACAGCTTTACTGTTGGAATTGGAGTGTTGACAATATGATTATTCAACGAGAACCAAGTCACTGTTGTGTTTGTTGGGTTACCATTGCCCCAGCTTCATCACACCAAGTACTTATGCGATTGAGTTCGGTTTGTAGTTCCACAGCAACCTGCTCTCTATCCTTACCCTGACGATACACTAAAACATCATTGGCATATGACAATGTCCTGCCAGGTCCAGTGATCTGCTCACTGTTGATTCTCACTGTGTAGGCGTTGAACAGTACCAGAGATAATGGTGATCCCTGTGGTAGGCCAGGATATGTTGTTGTTGGTTCCGAAGTCCAACTGCCACATCTAAAAACTACTTTCCGTTGGAAGAGGGCTGCAGCGATCCAACTAAGGAGGAATGGACTTACTTTGAGTTCAAGAAGCTGAAGCATTAAAAAATCCAGTGGTACTCTGTTGTACGCGTCCTCAAGATCAATCGCTGCAGCAAAGGTTTCAATGCCTGAGTGGAAACCTTCATAGACATCATGGGCAAAAACTGCTGCATTGGTCCAGGTTTCTCTTTTTGGACGGTACCCACCCAGGGTAGGTGGGAAAACACCTTGCTTCTCTAGCTGGCTTGATATTTTCCTGGCAATTACCTTCTCCAGCAGCTTGCCTATTGTATTCTGCATGGTTATAATTCGATAAAGTGAGACATGTCAACATGATAAGGATGCTTGAAGATCTACAAATTGATGGGAAAGACCTTAGACTTGTAAAAAACATATATTGGAAACAACAAGCTGCCATAAGAGTTGATAATCAAGTAAGCCAATATCAGCCTATTAAGAGAGGTGTGAGACAGGGATGTGTAATGTCTCCAGATCTGTTTTCCCTGTACAGTGAAAATATTTTCAGAAATATTGAAAATATGGAAGGAATCAACATTGGGGGACGATGCATCAATAACATTAGATATGCAGATGATACAGTCTTGATTGCAGACAATGAACAGGACCTGCAAAATTTAGTAGATGCGGTTGTTACACACAGTGAACAACAAGGGTTAGAATTAAATTGTAAAAAGACACAGATTATGGTCGTCACTAAGAAGAACGAAATACCACAGTGTAATATACAAGTAAATGGGAATATTCTTCAACAAGTGAATAGGTACAATTACCTCGGAACAGTAATAACATCTGATGGGAGATGCCTTGAAGAGATTAGAACAAGAATCGCCATGGCAAAAGTAGCCTTTAGCAAGATGAAAAACATACTGACCAATAAAAAGATGTCAATTGAAACGAGAAAAAGAGTGTTGAGATGCTACATAGAACCTGTACTTTTATATGGATGTGAAGCTTGGACAATGAGCAGCCAGGCTGAAAAACATCTGATGGCTGTAGAAATGTGGTTTCTGAGGAAAATGCAAAGAATACCATGGACAGCCAGAAAGACCAATGAACAAGTCCTTCAAGAAACAAATGAAGATCGTAAACTGATCAGAGACATTAGACGTAGACAGTCACAATTTTTTGGGCATGTTATGAGAAGAAATGATTTGGAGAACTTGGTGACAACTGGTAAGATCGAGGGGAACAGACCAAGGGGAAGACCTAGAAACAAGTATCTGGATGGCTTGGCCTTGTGGCATGGTCGAGACAGAAACACGGAACTGATCCACGACTCTGTTGATCGAGTGAGATGGCAGAACATGACCGCCCACGCTTACCGGCATGGCACATGATGGATGGATGGATAATTCGATATCCCTGAATTTTTTTGTGGTCTTTGTCAGGCTTCGGCAAGGGAATCAGATAGCTGTGTAACCACTCCTCCTTGATGCTAGTACTCCCTATACTCTTGTTGTACATGTCTGCTAGTTTCTCTAGCTCGTTGTCGGTACACCTATTGATGTCGTCATATCTTATGCCATCAGGCCCTGGAGCGCTGTTTTTTGATCGTCGAAGCACAGCCTTGATTTCTTTCACTGTCACTGTGTCTTCATCCGAAGTGTTCTTGGCCTTGCACTTGTCTGAGGTGACCTCCTTGGCCATATTTCGGCCTCTCATGTCTGTCTGGTTGCTCTGCTCTAGATAGCGTTCAAAGAGGGCTTTGCCCTTGTCCTCGTCAGTCCTCTGCCAGATGAGGTTAGCACCTTGGAAGTCAGAAATGCTCTTATTCTTGACTACTCCGCTCATGCTTTTATGTAGTTGCCAGAACAATTCCAGTGACTTGTCTGTGCTTACTCTTTGACACATCTCTCCCCATTTTTCGCTTTTAACCACCTGGACCAGTTTTTTTAAATAGCTTACTTTTGTATGCATCTCTCTTTCTAAGTGCATGCAGGGACTAGGATGACCAGCTCTATTCTTCTTGACATTTTGCCATCTCCTTACAGCACTATGCTTATCCACCCAAGCCTTCTTCACCTCAAAAGTCCACCAAGGTGGCTGCTCCCAGCTTTTTTTCCTGCCCTGAAGCTTTCTGCACTTGTCACGTCTTATTTTACTCACCACATCTTGCCCTGTACTGTCATACTGGAAAGTCTTTACCTTTAGCTTGTGCTGCCTTTCTCCACCAATATGCTGCAAGGGTGGTGGTCGCTGCCGTGGTGTCCTAGGACACCCCATCTACACATGTAGTGAGTGAAGGTGAAACCAGCGCCAAATCAATAGCACTGTCCTCATCGCCTGGATGGCTTGCTGTCCTGGTGACACAGCCACTGTTGATACAAACCAGGTCAATGGTTTCAAGTGCAGTCTTGAGCTCCTCCCCTTGTGTGTTGGAGGAAATGTTTCCCCATGATCTGCCTTTAGCGTTGAAATCGCCACAGAAAATAACATTTCTCTCGTGACCTAATATGTCACTTAAGCACTGCCATTTCTGGGAATCCATACTCGCGTTGCAGGCATCAACATTAACCAACACAAATGGTATACTGGATTGAACTCTCAACGCCTGTATTTGTATATCATCACTGTCCCAACTGAACATGTCTAGCTCTGACGCCACCATGCTGTCACGAACGAGAATCGCCATTCCCAGATGCCGTCTGTTGTAGAAACATTTGAAGCCGGCAATTCGGAGTAGCTGATCACCCAGTCTCATCTCCTGGAGCGCTACAATGTCGTTCCTGTAAACCAGGGTTTCTAAAATAGAGCCTCGTTGTTTTACGCTGGCGCAGTTCCAGTACAGAATACGGATATTCCTGAGTCCCAGACGGTGACACTTGAGTCTAAAACATCTTAAACCACCACGCTTACCTTGTCGCTTTCTGCCTGCCCGGCGCCCATGCCGCCTCGTTAGGTTGACTGCTGACCGCTGGGAGAACACACGTTGCTCCGCCATGTTGAAAAACCGAATACAACAGAAACCACACACGCTGCGAAAAATTTACTCAAGGATTGCTTCGCTCGATGCACGAAACTCCGTAGCATCCGCGCAGATCTTAAGTAGAAACTCTTGGTTTTACATCCTGGCACACAAATTACATGCAAGAGATGAATAAATCCATCTCCTACGCGAAAAAGTTAACGATCACAAAAGAACCTGACCGTCCGTCGCCATCTTGAAATCAGAACTCCTTTCATCTTTATTTAATTATACTCATGTTTCAGAGCCATATAGTGCTTCTTTTCATCTTTATTTAGCTGTACCTCATGTTGTTTAGAGCCATGTAATGCTGGAGACCAGATTTTCGCAGTGTTGATGTTACTTGCTGTTGACATTCAAGTAGTAGGTAATTTGCATATTGACACTGTCATCATGACCCATTAAGAAGTGTCTCGATCCCTTTGCCGGTTCTTCTGCTGCCTGCACTCACATGAGCTATATTTCTGGAATGTCCTGTGCACATCTTCATGCTGATCAATCCCTGCCAGGAGTAATGCCTTCCATAATCGTTCTACCAAGCCACTTTGATGTTTGTCATGACCAAAGTATTTCAATGTCCAAGACGGGATGCTGTGGGTGGACCAGTTTTCTTCGATATTCACATAGTTTTCTCCACTGTCATATATTATATCTGTCAAGTTTCCTGGGCTTCAGTTATCAGTTATCAGTTATCAGTTGGGGTATCTTCATTGCACTCCGGACATGTCCATAGGTGCTCAGATCCTCCCCCCAGCATATGCATCAGCGTCCGGTGGCTAATAGTGCCAGTTCTGTGTTGGTTGACGAGGCGCCTTGTTTTCCCGATGTACCTCTCGCATCTGGCATGTATACCTTCTTTGGTTGGGCACTTGATGCTAAATGTGCATTATTATAGATTTCTCTTCTTGCAGCATTCCACTTATTGAGCTTACATTTCATGTAGCTAGTCCATACCTATTATGTTCTTTAAGTGTAAAGTAAGTGGCACCTTGCCGTCATTACAGACAAAAATATGTCGATTGGAACTAGAGCTAGAATTCCATCAACAATGCCTGGGCTTGGATTCAGAGAACATGTGTTGCCCATGCAGCATGATCCCTCTCTCGGCCTTGCCTTGTTTTCTCCAGAGGAAAGAATAACCAGGACATATGGAACAAGGTAGGCTGCAGATGCTGCCGACTTAGCATCAAACCTCCAAGAGCAGGAGGTAAGTAGCGGCCAGGCCCTCACACACTGGGGATTTGACTTAGAGGCGTTCAACCATATCCCTCAACTGAGTGCCTCAAAATCAAGTGTCTGGACCTGTATGAGCGTGTACATCTGTCATTCGTAAGTGTCTGGACCCATATAAGTGTGTACTACCGTCAGACTCCCCGCCTGACACTGTCTACTGTGCGGATCCCGCGACCAGCAAGAATTGGCCCGCCGGAGATATTGCTCGTCTATGTTGCGAACAAATCTCCACAAAACAAGACTGAATAAGTAAAGAAACAATATGTTCGTATGTTCTTTACAGATCTTACACATGTATTCCAATCCTGCATTATAAAAAATATGTCCTGTTGTTTTAATTGTTATTAGGTTTTCTTCCAGTTGTAAATCTCTTCCATCTCTTATTTATCTCTTGTTGTGTTGGACATGCAATTTTATGTAAGCACGGTGCTTACAATTGTTAAAGCAATTCTTGCAGAAAAAATTATGTGTTTGCAAATGTTTAGTGCTGCTATTGCATGTTTGTTCAATATTCATGCTGCTCAATGTTCATTTTCACTTCCTGCATGTATTACAAGGTATTCCTGGCTCTGACATTCTGCTTCATCTTGTCCTGCTGAGGTCAAGGATGTTTTATGTTTAGACTTGTCATTTCTTCTTTGATGTTCTCGAACTTAACCAAGTTTCATCATTGTCCTGATGCTCAATGTTTCT
This sequence comes from Cepaea hortensis, assembly GCA_963921405.1. Lineage (NCBI taxonomy): Eukaryota > Metazoa > Mollusca > Gastropoda > Stylommatophora > Helicidae > Cepaea > Cepaea hortensis. Next base: position 78,503,126 of record OY992883.1, read on the forward strand.
GTGTTTAAACAAGATTTTTGAGGATGACAGAATAAAATAAGAAATCAAAATCAGATGTCAAAAAGCAAAGTGCACTTATATATCAACTGACACTAATACTAATACATCAAAATACACCTATGTCAGCAGAATTATATATAATAAATAGCAAATTCATACCAACCCTGTTAAACCAGTCACAGGCTTGGACATTATCCAATACACAAAATAAATATCTACAAGATCAGATGCCCAAGGGTACCTCTCCAGCACCAGGTCATTATTCAGCACATCACAGATGGACTGAATGATTAGATTGGTAATGTTTCCTTTGCAGGATTTAAGTTTTTCATTATCAACAGACTGCATCAAACTGAGATAAAGATGAGGAACAGGGTGCAAGGAGAATGTGGCCTTATTGGTGATATTAGAAGATTATGTGTTTTATGATACATGTTGAGAATAGGTGGTGGAAAATAGCATGCTGGCTATTTGAGTCTTCAGACACTGGTTGATCTATAAATAGACAGATGTTTTATACCTATTGGAGCTAAAAACTTAATAGAAACTGGAAACTTTACTTTGATACAGTACAGTAACTGCAAGATTAAGAGGCCTTTATTTCTATGGTCGGGGGAGGGGGTGTTTAGAATAATGAAGTTATCAAGCCTTGTGCTTTACACTTAAGTCGAGGTTTAATTTTTGGACTCAATCATTCGGTTCACAAGTGCAGTCTTTTCTGAGACTCTTGGAGGTTGTCACTGGAGCTACAGAGTTTGTGCTCTGTGTGGACTTTTGGCAGGCCACTCTGCAGAAAGAGACGGTGGGAGGAAACCTACTGCAATGAAGTCAATCTCCTTGCTTTTAAATCACCCTTTCTGCTCATGTTTATCAACTTGACACATGATGATGTAGAAAGCACACTTTGTCAGACTTCTGTTGTCTGCCCCTATATGTAGATTGTCCAGTAGTATTTGCTGTGAACGTGGAACTGGTTCTTGTCCCCAGGGCAAGTGGGTGTTCCTGGCCAACTGTCACTTGTCAATAAGCTGGATGCCGTCCTTGAGTCAGCTGGTGGACCAGCTGCAGGTGGAACCGTGCCACCCCAACTTTCGCCTGTGGCTGTCGTCCTTGCCACATCCAGATTTCCCCATCTCTGTTTTGCAGGCAGGCATCAAAATTACTACAGAGCATCCTAAGGTTGGTAAACACACATGTGTTGCTGATTAGCATTAGTTTCTCTCTCTCTCTCTCTCTCTCTCTCTCTCTCTCTCTCTCTCTCTCTCTCTCTCTCCCTCTCTCTCTGCCTCTCTCTCTCTTTGATTCTCTTTCTCTCTGTCTCTTTCTCTGTATCTTTCTGTCTCTCTCAATCTCTGTCTCTCAATCTTTGTTTTTCTCAATCTTCTCTCTCTCTCTCTCTCTCTCTCTCTCTCTCTCTCTCTCTCTCTCTCTCTCTCTCTCTCTCTCTCTCTCTCTCTCTCTCAATTTGTCTCTTTCTCAATCTCAGTCTGTCTCAATCCCTTTGTCTCTCTGTCTCTTTCTCAATTTCTCTCACTCTCTCTGTCTCTGTTACTTTGTCTCTCTGTTTCTCTCTGTGTCTATCTCTCAATCTGTCTCTCAGTCCCTGTCTCTCTCTCAATCTCTGTTTCTATCTTAATCTCTGTCTATCTCTCCAACTCTCTCACACACAAACATGCCCGCACGTACACATTTGCTGTGTAACCAGACTTTCTGTTTTCCTAAGTTAGCATAAAATAGGTCAGAGTGGCTCTGAGGTTATAATGCCTGCCTCTGTCTCATGCAGACTTGGTCCAATTCATTGTGTGAACTGTCCAGGTGTTGACAATTAAGCAGATGGATAGTGGATCAGATGTCTAGCCTTCTCAGACAAGGGCAAAAAATACAGAGGACCTGTGTGCACATTATTACAAATCCCTCAGCAGTTGGGACTCTTAAACAGAAGTCTGAATAGGCCACAACCTAAGCTACATTTAAAATATTAGAAAAGCTAGCCACAAATCAATACTTGTAGCATGTGTGGTTCTGATGTACATATATTTGGAACCTTGTATGTGCTACTGATTTCATGCACTGTGTTGAGATTCTCCTTGTATGGTTTATGGGAGGAGACTGAAACACTTCTAGAGATATCTGTGCGCAATTAATGTAATCCTTGACCAAACACTGAAAAAAACGAGTGCATGTGTGTGTTTTCTGTCATATTGTGTTTGCTGTTTGTAGTTGGATGCCTGCAAGTGGCTATAGTTTATGTTTATAATTGATTGATTGGATTCGTCATCATGAAGTGAGCTATGTTGCACTGTTTCATCTTACCTATGCCTCAGTACAGCTGATTTTGACAAGCATTTTAGCCTTTGACTAGCCCCAGTTGGGTACAAGGCAGCAGGATTCTGTCTCACTTCATCTGGTCACTATACCTTTTACCTGTATGACATAGGGGACCCTACCAATAGCTATGCTACGTTGACACAGTTCTTAGGATAATTGGAACCCCTTTAGCACATCAAAGTGGAGACTCACCAAAAAGGTGTTGGACTTATGGGACATTTTTGTAAATAAATACTAAAGATCTTCTTCTTCTTCTTCTTCTGCGTTCATCCAGAGTTTTTTTTTTTCGAACGTGATTGCGTTGTGCCTGTTTACAGCAGAGCTGCGTTCTTGCTCAGTTAGGCCGACACATCCGACTTCTGAGGGCATTTGTTGACCGGGTTAACCTTCCTGGAATATTAAAGATCAAGTCAAGACTGATTCTCCCAGTGTCAGTTAAACATGAGATAATCAGATCATTAATTGATAGTTCAGTGAACAGCTGAAGTCAAATGGTGAAGAGGCAGGAGACATGGGTGAATGGTTAAGATGTCAGTCTCAAACCATTACAAGGTTCAAATCCCAGAATAGGGCTGGTTATTTTTACAAGAACAGTTGGTTTATATTGATATCACATGGTCCCCTAATCTCTTGGGTAGTGATATTGGGTACCTAGAATTCTAGATAAGGACAAAAAACAGGAGGTTTTGGGTGCAAGTTAAAAATGTTATGACAGTTGAAAATCACAGAGAGTAAGCCACAATACCAACATACTGAAATAACTTAATAGTCTAGGTCTAATGTCTGTGATAAGTTTACATTCAGTTGTTACATGCTGACGAGAAGCATGATAACCTTCCACAGTTGGCAAGGCTTTTGATAATGTTGTTGCTGTGTGCTGCCTTTAAAGATAATGTTGATGTTGTGTGCTGCCTTTAAAGATAATGTTGATGTTGTGTGCTGCCTCTAAAGATAATGTTGATGTTGTGTGCTGCCTCTAAAGATAATGTTGATGTTGTGTGCTGCCTCTAAAGATAATGTTGATGCCTTGTGCTGCCTCTAAAGATAATGTTGATGCCTTGTGCTGCCTTTAAAGATAATGTTGATGCCTTGTGCTGCCTTTAAAGATAATGTTGATGTTGTGTGCTGCGTTTAAAGATAGATACAAGAATGACAATTGAAGCATGTTCCAACTAGCGGATAGAATATAGGAATAAAAGTTGACATAATTGTGTGGAGCCATTGAAGGAGAATTTGACGAGCATTAATGCGTATTCTGCAGGGGTTGAAGGCAGGCATGAAGCGGCTATACAATCTAATCACAGAGCAGCAGTTCCAGCGGTGCCATAAACAAGAGAGGTACAAGAAGCTGCTGTTTGCTCTCTGCTTCTTCCACACCATATTGCATGAACGGAAGAAATTCAAAATGTTTGGCTGGAACATCATGTATGAATTCAATGATGCTGATTTTGAGGTAAGCTAGCTTGTTTCTTCCTCTTCTTCTTTGTTCGTTTTTCAAGAGGAGTGCATCATTTCATCTCAAAGGTCAGTATGGTTTCCACTTTGGTATGCATGTCTGCAATGCTTTTCCTTCATCTAGACAAATTCCATCCAAGGTATTGGGCTCTATTGTGGGTTGTTTTCTTTCCTAACAGTTTTGCCAGGGCAGTCCTTATGGCATACTCTTTAAGATTTCCAACTGCCATGAGATTGTTCATGTCTATTACCTGTTTTTTTGTGCTTTTCCAAAAAAGGCTAGGTATCCAGCAAAAGGCTACCTTCGTCACGGCAATTCTTGTTCTAATCTCTTCAAGGCATCTGCCATCAGATGTTATGACTGTTCCAAGATAGTTGTACCAAATCACTTGCTTAAGAATATTCCCATTTACTTATATATTACATTGTGGTATTTCCTTCTTCCTAGTGACGACCATAATCTGTGTCTTCTTACAGTTTAATTCTTTCTAAAAATAGTTTAACTCAATTGACTTCCGGTCAGGATGGTGAAGGGCGGTTGTGTTGTTTTTCTGACCGCAACCTTTTCGCGTAGGAGATGGATATTTTCATCTCCTACATGTAATTTATGTGCCAGGATGTAAAACCAGGAGTTTCTTCTCAAGATCTGCGCCGATGCTAAGGCGTTTCGTGCATTGAGCGAAGCAATCCTTGAGTGAATTTTCGCAGCGTGTGTGGTTCTGTGGTATTCGTTTTTTTTTTCAACATGGCGGAACAATTTGTGTGTTCCTTGAGGACGGCAGTCAACAAAACAAGACGGCGGGGCCAACGTGGTGGCTGCAAGCGTGGAGGGGTAAGACATTTTAGACTTAAGTGTAACCGTCTGGGCCTCAGGTACACTCGCATCCTATATTGGAACTGCGCCAACGTAAAACAACGTGGCCCTATTCTCGAATACCTGATTTACAGGAACGACATTGTAGCACTCCAGGAGATGAGACTGGGTGATCAGCTACTCAAAATGGCCGGCTTCAAATGTTTCTACAACAGGTGACATCTGGGAATGGCGATTCTCATCCGCGATAGTATGGTTGCTTCAGAGCTAGACATGTCCAGCTGGGACAATGACGACATACAAATACAGGCGGTCAGAGTTCAATCCGGTCTACCATTCATGTTGGTTAATGTTTATGCCCATAATGCGTGTGTGGATTCCCAGAAGTGGCATTGCTTAAGTGACATATTAGGTCGTGAAAAAAATGTCATTTTCCGTGGCGATTTCAGCGCTAAAGCAGATCATGGGGAAACATTTCCTCCAACACACAGGGGGAGGAGCTTGAGACTGCACTTGAAACCATTGACCTGGTTTGTATCAACAGTGGCTGTGTCACCAAGACAGCGAGCCGCCCAGGTGATGAGGACAGTGCTGTTGATCTGGCGCTGGTTTCTCCTTCACTCACTACAGTGTGTAAATGGGTTGTCCTAGGGTACCATGGCAGAGACCACCACCATTGCAGCATATTGGTGGAGAAAGGCAGAACCAGACAGCACAAGTCAACGGTCAAGACTTTCCACTATGACAGTACAGGGCAAGATGCGGTTAGCAAAATAAGGCGCGACAAGCGCCGAAAGCTTCAGGGCAGGAAAAACACCTGGGAGCAGCCACCTATGTGGAATTCTGAGGTGGAGAAGGCCTGGATGGATAAGTGTAGTGCTGTAAGGAAATGGCAAAATGCCAAGAAGAATAGAGTTACCCATCCTGGTCTCTGCATGCACTTAGAAAGAGAGATGCACACAAAAGTAAGCTATTTCAAAAAACTGGTTAAGGTGGTTAAAGGTGAAGAATGGGCAGAGGTATGTCAAAGAGTAAGCACAGACAAGTCACTGAAATTGTTCTGGCGACTACATAAAAGCATGAGTGGGGTAGTCAAGAATAAAGAGAATTTCTTACTTCCAAGGTGCTGACCTCATCTGGCAGAGGACTGACGAGAACAAGGGCAAAGCCCTCTTCGAACACTATCTAGAGCAGAGCAACCAGACAGACATGAGAGGCTGAAATCTAGCCAAGGTCACCTCAGACAGGTGTAAGGCCCAGAACATTTCGGATGAAGACACAGTGACAATGAAAGAAATCAAGGCTGTTCTTAGACAATCAAAAAACAGCGCTCCAGGGCCAGATGGCATAAGATATGACGACATCAATAGGTGTACCAACAACAAGCTAGAGAAACTAGCAGACATGTACAACAACAGTATAGGGAGTGCTAGCATCAAAGAGGAGTGGTTACACAGCTATCTGATTCCCTTGCCGAAGCCTGGCAAGGACCACACAACAATTCAGGGATATCGAATAATCACCATGCAGAATACAATAGGCAAGCTGCTGGAGAAGTTAATTGCCAGAAAAATATCAAGCCAGCTAGAGAAGCAAGGTGTTTTCCCACTTACCCTGGGAGAGTACCGGGCCAAAAGAGAAACCTGGACCAATGCAGTAGTTTTTGCCCATGATGTTTATGAAGGTTTCCACTCAGGCATTGAAACTTTTTCTGCAGCGATTGATCTTGAGGACGCTTACAACAGAGTACCATTGGATTTTGTAATGCTTCAGCTTCTTGAACTCAAGATAAGTCTGTTCCTCCATAGTTGGATTACTGCAGCCCTCTTCCAACGGAAAGTAGTTTTTAGATGTGGCAGTTGGACTTCGGAACCAACAGCAATATATCCATGCCTACCACAGGGATCACCATTATCTCCGGTGCTGTTCAACGCCTACACTGTGAGAATCACCAGCGAGCAGATCACTGGACCGGGGAGGACAGTGTCATATGTCGACGATGTTTTGGTGTATTGTCAGGGTAAGGATATAGGTCAGACTAAGAAACAGAGTGAGAATGGCAACGTGGAATGTGAGAAGTTTGTATGAGGGAAAGCTTAAAGTAGTGTGTGATGAGATTGAGAGGTTAAACATTCACATTTTAGGAATTAGTGAACATCGCTGGAGCGGCAAGGGACATTTTACGACTGAAAATGGAAGTATTTTCATTTATTCTGGTAGAGATGTCGGAGGCCAGAGTGGAGTGGCATTTTGTTTAGATAAGACAACTGCAAAAACTTTAATGGGATATAATCCAGTTAGTGATAGAATCCTCACTATTAGACTTAAAGGCCGTCCAAAAAACACAACTCTCATACAGATATATGCACCTACTTCAACAGCAGAGGAGGACGAAATTGAAGATTTTTACAACACACTACAAGACACATTAAATAAGATTGGTCATAATGATATAGCAATAATAATGGGAGATTTTAATGCAAAAGTAGGTGCGGGAAGAGCTGAAAACGTTTTAGGAAAATTTGGATTAGGAAATAGAAATGATGCAGGTGACAAATTAATTGAATTTTGCACAGAAAATGAGTTAACGATAGTCAACACACTTTTTAAACAACATCCAAGAAGACTCTTCACATGGAAGTCTCCAGACAGTATTACCAAAAATCAGATAGATTATATTTTAATACATAGAAGATGGAGATCAAGCATAACATCTGCAAAAACCCTACGAAGTGCAGACTGTGATACAGATCATCAGTTATTAGAAGCAGATCTGAAATTAAAACTCAAAAAGCTTACCCGAGGACCAAGGCCACTTCGTTTTGATCTCACAAACATACCAGACGCATACAACATAGAAGTTAGGAATCGCTTTGGAGTCTTGATGTCTGTACAAGAAGAAATGACACCTGATGAACTGGCAGTACAAGCTAGAGATATCTTGATAGATGCAGCCAAAGATCTAATTCCGACCAAGAAAAAGCAACTTACGCCATGGATTACATTAGACACGTTAGAATTAATAAAACAACGAAGGGAGCTGAAACAGAAAGGAGATGAATCAATTAACCACAGGATGAAGTATAAATCTTTAACTCGAGAAATAAGAAAGAACACAAGAAAGGACAAAAATCAATATATACAAGATTGCTGTACCAGAATAGAGCAACATCATAAGGCTGGAAGAGATTATGAAATGTTCAAAGAAATGAAGTTATTGACAAGAAATGTTCAACCTCAATTGAATGTTACCTGTGACAAGATGGGAAATACCTTAACAGAATCTAGACAAATTCTAGAAAGATGGCAGGAGTACTGCAGTGGAATGTATGATATGAGTGACAGTGAGGATATGAATGGATACATGAGCCAACAACAGCAGAGACAGAACCTGAACCCTCATTAGATGAAATTGCTTGGGCTATAAAGCACCTGAAGAATGGTAAATCTCCTGGATGTGATGAGATACCAGCTGAACTAATTAAAGCGGGAGGAGAAGAAAGCATACACATATATCATGCATTATGTACAAAGATTTGGAAATATGGTATATGGCCAAAAGATTGGAAGAGGACTATCTTCATTCCAATACCAAAAAAGGGCAACCTGAAATTATGCACCAACTATAGAACTGTTGCCCTGATCAGTCATGCAAGTAAAATCCTACTAAAAGTCATAATGGCAAGACTTCGTAAGAAAATGGAGGAAGAGATTAACGTAGTTCAAGCTGGATTTAGACAAGGAAGAGGAACAAGAGATCACATATTCAACATGCGTTTAATAATAGAGAAGTGCAGAGAATTTAATGTAAACCTATACTCATGTTTTGTGGATTATTCAAAGGCATTTGACTGTGTACAACATCAGAAACTTTGGGAAATCATGAGGACTATGGGCTTTCCATCACATGTAGTACAACTCATAAAAATGCTCTATCTAGACCAGCAAGCAGCAGTTAGAATAGATGGCGAGGCATCAGATTGGTTTGACATCAAGCAAGGAGTCTGTCAGGGCTGCGTGCTGTCACCCTATTTGTTTAACCTGTACGCCGAAAATATAATGAGAAATGTAAGAGATGATATAAACAGGGAGCTATATGATGCCCTAAATATCGGCGGTCATGACATACCAGAGATTCGATATGCTGATGATACAGTATTACTATCCACAACACAGAATGGCATAGAAAACCTAATAGCCTCAACCCAATTGAATAGTGAAAATCACAACTTATATCTTAACATAGCAAAAACAAAGATAATGCATACAGATAAAACTACTATGGAGAAAGAAATATACATTAATGGGGGAAAATTGGAGGTGGTGGAAAATTTTGAATATCTTGGGTCATTGATTACCAATAACGGTGACACAATGAAAGAAATTAAACGGCGACTATCCATTGCTCTTCAAAGACTAAAACAGATGAATAAATTATGGAGTGGGACAGACAGAACTACAAAAATTAGATTATTAAGAGCATGCATCTTTCCCATTGCAACATACGCCTGTGAGACATGGACACTTACTAAACAAGCTGAACAGCGCATAAACGCCTTTGAATATAAATGTTATAGACGAGTTCTAAGAATATCTTGGGTAAAGAAAAGAACAAATGCATCCATACTTCAAGAGTTGAATATTGAGGAGGGATGACTATTAAAGACGATAAAACAAAGAAAATTGAAGTATTTTGGTCACTTGAAACGTCACGAAGGTTTGGAGAGAACAATAATGGAAGGGTATATGCCTGGGAAGAGAGGAAGAGGAAGGCCAAAGAGAAGATGGGTGCAGGATGTGGCGGATGATCTCCAGGTGGGTGTATCAGACGCGGGGCATCTTGCTTGTGATCGAGAAGCTTTCCGGAAGGTTGTTATGGGAGCGAGGTTCTGCAAAGGACATGCTACTGAATGAATGAAAGGATATAGGTCAGGTTGCTGTGGTTGGTGAGGGACATTGTTAATAGGGAAAGCTAATCCACAAGCAAAATTCAGTCGAGCACTACTAGAAGTAGTATGTATGGACTACGCTTGAGTTCAAAGTGAGTGAGGTCCCCAAAAATATCCTCTCTCCTTGAACACTTTTAAGTGTAGCCTGCACAGTTTTGCCTGATTAAAATGCCAGGTTGTTCTCACAGGTCTCAGAACACATTCTGGTATCTTACCTGGACACCTGCGAGGACATGCAGTGGGATGCCGTGAAGTACCTGATTGCCAATATTAACTATGGTGGACATATAACTGATGAATGGGACAGACGGCTGCTGATGACCTACGTGAATGACTACTTCTGTGAGCCTGTATTTACAGTGGCTTTCTACAAGTAAGTTGATATCGATACACTGTTTATCTTTTATTTGTTAATGTAACTCCATGGCTAAAGTTTGTGTGCTGTGGTCATCTTTGTTGCCTCTCACACTCTGAGAAGGCTGTTTACAGTAAACACATTCTCTTTCCTGACAGCAGTGTCTTTCCATTGTCCACAAAGTCTGATTACTGTAAGAACAATCTGTTTGTTGCTGTTGATTTGATTGTTTTCTTTTTGAGTAAACACTTAAGTCATTGATTGTGATCTAATTGTTGATTGTTTCATTTTTGGTAAACAACTAAATCATTGATTGTGATCTAATTGTTGTTTCATTTTTAGTAGACAACTAAGTCACTGATTGTGATTTAGTGTTTGATTGTTTTATGTAAAGAACAGATTTACTTCTGGTGATGTAGTTGAATAGTTGTTTCATGTTGAGTAAACAACAACTAAGCCACTTATTGGGATGTAGTTTTTGTGTACAACAAAGCATCGATTGTGTTGAAGTTGTAGATTGTTTCTTTGTAAACAAATGACAAAGTAACTGATTGTGATGTAATTGTTGAATATTGTAATATAGTTATTGATTGTGTTCTGCAATGTCACAGTTTATAATATGGTTATTGATTGCTTCATGTTGAGTAAACAGCTTAGATAATTATTGTAATATTATAATTATAAATATTGATTGTCACATTACCATTGATTGCAGATTGTCACATCCCCATTGATTACTGATGGTCACATCACCTTTGATTGTGTTATGTCACAGGTTATCTAGCCTTCCAACCTACTACATCCCAAAGGATGGTCCTCTAGCGTCATACAAGGAGTATGTCACAATGTTGCCCAGTCAGGACCTCCCAGGTTAGCTGTACTCACATGTATTATGTTTGCCTTTTATTACTCTCTCTCCCTCTCCCTCTCTCCTCCCCTTTATCTCTCTCCCTCCCTTTCTTTCTCTCTCTTCTGTTTTTCTGTCTATTAGTCTGTCTCACCATCTCTCTATCTCTTTCTGTCTCACTGTATCTCCCTTTGCCTGTCTGTCTCTTCATCTCTGTATGTCTTTTTTTCATCTCTCTGTGTATCTATCCATCGCTCTCTTGTCTTCTTTCCATCTTTCACTTTTTATGTCTCTATATTTTTCTGTCTTTCCACATGTCTATCTGTGTCTCTATTGTTCTGTCTGTCTCTCCGTCTCTCTGTCAGTCCATCTTTATTTCTCTATTTGTGTATCTGTCTCTCTCTCTCTCTCTCTGTCTGTCTGTGTCTCACACACAATCTCTCTCTCTCTCTCTCTCTCTCTCTCTCTCTCCCTCTCTTTCTCTCTCTCTGTATCTCTCTCTCTTTCTTTCTCTCTTTCTCTCTTCTTCTCACCCTGTCACTCACAAACACGCACCCCACACTTTCAGGTTTGTATTCTTCAAAGTTGAATGTGCAGTTTTATAACATTTTACCTCTGTCTCTCTCCTTCAGTCATCACCACCCAGGTATTTGATTTTCATTTATTTCATCTTTTCAGTCTCTCGCTCACTGCTATATCCTATGAATTCTTTTTTTTTTTCTGTCTACTGTCCATTATTTCTTTTTTTTTTCTGTCCCACAACTACATCTCTTATATGTTTATGTCGTTTATCATCTGTGCATCATTTCTCTGTTTTTTTTCTGTCTGCATCACTTTGCCTATCCTTACTTTTTCTCACTCTATCATTGACTTTCCGTCTTTTCTTTACTTTTCTTCATCCTTAAGTTTTCTTTCTCACTTCCTCTTTTTCCTTTCTTCCTGTATTTTTTAACCTATTCCACAAAATCTCAGTCTCTCTCCTTTACTTTGCCTTACTCCCTACCCCAACTTGTATCTTTAACTATTTCTCTTCTCTTTGCTCTTATTCTCACTCTGTCGAGTTTTACATTCAAATCTCTCTCTCTCTCTCTCTCTCTCTCTCTCTCTCTCTCTCTCTCTCTCTCTCTCTCTCTCTCTCTCTCTCTCTCTCTGTCTCTCTCTCTCTCTCTCTGTCTCTCTCTCTCTCTGTGTCTCTCTCTCTCTCTCACACACACACACACATACACACACATAATCTGATACATTTTTACATTGTCATTAGATAAATGTACACAGAGAACAACAAACAATTTACACACAATATCTAGCAAATAGTACATAATACAACACGCAGCCAAAGTAAATGCACACTCTTATGGAGATGGATGTTAGTTCCCGTGTGGTGAACTTGATAGCAGCTACCCTGCACTCTCATAAGGTTGCTCTCCGCCTAGGTTCATGGACCCCGGTGGCGTGCATTATTACCCCAGGATTACCTCAAAGATCTGCAATGTCGCCCGTGCTATTCAATGTATACACAAGCAAGCATTGAAGCACCAGGGACTGGAGGGGTACTGGCATTTGCAGATGATGTTCTTGTGTATAGGCTGAGGAGAGATAGGATGCAAATAGGTCAAGAGTTGCAGGACACAGTAAACAAATGATCGACTGGTGTACAGAGATGGGTAGTGTCATTAACTCAGATAAGGCATCTGTGTCATCTCTGCTCAGGGGGATATGTGATATCATTAGATACACAGCCCTATGCTAGCATCGAACCCGGTACAGTAACCTCTTAGCTATGGCTACCCCTAGCTTTAAGGCTGACATGCCTGCTGTACAGTGTTTGTGTGTTCCAACAGAGGTATTCGGCCAGCATCCCAATGCTGAGATCGCCTCCCAGACCCAGGAGACCAGACTCCTGTTTGACACACTTCTGTCCTTGCGGCCACTGGTCTATAGTGTCTCAGGGGATTCTACAGAGGACAAGGTCAGTTCTCCTTCTTGTCTTCTGTCTCTTTCTCTTCCTCTTTCTCCTCCTCTCTCTCACACACACATTTCTGTCCTTGTGGCCACTGGTCTATAGTGTCTCAAGGGATTCTACAGAGGACAAGGTCAGTTCTCCTTCTTGTCTCTCTGTCTGTCCTTGTGGCCACTGGTCTATAGTGTCTCAAGGGATTCTACAGAGGACAAGGTCAGTTATCCTTCTTGCCTCTCTGTCTGTCTGTCTCTCTTTCTTTCTCTCCCTCTTTCTCCTCCTCTCTCACACACACACACACTTCTGTCCTTCCAGCCACTGGTCTGCAGTGTCTCAGGGGATTCTACAGAAGACAAGGTCAGTTCTCCTTCTTGTCTCTCTCTCCCTCTCTCTCTGTCTCTCTTTTTCTCTCTCACACACACACACACTTCTGTCCTTGCGACCGCTGGTCTACTGTGTCTCAGGGGATTCTACAGAGGACAAGGTCAGTTCTTCTTGTTTCTTTGTCTGTCTCTCCCTCCCTCCCTTTTTCTCTCTTTGTCCCCCTCTTTCTCACACACACACACTTCTGTCCTTGTTACCACTGGTCTACAATGTCTCAGGGGATTCTACAGATGACAAGGTCAGCTCTCCTTGTCTCTCTGTCTCTCCCTCTCTCTTTCTCTCTTTCCCTCTCTCTCTCTCTTTGTCTCTCTCTTTTTCACACACACACACACACACACACTTTTGTCCTTGCAACCATTGGTCTAATGTCTCAAGGGATTCTACAGAGGACATGGTCAGGTCTCCTTGTTGGTCTCTCTCTCTCTCTCTCTCTCTCTCTCTCTCTCTCTCTCTCTCTCTCTCTCTCTCTCTCTCTCTCTCTCTCTCTCTCTCTCTCTCTCTCTCTCTCACTCATAGAGATATAGAGAGTTGAGCGCATGCATGTCATGTGACATGCTATTCCATATTTTTTCTGCATCCTCATCTTTCATGTTATCATTCTTACTGCCACTTGATCATGTACTATATGAAAACTTGTGCAGCAGAGAATTAGGTTTCTTTGTATTGTTGAGATCAATATCACAGCAGAGAATTAGATTCTCTTTGTTATTGAGATCACTTGCGCAGCAAAGATGTAGATTTATTCACAGTAGAGATTTAAGTTTCTCATTATTGTTGTGATCACTAGCACAGCAAAGAATTCAGTTTCTCTTTTTTTGTTGGGATCAGGAGTGGGCAGAGAGTTGGATTTCTCTGTATTCTTATGCTATGGAGCACAGCAGAGAATTAGATTCCTTTTTATTGTTGGAAGCACTACAGATGTAGGTTCCTCTTCAATTATTGAAGGTCAGGAAGCACATAGAACCTCTATGTTAATGCTAGGACCAAGTGTGCCACAGAGCATGATGCTAGGCTGTGTTTTCTAGGTCATGGATGCTGCAGCCACAATAATAAAACAACTTCCTGAAAATATGGACTATGAGGGGACGGCAAAAATTCTTTCTCAAGACCCGTCACCTCTGAACAGTGTTCTGTTGCAAGAGGTGAGTGTTTCAGTGTTTGTGTTTTGAGTTGAGTTGACTTGAGTTAAGAAACGACATTCCCCTATACTCACTCTGTCCCCTCGTTCAACAGCCAGCAAAGAGTCATACTGCTAATGGTTCCAACTGCCATCTGATTGTAAGTTCTGGTTTTCCCTCTCAGTTTTGAGATCCGTCCATAGCCTCTGCCGATCCCCCTCCATATGATTTTCTCCACATATGGGTGTTCATTCTGTTCCACCACTTTTTCCAACTAGTCAATGAGGTGTCCGATCACCTCTCCTTTGTCCATATATAATCTACCAGTGAGAAGTGCATTCCCTGCCAGCCTATCAGCCTGTTCATTCCTCCGCAATCCCGCATTCTAATGAATTTGCAGTGCACGTGCCTTCCTCAGAGTCAATGCAAACACACAACATCCACTGCATAGTGAAATTAATAAGGTAAAGGGCAGCAGGTTAAAAAGAGGAAGGTTGTGGATGGGTCAAGCTGAAGACATTCTTCAACAGGTGTATTCACTTGAGGTCTTAGAACCTGGCAAGGAGTGGGTACAAGTGCCAACAGATTTCTGTACGCCCTTTTCAGTTTGCATCCAACTAGACTGAAAATGCAGACAAGAAAATCCGGCTGCTGTGGACATGAAAGTACAAGCTTTGATTTTCGAGAATTCATTAGACAAGCCATGGACCAGGCTGACATTCTGAATGCTTTACAAGAAGTAAGCCGTTCGCAAGAACCAAGTGATGACTGTGAATCTAAAAACATGGTCAGGATGCGAGGACAGCAAATTAAAAGAGGTGTGGCCAAACAAGAACACTACGCAGGAAGCCATAGAAGATTAATAAACTAACACGGAACTGGTGTCGTTAGCCGCTACACGCTGCGGGATTTACTGAGGAATGGATCTGAGCACTTATGGACTGAATAGTTCGATGTGCAGTGAGGATGATCTGTCGACTAACTAACTAACTAACTAACTAACTAACTAACACCTAACCTTAGGGTCAGCAAACAAGCATGCCAGCCCCTGCGCTATCATGATTCTCATGTGCATATAATTGATTTTGGAAAATATGATGGTTTTCAAACATAACTATAATCCAAGTATATCTTCCAGTACCTGTGTATGTCACCAAACATCATTCATTTGCCTTACAGAGTTTGAAACCTGTGCTTCCAGATTTTAGAGGGCAGCATGTTAACCACTGCTTTTCTCCTTTACTAGATCAGTATGATACAACTGTACTCTCATGAACTTTATCTCCTCACAGATGCAGCGCTATAATGCACTTCTGGATCAGATCCGGGATTCTCTGGTCTCCTTAGATCGAGGCATTCAGGGCCTGACTGTGATGACACAGGACCTGGAGATTATCTTTACATGTATTCTTGATGGATGGGTGCCGCCACTCTGGGGAAAAGTAAGGGATTCTTCTTCTTCTTCTTCTTCTTCTTCTTCTTCTTCTTCTTCTTCTTCTTCTTCTTCTTCTTCTTCTTCTTCTTCTTCTTCTTCGTCTTCTTCTTCTTCTTCTTCTTCTTCTTCTTCTTCATCTTCTTATTCTTCTGCGTTCAGCCGGAATATTTCTCCCGGAGAAGGGAGAGATAACGGGCAGAGGGAGATGAAGAACATGGCTTTAGTGGTGTTGTCTGTTGGAAGAGCTTAACCTTAATAATTTAAATAGATCTTGCACTGACCAGAACAAGCCACATTACGCATAATAATAGAGCAAAGTATTGAATAGAATTCATTTGTTTGGATTGGATTTGGTGATTATGAAAAGGTCTTTAGCAACACTGGTAGGGAATCTCTTTGGAAAGTAAAGAGGCATTATGAGATTCCATAGAAGATAATTAACTTAATTCAGGTGAAATGAAATGTAGAGTTCTTTATGAGGGTAAACTGGCACATATGTTTGAAATAGAACAGGAGTTCGACAGGGATGCCTCTTGTCACTTTTATTATTCTTACTGACTGTAGATCAGATTATGAAGACAACAGCAGCTACCACCAGAAATAGAATTCAGTGGGCTCTGATAAAGTACCTTGATGGCTCAACACTCACATTTATTGACCCTCAACCTCAGTACTTAGGTTTATCATGGCTCAACACTCACATTTATTGACCCTCAACCTCAGCACTTAGGTTTATCATGGCCCAATACTCACATTTATTGAACCTCAACCTCAGCACTTAGGCTTATCATGACCCAATCTCACATTTGTTGAACCTCAACCTCAGCACTTAGGTTTATCATGGATCAATACTCACATTTATTGAACCTCAACCTCAGCACTTGGGTTTATCATGGATCAATACTCACATTTATTGAACCTCAACCTCAGCACTTAGGTTTATCATGGCCCAATACTCACATTTATTGAACCTCAGCCTCAGCACTTAGGTTTATCATGACCCAATCTCACATTTATTGAATCTCAACCTCAGCACTTAGGCTTATCATGACCCAATCTCACATTTATTGAACCTCAACCTCAGCACTTAGGTTTATCATGGCTCAACACTCACATTTATTGCAGCAGTGAATAGGTTTATCACAGTTCAACAGTTTAAAAAAAAAACTTGAGCCAATTGTTGCAATTATCCATGATCCCTAAAAACAGTGTTCCTTGACTTTGAAAATGTTATGAAATGTGGCCATCTGTGAGGTTAAAAAGATACTAAGGATAATATGACTAGGTTTGCTAAGGGTATCCTGGATGGGATGGGTTAACATTCTCAATCAGCCTTCTTAAAGAAACCCTGAAATTGCACCGAACCCCCAAGTGAAGACGTAGACAGAACGTTTTAAGTTCCTACATTACTTTTATGAAGAAATAGTCTCCTTTTAAAGGTGAGGTGATCATGGAAATTTACCACAGACACTAGAAGAAGAAACTCGCTCCATAAAAAAATGTGTCTATGTGCTTTTATCCACCCTCTCTGATCACAACTTAAGGTTTAAACAGTAATATATATTAAGTGAAATCACAACTTTTGAACAGAACATCAACCATGAATTGACTCAAGATGCTTGGTTATATTACAATATTATATTGAGACGAATGGTGGGTTTCGGGAAGATCTATGTTATGAATTGTAATATCATATAAACCACCAAATAGTACAAACATATGGATAACAAAATCAGTGGAAAAAATAGATGATTCCCCACAACTAACCAACAAATTCCTAAACTATTAACCTGAAAAATCAGTAACAATATCAGTAAGGGTATTCACCTTTAAAAAAACATATATTAAACTATATCCACATGTGTCACGCAAAAATAAAAATCAAAACAACTCCCTGTTCAGAAATTGATAAATCAATCTATCTAAAAAGTCACTTTCCTAATCTCTCTCTGGTTGATGATGGTAAGTCTTTCTCCTTCTTAAATTCAACCAAAATGTCTGCTTATAATGATATGTTCTCCTAACTTTCACCAGGGAAAACCTCTTCCTCTGCACCAATTCACAGCTACTGATGTGCTGGTTTAGATAGTTCCTCGATGATGCAAACAATCTGGTTTTAGGAATGTCATAGAGTTCTCCAGATAGACACCTGGTGGTTGTAACTCGGACTTGGTTTTGAACCTTCCTGCATACGCCTGGTGAAATTGAGGCTATGTGGATAATCCATAAAAAGGCATCACTCTTGACGGTTTTGACATGTAGATACTCCGGTCAGGGTAAACACTGTAGTAATAAATACCATCCAGTAGTTCATACAGGTCAGAATATCTCAACAGCAAACAGTAGAACGATTCGTATACCCAAGTGTCCTGTTTACAAGGCCAACCTGTGAGTTTGGTGACATCACTGGGACTCTCCAGATACCAACCACTCGAAAGATATATATATATATAAGATTGGACACCTAACTGGCTGTGAATATGCATGGTGACACGGAGGCTTGGATTCATTCAAGAGTACAAGTATTCCTCATCCGACCAAAAAATGAGAAGAATACCAACCGTATTCCTTAGTTCAGGTTCAAAAGATCCGAACATCTCACTAGCCATCCTTTAGCAATTTAGGTTGACTAAGTGTCCCAAATGTAAGGCCAGTCCACATCACCCATTTCTCTGGCGCTACAAAAATGGAAAAAAACCATTGACATACATTTGAAAGAAAACCAAATGTCATTGCAACCAAGGAGAAGGGAGAGTGTTTCCAATTCACCAATCTCTCTTCTCTGGTGATGGAGTTTAATCCAACTCTGATGGAGTGTGATAGTATCTGCCTAGAGATCAACATGTATTCTCCATTGATGCTATAATGTCCTGATGAGATAAACTCGTGACGACACAAGGACAGTAAAATAAGATCAGGTCATTAGGGTGAGACCAAGTTGTCCTGTTGTGACCAAGTCATCTGGTTGTGACTAAGGTAGATTGAGACAAAGTCATCATATTGAGACAAAGACATATTAAGACAATGGCATTTTGAGACAATGGCAAGTTGAGATGACAGCACCATGCTGTGACAAAATCATCATTATAACATCTCATCATCCCACGTCGGTAATGCAAGACCGGTCTTCATTCCTGTGACAGGATCGCCTCGGTTGTTGTGAGTGAACCCAAGCCCTGAGGTGTCCCTAGTACTCTCATGTATTCTGACCCCAGGGGCTGGACAGTAAACAGTCTTGACATCCATCGTTGAACAAAAGATCAATCTAATGGTCCTGGACTCTCATAGCGTACCCCTGGTTGGGTAACGTAAAGGTAATATAGCAAGTTCACAACAGTTCACACGAATGCGTATACTCTGGTAGATGATGGTAGAACAGCTGTACAGTCACAATTGACCTGACTCCCTCAGAGTCAAGTACCACATAATCGTAGGGATTAGCAAGATGATGATGGAAATATATCACTGTCAAAGTTTGTTGACTCTACTGATACTAACGTTCTGAAGCACACATTTTAATGTCTAATATCAACCCTGTGGTTGGTCAATAGATCAATGATGAACTGAAACTCTTGTACTTCTTCTGTCGTCGTAACTATTAGATGTCCAACTGATGTGGGTCTAATCTTGACCTCACTCTTGTAGATGTAGTCACAGCACATATGATCATGCCGACAAGTACACCTTTGGTCTCACCGCGTTTAGGCGGACATTAACCTTCAATGGAAATAAGATGCTCCCAGAGCCCTGACACTGCCCCACCTTGGCAAGTCTCTCTGGAACGAGCTGATCATTTCTTCACTATAGTTCAGTTGATCAATCTATACAAGCGTAATAGCTTCAGGTTGTGATAATACTCAAATCAAAAATAATGGTGCCTCACAGATCATAACAAACCTCATGGAGTACAAAAGGCATGATGGCTCACAAGTAGGCATGGTAGGTTCGTACCCAATTACTCGCCCTTACAGACGCAGTAGTTTCATGACAACAAGCATCCAGGTTCATCAACAAGTAACCTGTTTCCTCAACAGGCAACCTAGTTCCTCAAAAGGCAACACCTGAAAGGAAGAGCGGCAGGTGAGAGTACTCGGCACCCACATTGGAGCACATGCATCAAATCATGGAATACACAACCTTCTGATATGCTAATTAGTTTACATCTACTTAGGGCATCATATCTATATAAGTAGATTTGAAGCATGGATATCCGTTCAATGTCAGATGGCCCATAGAATGGCCTGTCGGACAGATTGAGTTCTGAGAATGTCGGGTCTGATCACATGTCTCTCCTACCACTATTCATATGTCGCTGTTGCTAGCTGAATAGCTATACTAGTTCTATTATTTCCATAGAAACTAAACAAGGAAACGAGGTCCCTGGACCCCTCCCTTACATTGTACATACAATAATGATTATCATCTTAATTAAGGTATTAATTTAATTAATAACACCTCAACACATTATATGTACACCCTCCAGTTCGCAAGTGGGATCTTCTGCCTCCTCTGGCGGCGAACCTCTTCTGGGTCCCTCTTATCTAGAGGCCAAAAGTCATCTAAACGAAAACATGTTATCTCCTGCATGTTTACAGGTGGCACTCCAGTTCTGATCTCTTCCCAAGCGGATTAGCCTTGGGTGATGACCGAACTTCACGGCTGGCCTTGTTTGCCAGTCATATACTTATCAACTTGTACTCAGTCCCCATATCCCATTTGTCCCCATGCCTCTTTCATCCTGCATGCATCCTTCCATACATTCATCACTTTATCACTCTCATACTCATGCGAGCGTGGAAAGAACAGGACAGTAAAGAGAAGCATTTAGAACGCGATATGACATAGCGAAGGTGACGCTTATTGATCGCATCGAACCACTACGGCGGTCGGTATCTTGCTCATGCACATATCACACAACAGGGCCTAGTATATATACATGCCCTAGCAATATCATATATATATATATATATATATATATATATATATATATATATATATATATATATATATATATATATATATATATATATATATATATATATACATAGCTAGCTCACACATGATATCACTACTTCACAGAATTCCTCCTTCCACGAAATGAAATCATTATTAAGTCATCACAAAATAGCTATATCATTTCCTATGGCTTAGCAGTACGTGCTCTATTTCCTATGTAACTAGGCACTTCACTGTATGAATTACTCACACGATTAACTTACCTGTCTATTCCGAAGGCTCTACTAACATCAGATACTAACTGACGTAAGCTTAGTTCACAAAATACAACAGTAAAATGTTCCCTAAAATTGCATAGCAAACATAGTGTATGCAAATACTTACCGTACATCATTAATGACAATTGAGCACATTTAGGTCAAGATAACAGACTTGCCTTTAAGTTAGAAGCAACACACAGTTACAACTAAGCTTTGTCAACATTGCCGTACACTGCTGAATGCTGTCCTAGTTTCGACACGGCTTATCGATCGGCAACTAATTAGCAATGCAGAATCATTCGCATATTTAATGAATTGCTGTAAGGTCGCGTTTACGCTCAATTACAAGGGTAAAATAATTAAAGAAGTATTTACCTGAACCTGTGACCAGACCACAAGTCAGCTAACAATACTGTCTGATGGCCACTATGCCTTTCGGGATGACAGTCAGCCAAAATTTAGTTGTGCGACTGCACACCTCAAGATGTCGAACGTGAATGAGCTCTTACTGTCTAATTTCTTCCTACATGCGCCTCAACCCGCACGAAGAAATAGTGTGCAATGTTGTGTCTAAACTTCTTGAGAACCCTGAATTCTCCGCACTGGAGAATCTATTTTCTCCTTGCACGAGATACTGTAACTGTACTGAGTTACCTGGTTACGCAAGTCTAGGTGTTTCGAGAACATTCTCGAAGAATAAACCTGCTCGACTTTCCCCAGTCTATTAATAACAGGGGAAGTCCCTGATGATGAGCCGTGTTCATGCGGAACCTCTAACGACACAGCACAGATACTGCATCGTTTCGTCATAATTCCTCTTAAGTTAAACTCAGTTCTCAAGTACCATTTTCATCCTCCATCATCATTAATTCATTTGCCTTTTCCTACTGGGTTCAACTCCAACATTTCTCCTCCAGCAGTCAAAGTAACAATTAATGAACAACATTTACAGGTGAAACAAACACAAATGAAAAAACATATAATCATTTCATGAAATATTGCAGAAGCCATCCAGTGAATATTCATCCAACATCAGCAATGGTTTGAACACAAAAACATATTGTCCTTTCCCAGCCTGACTCTTAGGAGCAGGGAGTTTAAGATTGCTGTTCGCAAACCTTCGCAGCGTTGCAAGCATAATAAGTGCACAAACTTCAGAAACAAATAGCATTGTGGCAATCTGTAAGAACACTGTTAGCAAAACCCTGAACATAAAATATTCGCCAAATCATCAACAGCAATTTTGCAATGCTGGTGTGGCATGCACTTCCTGCAAGACATATGGATATATGGTGTGTCTATCTTTTTTTCCATATGAGATCATAGCTCATAACAACATGAAATTCACTTCACTCCTATAACATATTCATGAAAAAGAACACATTATATTTACAAAAGATATAAACAAGAAAATTACCCTTAAGTGCACGATAGTTCAAGACACAATTTAGCAAAAAACATCTCCCCAGCATGAAATGACTGTTTGTGATGTGAGTTGAAAGTGAATAGTTCTCCAGCATATGGAAGAAGATTCAAAATATGCATTCATGGTGAACAGGTTTACTGCATATAGAAAAATGCAGATGATATGCACTGATAGTGAGATATCATTCACAAAGCATATAGTAAGCCACTCATAGCAGATGAAGCTGTAAGCATAGCAGAACCATCAGTGGGACAGACATGTCAGTATTGCAGAAAGTGAACACTCAGGCTATCTTTTCAATGAAACATTGATTTCACAATTAACATACAAACACAATGATACCTGTACTTTTTTTTCCATCTAGTGGCACAGTCAAAACATGTATAATGAATTCACAAGCTTGCCTTTGGCACAGAGAGCACAACTGGGCACTAAAAACCACCACAAAACTAATAATCGACTTGCTTATTTGACAACTACATTGCAAGTGAGATACTATCATTTCCCGGATCTTAGCTGGAACTTCTGGCTGGTACCTGAGCTGGCCAACCAATCATTGAGCTCAGTTAAGATACTGTACACATTCCAAATATGTTGACATTCACCCGGTATGGTGATCCAAATCGCTCATTTGTAATAATTCTCTGAAGAAATACAAATATATCACATGATCACACAATTAACTGAGATAGTTTATCATTTTATTGTTTATTGTTTAGAAAGGAAGCTATGGTTTCATGTCTCTGCAAATATAAGAGAATGGTTACTTTGGATGTTATTGTTTTTCACAATTATAAATAATACTGTTGATATGCATGGAGGATGCTCAGAGCCCTTTACCATAAGATCTGGAGTACAACAAGGTTGTGTCCTGTCCCCTCTCTTGTTCATAACCTATATAGATATATATGTCATACGTATGTGAAGACACCAGCCAAACAGAGACCACAAGAACACCGCATGACGAGAACACAAGAAGAACCATCTGCAAATTACACCATTAGAGAACTCCTGTTTGCGGAAGACCAAGCACTAATAGCAAAATCAAAAGCTGAATTACAAGACCCCTTGAATAGTCTAAACGAAATGTATAGGGAACATAATATGAAAATTAGCACAAGTAAAACAGAGGTAATGACTATAACTAAAGAAGAAAAAACAACAATTCACATAAACGAACATCCCCTGAAACAAGTAAGTAGTTTCAAGTACCTAAGAAGTATAATATCATCAAATGGTAAATCAGAAGACGAGATGCAATAAGGCAAACCAACTCATAAGACAAATGGCACCAGTACTAAAGAAGAAAATTGTATCAATAGTTACTAAGAAAGCACTTTACAACACAATCTTCCTACCAACCCTATGCTACCAATGCCAAACCTGGACAATGAGAGAAAAAGAGAAAAGAAACATCACAACGGAAATAAGATTCCTGAGAATAATACTCAATTAATCAAGAAGAGATAAGATCAGAAATGAAGAAATCAAGATTAAAGTGGGGATTATATCAGCACTATAGTTTATTAGAAGACAGCAAGTCAAATGGTTTGGCCATGCAAGTAGGTTACCAACTAACAGTATATCACAACAAGCAATGATGTACAGACCAGAGGGAAGCAGAAGAAGAGGCCGACCATGTAAACAAATAGCAGAGTTCATGGGAATATCGATACATGAAGGCCATAAGGGGGCACTCTCACGATGTTTATACTTCACCTCAACACCGCAACTAGATAGAAAATGCAGACAAGAAAATCCGGCTGCTGTTGAGGCTGAAGTACAAGCGTTGATTTTCGAGAATTCGCTAGACGGTGACGCGGTCATCTACACAGATGGGTCGGTCATCCGACATGTGAGAAGCTCATGGGCCTTTACAGCTCGGGCCGGAGGGAGAATTGTGAAGGAGGACTCTGGTGCTTTCACTGAAACCACAAGTAGCCTGACCATGGAAGTCATGGCAGTAAGTAAAGCAATAACATGGCTCGAGACACAGACATTCACCAGGGCTTGTTTCCTTAGCGACTCAATGAACATGATCAAGAGGATAGAGGAGGGGGCGATCCGAAGAGAATGGTTGCTGCCTCTGAAGCGGTCTCGGCTGACAAAGATTAGTTTCATCTTCGTGCCAGGGCATGCGGGAGTACAAGGAAATGAGCGGGCTGACAAGCTCGCAGGTGAGGCTACTGTGGAGGGCGGACGCGCCATGGACCAGGCTGACATTCTGAATGCTCTACGTGATGTGAGACTTTTGCGAGAACCAAGTGATGACTGTGAATCTACAACAATGGCCAGACTGCTAGAGCAGCAAATTAAAAGAGGGGTGGCCAAACAAGAACACTACGCAGGAAGCCAAAGAAGATTGATAAACCAACACAGAACTGGCGTCGTTAGCCGCTACACGCTGCGGGATTTGCTGAGGAGGGGATCCGGGCACTTATGGACTGAATGGTTCGATGTGCAACGAGGATGATCTGTCGACTAACTAACTAACTAACTAAGGTACAAGAGGAACATGATGAGATAAGATGAGATATGCACAGCGTAAAGTGATGCAAGAAGCATGGAGTTAAAACACACATCATGTTAAGGTAAACACATTTGAACACTTCCCCCTATGTATTGCTGGGTCTCATAAGGGAGGTAAAGATGGTAACACTGTAACCTATCATGCATGTCATAAGAGGCAGTTAAGAATGGTTGGCTTGAGACTAGTAGTCTCTAGACTAGTA
Source organism: Cepaea hortensis (assembly GCA_963921405.1). NCBI lineage: Eukaryota > Metazoa > Mollusca > Gastropoda > Stylommatophora > Helicidae > Cepaea > Cepaea hortensis. The sequence continues at coordinate 78,528,142 of OY992883.1, forward strand.
GGGACTCGCATCCGGTTTCAAGATGGCGACGGACGGTCGTGTTGTTTTGTGTTCGTTAACTTTTTCGCGTAGGCGATGGATTTATTCATTTCTTGCGTGTAATTGGTGTGCCAGGATGTAAAACCAGGAGTTTCTACTCAAGATCTGCGCGGGTGCTACGGAGTTCGTGCATCGAGCGAAGCCATCCTTGAGTGAATTTTCAGCAGCGTGTGTGGTTCTCAAAAGTCTGTGTTTACGTTTTTTCAACATGGCGGAACAACGTGTGTTTTCCGAGCGATCAGCAGTCAACATACCGAAGCGGCGTGGTAGCCGCGCAGGGAAAAAGAAGCCAGGTAAACGCGGTGGCTTGAGACGTTTTAGACTCAAGTGTCACCGTCTAGGACTCAGGAACATCCGTATTCTATATTGGAACTGTGCCAGTGTAAAACAACGGGGCTCTATTTTAGAAACCCTAGTTTACAGGAACGACATTGTAGCACTCCAGGAGACGAGACTGGGCGATCAGCTACTCCGAATTGCCGGCTTCAAATGTTTCTACAACAGACGACATCTGGGAACGGCGATTCTCGTTCGCGACAGCATGGTGGCGTCAGAGCTAGACATGTCCAGTTGGAACAGTGACGATATACAAATACAGGCATTGAGAGTTCATTCCAGTATACCATTCGTGTTGGTTAATGTTTATGCCCGCAATGCGAGTGTGGACGCCCAGAAGTGGCAGTGCTTAAGTGGCATATTAGGCCACGAGAGAAATGTTATTTTCTGTGGTGACTTCAACGCTAAAGGCATATCATGGGGAAACACTTCCTCCAATACACAAGGGGAGGAGCTCGAGACTGCACTGGAAACCATCGACCTGGTTTGTATCAACAGCGGCTGTGTCACCAGGACAGCAAGCCGCCCAGGCGATAAGGACAGTGCTATTGATCTGGCGCTAGTTTCACCTTCACTCACTACAGTGTGTAGATGGGGTGTCCTAGGACACCATGGCAGCGACCACCACCCATGCAGCATATTGGTGGAGAAAGGCAGAACCAGGCAGCACAAGCTAAAGGTAAAGACGTTCCAGTATGACAGTAAAGGGCAAGATGTGGTGAGTAAAATAAGACGTGACAAGCGCAGAACGTTTCAGGGCAGGAAAAAAAGGTGGGAGCAGCCACCGTGGTGGAGTTTCGAGGTGGAGAAGGCTTGGGTGGATAAGCGTAGTGCTGTAAGGAGATGGCAAAATGCCAAGAGGAACATAGCTGGTCATCCTAGTCCCTGCTTGCACTTAGTAAGAGAGATGCACACAAAAGTAAGCTATTTCAAAAAACTGGTCAAGGTGGTTAAAAGCGAAAAATGGGCAGAGGTGTGTCAAAGAGTAAGCACAGACAAGTCACTGAAATTGTTCTGGCGACTACATAAAAGCATGAGTGGTGTAGTCAAGAATAAGAGCATTTCTGACTTCCAAGGTGCTGACCTCATCTGGCAGAGGACTGACGAGGACAAGGGCAAAGCCCTCTTTGAACGCTACCTTGAGCAGAGCAACCAGACAGACATGGGAGGCCGGAATCTGGCCAAGGAGGTCACCTCAGACAGATGCAAGGCCCAGAACACTTCGGATGAAGACACAGTGACAGTGAAAGAAATCAAGGCTGTGCTTCGACGATCAAAAAACAGTGCTCCAGGTCCTGATGGCATAAGATACGACGACATAAATAGGTGTACCGACAATGAGCTAGAGAAACTAGCAGACATGTACAACAACAGTATAGGGAGTGCTAGCATCAAGGAGGAATGGTTACACAGCTATCTGATTCCCTTGCCGAAGCCTGACAAAGACCACAAAAAAATTCAGGGATATCGAATTATAACCATGCAGAATACAATAGGCAAGCTGCTGGAGAAGGTAATTGCCAGGAAAATATCAAGCCAACTAGAGAGGCAAGGTGTTTTCCCACCTACCCTGGGTGGGTACCGTCCAAAAAGAGAAACCTGGACCAATGCAGCAGTCTTTGCCCACGATGTCTATGAAGGTTTCCACTCAGGCACTGAAACCGTTGCTGCAGCGATTGATCTTGAGGACGCATACAACAGAGTACCACTGGATTTTTTAATGTTTCAGCTTCTTGAACTAAACGTAAGTCCATTCCTCCTTAGTTGGATCGCTGCAGCCCTCTTCCAACGGAAAGTAGTTTTTAGATGTGGCAGTTGGACTTCGGAACCAACAACAATATATCCTGGCCTACCACAGGGATCACCATTATCTCCGGTACTGTTCAACGCCTACACAGTGAGAATCACCAGTGAGCAGATCACTGGACCTGGCAGGACATTGTCATATGCCGATGATGTTTTAGTGTATCGTCAGGGTAAGGATAGAGATGAGGTTGCTGTGGAACTACAAACCGAACTCAATCGCATAAGTACTTGGTGTGATGAAGCTGGGGCAATGGTCAACCCAACAAAGGCAACAGTGACTTGGTTCTCGTTGAATAATCATATTGTCAACAATCCAACACCAACTGTAATGCTGTGTTCAGAGACGGTGGAAAGAACGCAGGCAATGAATTACCTGGGGATACGGTTTGATCGAAGCCTTGCTTATAATGTGCACATAGACCGGGTGATAGCAAAGGCCAAGCGGGGTTTGGCAGCGATGCGGGTGATGGCGGCAGCAAACTGTGAGCAGCGCCATCTATGTCTTCTGTACGAGGGGCTGGTCATGTCTGTTTTGGAGTATGCAATGGCAATCCTGACTGTCAGCCATAAGCAGATAGAAAGGATGGAAAGGATACAGAATGAAGCTATGCGCATTATTCTTGGATGTACAAGAGATACAGCATGCAGGGCGATGCGCTACCTTCTTGATTTTCCAACCATTGAAGAGAGAATGCAAGTTTGCAGGGCACGCGCCTACCTCAGAATTAACGCAAACACACAGCATCCACTGCATAGTGAAATTAGGAAGGTGAAGGGCAGCAGGTTAAAAAGAGGACGGTCGTGGATGGGTCAAGCCGAAGACATTCTTCAACAGGTGTGTTCACTTGAGGACTTAGAACCTGGCGAGGAGTGGGTGCAAGTGCCAACAGACTTCTGCACATCCTTTTCAGTTTGCATCCAACTAGATAGAAAATGCAGACAAGAAAATCCGGCTGCTGTGGAGGCTGAAGTACAAGCGTTGATTTTCGAGAATTCGCTAGACAGTGACGCGGTCATCTACACAGATGGGTCGGTCGTCCGACATGTGAGAAGCTCATGGGCCTTTACAGCTCGGGCCGGAGGGAGAATTGTGAAGGAGGACTCTGGTGCTTTCACTGAAACCACAAGTAGCCTGACCATGGAAGTCATGGCAGTAAGTAAAGCAATAACATGGCTCGAGACACAGACATTCACTAGGGCTTGTTTCCTTAGCGACTCAATGAACATGATCAAGAGGATAGAGGAGGGGTCGATCCGAAGAGAATGGTTGCTGCCTCTGGAGCGGTCTCGGCTGGCAAAGATTAGTTTCATCTTCGTGCCAGGGCATGCGGGAGTACAAGGAAATGAGCGGGCTGACAAGCTCGCAGGTGAGGCTACTGTGGAGGGCGGACGCGCCATGGACCAGGCTGACATTCTGAATGCTCTACGAGAAGTGAGACTTTTGCAAGAACCAAGTGATGACTGTGAATCTACAACAATGGCCAGACTGCTAGAGCAGCAAATTAAAAGAGGGGTGGCCAAACAAGAACACTACGCAGGAAGCCAAAGAAGATTGATAAACCAACACAGAACTGGCGTCGTTAGCCGCTACACGCTGCGGGATTTGCTGAGGAGGGGATCCGAGCACTTATGGACTGAATGGTCCGATGTGCAACGAGGATGATCTGTCGACTAACTAACTAACTAACTAGTAGTCTCATCCCTTAGAACACTTAAGTTGCAAAATTCAACAATTTCTTAATAAGTCTATGAAGATCTTGAGTTGGTTGAGGGCCTATTCTCCTTTGGGAGATGAGAAGCAGAAGAGGAGATAACACCAACAAAATGTGTCATGCTGATGATAATGATAAAATGGGAAGTTCTTGAAATATGTGCCCTACAATCTGTTCACAGCTGCTAAACACTCACAACTGCTTTTTAATGCCATTTTGGGAAATGAAAATAATAGGGAAAATTATTTACTAATGATAACACAATGAATGCATGCCATGTAGAAAGAAACTGTAGTATGAGTGTTGCAAGATTGATAAGACTAGAAATATTTACTACACCTTGTACTACAATGAATGCTAAATGTTTTCTATACTTTATATAAGAAGTAACAGTAGGCCCACATCAGGTACTGCCGTTGGGGTGTGGAGTGTTAGGCCTTCACATATTCCAGACCATGGCAAATGAGATTTGGTGACTAGTTCCCTTCCTCATCCCATTCACTTCTTTCTCTTTTCTCACCCCCCCCCCCCTTCTTTTTTGTCCAGTATGAGGCTGTTAAACCCCAGAGCCATACTAACCAGGGACTGTTTGTTCGTTTGTTCTTCTTCTACTTCTATGTTTTTAAAGTTAATGACTCCAGAGTCCAACTGCAGCATGATTTGTGTGCAGTTCCTCTAGCCAGACTCCATCCACAGTGGTGAGCTCTGTCTACCTGTGTGTAAGTCTGCTTTCATAACAATGTTGCCAGGGGTTCCAGCCTACTCTTTGTGATTTCTAACTGGCACTTATCTGAGAAAGCTAGGTATCTGATCTCACTACTCAAGTGACCAGGGAGACATGTAATATCATTAGAAACCAATGGTGCTTGCAAAAATGTCTGGCCCAATACTGGGATTTAAACCCAGTGACCATTGAGCCTGAGACGAACAGTCATGTCTCCCCCAAAATATATGTGTGAGTGAGTAAGTGAAATGTGTCCTTTAATATAAACAGACTGTTGCATTGACGATTATACTCAGTGACCAACAGAGACATTTGTTTGCATAATCTGTCTTCACAGACATACCCGTCCACCAAACCTCTAGCAGCCTGGGCCAAAGATTTGGTGAGCAGAGTGGATTTGTTTGATAAATGGGCAGCCAGTGCTCGGCCACCTTGGGTCTACTGGTTGTCTGCCTTCACATTTCCATCTGGATTCCTCACAGCAGTTCTCCAAATGGCAGCCCGTCAACACCAGGTCAGACTGTGTTTTGTTGTATGTTTATTCTCCAGTGTGATTGATCTGGACTTGGTTCCAATTGCCTCACTGTGCTGCTTTATTGAGAGCTGTGAGTGCACTGGACTGATTTTTCATGAGGGTTAGTGTTCTTTATTACCGGTATCCCTCGCATCAGCCACCCCTCACTGACAGCTGAGGTACTTGTAATTTACCTACCCATGTCAAGGATGCCGGTCTCTGTGGCCAAAGGCTTGCGAACATGATTCGTGAGCCGCTTACAAGGCTTTCAAAATGCACCTGCAACTGATTTGTGCAGCAGACCGTGTCACGTTGTGTTATAACGTGTTGGTATGGGAGCCGGTCGTTCAGAAAGCAATGGCAAACTACTGAACGTAAAAACTTGCCTAGTACATCAACAGCAGCAAATTTTTTGTTGAATGTGGTGCCATTTATGATCCAGACATTACACTAAAGCATGTTTGAAAAAGCAATTTTCTGTAGTTTTATAGAGCTTGCAACGACCTGCTGCTCCTTGGGTTGGATTAGAGGCGTGGTGTTAAATGGTTGCCAAGGTGCTGGTTTGGGGTATAACTTGATGGTAAAACTGCTGACATTAGTGACATTTATAACAGTGGCTTGTTTACACAAGAATCTAGCAGATGCTGAGACGAATGAACCAAGACAAACTCAAGGCGGTAGCTGGTGTATCAGTTTTATTCCCAATGATACACATCACATACACTCTCACAAAAGGCCGAGTCAAATCACTATAACAGTTGACATCATATGCACATTCACCTAGCTACGGTGGGCCAAATATATGGTGGCCTTCAATGCTAAATACATTCTCTCTCTGTCACAGCAAGTTAATTAACAATGCAATATATAATGTACAATGACAACAGACTCATTCTTTGTGTACAGCTGCTAACGATCGGTCATCTTCACTCACATCACTTATTGGAACCTTTTCCATTGCTGAAACTGGTCCTCATTTATATACACGTGTCTTGATTTTTTTTTTTTCGCTCGCTCGCTCGCTTTGAACTCCAGTGTAGTCCATACTTCTAGTAGTGATGGACTGAATTTTGCATGTAGATTAGTTTTACCTATTAACAGTATCCCTTGCCATCAGGTGAACCCACTCTGACTTCAGAGGTATGCGTCCTGATAATAATATTGACACACTGTCCCATGAAAAATAAACTTCAGATGTGGGATGCTGGTTGATCATGTCTGGTTGAATTAACATACTTATCAGTGTCAAAATATTGTTGCTCTGATGTTCATGTTTTTTTTCCATTCATGTGTGGCCTGAACGACTATCTGTCTTCTAATTAGCTCATTAACTTTGGTTGTCATTTTCACTTGTGGAAACTTGGGTACATGTCACGGGTGTTCACTGTTTAGCCGCTTGACTGGTTTTCCAGGTCTTGTGTGTTTACGTCTAGCTATAATGTGTTTCGGCTTGTCTAGCTATAGCGTATTTTGGCTAAACTGTTGTATAGCTGACTTAATTTAACTCTTTAGGTTTCACCTTTAACTCATCATAAACCCCTATCTGGATCCCAATTGTTTTTTTTTTAAATCCACACTAAGAAGAGTTTTCCCATGTTTACATATCTGATGTGTCTTGTTTGTTGCAAGAATTTTAACTTCTTGTGCCACATAAGCACCTTTTATATAGAAAGTATGGTAGATATCAAAATGCTGTATTAATTTGTTAAATTTACAATGTGTTCTTGATTTTAATATTCTGAAATAAATTACATTTTTTTTTTCAATGATGGTTTTAAAACTTTCATTAAATTTTTTATATCCACTCTTTTTATTTGTGTCCATGATGCTCATTTTCAATAATAAAGTTAAAGACAACACAAATGTACACATCAACAAATGAATTACAAGCAATCATAAATCATGCATACTGATTTACTCTCAGCTGCAGGCCAACCGGCATTGTTCTGAATACAGCAATATTTGTAAAATAAATCAGTACATTTTTGTCTTCAATTTTTTTTTAAATTTTAAATTCTGGTCATTACAAATATAGGTGAATCTGAATAGAGAGATTTTACTCTGTTTCATGTCAAATAATTCCACAGATATCAGTGGATTCCCTCACTTGGGAATTCATAGTGCAGACTGTGGATGACAGCAATCTGACAGGGCCTGCTAAGGTAGCTTGTGATTTTCAGCATTGTTCTTTCACATTCGTTATATCATTTCTGTTTTAAATGTATCTAATCATGGGGAACAGACATTTCTCAAAGAAAGGAAAGGCACCATGAGCAGATAGATCACATGACTGAGAGAGACATTGAAAGATTTTCAGATTTCAGTTGTATCATTTCTAAATAAGGGAGTTGTGGTGCATTCTGGCCTGGTAGCCGTTGATTTGAATACCTTTCAAAGCGGATGTTATTTTTATTGACCTGGGTTCCTAGCATGACCCAGCATAAAATGGGTGCCAGGAAGTGGAGATGGCCAGCGTGATATGGATCACAGCACCCATCCAGTGCCAGGTGATCTATACAATTATGGGCTAACACCATATACCTAATACACCTCAAGGTATGTAAAAGAGTCCCTTAATTTCTTTGCTTAACTTATTTCTAATTGATACCTACAACATTAAATTCATTTTCAGGTGTCTGGTCTGGAACAGACATTGACAATCATTGACCCCACAATCATTTGTCACCTAACTTTTGAGCTGATGTTAATGTTATTATCAGTTGCCAACTATTTAATATTTCCACATATATTTTCTCTGCCTACCTTTGCTTCTCCTATAGCTCACACAAGGATAATGTCAGCACAGTGCACAAACTCTGTAGCACGTGTAAGAATCCTGAGGAATGTATACGAGCATTACACACGCCATGAAATATTCTTGTTGTGGGTGGGTTTTCTCATTTGGAAATTTTGCCTGGACAACGGCCTGTTCAGCTGCTCTTTTTTTTATTTCTAACATCTGAGGAGTTGTTAGGGACACAACATGCACACATGACCTCTGAGTGTTTCATCCTTGTCTGAGAAGGCTATAGGTCTGATCCAGTACCCCAGGATCAGGGAACGTCTGCCTTCCTTTTCTTTTTTTATACAATTTCCAGACCGTCCAGATCATAACATGAAAAGCCAGACATGGACATCATAACCTCTAAACCACTGTGTCCCCTTTTGGCCTATATTATTCCTTATTACCTGTACTGATATTGTGGCTAGTTTGCTGCTTGCTTACCAAGACAGTGGTTTGGATATAATTCCAGCAGTGGCTGGATTATTTTTCCTACCTATCAAGAATTGAGTCAGCATTATAAAATGGGTATCAAATGTTTAAAGAATGTTTTAGGAACTGTCTGGTAAGGACATTGAGGAATAGAACTTCACTATGCTGTGCCAGAGAGTATGTAAAGCCCTAACACTTAACCCCGACATCAGTATCTGCAATGGGCCTACCTCTATGTTTATATTATTGCTTACTTCTCATTGTGTGTTCTAGTCAGCACCAGCATCTTTTCATCACCTCTTTATTCGCTGATATTTGTTTCTGTGTAATATGGCTGAAGTATTTATGTTTCTGAGACATCATGCTGTTCCTGTCATGTTCAGATGTTATAGGATGTCAGAAATTTTCTTCTTCTTTATCCACAGCATTCTAAGAATTTGTGCATGACATTTAAGTTCAAAAGCTCAAATTTTCTTTTATAGTGATTGTGAAATCGTCTGTGGTTCATATCTATATGTTGCTACCATGATGCACGCTCTCAGAATTGTTACTCTCGTGTAGTAGAAGTTTGTGAAACATGTGATTATCTGATCACACAAGAACTGTTTAATGACCCTTGTATGGGGACTCTCTTGCTGACATGTTCTTGTTCTCCCTCAGGATGGTGTTTATGTGAAGGGCTTCTTCCTCCAAGGTGCCGGATGGGACAAGAAGAATGCAGTGTTAATCGAGGCCAGCTCAGTTCAGCTTGTGGTTGCAATGCCAACAATCCAGTTCAAACCTGTAGAGAGCAAGAAAAAGGGTAGGGAAGTTTGACTTCATGCAAATATAGATCATGTGACATCAAACAGATTGGATTGGGTTCACACCAGAGAGATATCAGCTCAATTAATGGACTCTATAGCACCAGTATCCCTCTGGGCAATGGGCTTGAATCTATTGACAATGAAATACCTAAATCTGTGGAGGAAACATTACCTACCTGGGCTTGACCCCACCTGGTCCAGTTGTGCTGTCAATAATTCATTCATTCATTTGTCTTGGAGCAGTTTCTTGCTGCGGGTCTGTGATGTGATATCAACATCATAATGTGTAGGCCTGAATGCATGGAGGAGAGGCAGCCAGTCTGTTCCTCACTTTTGCAGGTGACAAGCCCAGGCATGGAACCTGCATCTGACCGTGCTCATGACACTACCAGCGCAGTACATTATCAAACTGGCTTGTGCAGCACCCATTTCATATGGCTGTACTGAACTATAATCTGGTTACATCCTAATGTGCCTCTTTGTAGATGTGATTTCCAGACTTGGGACCCCACTTGTTTGTGAGCTTTGAGAGAGAGGAAGGACAGCTCTCCAACACAGTCTCCTTAAAGATGGTACTTTGGTACTAGCTGGGATGTTTTCACGTGGACTTCTAGTAACAAAAGGCAAAATTTTGAGTTAAAATTCTACCCAAAGTATTTCAGGATCCTCGCTGGTGCTACGGAGTTTGTGCACTGAGCCAAGATTCTCCAGACTCAAGCTTGAGTTAGGAGTAGAATAGAGCACTTATGGGTTACACCCGTGTACTGTGATGTTGATCCATCAACTAAACTAAACTAAACTTTGGTACCAACTTTAACGCAAGCTTATATAGGGCTATTACAAATCTGAAGACAATGAATTGGACTTGAGTTAAAACTCAGTCTTCCGGAGGATTCATAACCAAGCAATCAACCATAGCAACAGCAGCGATTCCAATGTACATGTAGCAGAACCACATTATTTTTTTCAAAACATGTCTCAAAGTAGGAAGCTGCTGTGGGTGTGAGCTGTGGTAGTGTCATCACGTTTTGTAGACCTGGATGCCCAGAGAAACACGTGGCCGGTCTGTTCCTCTGTTAGCGGGTGTTGAGTGCAGACATGGAAGCCTTGTCCGACCATGCACATGACATTATTAGTGTAGCCCCCTATCAAGAACACTAACGCACTTACCAGAATCACGTGTATCTCATATCTTCTGTTGTGAGTAGATTGTCTATTGTTTTATATGTGCCAAGACAGGGTCCTGTTGTTGTCTACTTTTTACTATTTCAGTCTGCTCAGGGATCTTCAAAGTGTGCACATGATGCTCCTAGTTTTCAATACTTATCTAAGAAGACTAGCATGTGATATTAACTCAGGTATCAGGAGGAAGTACACCATCCATGGTTTTTTTTATTTTGTACAATTTCTCTACAGCTGCATTTGGGTAAAGGTATTTCGTCTGTCTTTATGTCAAAACATGCCGTGTCCAAATGAGTTATAACATTTTTCTTTTTGTAATATGTAACTGGAATATCTGGTTTTTGTGTCCCCATGGCATCTTTGGCAAATTTGTGAGCCCTTTTCTTTCCTGGCATACTGCAGTTGGATGGGATCAACTGTATTATAGTTCCACAATGTTTATATATTTGGGGCCTAGATCTTGTAGTTCTGGAAGCTTGTTGGATGTAAGTGATTGGAGAACAGACAGTTCATCAGTAACTATTACTACTGGGTGTATATTTTATGATTGTACTAGTTGTTCAGTTGCAGCTAATATTGTTCTAACTTCAGAGTGATAGTTGCCACAGTACTTTCCAGTTACTAGCCTAATAGTTGTACTGGATTTGTCCGAGTATTCTTCATATACATCAGCCCTCCATTTATTGTGCTGTTCTTGCTTTATATGCATATCCAATATTTGCAAGGGTGTGTTTCATCAACAAGGCTAAAAGTTGCTGTTCTCATTTATTTACTATTTTTAGTCCTTTACTATGCGATTTAGACCTTTCTCTTCTTTCCACTGTTTTTGTCCTGTTACCAACGTTACAAGATAACTTTATCTGTGTAGCATCTGGCCTGATGTATTGAGCCACTTCTTTTAAGCCGTCTTTTTTGCAAAAATCTTTGAATTTTTATTCCATTGAATAATGATTGGTATAGAGATATTTTTCTTCTTACTTATTTCTCAATGAGTACTTCTTCAGTAGTTTAGTGTTACCCATTTTTACCAGTTCTACATTGGTATGAACCGTACTACACCTGTGGTAATACTGAGCATCTGATTTTGTATCTTGTCTAAGTTGTGTAATGTTGTATTCTGTATAATTATAATAACTATAGTATCTGTAATACTAGTATAAGTATTGATGAAAGTATCTGCAGTAACATAATGAAAATGGGGTACCTGCTGCAACAATATCTGACTATGGTATACCTGCTGTATCTACAAATTCAACATATCAAAATATGGGTCTAGTACCATATATCTAATACACCTGAAGGGCTATAAAAGGGTCCTTTATTTATCCCATACCTGCTGTAGTAACATGTGTTCTGACCATGGTAAACCCTCTGTACCAGCAAGGCTAATAATGGTGGCATACCTTCTGTGCCAGTATATGCAATGAACAAGGTATCTCATGTGCCAGTATATGTATGAACATGATGTCTGGTATGCCAGAGTATGTGATGAACTTATCTACTGTCATAAAATGTGTAATCTTATGTGTGTCTCTCCAAAATTTCTAGGAACACGGAGGAAAAAAGAAAGTAAATGTTTACAGTTAAATTGTTTTATGTTTCAATTGTCATATCTTTTGTTAGTTTACCATTGTGTACTCTTTTTTTTAAAGTTGATATTTAATATTTGTGAAGTTGTTTTTTGAATATTGAAGACACAAAAAACATAGATTACATGATTTATTGCCTGACATATTTTGCTGCATCTCGTCAGGTACATACTGCTGAAATCACACAACATAAACTAGAGAAATAAGATAGATCCTTACAGCTGAAATATATAACACCATATATTCACATAGTAATTTGAATAGTCTACCACAATAATTTTAAACTGACTATTATGTCTTTTTGTTTGCACAAAGTTGTTGTATGTAAATGAATGGAATTTTCCTCAGCCGGCTTTAACATGCAACGATTTTGCATGTTAAACAACTCACGAAATGCATTGTCCCTATCAGTGACTTGACCGGTTTTCAAAATGTGCCAGCCAATCGATAATATAGAAGGTTTGCGGTGTGTAGGCTTTGCCAGGTTACCAATGCATTTCATATGATGTTTAACACACATCATGGGGTGTAAAAGTTTACGACACATGTATAACTGAATGAGCTTAAGCAGAACTACACAAATAGTTATGGAAGACAACAACTTGAGTTGCGTGAGACCCAAGGTGGCTTGTAAACATGTCATTCTGGTCCCTCACGCAACGTGTAGCAAGGAGCACATGCACAATTAAAATGAGTTGCAATAACTTAGTACTTAGAAGACCTAACTAAATGTGCAGAGACATTGTTTACTTACTTTTATTATCCCTTTGTAAATAAGAGTACATTAGGTAAAACAGGTTGCACTGTAAGAAAACGATTATATAAACATAAGGCTGCCTTAAGGAATCAAAGTATAGATGGGAGTGGGGAGGTCAGCATGGTAAAATGAATAAGAACACATGTTCTTAAACATCCAGTGTGCTGATCCCAAGGTAAGGGGTTCGACCCCTACACCAGAGAGATGGACTAAAATGTGGACCTCTCGTCCTTGACTTGAGGATGTAAATTACAAGTACTCTGAAGTTGGGGTGGGCTCACCAGATGGCAAGGGACACTGTTAATAGAGAAAGCTATTCCAAATGCAAAATTCAGTCAAGCACTATTAGAAGTAGTGTGTATGGACTACGCTTGAGTTCAAAGCAAGCGAGCGCCAAAAAAAAGGAGTGGTGTAGTTGATCCTTGACTTTTGTGTCCTGGTTTATGCAAACGACACTGTGAGAGCACACAGATCATTTGCATTATGACAAACACCTGTAATCAGAGAATCATTAGAAATGGGGAAGTTTGTGCCACTACAATGTGGGTTGAAATAGTGGTGAGATAAGCACTATTTGGAATAAAGCCTTTCTTAACAGAATGTGGGATGGAATAAATAAGTGTGACTTGTTAATAACTTTGAGGATATTATTGGGACACATTATCATCTGCATTGGCATGTGAGGATAACCACTAGGCATAACATCACCAGCATCAAACCAATTGTTTACAAAATATGAAGATTGTGATGAGAGCTATCTTTATAGATTTTGTTTGATATGTTTCAGACTTATGTTTGTGTCTATTTATTAGAGGGAGCTATAGTAGCATACTGTCTAGGTCACATGTGTCAAACTTAAGGCCTGCGGGCCACATCAGGCCTGGCGTACAATTATCAGGCCTGAGAGGTCTCATTCGATGTACAAATATATTCGGCCCGAGAGACAATTTTAGGCAAAAATATTTTTAATGGCCACGATATAAAGTACAAATCAAATTCCCTAATTAGCAGCTTTGCTGAATGATAGGCTACCTGAGAGCATTCTCGCTTTGATCAGAATAAGCAAAACTAAAAGTTATGTAGTGAGTGGATGTTCGTCATTATAGTGACCTAGCAACGTTCAGGGTTGGTGCATAAGAAATGAAAGTAGTGAAGTGCCCAGATATTACATCACCTTTTCCTGCTACGGCTAACATCAATCAAGCATCTGTCAGTAGATACACAATCTGTTTTAAATCAAAGCTAGCCTTTAAAATGACCAAGTGAAAAGTTTATTCTGAAAACAGAGCCTTTCAAAGCCACTGGGAGGCTGAATATATGTTTACTGATATTGGTGGTAAACCTATGTGTCTAATTTGTGGAGATAATGTGGCTGTGATCAAAGAATATAATCTGAGATGGCACTACAAGACTAAACATCAAGACAAGTTAAACAGCCTCTTGAATGCAGAGCAGAAGCTACAGGAGGTAGAAGAATTTAAGAGGCATCTAACATCACAGCAGATGTTTTTCACCAAAGAAAAATCACAAACTGAAGCTGCTGTGAAAGCAAGTTTTATTGTAGAGGAGATCACAAAATCGGGCTGACCATTTACAGAAGGAGAGTTTCTGAAGCGCTGGATGATGAAAGTGTGTGATATCTTGTGTTCAGAAAAAAAAAACAGATGTTTGCAAAGGTAAGCCTTAGCAGAAATATGGTTGCTGATCGGGTTTGTGAGATGGCCACTGACGTGAAAACACAGCTGATCGAAAAAGGCAAAGACTGTTGCATTCTCCCTTGCTGTCGATGAAAGTAATGACACAACTGACACTGCACAGCTAGCCATCTTCATCCGTGGAGTGGACTCCAGTTTGAATCTTATAGAAGAAATATTGGACATGAATTCCATGCATGGGACAATGACAGGAAAAGACATTTTTGACAACTTATGTCAAAGTTTAACCAACATGAACCTGCCTGGGAACAAACTCGTTGGACTAACAACAGATGGAGCACCGGCAATGTGTGTGAACACTTGCAGTCCATCATGAGAATCTCAATGACACAGAAAATTACTCCCAACATAAACAAACTTGTAGCCAAGAAAAGATGTCAAACATCGTGGTCTGACAAATTGACATAAGAGTGAAACTGTGTATACCAATGATTTTTTTATTATTAAAACTTTTTTCTATTTTAATTTATATTAATGTTTAAAAAGGTTTAATTTTCGGCTTATCCGGTTCGGCCCGCAACCTTTCGTGCGATTTGAGTTTTGGCCAGCTGAGCGATTGAGTTTGATACCCCTGGTCTAGACGATTGCCTGCTGACCCAGTAGTCATGGGTTTGACCCACATCGGGTGGGTTTGAATGTCTCAAATTGATCTGGGTTCTGGGTATATGGTGCTAGCCCCATGTTTTTATTGACTGATCAAGGAGAGATATGGTCAACATCACGCCATCTGCCTTGACTTCCTCAGACATTTCCTTGTACCCATGTCAGGCTGGGTTAACCTGGGAATCCAATTCAGATTTAAAATCTGCCTTGCCTTGATGTGAACTGGAACCCATGACCAGCAGGCCAGCCACTGCGCTACTGCAACTTCTTTTAAAAAACTATATTATAGACAAAATGTCCTAGTCACGAAACGGCCGACAGACTCCTTAAGTTGGCTGTATGGATCTTCTTGTTGTTTCACTGTAAAAGTTAGCCACATCAGGTGATGGCACACATCCCTGTCTTAATTAACACCTTGTTTTATCTTGAAGCTTTCTTATTTGGTGGTCAATTCTTATAGCTACATTTTGCTGTTTTTTTTTGTTTTTTTGCAGGGTTTTTTGTTTCCATTATTCAAATATTTTTTTAAAAATTGTCTTAACCATACATACCATACCATGACTTTGTGATAGTTATTTGTGAGTTATGAGCTATAAAACATATGTATATGACTTGCAAGGACTACAGGCCAGTAGAACCGAAATCACAATAGAAAAGTTAATTAAAATAATGACTGCAACATGTAATAATAAATCTGTTGAAATACTCCACAAACGTCCAACGTTCCAATTGTAGCGCCTTTGTCAATGACAACACCAATATGACTAATGAGAACACTATTATAAATTATAATTCACTGTGTGTGTACACGTAAACATAACTGGATTTTTTCCAAGGGAAAAATGAAGAAGGGAGGGGTTTCAATCAATCAATCAATTTAATCAGTCAGGTGCGTCTCCACAATGAAAGGTGCCTGCAATGTATCTCCAACACTGTCTGTCTGTCACCTTGAGTATATATTCTATTCTGTCACCTTGAGTGTACATTCTGTCACCTTGAGTGTACATTCTGTCACCTTGAGTGTACATTCTGTCACCTTGAGTGTACATTCTGTCACCTTGAGTGTACATTCTGTCACCTTGAGTGTACATTCTGTCACCTTGAGTGTACATTCTGTCACCTTGAGTGTACATTCTGTCACCTTGAGTGTACATTCTGTCACCTTGAGTGTACATTCTGTCACCTTGAGTGTACATTCTGTCACCTTGAGTGTACATTCTGTCACCTTGAGTGTACATTCTGTCACCTTGCGTGTACATTCTGTCACCTTGAGTGTACATTCTGTCACCTTGAGTGTACATTCTGTCACCTTGAGTGTACATTCTGTCACCTTGAGCGTACATTCTGTCACCTTGAGCGTACATTTTGTCACCTTGAGCGTACATTCTGTCACCTTGAGCGTACATTCTGTCACCTTGAGCGTACATTCTGTCACCTTGAGCGTACATTCTGTCACCTTGAGCGTACATTCTGTCACCTTGAGCGTACATTCTGTCACATTGAGCGTACATTCTGTCACATTGAGCGTACATTCTGTCACCTTGAGCGTACATTCTGTCACCTTGAGCGCACATTCTGTCATCTTGAGCGTACATTCTGTCACCTTGAGCGCACATTCTGTCACCTTGAGCATACATTCTGTCACCTTGAGCGTACATTCTGTCACCTTGAGCGTACATTCTGTCACCTTGAGCGTACATTCTGTCACCTTGAGCGTACATTCTGTCACCTTGAGCGTACATTCTGTCACCTTGAGCGTACATTCTGTCACCTTGAGTGTACATTCTGTCACCTTGAGCGTACACTCTGTCACCTTGAGCGTACACTCTGTCACCTTGAGCGTACACTCTGTCAACTTGAGCGTACACTCTGTCACCTTGAGCGTACACTCTGTCACCTTGAGCGTACATTCTGTCACCTTGAGCGTACATTCTGTCACCTTGAGCGTACATTCTGTCACCTTGAGCGTACACTCTGTCACCTTGAGCGTACACTCTGTCATCTTGAGCGTACACTCTGTCGCCTTGAGCGTACACTCTGTCACCTTGAGCGTACACTCTGTCACCTTGAGCGTACATTCTGTCACCTTGAGTGTACATTCTGTCACCTTGAGTGTACATTCTGTCAGACTGGTGTTCGTCCATCTCTTGATTTATTTTTTTTCTGCTCGCTTGCTTTGAACTCAAGCGTAGTCCAAACATACTATTTATAGAAGTGATAGACTGAAATTTGCGTGTGGATTGGCTTTCTCTTTTAACAGTATCCCTCGCCAACAGGCGAACCCACTCCGACTTCAGAATGTACTTGTTGGAAACAGGTTTGTCAGAGTGTTGTGTGATATTCTTCTAGACATCTTTGTCTGTCCAACTTACTTCATGGCACATTTCTTGCAAATACGTGTGCATATGAGGTTGCAAGATGTGCAGAGGTATGAGTCTAGTCACAGTTGGGAAATATGACGAACTGTGCCTGGTGACGTACTTGCAAGTAAAGAAACTGTCCTCTGGCATTTGGATGAGGCATGTTATGATCATAGAAAGGATACGAGATGGAAGAAGACATGTTTGTCAGCTAGACAGTTCAAAGAACATGGGCTCATAAAAAGCATCAACGTCTTGGAAACTGAAATACTTTGGCAATATTAAACATATTAGTGGCTTAGAGAACAGTGACCTACGGCGTGGTTCCTGGCAGAACAGGCAGGAGCTATTCAGCACGATAGCAGACATGGGACATTACATGAAAGGGCATGTGGCAGAGGAACTGGCAACAGATTGGGAGTCTTTCAGCAGACTGGAATGAGAGCAGTGTTCTGCAAAGGACCTGCTTCATGGGCATGTGTGTTTGTAGTACTGTTCTTAATTCCTCAGCTGTCATCATCATCATCATCATCATCTTCCATGTTTTCTGTCAAGCATCATAGGAATGATCTCAGCAGTAAATAAATAACTTTTATCTGTCTTGTATTTACAAATATATACCTAGTCCCTTACTACTATTATCGTTCTTGTGGTTACAGACACACACCTAGTCCCTTGCTACTAGTATCATCTTTCTTGTGTTTACAGACACACACCTAGTCCCTTGCTACTACTATTACCTTTCCTCATATTTACCAGATACATACCTAGCCCCATGCTACTACTATTACCTTTCCTCATATTTACCAGATACATACCTAGCCCCGTGCTACTACTATTCAGACCGTGCAGGGACCATGGACCGTCCCAGCTTTGTTGTGGCAGTGGAACTCAGAGGTGGAGACAAGCCCAGCGACCACTGGGTCAAGCGGGGCACCGCTCTTCTCATGAGCTTGGATTACTGAACACAGTTGGCAACTGCTGGAGCAGATATGTGCAGTTCTTTGAGTCTTGTTTGTTGAGTCCATTTGACATAGACAGCAATGAGGTCTTTTCATGTCTAGCAAGTATCAGTGGGTTAGTAACTATGAAGTTTATATTTCTTTACATATGTTGACTGTTGGTTACAAAAACTCATATACGTAAACTTTAGCATTACTTTTAATCTTGACTGTACTATTTACTTAGCTGCTGACCCCGCTGAACTACGAAATGTTGACAAAATGTTTATAATATTGACTGTTAATGCCTTTGATATTAATACGTGACAGTTGTTGTCTATGATATTAATAATGACTTTCATGCCTATGATATTAATACATTACTTTTCATGCCTATGAAATTAATATGACTGTTCATATCTATGACATTAACACATGACTGTTCATGTGTATGATGTTAATACACGACTGTTCATGTCTGTGACATTAATACTGTGACTTCATTTCTGTGACGTTAATACATGACTGTTCATGTGTGTGACATTAGTACACAGCAGTTTCATGTCTGTGACATTAATACATTACTGTTCATGTCTGTGACATTAATATATGACTAATCATGTCTATAATGTTATGAAAGCATATGTTATTGTTTATTTTTAGGTTGATTATGATTATATGTTTATTTTGTTTACTTAAAAATTTGTCAGTTAATATTTAACAGTTCTATTAAATAGTATTTAACGCATGTAATAGTGAGTTCCGCTGGGTGATAAAATACAGAAGAAGAAGGTCAAGTATAAGCCAGTGAACTAGATGACCAACCTTGGCAGCAAAGGCTACATCATCTGACAGCAAACAAGGACAGCGGAGTGCAGACTTGGGAGGAAACAGCAGATGACAGAACAGGTATAATAGAAAGGAAATTTGGGAAGATAAAAAAAAACTGAGGACAAAATCAGTCAGTGTTGTCAGTGGTTTGTATTTTGAATTGACTTCCATATTATTATATAAGGTGGTTTGATTTTTTTAATCTTGACATTGTGGATACCTTTTGTAATGACAAAGACATATTCTGTGACCTTGGAATTAATTGGGTTACTAACATGTTTTGTTTGTTAAATAAAATTATTATGTTCAAATTTAACCAAAGGCAGCTGTTCATTTGTGTTTATATATATGACATGTTCATCACGTAATGAGATTGCTTTACTGGACGTATTGCTAACCTGCTTATGTTTGTAAGGATGCATACTAGTTGTTAGGATGCTGTAAGATTGCTTATACCTGTGTATGTGAGTTTTTATTAAGTTTTTACCATTGACGTGATGTTGATGATATAATGCCTTTAGCTGTGAGAAGGTAATTCCCGATAGCCCATTGCCCTGCTGAAAGCAGTGCAGATCCTTCTAATTGTGGCGTCACCATTGAAGTAGAACTGGGTGGTTAATGGGTAAGACAGGAATGAAACTTGTATTAAGCAGTGCACTGTGGGTATAGTGGCGTTGATATGCCAATGTGTATACTAATGTAAACTCCCTCACTTCTTCGCAGGACACGTAGGCAGACGTCGGTCTAGCTAACTAAGGGACGACCGGCCATGGTCTCCACTGAGATGAATCCCGTCGAGGACAGCCAAATGTACACAGTGAGGCTGTTAGAGAGTCATATCCATTGCCTGTAAGGATGGTGTAGCAAATTCACTTCTGAGGACCGGGATAAGTGGTCACCTTTTTCTTGTGCTCGAGAGTGCCACTTCCTCTGGCACCTTATACGGCTGCTAACGGTACTGTCAGGTGCGTGTGGAAAACAAGGAAAAACTACCAAATTATTCCCAAGAAACTTAACATGGCAGCCGAAATAAGAATAAAGTCAGGGCTTTTGAATTTAAATGTAACAGAAAACGTCCCAGGATATCGTCGGCCAAAAGAAAGAAAGAAATATGGTTTATGGTGACAGTTGACCAGATCTGAACATCGGAGAAATATATCCCATAAACAGCACCATGTCTCAGAAACTGAAATAATTTGGCCTTAATAAATATCACAGTGGCTTGAATAGACCTTTGGTTCCTGGATTAAGAAGCTGGTTTCGACCAGCACGTAGATAGCCACGGGACGGCACAGATACCCAAAAAAAATCAAGAGTCTTTTCTGCTGGTTATAATAAGATCGACGTGTGCAAAGGACCTGCTACATAAAGATGGTGGTAGTATACCGCTAGCATTCTTACTGCTTGGCAAGCTCGTTAGCATGCTCAGAACGAGTGTGCTGCGGTAGAGGCGATGTAGATTAGATAGATTAGATTAGATAGGTTAATTGATTCAGTGCCAAACAAAAAGGTTTGGTTGGACCACACATGGTACACAATCAAATGAACAAGTATTATAATGGTAATGAACTTTAAAATTGCGGAAGATACTACGAAACAAAACAAATAACATGATGACCATAGTATTGCGAAATATCGTCCTTCTGTCAAAAAGGGAGGTCACATTTGGTGATATATTATCCTTCGGCACTGACTGGGCGAAAACAAGGGGCGAAACAGTTCCAAACCGTGGCATAAATTATGGGAGTCAGATTAACGAAACAAATCTACGCATTAGCGGGGATCAAAATATATCAGACATTCAGAACGATAGTCGGCAGTATCTGACATGATGTGAACAAGTAACTACATTCATAGGACACTGCAGACAACAAAGCCACCTGTATCGCACATTCAAAACTGAACCTAGTTGTGAATGTGTAAACAGTTTGAAATAACAGTGAAGCTTATCTTACAGTGCGGCGCAATAGCGAAATAGATAGGGAACTAAGTTTAGTCGACGGATCAACATCACGGCACACGGGTGTAAACCATAAGTGCTCCGTTCTACTCCTAACTCAAGCCTGAGTCCGGAGAATCTCAGCTCAGTGCACGAGCTCCGTAGCACCGGCGATTATCCTGAAATACTTTGGGTAGATTTTTAACTCGAAATTTTGCTCCGGCAGCGCCGCTAGGCCACTCTTTTTCGATTTCCAATTACCAAGGTTTTTTTTTTTTTAACGTGCGCATCGATACACACGGGCGTCCGATCTCACTATTCAGAAACAAGGGAAATTTTGTTACTAGAAGTCCACGTGAAAAAATCCCGGCCCTCACGGGGGCTTGAACCCGGAACCTCCAGCACTCGAGGCGGACACCATACCTCGAGACCACTCAGCCCCCCCCCCCCTATTTAAAAAAAAAAAATTGTGGGATAGGGAACTGCGCTGGTAATGCCATGAGCGCGGGTTCGACGTCTGGGCTCGTCGCTTGCAGGTAACTGCTTGGGAACACACACACAAATCTGGTTTACCCTACACGGTGTGCTCTGGTCTCTGCCATTAGACTGCAAGAAAGTCATAGCAATTCCCCTTAATAATGAAGAATGTATACAGTGATAGGTTTCAAATTCACTCATCCAGAGACTATTACCTCAACTAGCACCATAGAACTCTGACATTCTACCCTCTTCTGCTGCATGTTAAAATGACAGAGCCCATTGCTTGGTGTAAAAAAAAAAGGGGGGGGGAGGTGTGAGAGAATGCTGAACGTTGCACTGAAGTTACGATGTCTATTTGTTGGTTGGTGAATCCCCAGGAAGGCCATGAGTCTTTAAGTCTGATACATTGGCATAGGTTCGTAATATTTTTTCCAATGGTTGTTCGGTATCTTCATTGTCTGCACAATCATGCCCAATACCCGGGGTGAACACGATGTCTGTCAATGGTTGGGTGTTGCACGGGAAAACGTAAATCCTTAACCTCTTGCGGTTACGACTGATGGAATACAGGAAAGGACTAGGTACAAGGCAGGGTAGATGTGCTAGTAATCAACTGGCCATAGGAACAGGACGTGTAGAATAGGTTTAAAGGCGTGAGAGTCGACTTGATTGCACCGGGTTTTATCCCATATGTGTCGGTCTCTTTCCGCAGGACGGACACCGGGTTTTACCACACATGTTTTGGCCTCTTTGTGTACTTCATGTTTTCAAATTTGTTCTACATACAAAGTGTAGTGAGACTACAAACACCCGGTAGATCCAAACGTATTATCCACGATGTTGGCTTGTTCACCATCACTATCGTTGATGTTTCGACCAAGAAAAGACAAGAGAAACATGCTTTGGGAAACTTTAGAAGACTGCGGAATGAAAGGGTAACTGTTAGACCACGTTAGGGCATTACATCAAAAGTGCTATAGTCTGGTAATCTAGTCTGGTAAAAACAACTGTTCGCTGGTGGGCCACCGGGGCTTCCAAGAGAAGCGGGAATAGTAACACTATAACCTACTTTCGTTATTGAACGGGCTAAGTAAGGTTGGCGTAAAACTGGCTACATCAGTGGTTCTCAACCGGTGGGGAATTCCCCACCCACCCCCGGAAAGGGGGGGGGGTATGGTTTCCATGGAGGGAGGGAGAATTAAGATTATTTCAAGATTGCGTTAATACAAGAACCGTTTACTTGATATTGTTTTTCCCTTCATACTTTATGTTTCTGTACTTCTCACCCTTCTGACATTCCTATTATAACGTAAGTAGACCCGCAGGAGCCTTGGAATGTGATCAACATCGAACAATTAGTATAATGAGCTACATCACGAAGATTTTGCTGAGAATTATCATGCAAAGAGTTAGGAAGAAAATACAACCCGAAATAGTAGAAGAACAATGTGGGTTTGTAGAAGGCAAGAGTACAGTAAATGCTGTGTATATACTGAGAACAGTAATTGAACGTTCTATAGAAGTAAACAAAGATGTATATCCTTGCTTTATTGACTACACAAAGGCTTTCGATAAAGTGAGACATGTCGACATGATAAGGATGCTTGAAAATCTACAAATTGATGGAAAAGACCTTAGACTTGTAAAAGAACATATATTGGAAACAACAAGCTGCCATCAGAACTGATAATGATGTAGGTCAATATCAGCCTATTAAAAGAGGTGTGAGACATGGAAGTATAATGTCGCCAGATCCCTTTTCCCTCTACAGTGAAAATATTTTCAGAAATATAGAATATATGGAAGGAATCAACATTGGGGACGATACATCAATAACATTAGATATGCAGATGATACAGTCTTGATTGCAGACAATGAACAGGACCTGCGACATTTAGTTGATGCGGTTGTTACACACAGTGAGCAACTAGGATTAGTATTGAATAGTAAGAAGACAGATTATGATCATCAATAGGAAGAAGGAAATACCACAAATATGATATACGAGTAAATGGGCATATCCTTAAGCAAGTTAATCGGTACAGTTATCTCGGAAGAGTCATAACATCTGATGGGAGATGCCTTGAAGCGATTAGAACAAGAATTGCCTTTGCGAAGGTAGCCTTTTGCAAGATGAAAAACATACTGACCAATAAAAAGATATCAATTGAAAGGAGAAAATGAGTATAACATAAAAAAATCGCTTAGAAGTCGACAGGGCCAACGTCATTTCACCGGGTTTTAATCCCATATGGCTCGGTCCCTTTCCGCAGCGCGGAAAGCGTCACACAAAGCACGAACTCCATAGCTCCAGCGACGACCCACAGGAGTCTGAAAAAATTCACTCATAAACCATAGGACGCGGCCCGGAATCGAACCCACAACCTTCGGAGCCAGAGTCAAACGGCTTGACCACTTCGCAACAGAGACTCCCCTGAACATATGGTGAAGGGGTGCATGAGCCATAAAAGGTTGAGAACCACTGGGCTGCATCATCCTGTAGAGAACTTTAACTGCAACATCCAACCAATCATGAACACGCCTACGCGTATGAGTGCTTAGTGTGAGTTGGTTAAGGGCCATTACTCCCTTGAGAGATTAGATAAACATTAGTTCATGCACTGAGTTAAGATTCTCCAGACTCAGGCTTGAGTTAGGAGTAAAACGGGGCACTTATGTGTTACACCCGTGTGCCGTGATGTTGATCCGTCGACTTAACTAAACTAGAGATTAGAGACAAAGATGAAGAATTGGCGGACTTGCCGTCACATTCGAAATAACTACACACGTGCGTCATAATTGTGTGTTCTCGCCTGTTTTTCAACATAAACATTAGCAAAGCATTACAAGAAGCACACCGTGCAAAGAAATATCTCACCGACATTGAACCAAAATAACGACCTAGAATTAAACAATTCACACACTCAGCGAACTACTTTTTGCAGGTGGGAGAAGTTTATTGTGTAATGATGAAGTTAGGTTGGTATGAATAAACTATTTATTATCTGTCGTTTTCTGAACATGGGTATGTCTTGAAATTTTTCCCGTCGCCACTTTGACTCAAGCGTAGTCATTGCACGTTTTACTACTTCCAGTCAACCGGACTGATTTGTGCGTGTGTGTTAATTTTCCCTATTACCAGTATCCAATCAGAATCAGACGAACCCACTCCGACTTCTGAGATACATGTAATTTACGTCTCCAAGTCAAGAACGATAAGTCAACTAGTGTAGGGGTTGAACTCGCTACATTAGCATACCGCATGTTTAAGAACCAGCACTTGTATCCATTCAGCCATGCTGACCGTATATTTTGTTTTAAAATCGGTGACCTGTTTATATATAAGCGCAATGGCTATTTGGCATCTAGTTTTGATATATCGGTCTATTCTGCCATTTTATGTGATCATACTTCCTAGGTATTTAAATTCTTCAACTTGCTTCGGAGATGTACTATTTATCTGTAAATTTAGTAGACCATCAAAAGGTATTCTAACCTGCATTACTCGCCTTTTGGTTGCATTTATGTTTATGTTGTTCATTTTCAATAACATAGGGGAAACATAACAGGAAAACTAACACCGCACAAGACAGATACTGACAATCAGCAGGTCACCAGACCCACCAAGTATGCAAATAAAACCCAATGACAGTACGTCAGTTGCATATCCTTTACAGGACGTTACAGTCAATTCCAGAATGTGTTGGATATTTGTGATTTCTTGGCAAGTTTACGTTCAGTAGTTTGCCATTGCTTTCTGACCGACCGGGACTCATACACTTGTATGAAATATAACGCACGTTGGTCCTCCAAATCGCCAGCGGTATGTGGGATTAAGAATTACGTATCATTTTCGCCATCCCTTCGCCACAGCGCCGGCATGTGAAACTGGAGAATAAGCAGAAAGCTGAGAAATGCAAATTCGACATACCGTGTTGTTACTATGCACAATTTACTCTGGTGACGATTCGTAACCAATCGTGACTGACTTGGTATTATTAATACCACTATGGTCCTTTAAAAAAGAAAAAACCTGGCAGCGGTGGGATTCGAACCCACGCCTCCGAAGAGACTGGTGCTTAAAACCAGCGCCTTAGACCGCTCGGCCACGCTACCACCACAAATACTATCAGTATAGCACCCTTGACATGTGGATATATATTTTACAAACAAATTAATTAAACTAATATCTAACTTGCCATCATCATCAAGCGCCATGCCGACTGGCGTAACCGTTCATGACTCCCCACAGATCTCGGTCTTTGCTTTTCTGGATCAACTCTACCGTTGATATTCACCCATGCCACTGTCGCAATCCATCCAGCATCATTTCTCTTGGTCTGCCTCTGCCTCTCTAAGTGGAACAGGAAAATTGACAATTTCTAAATACAATTTAATTATTAACTAAACTTAACCAAAGTTATCGAAGGTTCTGTGTAGACGTAGACATTAAAAACATTCATTAAACATCAACTGTAGGTCCCGGGTTCAAGCCCCGGTGAGGGCCGCGATTTTTTGACGTGGACTTCTAGAAACAAAAAAAAAGTCTCTTAAAAGTCGACAGGGTCGATGTCAAAGACTGAGGCAGGAGGCAGGAAGCCTGCCTCATGATAGAACACCACCGGGACGTGGGGTCAACCTCAGATAGAGTAAAGGGAACATAGTGCCCGGGATCAGGGCAGGATAGATGATATAAAAGGGGGACTATTAACTAGTCCTCACACGAAGGCGTTGACCAGATAGTTAGCACTACTAGTCACGACAGAAGCACGCCTGCGTGATCGCTACGATTGCCACTCAAACCAAAGACAGCTAATAGAAGCGTGCTAACTGACCTAGCACGCAAAGAGCCGAAGGACGCATGAAGGTCCTTCCGCGTGGCGTGTAGCGACGCGAGTGAAGGAAGTCAGACTGGGGACTGACTCTGTAGTGTTCACATCGTGTAGAATAGAAGATAGTTTTGGTATAGCCTAGTAGATAGAGAATAGCTATAGGGTTTAGGAAAAATAATGATAGAGAATATTGTGACTTTATGTGTGATTAGATAGTGACTGTTTTGCAATTGTAAAGAGCCAACGGCAATAAAATGTACCATTTCATTCCTCGCACACGACTTGCAAGTTTCTTGTATGGTGTGGGAGAAGTAATCCGATGATGCCTGAAACATGAGTTGTTGACAGGCAATAGGAGTAAATGTGGTGTCAGAAGTGCTGCTTGAACCTGAGTTCAAGCTATAATACTTACCCACGGCTCTAGACTAGGTTTACAGATAGGATATTACAAAGATTAAATGTTTAATTTGTGTCAGTAACGATGACGTGTGCAGACTAGATCGAGTTGCCAGCAGAATTGTGCCTATCGTGATGAAATGATGTTTATTTGTGCTTATTAGAATGTTATATATTTAAATAATGTGTTTTTCAAAGTTGTAAGTATTCATATTATGTTCTTCTTTCATTTATTTATGTAATTATTTATTTGTTTTTGAATAATTGTGCAAAAATGATTCATGGCGGAGCAATACAAAGGTCAGCGACAGTATTGATTTTTGCAAGCTAAAAATAGCGCTGCGCCTGTGACGTGGCACGATTGACAAACAGTTGGGCCTCGCCACTTGGAATCAGCATTTCAGTGTTTACGAACTGCGAAGCTGCTGCCTGCCTGAATCTTTACACTATTAACTATTATTTGTTTATTTAAGTTAGAGAATGAATATATTTATTTATTTACACATTATTATTATATTTATATTTATTTAAAAGCAGTTATTGATTTTTTTTTTCGTACTTTTCTATTTGTTTACCATCACGAGGGCACTACTTTCGGCTATGCAAATTGGATTTTGTCTGCACCATACTTCCATAGATTAAACTAGGTTAGTAACGAAAGACATATTACTGTAGAACGAAGACAGGACATTGACATTAAATATTAATTAATCGATATTCTGTTTGTTCGTGGGCATGTCAGTGTCATTGTAACAATTTGTCAAAAATCTATTTTTCGTTTACGAGTTGTTAATTGTTGCTGCTCTGTAACCAGGGTGCACTACAGCTGATAGATAACGTGAGTGTGTGCCGATGTGCCAAACAAGGTGACCTGAGTAGAAAACTCGTGTGTATTCCGGGGTGCCAAACAACGGGACCGGTGTTGCTGACGTGTTGTTCCTTGTTCTCGGGAACATTAAGATGAGTAAAACCTACGTTTTTGGCATGCATTGTGATTAATAGTGCATCTCTTTTTCAGCGTGTATTGTATGAACAGACTTTGTGCTCTAATTTTTTGGAGAATACAATTTTCCAGATTGTAAACAAAGAGTACAATTTGTAGTGCTCAGATATTAAATAACATAACATATCAAAGAAAAATAACTAATTGAAGCAGTCAGTTCAGGTCAACGCGAGCCAATTACCCAACAGCATGGCTACTCTAGCTGACTTCATTAAAGCAGGCAAAGAATTGCAATACACAGGTAAAGAGCTAGAACAATATGCGGATCAAAGATTTAAAGAAGCAAAAGATGCGGAGACAGCTGAACGCATACGAAAAGAGTGTGCGGAAAGAGATGAACGGGCACGTGAACGAGAACATGATAAGAATGTTAAGCAACAACAATTAGAACATGATAAGAATGTTAAGCAACAACAGTTAGAACATGATAAGGAAATTAAACAGAAGGAATTAGAATTAAAACAAAGAGAATTAGATCTAAAGCAAAAAGAGATAGATGAAATGGCAAGAGTTAAGGAAAAACAAATACAAGTAGAATCAGAGACACAGTTAAAGATGAAAGAGATGGATGTAGACTCACACGCAGAGATCTCTGCCACTAAACTTAAAAGTCAACAAGAAGAAAATAAGTTCAACAAATACAAAAATATTATCAAACCATATTGTAAAGACGATTCAATATCTGCTTGGACAGAAAATGTCGAGTATCAGTTTAAATATCACCAAGTTCCTTTAGAGATGTGGGCTATGATTTATATGAAGAACCTGAGTGGTGAGCCCCTTAAAGTGATAGAATCTATACCAACCGATCTTAGATCTGACTACCAATACATCCGTGATAGGATTATGCAACACTTTTTACTTGATGCCCCTGGGTATCAGGTTCAGTTCTCAAATTTAAAACCTAAACCTACTGAGACTTTCATTGACTACGTCTCAAATGTTCAAAGTGTACTAAATAGGTGGCTTAACGCAGCTAACATAGGAAAAGACTTTGATAGATTGAAAAACTTAATAACTATGGATAAAGTAATATCCACGATACCATCCTCTTTTGCTAAATGTTTGCAGCAGTCAGACATTGAAACCATAGAACAGTTTGAAAAGAAAGGGTCGGCATATTTTTCTTCAAACAGAAATATTTTTAAGACTTCAAATGACTCTGAAATAGTTTCCTTTGTAAAAGATCAATCTAAAAACTATCAGAGCAATAGAAAACCATTTAATAAATTTGACAAGAAAGATAGAAACATTTCAAAATGTATCCACTGTCAACTTTTACATGACACTTATTCAATGTGTGACAAATCGCCGAGTTATCCGGCACATCTTGAAAATGTTATTAAGAAGCAACAGAACAAAAGATCGGCATACCGGCGTGCCGTTAAATGTTTTTTTTTTGTTCCAGCTACGGCCATTATTCAAATAAGTGCCTAGGCCGCCAACGTATGAAAGCCAACAATGCTATTTTACTTGATACATCTTCTGAGAGTGGTAGTGAGACTGAGTGTGATGTTGAAAATGAATTACCTGTTAACCAAACGGAAGAGGTGTGTTGTGTAAACGATATGTTGAGTTTTGACAGTTGTGAGCGATGTCACCAATTTCATGCTGACGGAAAATTAGAATGTGGACATACAGTTCCATTCTCATCTGAGAGTGTGAATGCAGCCTTGGCCTCCAGAGGCAATTTAGAGTTCCACAATGCAATGGTCAATGATAGACCATGCCAATGTTTGCTGGACAGCGGTAGTACCCTTATTGGTCTCAGAAAGGAACTGGTGAGTCAAGAGGATTATACAGGTGACTCTGTCAAATGCTGAACCTTTTCGGGTAACATTGAAATTTACCCTTTGGCCAAAGCCCGTATTAACACTCCTTTCCTTTCGGGTACATTTACTTGTGCTGTACTTGACAACCCTTGTACTGATTTAATTCTGGGTTGCTTACCCCAACTAAAACAATGTACTAGCGATGAAATAACTGCATGGAACCAACATAATGCAGTTAATGCAACAACCAGAGCAGACACTATAAAACATCAAGACACGCTTCAAGATAAGAGACTACTGGTGCTTTCTCCATCTAGCACTGATGATACCAACAGACAAAAATTCATAGAACAGCAGAAAGCTGATCCTAGTTTGTCTCCTTATTTAAAGGTATTGAAAGAACGAGCAAAAGTGACAAAGAACGCATCATGGTTCTTCAGATTAAATAATGGCATTCTTACTAGATATTATACTACTGGTAACCATGAGATTCAGCAAACGGTGTTACCTGTACAACAACGCCTAACTGTGCTAAAGATTGCACATGAGTCACCGTTTGCTGGCCATCTTGCATATGACAAAACCAGGGCCAGAATTCAGGCTCATTTTTATTGGCCAGGTTTTTGCAATGATATTAAATTATTTTGTCGTTCGTGTAATGTCTGTCAACAGTTAGTACGAAAGGGTAGACATGCTACAGCTGAAGTACAACCTTCTACACTGGCTTCTAGGCCATTTGAGAGTGTGGCGGTAGATATTGTTGGACCCCTGAATCAGGTGTCCAGCAAAGGAAATCGCTTCATATTAACGATGGTCGACCTATGTACAAGGTGGGTTGAGGCAGTAGCTTTGAAGTACATCACCTCCAAAGATGTTGCCAATGTATTTCTACACCTGTTCTCACGATTCGGATTTCCACGGACCATTTTATCCGATCGTGGAACTCAATTCATATCGGCTGCAACGCAAGCCCTTACAAAAATGTTAGGGATTAAACAACATTTCACGACAGCGTACCATCCAGCCAGCAATGGGATAGTAGAAAAA
This sequence comes from Cepaea hortensis, assembly GCA_963921405.1. Lineage (NCBI taxonomy): Eukaryota > Metazoa > Mollusca > Gastropoda > Stylommatophora > Helicidae > Cepaea > Cepaea hortensis. Next base: position 78,558,740 of record OY992883.1, read on the forward strand.
ATTAATGGAGATCTTAAGCATATGCTGGCTAAGGTAACAGCAGAAAACCCAGCTGATTGGGATACACTGTTACCAACAGTGCTGTTCGCCTATCGGGAGATTCCCCATTCAAGCACGGGTTTCTCACCGTTTGAATTAGTGTACGGGGCTAACCCACGTGGACCCCTAACCATTTATCATCAGGCAATAACAAATTCTATTCAAATTCCCGAACCAAAAACACCTTATGAAATGGTGACTGAAACACGAGATAAAATCATTAAATCGTGTATTATAGCTAAGGCAGCTTTGGAGAGGAAGGGTCAAATCTACCGCCAATATGCCAACAAAGGGGCGAGAACAATTGAACTTGAACCAGATCAAGACATACTTCTCTTGCTTCCTGACAAACGAAATTTATTATTGACTTCATGGCAAGGGCCATTCAAGGTGGTACGTAAAATTTCAGATGTTGACTATGAAATATCAATAAACGGAAACTTAAAGATATTCCATGTCAACATGTTGAAACCTTACTATTCACGACAAGAGACAGAAGTAGAGACAGACGAACACAGTGCACCCACACCAAGTGATCAGACGACAGACATACACAACGCAACTACACTAGTTAGCGAGACTGGCATATCCGACGAGCATACACTTAGCGAGAATACAGAATACACACTTAGCACCACCACCGTACTGAATCAGGTAGACGACGACGGAATGGAACTACCAGTTCCTATTATAGACAAGACTGCTACATTAGATAGCATACATATAGAACAGGGACTAACAGACAGTCAACGACGACAATTAGTAGAATTAGTGACGGAATACAAAGACATATTCTCTGACATTCCAGGTAGGACGGACAGAATCGAACACTCCATTCTTCTTTCGGACTCTAAGCCTATTAAATGCAGGCCGTACTCAATCCCACTAAGCTATAGGGAAAATCTAAATAAGGAAATTCTGAATTTAGAGGCTAGTGGGATCATCCAGAAATCCACCTCTGAGTACTCTTTTCCTATTGTTCTAGTTAAGAAGAAAGATTCTACAATTCGTCTGTGCGTGGACTATCGAAAGCTCAACAACGTCACCAAGATCGACGCAGAGCCAATTCCTTCCTGCGAAGATCTTATTCTTGACATGTCCACCTCCAAAATCTTTTCTAAATTAGATCTCACTAAGGGATATTGGCAGGTCCCTATGCAGTCTCAATCCATCCATCTTACTGCTTTCTCAACACCTTTAGGACTGTACGAGTGGCGTTTTCTTCCTTTCGGACTTCGAAACGCTCCTGCCACTTTCGTACGCTTAACTAGAGATCTACTTCATGGAGTGACGAATACAGTGACCTATATAGATGATATATGTGTCCATACTGATGACTGGACAACACACCTACTGAAACTGAGACATGTCTTTAATAGGTTGCGACTCTTCGGGCTCACTGTCAAACCGAGCAAAGTCGAATTGGGCCTAAAAGAAATTGATTTTTTGGGTCATGTCATTTCTCAAGGTCAACTAAAGACTGACCAGAAAATTATTACCAAAATTATGAATCTGACCATGCCTACCACCAAGAAACAGGTCAGAAGCCTTTTGGGGTTAGTGAATTACTATAGTAAATTTATTCCAAATTTAGCGGAGATTACAAGTGTATTTTCCAATGTTTTAAAAGCTTCTGTAAAATTGGATGTCAAAGATACATTATTAATTTCTGCATTGTCAAAATTGAAAATTTTGTTTAGTAATGTTCCAATCCTCCGCTTGCCTAATCCGAGGCTCGTTTATTATCTCAGGACAGATGCCAGCAGGATCTCCATCGCTGCAGTACTAGGCCAATTTTATGAGGGCATCTTCCATCCGATTTGCTACGTGAGCCGTAAGATCACACCCACCGAGTCCAGATATTCCATATCCGAGTTGGAAGCCTTAAGCGTCATCTATGCGGTGAGAAAGCTGCATCGATTTCTGTCGGGTGTGCACTTCATTGTCCAGACTGACAACTCCCCAATAACGGTCATACAGAGTGGTGTACATCGAAATGACCGAATATACAGGTGGTCGCTAATACTACAAAATTACACCTTTAGTATAGAGCATATTAAGGGGAAAGATAACATCTTGGCTGATACCCTTAGTCGACCATCTGATGTAGCAATACCAGAAATTTCCACATAAGAGTGTAGAGTAATAGATTTTAATTTAGTACAGTCAAATATTCTATGTGAAATATGTTAGAAATACATGAATATTATGTGCTGAACTAAGTACCAAAAACACTGACCTGCTATGTGTCCGTAGACATCAAAAGTAAGAACTTTACTCTGGGAACAAATATATCACCTTGTGAACTAGGACAGCTTATTACTTGCTAAGCTCCATATATGTTCCAGTGAATGAGTTGTGTTAAACAGAGAAAAACAGTGTCAGATGATTATATACATACAGACACGAAATCAGTGGTCTAGTTTACAAACGAACTCTACAGGTGCAATACCCATAGAACAAATATGACTGTGTAATGGATTTCAAATACCCAGAACAATTGTATAGAGATTATGCCAATGAAAGCATGTTTCTGAACATTAATGGCAACGACTAACCTGAGGTATTTAAAGACCATGTATATATAAACTTAATGTGATATGTATCATAATGTTTTAATATAGTGATAAAATATAGATAGATTATGTCATTTTAATTTATAGTTAGATGTAGATAATATAATACTTTTTCATTTTAGTTTAGATAGATTATTAATTTGCCCATTTATTTAGCTTTAAAAGTAGATTAGGATAGTAATTTAAACATGACAACTAATTATAAGAAGTTTAGATAGGAATAGTATCATTCAGTTTATTATATTTCACTTTGTTTCATTTCATTTGATTTCATTCCATCTTAACCAATCCATTTAACAAACGTTATCATTTAGTAGCATGATTAGGTTACACCATAATAGAATAGAAATATTATACACTTAAAGATACATCATTTACACCATATAGAATAAGAATATCAATCATATAGTTTGTTTCATTTAAAAACATTAGTTAGAATATGTTATATTTCACATCACCCATTTTAGAAAGGGACATAACTCATCTCACATCAATTTCATTTCACATAGGTAAATTACATCCCTTAAATTAGATAAATATTAGGAGTAATGTAAGCTTATTTTAGGATTAATATGACAGATAGATTAAAATAGGCAACACATTAAATGTATATTTATAGAACTAGTATTAGTATGTCAGTATTTAGAGTAATATTTCTGTAGAATACAGTGGTTAAGAATACCAGGTGTCACGAATTGGCAGCCTTTACTTCCCAGAACAATTTTCGGTTCACTTTTGATAGGCCATGTACAGGATCAACAGACGAACAAAACTGCTGTCTCTATATTCAAGGCTATACTGTCTTGACGTAAGCTTGCAAAACCTGCAAGTAAACAAACCACCAGGAATGGCTTTCTATTTGGGAAGTTAATTTGACACCAGTACCAGTCACCCCCATTTGTTATCAATCCAGCCAGACGGGAGGGCAGGCTCAAGGGACTGAATAGTAATTAAAACCCAACTAGCCATGACGTAAGCTTGCAGATGGCAAGTAAAATGGCAACTAGATAATTAGTATACACCTTGGGAAACTGCTGACCCAGACATGCTGAATCAACAATGAACTGGGCCATGGACTGTGTAATTAAAACCTGGTTTACCAACAGAGTTGTAAACTGGCCGTTGACCATGAGAACCTAATTGTTCCCTTGACATGACACCTGATAAGAATAGCTAGGAAATCGCCCAGGTGTGAACAACATTAACCCAGGGAAAGATAATAGCCCCAGGGCTGTAAACTAAGCCCCGCCCACTCTGACTGGCAGACTCAGGGAGGTGTGAACCAGGTCTGATAAGACAATTAACACTGAGGACTTGGGGCCAGACAGAGAGGAGCAAGGTGTGATGGCCAGTTGCAATGATAAGGGCAATTACTGTCAGGAGGAGATAAGAAGAATTTATGACGGGAATGCCAAGGAGATAATATGGTCTGCTTGACTTAGCTTAAATAAGGGTCCCTAGCCTGTTTTATGTTAGATTAAGTTTGACTTCAGAACAGGTAGGAACTATCTCAATGTCTGTAGTCATATGCATGAATATTATGTTGGCTGCTAGGAATTATTTCTTAGTAACTAGTCCCTTAGTAAGTCTCTTAGTTTCTTAGATGGATGGACCGATTTTCAGTCTATATCTGATCTAGGTTATTGCAAGAACTATCATTGTCATAGGTTACTTGAGTGTTCTTTCTAAGTTCTGTGTTCAATATCATTGTGCCGTAAGTGCTACTCTTCTGAGAAGTAGAAACTTATGGAAGGCAGGTCTTGTCTAGATATACTTGAGGTGTCGTAGCAGATGCTTGCCATCTCTTTCTAAACTAGACTAGTTGCTTTTTTGGTGTGTGCATTTGTTGTACAGAATATAGTCGACTGACTATTTCTTTAATTCTTACAACAGCAGTAACTAACTAGTGCATTATGCTATGATGTTAAAGTATCATAATATGTCTAGTTTAATCAATATGTTTATGTGTATTGGATGTTTGATAAATTGATTTGTCATATGCAAACCTACCAATATGAAGTGTTATGCTATTGTGTGCGCATTGGCACACTAACCATCGATTGCATTTGTAGCAGAGGTGTAATGGTACAGACATTACCCACAAGTGTTATGGGGTATATGGTGCTACACCTTTTTCATCGTATGGTGGAGGGTAGTTCACGGAACCCTGGCACAGCTACGGGTCACGGCTTGCAAGCCCGGATGATCAGGCATTGTTATAATACCCTTACCGACCCTGTGAGCTGCTAAACTAACATTGGACGGAGCGGCTGTACGACACAGAATTTCTGTATTAGCGACATGGACATGGGGCGGCAGAAATGTAATCATTACAGGCGTGTGAGACAATTGAAAAGCCCGTCCCAGACTAAAGACAGTAGGGAGAAGGAGGATGGTGAACGCAGTCGAGCTGAAAGATAAACTTGGCCAGACTGGTCATTGTATATGTTTGTGTTATGATATGTTTTAATTAGGATTGCGCTGATGTAGAACTGATATAACACATTCTTGACTTTCTTTCAAGCTCTCACAAGGAGCCCTATGTTATAGATCTCAAGACTAGAGACTACTGACTAGGAGTGTCAGGACTGGCAGGATCGCCAGACTACCGGCAAGCTGTTTCTTTTGTTGAGTCTACTGGAGAGTTGGGATCTGGACCACAGTTCCAGATAGATGAAGTAACAAGTAAAGTTACATAATGTTTCTCATCACAATATGTTATATGATTTTATCATCCTCATAATGACCATCATCCAATGTCTATGATTAGTAAATAAATGTTGTAGTCTTGTAACTCATAGTTCTGTCATTATATTTTTTTTCCATTTGTGCATACGTGTTGTTGTGTACATTGGTGGGGGTTCACTTACACACCAAGGAAAGGAGCAGTCAGGGAGAAAACCTGGACTGAGATAGTCGTCTATACTAATATATTTAGACTTAAAACATCTATCTTAAGCTAACCTTCTCTTTCCTATACCTTGGCGAATATTCAGCACAGTTCATTTCATTTTGTAACGAGCCACTTAGAGCTGTACGTTGGATATTCATGGGCCTAATCTATAGTTCAGCCATATAGATTTTGTCCCTAGTCAGTTTCTGACTATTTGGGGTTGCTCGCCAGTGAATAATACATTCATCTAGCCGGTGGGGCACCCCGACTTCTGACAGATTGGGGGCTCGTCCGGGATTTAATTTTAACCCAATCCTACGGATTGGGCTTCTCGTACGGTATTTGAATTCGGACTTCTCGCTTTCAATAGACTCCGGTACTAGACCCTAGACATACGATTTTAAAAGTTAACTCTTGTAATCTTCAATCATCAAAATAGACTATCATCAAATGTAGCTACTTTTAGTTGAGGAAGTTTCAGAGTACATATATAACTTTTCAAAAGTATAACAGATAAGAACTTATGAGAAAACTACCATCATCTATCATTTAGTGTTATCATGAATCATTTATTGATAATTGAACACTTTAATCATATTTACATTGATGTGTTTGATGATTTAACTGCTTGACTGATTTGCAATTTTATGCTAATATATGCCATGTTCATTTTGACATGTATGCAGTGTATTTTAATGTTTATTTAGGTAAATATTACTGTTGATTACTGTGTAGTATATCTCTCACACTTACTTCACTGCTGTCGCCAGGTACTACTTGAATATTATTTTCAGTTGTCTTTCACTGCTGAGGCTAAACTATACACATTGGATAGCGTAGACTGTCAGTAGTTAACTCTTGTCTTTCTAGCTTAGATCTGATTTTTGATATATACATAGGAGCTAACCTGAATATAGTCATTAGCAATTATGTTCTTGCTTTACCGGAATCTTGAAGAGGATCTGAAGGCGCGCGCAGATTTCTCAGAGACCGCGAGAGGGTGGGGCATAAGAGAAGGCTTATAGGGAGAGCAACTAGAAACATATATCATAGCAGAGTTAGAATGGTGGGACCAAGAAGAAGAAATTATGTTTAAAGAAGATGATGAGTTCTTTGAAGCACAAGAGCGTAGCAAAACTGAGGGAGTAAAGATGGAAAAAATGCATATGGAAGCAGTCAATGCGGAGAAGCTAACCTTTCTAGCGGAACATAAGGTAGGAGATATGGATGCTCACCCAACCAGGAAGGAAGGGACATCTTTGCCACCCACCGCAGAATCAGAGGTAGTGGACCGGGAACTACAGGTTCTCATTCGACCCAGTCCTAAACGGAAAAGAGGGAAGAAAAAACGTGCCAAGGGCATTTCAAACAGTCACAAACGTGATAACTGTTTGCACCACGGCAATAGTCGTTTGACAGTAGAGGACCTTCAGGAAAACCACTTGACTGCTACGAGAAATGAATCTCGAGAGAAAGAGGAACTGAAGACAACCTTTAATGAGGTCGCAGGCGGAGACCTAGCCGATTCTCACATTCCCTTCTGGTCACAGAATCACGAAGTGGAATTACATCTGACTGAAATAGGGAGGAAGGAAGGAACAGAATCCCAGGTGAATTTCACTGCTGCAACGCGGGAAGAGTCACTAATTATCAGTTCAGATAATTTACCTAGTAACAGTTACCCAGAGGACAACTGTTTGCACTACGGTTTGCCAGTACAAGACTCCCAGGAATCTCATTTTACTTCAACGAGAGGTGAAACTCAAGAGGAAGATGACCTGAGGACATCTTTCAAGGAGGTCGGAGATCGAAAGGTAACCGACTTTATTATTCCCTTCAGCCCAGACGAGGAAGAAGTGGGATTAAATTTGACTGACAGTGGGATGAAGGATGACCCGGAACCCTTTGTGATCTTTGAGGCTGCAGCTCAGGAAAAGACACTAGACATCAGTTCAAATGATTTACGTAGTGTGATGGATTGTGTAGACACCAGCCCATCACAGGATTTACCTCAACTGGACTTAGCCCATGAAAGCACGACCAGAGAGGAACATCCAGACCGGGAAACATTTCCAGTTGTTATCTCGGAGCATACCAATTCGGAGACTCAGGAAACACCGGGAATTGTTAGGAGCCAGAATATGGACTCTGATTTTGTGCAGACAACATTGTCTGTAGTTACTAGCAAAGAAAACTCGTCACACAAGATGGAGGTAGAAACTGCTAGCATCGCTATAGCTGAAGTTATCAGGGAATTCCAGCAACAGGGACCTGAAGTAACAGAAGTCAAGAGTGGTTTGAAATCAACACTCTTAGGACTCAATCTACCCTTCAGTCAGGTCGATTTGATAGGAGTAGATCAGCTATTTGTGGATACTTTATTCAAAAGTAACACCACTTTATCGCCCTGGAGTAACTATGTTATTTCTCAAGGCTGGACAACTTGGCACACTAAATTTCCAATTTCTAGCACGGTTTTCACACGAAACTCTAATGCAGAGAAACTCAGCCCGTTAACTGATTATCAGGGGAAGAAACCGCGACACCGAGGAGGGAAAATTGTTACGCCCAACTTTGAAGGAGGAAAGCGCCAGTTGAATTTACATCATGGGACCATGATGTGTAACATTATTCCTTTCAAAAGGAAGATATGGATGAATCTGTTAAGGATCTATAATGGATGGAGGAAAATCGCGGAGACAAGCTTTGCTGTGGCCAGCTTATGCAAGACCTCACTACGGGTACATCCTCGGCTGAAAGGATTAAATCACGTGAGGGAGTGGACTAAGACCGTTGGCCAGAGGCGCCGAAGAATCCCGTTGATTGTGATCTTTCCCAGAAGGGTAAAATTACAACCTCCTGACAATTACCGGATTTTACCAAGCTATTGCATGGAATCCCGGCCGAAAACCAGGTACAAGGACCTATCCAAAGTATCATGGGAGTATGGAAATGGAACGTCTTTATGCAGATGCAGGACAACCCATTGCCACAAGGAATATTGGAAACCTTTAGGCAGATACAGAACGGAGAGTGCTTAGGCATTATTCTGGGATGTACGGCGTGCTTTGACAAAAGATTTCTGGCAGAAACATTTTTTTAAAGGGGAAAGCTCTGTCACGAATTGGCAGCCTTTACTTCCCAGAACAATTTTCGGTTCACTTTTGATAGGCCATGTAGAGGATCAACAGACGAACAAAACTGCTGTCTCTATATTCAAGGCTATACTGTCTTGACGTAAGCTTGCAAAACCTGCAAGTAAACAAACCACCAGGAATGGCTTTCTATTTGGGAAGTTAATTTGACACCAGTACCAGTCACCCCCATTTGTTATCAATCCAGCCAGACGGGAGGGCAGGCTCAAGGGACTGAATAGTAATTAAAACCCAACTAGCCATGACGTAAGCTTGCAGATGGCAAGTAAAATGGCAACTAGATAATTAGTATACACCTTGGGAAACTGCTGACCCAGACATGCTGAATCAACAATGAACTGGGCCATGGACTGTGTAATTAAAACCTGGTTTACCAACAGAGTTGTAAACTGGCCGTTGACCATGAGAACCTAATTGTTCCCTTGACATGACACCTGATAAGAATAGCTAGGAAATCGCCCAGGTGTGAACAACATTAACCCAGGGAAAGATAATAGCCCCAGGGCTGTAAACTAAGCCCCGCCCACTCTGACTGGCAGACTCAGGGAGGTGTGAACCAGGTCTGATAAGACAATTAACACTGAGGACTTGGGGCCAGACAGAGAGGAGCAAGGTGTGATGGCCAGTTGCAATGATAAGGGCAATTACTGTCAGGAGGAGATAAGAAGAATTTATGACGGGAATGCCAAGGAGATAATATGGTCTGCTTGACTTAGCTTAAATAAGGGTCCCTAGCCTGTTTTATGTTAGATTAAGTTTGACTTCAGAACAGGTAGGAACTATCTCAATGTCTGTAGTCATATGCATGAATATTATGTTGGCTGCTAGGAATTATTTCTTAGTAACTAGTCCCTTAGTAAGTCTCTTAGTTTCTTAGATGGATGGACCGATTTTCAGTCTATATCTGATCTAGGTTATTGCAAGAACTATCATTGTCATAGGTTACTTGAGTGTTCTTTCTAAGTTCTGTGTTCAATATCATTGTGCTGTAAGTGCTACTCTTCTGAGAAGTAGAAACTTATGGAAGGCAGGTCTTGTCTAGATATACTTGAGGTGTCGTAGCAGATGCTTGCCATCTCTTTCTAAACTAGACTAGTTGCTTTTTTGGTGTGTGCATTTGTTGTACAGAATATAGTCGACTGACTATTTCTTTAATTCTTACAACAGCAGTAACTAACTAGTGCATTATGCTATGATGTTAAAGTATCATAATATGTCTAGTTTAATCAATATGTTTATGTGTATTGGATGTTTGATAAATTGATTTGTCATATGCAAACCTACCAATATGAAGTGTTATGCTATTGTGTGCGCATTGGCACACTAACCATCGATTGCATTTGTAGCAGAGGTGTAATGGTACAGACATTACCCACAAGTGTTATGGGGTATATGGTGCTACACCTTTTTCATCGTATGGTGGAGGGTAGTTCACGGAACCCTGGCACAGCTACGGGTCACGGCTTGCAAGCCTGGATGATCAGGCATTGTTATAATACCCTTACCGACCCTGTGAGCTGCTAAACTAACATTGGACGGAGCGGCTGTACGACACAGAATTTCTGTATTAGCGACATGGACATGGGGCGGCAGAAATGTAATCATTACAGGCGTGTGAGACAATTGAAAAGCCCGTCCCAGACTAAAGACAGTAGGGAGAAGGAGGATGGTGAACGCAGTCGAGCTGAAAGATAAACTTGGCCAGACTGGTCATTGTATATGTTTGTGTTATGATATGTTTTAATTAGGATTGCGCTGATGTAGAACTGATATAACACATTCTTGACTTTCTTTCAAGCTCTCACAAGGAGCCCTATGTTATAGATCTCAAGACTAGAGACTACTGACTAGGAGTGTCAGGACTGGCAGGATCGCCAGACTACCGGCAAGCTGTTTCTTTTGTTGAGTCTACTGGAGAGTTGGGATCTGGACCACAGTTCCAGATAGATGAAGTAACAAGTAAAGTTACATAATGTTTCTCATCACAATATGTTATATGATTTTATCATCCTCATAATGACCATCATCCAATGTCTATGATTAGTAAATAAATGTTGTAGTCTTGTAACTCATAGTTCTGTCATTATATTTTTTTTCCATTTGTGCATACGTGTTGTTGTGTACATTGGTGGGGGTTCACTTACACACCAAGGAAAGGAGCAGTCAGGGAGAAAACCTGGACTGAGATAGTCGTCTATACTAATATATTTAGACTTAAAACATCTATCTTAAGCTAACCTTCTCTTTCCTATACCTTGGCGAATATTCAGCACAGTTCATTTCATTTTGTAACGAGCCACTTAGAGCTGTACGTTGGATATTCATGGGCCTAATCTATAGTTCAGCCATATAGATTTTGTCCCTAGTCAGTTTCTGACTATTTGGGGTTGCTCGCCAGTGAATAATACATTCATCTAGCCGGTGGGGCACCCCGACTTCTGACACCAGGGTACAAACCATTAACCCTTTTTTCTTACATGTAAATATGTTGTAAATACTTGACATGTGCAACAGTTATTGCACAGTCATTAGGCTCAACTCTGTCAAACTGAGCCAAACTTGTACAGTGTCACTCCAAGGTTTTTAAATAACTATGAGAGTGAAAGTTATGTGACAGAAATGAAGGTAAAAGATGTGTGACAAAGGTGAGGGTGAAAAATGTGTGACAGAAATGAGGATGAAAGAAGTGTGACAAAAATGAGGATGAAAGATGTGTGACAGAAATGAGGATGAAAGAAGTGTGACAGAAATGAGGATGAAAGATGTGTGACAGAAATGAGGGTAAAAGATGTGTGCCAATACTGAGGGTAAAAGAAGTGTGACATAAGGGAAGGTTAAAGATGTGTGACAGAAGTGTGAAAGTGAGAGCAAATGTAAAATATACAGGAGAGAGTGAGAGCAGTCAGCGGATTTTTTTTTGCCGCTCAACAAAACTTTTTATTTTGTTGCCGTCAAGTGTTGGTTTCAATGTTGAAAATGTGTTGTAATGAATGTATTTTGTGTAGTTTAGTTTAGGATCTTAGTGAAAGTATTTTGAGTCTCATAAGACAGAAATGTAGTCACAGATTTGTATTATACACATGTTTGTGACCACAGTTAAATGAATTATGACACTTGAAAAACTAACGTACATACACATGATAGTTAGATACACATGTTAGAGGGTAGATTATACGTTTAATTACATCCAAACACACAAACAACCAGAAAAACAAACATATAAATTGCATACACTTTTATTAGATCAAAGGGAGATAACTCCGGGTCAGGGGACATAATGGACAACGAAACACTAACTTAACAGTGAAATATGACTTTACACGCGGAAGCGAGATAGGTAAAGCCTGTCGCTCACAGCTTGTGTAATGGTTGTTTAATATTATATGGGGGACATGAAGCAATTCATGTGTTGACCTTCAGAAAGTCAACTTTGTATTGGGTAGTGAGTTAATTTACTATTTGAGGGCAGGTCTTATAAAGACAACGGTCCGGTTCAGACATACCTCTAATTAATATAATATTGCGATGAGAAGAGGGCTCACGCCAACCAGACAAGTTTGTGGCGATTGCCAGTAGCCAAGTAAAGTGATGCTACATTGTGACATTAGTCAGTAGGTCTATTGAGTAGCCCAAAGCCAGGTTATCTACAGTCTTTGACAAAAATTAGACACACTAATTTTTTAGAAACCTCTTGCGTCACAACCAATGAGTCAAAGTTGATGACGCAACACAGGAGGGGAGGGTGTGTGTCAAAGACTGAGGCAGGAGGCAGGAAGCCTGCCTCATGATAGAACACCACCGGGACGTGGGGTCAACCTCAGATAGAGTAAAGGGAACATAGTGCCCGGGATCAGGGCAGGATAGATGATAGAAAAGGGGGACTATTAACTAGTCCTCACACGAAGGCGTTGACCAGATAGTTAGCACTACTGGTCACGACAGAAGCACGCCTGCGTGATCGCTACGATTGCCACTCAAACCAAAGACAGCTAATAGAAGCGTGCTAACTGACCTAGCACGCAAAGAGCCGAAGGACGCATGAAGGTCCTTCCGCGTGGCGTGTAGCGACGCGAGTGAAGGAAGTCAGACTGGGGACTGACTCTGTAGTGTTCACATCGTGTAGAATAGAAGATAGTTTTCGTATAGCCTAGTAGATAGAGAATAGCTATAGGGTTTAGGAAAACTAGTGATAGAGAATATTGTGACTTTATGTGTGATTAGATAGCGACTGTTTTGCAATTGTAAAGAGCCAACGGCAATAAAATGTACCATTTCATTCCTCGCACACGACTTGCAAGTTTCTTGTATGGTGTGGGAGAAGTAATCCGATGATGCCTGAAACATGAGTTGTTGACAGTCAACTTCATTGCACCGGGTGTTTTATCCCATATGGCTCGGTCTCTTTTCGCGTCGCACAAAGCACGAACTCCGTAGCTCTAGTAACGACCCACAGGAGTCTCCGAAAAATTTAACTCGTGAAACGAAGGACGCGGCCCGGAATCGAACCCACAACCTTCGGAGCCCGAGTTAAACGGCTTGACCTCTTCGCCACGAAGGCTTCCCTGAACATATGGTGAAGGGGTGCATGGGCCAAAAAAGGTTGAGATCCACTGGGCTGCATCATCCTGTAGAGAACTTTAACTGCAACATCCAACCAATCATGAACACGCCTACGTGTAGGGATGCTTAGTGTGAGTTGGTTAAGGGCCATTACTCCCTTGAGAGATTAAATAGACATTAGTTCATGCACTGAGCTAAGATTCTCCAGACTCAGGCTTGAGTTAGGAGTAAAACGGGGCACTTATGGGTTACACCCGTGTGCCGTGGTGTTGATCCGTCGACTTAACTAAACTAGAGATTAGTGACTTGCCGTCACATTCGAAATAACTACACACGTGCGTCATAATTGTGTTCTCTCGCCTCTGTTTTTCAACATAAACATGGGCAAAGCATTACAAGAAGCACACCGTGCAAAGAAATATCTCGCCGACACTGAACCAAAATAACGACCTAGAATTAAACAATTCACACACTCAGCGAACTACTTTTTGCAGATGGGAGAAGTTTATTGTGTAACGATGAAGTTGGGTTGGTATGAATAAGCTATTCTGAAGAGCAATAACAGCACAGAACTAACTCACCTAAAAGCAGCACTCCATGGTCTATGCCAGAAATCCAAAAAAGTTGTAATACAGTGGATCCCATCACATTGCAGTATACCTGGAAACGAAGAGGCTGACAGACTGGCAAAAGAGGGCGGACGACTACCACAGCCTGACATAGACATAACCTATAATGATGCAAAGAGGTTGATAAAAAGCACTTATAGAACCAAATGGGAATCAGAGCATCCAGGCCATCAGAAGGATGATGCATATTACAAACTCGACCGAAGAGAACAAGTAGCAATCTGCAGACTCCGCACAGGACATAACAGGCTGAAATACCACTTGTTCAATAAACTAAAGATAGGAGATACCGATGAATGTAATTGTAGAACTGGAAAAATGACAGCAAAACATTTGCTGCAGGATTGCCCAACGTATGCAGAACAGAGAAAGATATTTTGGCCCACACCTGCTTCATTTGAGGACAAGCTCTATGGAGATATCAACAAGCTCAGGTTGACCGCAGCTTACTTTAACTACATACAGGTTGACATTTAAAGGTGCATGAAGACCCAGAGGCATGAAATGGAATATTGCTTGGATAGCAAATCCATTATGTGGAAAGTCCAAATCGAAAGCTCGCTGTGTGGGCTTCATAAAAGGTGGAAAAGTGTCCTAGTGGCACGAAATGGAATATTGCTTGGATAGCAAATCCATTACGTGGAAAGTCCGAATCAAAAGCCCATTGTGTGGGCTTCATAAAAGGTGGAAAAGTGTCCTAGTGGCATGAAATGGAATATTGCTTGGATAGCAAATCCATTACATGGAAAGTCCGAATCAAAAGCCCACAGTGTGGGCTTCATAAAAGGTGGGAAAGTGTGCTAGTGGCACGAAATGGAATATTGCTTGGATAGCAAATCCATTACATGGAAAGTCCGAATCGAAAGCTCACTGTGTGGATGTCATCTGCAGACTGCATACTTCTGGTTTCCGGAAGAACAGCCTATGGTGAACGGAAGGCCCAATATACGGAAGTGAGGCTAAGCAGCCATGTGCAGGACGTGACGATTCCTTGGGTGAGCCCAGTACCAGAGCGCTATGTATCGGCTCTGCAAGTATGGAAGCCTCCTTGGATGGCGGGGAATGCCCATGGTCTGCCCCTGCCTTCCCTTGAGGGCTGACCAGGATCTTTGGCTGTTCTATATGGACCAGCTGGGATGGGGGATAACACCACAACAGTGAGAGTCAAACGTCCTAAGAAACCCCCGGGAAGGTTAACCCGGTCAACAAATGCCCGCAGAAGTCGGATGTGTCGGCCTAACGGCGCAAGAACGCAGCTCTGCTGTAAACAGGCACAACGCAGTCACATCCGAAAAAATTACTCCGGATGAACGAAGAAGAAGAAGAAGAAGCAGAAGAAGCTATTTATTGTCTGTCGTTTTCTGAACATGGGTATGTCTTGAAATTTTTACCGTTGCCACTTTGACTCAAGCGTAGTCATTGCACGTTTTACTACTTCCAGTCAACCGGACTGATTTGTGCGCGTGGGTTAGGTTTCCCTATTACCAGTATCCAATCAGAATCAGACGAACCCACTCCGACTTCTGAGATACTTGTAATTTACGTCTTCAAGTCAAGAACGATAAGTCAACCAGTGTAGGGGTTGAACTCGCTACATTAGCACACCGCATGTTTAAGAACCAGCACTTGTATCCATTCAGCCATGCTGACCGTATATTTTGTTTTAAAATCGGTGACGGTTTATATATAAGCGCAATGGCTATTTGGCATCTAATTTTGATATATCGGTCTATTCTGCCATTTTATGTGATCATACTTCCTAGATATTTAAATTCTTCAACTTGCTTCGGAGATGTACTATTTATCTTTACATTTAGTAGACCTGATTTATTTGGTTATTTCGGGATTTGAAATTTAAATATTGCCCACTACTGGCAACGCTGATCGTAATCTGGTATGAACTTAAGGCCTATCCACGTCAATATGGAAGCACTGTACTGATAATCAGCAAGTCACCAGACCCACCAAGTATGCAAATAAAACCCAATGACAGTACGTCAGTTGCATATCCTTTACAGGACGTTACAGTCAATTCCATAATGTGTTGGATATTTGTGATTTCTTGGCAAGTTTACGTTCAGTAGTTTGCCATTGATTTCTGACCGACCGGGACTCATACACTTGTATGAAATATAACGCAAGGCGGTCTTCCAAATCGCCTGCGGTATGTGGGATTACAAATTGCGTATGTAACCCCTCCGCCACATGTGAAACATGGAGAATATGCAGAAAGCTGAGAAATGCAAATTCGACGTACCGTGTTTTTATTATGCACAATTTACTCTGGTGACGATTTGTACCCGGTCGTGACCGACTTGGTATTATTAATACCACTATGGTCCTTTAAAAAAGGAAAAACTTGGCAGCGGTGGGATTCGAACCCACGCCTCCGAAGAGACTGGTGCCTAAAACCAGCGCCTTAGACCGCTCGGCCACGCTACCACTACAAATATTATCAGTATAGCGCCCTTGACATGTGAATATATATACAAACAAATTAAACTAATATCTAACTTGCCATCATCATCAAGCGCCATACCGACTGGCGTAACCGTTCATGACTCCCCACAGATCTCGGTCTTTGCTTTTCTGGATCAACTCTACCGTTGATATTCACCCATGCCACCGTCGCAATCCATCCAGCATCATTTCTCTTGGTCTGCCTCTGCCTCTCTAAGTGGAACAGGAAAATTGACAATTCCTAAATACAATTTAATTATTAACTAAACTTAACCAAAGTTATCAAAGGTTCTGTGTAGACGTAGACGTTAAGAACATTCATTAAACATCAACTGGAGGTCCCGGGTTCAAGCCACGGTGAGGGTCGCGATTTTTTCACGTGGACTTCTAGTAACAAAAAAAGTCTCGTAAAAGTCGACAGAGTCGACTTCATTGCACCGGGTGTTTTATCCCATATGGCTCGGTCTCTTTTCGCGTCGCACAAAGCACGAACTCCGTAGCTCTAGTAACGACCCACAGGAGACTCCGAAAAATTTAACTCGTGAAACGAAGGACGCGGCCCGGAATCGAACCCACAACCTTCGGAGCCCGAGTTAAACGGCTTGACCTCTTCGCCACGAAGGCTTCCCTGAACATATGGTGAAGGGGTGCATGGGCCAAAAAAGGTTGAGATCCACTGGGCTGCATCATCCTGTAGAGAACTTTAACTGCAACATCCAACCAATCATGAACACGCCTACGTGTAGGGATGCTTAGTGTGAGTTGGTTAAGGGCCATTACTCCCTTGAGAGATTAAATAGACATTAGTTCATGCACTGAGCTAAGATTCTCCAGACTCAGGCTTGAGTTAGGAGTAAAACGGGGCACTTATGGGTTACACCCGTGTGCCGTGGTGTTGATCCGTCGACTTAACTAAACTAGAGATTAGTGACTTGCCGTCACATTCGAAATAACTACACACGTGCGTCATAATTGTGTTCTCTCGCCTCTGTTTTTCAACATAAACATGGGCAAAGCATTACAAGAAGCACACCGTGCAAAGAAATATCTCGCCGACACTGAACCAAAATAACGACCTAGAATTAAACAATTCACACACTCAGCGAACTACTTTTTGCAGATGGGAGAAGTTTATTGTGTAACGATGAAGTTGGGTTGGTATGAATAAGCTATTCTGAAGAGCAATAACAGCACAGAACTAACTCACCTAAAAGCAGCACTCCATGGTCTATGCCAGAAATCCAAAAAAGTTGTAATACAGTGGATCCCATCACATTGCAGTATACCTGGAAACGAAGAGGCTGACAGACTGGCAAAAGAGGGCGGACGACTACCACAGCCTGACATAGACATAACCTATAATGATGCAAAGAGGTTGATAAAAAGCACTTATAGAACCAAATGGGAATCAGAGCATCCAGGCCATCAGAAGGATGATGCATATTACAAACTCGACCGAAGAGAACAAGTAGCAATCTGCAGACTCCGCACAGGACATAACAGGCTGAAATACCACTTGTTCAATAAACTAAAGATAGGAGATACCGATGAATGTAATTGTAGAACTGGAAAAATGACAGCAAAACATTTGCTGCAGGATTGCCCAACGTATGCAGAACAGAGAAAGATATTTTGGCCCACACCTGCTTCATTTGAGGACAAGCTCTATGGAGATATCAACAAGCTCAGGTTGACCGCAGCTTACTTTAACTACATACAGGTTGACATTTAAAGGTGCATGAAGACCCAGAGGCATGAAATGGAATATTGCTTGGATAGCAAATCCATTATGTGGAAAGTCCAAATCGAAAGCTCGCTGTGTGGGCTTCATAAAAGGTGGAAAAGTGTCCTAGTGGCACGAAATGGAATATTGCTTGGATAGCAAATCCATTACGTGGAAAGTCCGAATCAAAAGCCCATTGTGTGGGCTTCATAAAAGGTGGAAAAGTGTCCTAGTGGCATGAAATGGAATATTGCTTGGATAGCAAATCCATTACATGGAAAGTCCGAATCAAAAGCCCACAGTGTGGGCTTCATAAAAGGTGGGAAAGTGTGCTAGTGGCACGAAATGGAATATTGCTTGGATAGCAAATCCATTACATGGAAAGTCCGAATCGAAAGCTCACTGTGTGGATGTCATCTGCAGACTGCATACTTCTGGTTTCCGGAAGAACAGCCTATGGTGAACGGAAGGCCCAATATACGGAAGTGAGGCTAAGCAGCCATGTGCAGGACGTGACGATTCCTTGGGTGAGCCCAGTACCAGAGCGCTATGTATCGGCTCTGCAAGTATGGAAGCCTCCTTGGATGGCGGGGAATGCCCATGGTCTGCCCCTGCCTTCCCTTGAGGGCTGACCAGGATCTTTGGCTGTTCTATATGGACCAGCTGGGATGGGGGATAACACCACAACAGTGAGAGTCAAACGTCCTAAGAAACCCCCGGGAAGGTTAACCCGGTCAACAAATGCCCGCAGAAGTCGGATGTGTCGGCCTAACGGCGCAAGAACGCAGCTCTGCTGTAAACAGGCACAACGCAGTCACATCCGAAAAAATTACTCCGGATGAACGAAGAAGAAGAAGAAGAAGCAGAAGAAGCTATTTATTGTCTGTCGTTTTCTGAACATGGGTATGTCTTGAAATTTTTACCGTTGCCACTTTGACTCAAGCGTAGTCATTGCACGTTTTACTACTTCCAGTCAACCGGACTGATTTGTGCGCGTGGGTTAGGTTTCCCTATTACCAGTATCCAATCAGAATCAGACGAACCCACTCCGACTTCTGAGATACTTGTAATTTACGTCTTCAAGTCAAGAACGATAAGTCAACCAGTGTAGGGGTTGAACTCGCTACATTAGCACACCGCATGTTTAAGAACCAGCACTTGTATCCATTCAGCCATGCTGACCGTATATTTTGTTTTAAAATCGGTGACGGTTTATATATAAGCGCAATGGCTATTTGGCATCTAATTTTGATATATCGGTCTATTCTGCCATTTTATGTGATCATACTTCCTAGATATTTAAATTCTTCAACTTGCTTCGGAGATGTACTATTTATCTTTACATTTAGTAGACCTGATTTATTTGGTTATTTCGGGATTTGAAATTTAAATATTGCCCACTACTGGCAACGCTGATCGTAATCTGGTATGAACTTAAGGCCTATCCACGTCAATATGGAAGCACTGTACTGATAATCAGCAAGTCACCAGACCCACCAAGTATGCAAATAAAACCCAATGACAGTACGTCAGTTGCATATCCTTTACAGGACGTTACAGTCAATTCCATAATGTGTTGGATATTTGTGATTTCTTGGCAAGTTTACGTTCAGTAGTTTGCCATTGATTTCTGACCGACCGGGACTCATACACTTGTATGAAATATAACGCAAGGCGGTCTTCCAAATCGCCTGCGGTATGTGGGATTACAAATTGCGTATGTAACCCCTCCGCCACATGTGAAACATGGAGAATATGCAGAAAGCTGAGAAATGCAAATTCGACGTACCGTGTTTTTATTATGCACAATTTACTCTGGTGACGATTTGTACCCGGTCGTGACCGACTTGGTATTATTAATACCACTATGGTCCTTTAAAAAAGGAAAAACTTGGCAGCGGTGGGATTCGAACCCACGCCTCCGAAGAGACTGGTGCCTAAAACCAGCGCCTTAGACCGCTCGGCCACGCTACCACTACAAATATTATCAGTATAGCGCCCTTGACATGTGAATATATATACAAACAAATTAAACTAATATCTAACTTGCCATCATCATCAAGCGCCATACCGACTGGCGTAACCGTTCATGACTCCCCACAGATCTCGGTCTTTGCTTTTCTGGATCAACTCTACCGTTGATATTCACCCATGCCACCGTCGCAATCCATCCAGCATCATTTCTCTTGGTCTGCCTCTGCCTCTCTAAGTGGAACAGGAAAATTGACAATTCCTAAATACAATTTAATTATTAACTAAACTTAACCAAAGTTATCAAAGGTTCTGTGTAGACGTAGACGTTAAGAACATTCATTAAACATCAACTGGAGGTCCCGGGTTCAAGCCACGGTGAGGGTCGCGATTTTTTCACGTGGACTTCTAGTAACAAAAAAAGTCTCGTAAAAGTCGACAGAGTCGACTTCATTGCACCGGGTGTTTTATCCCATATGGCTCGGTCTCTTTTCGCGTCGCACAAAGCACGAACTCCGTAGCTCTAGTAACGACCCACAGGAGACTCCGAAAAATTTAACTCGTGAAACGAAGGACGCGGCCCGGAATCGAACCCACAACCTTCGGAGCCCGAGTTAAACGGCTTGACCTCTTCGCCACGAAGGCTTCCCTGAACATATGGTGAAGGGGTGCATGGGCCAAAAAAGGTTGAGATCCACTGGGCTGCATCATCCTGTAGAGAACTTTAACTGCAACATCCAACCAATCATGAACACGCCTACGTGTAGGGATGCTTAGTGTGAGTTGGTTAAGGGCCATTACTCCCTTGAGAGATTAAATAGACATTAGTTCATGCACTGAGCTAAGATTCTCCAGACTCAGGCTTGAGTTAGGAGTAAAACGGGGCACTTATGGGTTACACCCGTGTGCCGTGGTGTTGATCCGTCGACTTAACTAAACTAGAGATTAGTGACTTGCCGTCACATTCGAAATAACTACACACGTGCGTCATAATTGTGTTCTCTCGCCTCTGTTTTTCAACATAAACATGGGCAAAGCATTACAAGAAGCACACCGTGCAAAGAAATATCTCGCCGACACTGAACCAAAATAACGACCTAGAATTAAACAATTCACACACTCAGCGAACTACTTTTTGCAGATGGGAGAAGTTTATTGTGTAACGATGAAGTTGGGTTGGTATGAATAAGCTATTCTGAAGAGCAATAACAGCACAGAACTAACTCACCTAAAAGCAGCACTCCATGGTCTATGCCAGAAATCCAAAAAAGTTGTAATACAGTGGATCCCATCACATTGCAGTATACCTGGAAACGAAGAGGCTGACAGACTGGCAAAAGAGGGCGGACGACTACCACAGCCTGACATAGACATAACCTATAATGATGCAAAGAGGTTGATAAAAAGCACTTATAGAACCAAATGGGAATCAGAGCATCCAGGCCATCAGAAGGATGATGCATATTACAAACTCGACCGAAGAGAACAAGTAGCAATCTGCAGACTCCGCACAGGACATAACAGGCTGAAATACCACTTGTTCAATAAACTAAAGATAGGAGATACCGATGAATGTAATTGTAGAACTGGAAAAATGACAGCAAAACATTTGCTGCAGGATTGCCCAACGTATGCAGAACAGAGAAAGATATTTTGGCCCACACCTGCTTCATTTGAGGACAAGCTCTATGGAGATATCAACAAGCTCAGGTTGACCGCAGCTTACTTTAACTACATACAGGTTGACATTTAAAGGTGCATGAAGACCCAGAGGCATGAAATGGAATATTGCTTGGATAGCAAATCCATTATGTGGAAAGTCCAAATCGAAAGCTCGCTGTGTGGGCTTCATAAAAGGTGGAAAAGTGTCCTAGTGGCACGAAATGGAATATTGCTTGGATAGCAAATCCATTACGTGGAAAGTCCGAATCAAAAGCCCATTGTGTGGGCTTCATAAAAGGTGGAAAAGTGTCCTAGTGGCATGAAATGGAATATTGCTTGGATAGCAAATCCATTACATGGAAAGTCCGAATCAAAAGCCCACAGTGTGGGCTTCATAAAAGGTGGAAAAGTGTGCTAGTGGCACGAAATGGAATATTGCTTGGATAGCAAATCCATTACATGGAAAGTCCGAATCGAAAGCTCACTGTGTGGATGTCATATGCAGACTGCATACTTCTGGTTTCCGGAAGAACAGCCTATGGTGAACGGAAGGCCCAATAAACGGAAGTGAGGCTAAGCAGCCATGTGCAGGACGTGACGATTCCTTGGGTGAGCCCAGTACCAGAGCGCTATGTATCGGCTCTGCAAGTATGGAAGCCTCCTTGGATGGCGGGGAATGCCCATGGTCTGCCCCTGCCTTCCCTTGAGGGCTGACCAGGATCTTTGGCTGTTCTATATGGACCAGCGGGGATGGGGGATAACACCACAACAGTGAGAGTCAAACGTCCTAAGAAACCCCCGGGAAGGTTAACCCGGTCAACAAATGCCCGCAGAAGTCGGATGTGTCGGCCTAACGGCGCAAGAACGCAGCTCTGCTGTAAACAGGCACAACGCAGTCACATCCGAAAAAATTACTCCGGATGAACGAAGAAGAAGCAGAAGAAGCTATTTATTGTCTGTCGTTTTCTGAACATGGGTATGTCTTGAAATTTTTACCGTTGCCACTTTGACTCAAGCGTAGTCATTGCACGTTTTACTACTTCCAGTCAACCGGACTGATTTGTGCGTGTGGGTTAGGTTTCCCTATTACCAGTATCCAATCAGAATCAGACGAACCCACTCCGACTTCTGAGATACTTGTAATTTACGTCTTCAAGTCAAGAACGATAAGTCAACCAGTGTAGGGGTTGAACTCGCTACATTAGCACACCGCATGTTTAAGAACCAGCACTTGTATCCATTCAGCCATGCTGACCGTATATTTTGTTTTAAAATCGGTGACGGTTTATATATAAGCGCAATGGCTATTTGGCATCTAATTTTGATATATCGGTCTATTCTGCCATTTTATGTGATCATACTTCCTAGATATTTAAATTCTTCAACTTGCTTCGGAGATGTACTATTTATCTTTACATTTAGTAGACCTGATTTATTTGGTTATTTCGGGATTTGAAATTTAAATATTGAGCACAACCCACTACTGGCAACGCTGATCGTAATCTGGTATGAACCTAAGGCCTATCCACGTCAATATGGAAGCACTATACTGATAATCAGCAAGTCACCAGACCCACCAAGTATGCAAATAAAACCCAATGACAGTACGTCAGTTGCATATCCTTTACAGGACGTTACAGTCAATTCCATAATGTGTTGGATATTTGTGATTTCTTGGCAAGTTTACGTTCAGTAGTTTGCCATTGATTTCTGACCGACCGGGACTCATACACTTGTATGAAATATAACGCAAGGCGGTCTTCCAAATCGCCCGCGGTATGTGGGATTACAAATTGGGTATGTAACCCCTCCGCCACATGTGAAACATGGAGAATATGCAGAAAGCTGAGAAATGCAAATTCGACGTACCGTGTTTTTATTATGCACAATTTACTCTGGTGACGATTTGTACCCGGTCGTGACTGACTTGGTAATATTAATACCACTATGGTCCTTTAAAAAAGGAAAAACTTGGCAGCGGTGGCATTCGAACCCACGCCTCCGAAGAGACTGGTGCCTAAAACCAGCGCCTTAGACCGCTCGGCCACGCTACCACTACAAATATTATCAGTATAGCGCCCTTGACATGTGAATATATATTTTACAAACAAATTAAACTAATATCTAACTTGCCATCATCATCAAGTGCCATGCCGACTGGCGTAACCGTTCATGACTCCCCACAGATCTCGGTCTTTGCTTTTCTGGATCAACTCTACCGTTGATATTCACCCATGCCACCGTCGCAATCCATCCAGCATCATTTCTCTTGGTCTGCCTCTGCCTCTCTAAGTGGAACAGGAAAATTGACAATTCCTAAATACAATTTAATTATTAACTAAACTTAACCAAAGTTATCAAAGGTTCTGTGTAGACGTAGACGTTAAGAACATTCATTAAACATCAACTGGAGGTCCCGGGTTCAAGCACCGGTGAGGACCGCGATTTTTTCACGTGGACTTCTAGTAACAAAAAAGTCGACAGAGTCGACTTCATTGCACCGGGTGTTTTATCCCATATGGCTCGGTCTCTTTTCGCGTCGCACAAAGCACGAACTCCGTAGCTCTAGTAACGACCCACAGGAGTCTCCGAAAAATTTAACTCGTGAAACGAAGGACGCGGCCCGGAATCGAACCCACAACCTTCGGAGCCCGAGTTAAACGGCTTGACCTCTTCGCCAGAAGGCTTCCCTGAACATATGGTGAAGGGGTGCATGGGCCAAAAAAGGTTGAGATCCACTGGGCTGCATCATCCTGTAGAGAACTTTAACTGCAAAATCCAACCAATCATGAACACGCCTACGTGTAGGGATGCTTAGTGTGAGTTGGTTAAGGGCCATTACTCCCTTGAGAGATTAAATAGACATTAGTTCATGCACTGAGCTAAGATTCTCCAGACTCAGGCTTGAGTTAGGAGAAAAACGGGGCACTTATGGGTTACACCCGTGTGCCGTGGTGTTGATCCGTCGACTTAACTAAACTAGAGATTAGTGACTTGCCGTCACATTCGAAATAACTACACACGTGCGTCATAATTGTGTTCTCTCGCCTCTGTTTTTCAACATAAACATGGGCAAAGCATTACAAGAAGCACACCGTGCAAAGAAATATCTCGCCGACACTGAACCAAAATAACGACCTAGAATTAAACAATTCACACACTCAGCGAACTACTTTTTGCAGATGGGAGAAGTTTATTGTGTAATGATGAAGTTGGGTTGGTATGAATAAGCTATTCTGAAGAGCAATAACAGCACAGAACTAACTCACCTAAAAGCAGCACTCCATGGTCTATGCCAGAAATCCAAAAAAGTTGTAATACAGTGGATCCCATCACATTGCAGTATACCTGGAAACGAAGAGGCTGACAGACTGGCAAAAGAGGGCGGACGACTATCACAGCCTGACATAGGCATAACCTATAATGATGCAAAGAGGTTGATAAAAAGCACTTATAGAACCAAATGGGAATCAGAGCATCCAGGCCATCAGAAGGATGATGCATATTACAAACTCGACCGGAGAGAACAAGTAGCAATCTTCAGACTCCGCACAGGACATAACAGGCTGAAATACCACTTGTTCAATAAACTAAAGATAGGAGATACCGATGAATGTAATTGTAGAACTGGAAAAATGACAGCAAAACATTTGCTGCAGGATTGCCCAACGTATGCAGAACAGAGAAAGATATTTTGGCCCACACCTGCTTCATTTGAGGACAAGCTCTATGGAGATATCAACAAGCTCAGGTTGACCGCAGCTTACTTTAACTACATACAGGTGGACATTTAAAGGTGCATGAAGACCCAGAGGCATGAAATGGAATATTGCTTGGATAGCAAATCCATTATGTGGAAAGTCCAAATCGAAAGCTCGCTGTGTGGGCTTCATAAAAGGTGGAAAAGTGTCCTAGTGGCACGAAATGGAATATTGCTTGGATAGCAAATCCATTACGTGGAAAGTCCGAATCAAAAACCCATTGTGTGGGCTTCATAAAAGGTGGAAAAGTGTCCTAGTGGCATGAAATGGAATATTGCTTGGATAGCAAATCCATTACATGGAAAGTCCGAATCAAAAGCCCACAGTGTGGGCTTCATAAAAGGTGGGAAAGTGTGCTAGTGGCACGAAATGGAATATTGCTTGGATAGCAAATCCATTACATGGAAAGTCCGAATCGAAAGCTCACTGTGTGGATGTCATCTGCAGACTGCATACTTCTGGTTTCCGGAAGAACAGCCTATGGTGAACGGAAGGCCCAATATACGGAAGTGAGGCTAAGCAGCCATGTGCAGGACGTGACGATTCCTTGGGTGAGCCCAGTACCAGAGCGCTATGTATCGGCTCTGCAAGTATGGAAACCTCCTTGGATGGCGGGGAATGCCCATGGTCTGCCCCTGCCTTCCCTTGAGGGCTGACCAGGATCTTTGGCTGTTCTATATGGACCAGCTGGGATGGGGGATAACACCACAACAGTGAGAGTCAAACGTCTTAAGAAACCCCCGGGAAGGTTAACCCGGTCAACAAATGCCCGCAGAAGTCGGATGTGTCGGCCTAACGGCGCAAGAACGCAGCTCTGCTGTAAACAGGCACAACGCAGTCACATCCGAAAAAATTACTCCGGATGAACGAAGAAGAAGAAGAAGAAGAAGAAGAAGAAGTAGCTATTTATTATCTGTCGTTTTCTGAACATGGGTATGTCTTGAAATTTTTACCGTTGCCACTTTGACTCAAGCGTAGTCATTGCACGTTTTACTACTTCCAGTCAACCGGACTGATTTGTGCGTGTGGGTTAGGTTTCCCTATTACCAGTATCCAATCAGAATCAGACGAACCCACTCCGACTTCTGAGATACTTGTAATTTACGTCTTCAAGTCAAGAACGATAAGTCAACCAGTGTAGGGGTTGAACTCGCTACATTAGCACACCGCATGTTTAAGAACCAGCACTTGTATCCATTCAGCCATGCTGACCGTATATTTTGTTTTAAAATCGGTGACGGTTTATATATAAGCGCAATGGCTATTTGGCATCTAATTTTGATATATCGGTCTATTATGCCATTTTATGTGATCATACTTCCTAGATATTTAAATTCTTCAACTTGCTTCGGAGATGTACTATTTATCTTTACATTTAGTAGACCTGATTTATTTGGTTATTTCGGGATTTGAAATTTAAATATTGAGCACAACCCACTACTGGCAACGCTGATCGTAATCTGGTATGAACCTAAGGCCTATCCACGTCAATATGGAAGCACTATACTGATAATCAGCAAGTCACCAGACCCACCAAGTATGCAAATAAAACCCAATGACAGTACGTCAGTTGCATATCCTTTACAGGACGTTACAGTCAATTCCATAATGTGTTGGATATTTGTGATTTCTTGGCAAGTTTACGTTCAGTAGTTTGCCATTGATTTCTGACCGACCGGGACTCATACACTTGTATGAAATATAACGCAAGGCGGTCTTCCAAATCGCCCGCGGTATGTGGGATTACAAATTGCGTATGTAACCCCTCCGCCATATGTGAAACATGGAGAATATGCAGAAAGCTGAGAAATGCAAATTCGACGTACCGTGTTTTTATTATGCACAATTTACTCTGGTGACGATTTGTACCCGGTCGTGACTGACTTGGTATTATTAATACCACTATGGTCCTTTAAAAAAGGAAAAACTTGGCAGCGGTGGGATTCGAATCCACGCCTCCGAAGAGACTGGTGCCTAAAACCAGCGCCTTAGACCGCTCGGCCACGCTACCACTACAAATATTATCAGTATAGCGCCCTTGACATGTGAATATATATTTTACAAACAAATTAAACTAATATCTAACCTGCCATCATCATCAAGCGCCATGCCGACTGGCGTAACCGTTCATGACTCCCCACAGATCTCGGTCTTTGCTTTTCTGGATCAACTCTACCGTTGATATTCACCCATGCCACCGTCGCAATCCATCCAGCATCATTTCTCTTAGTCTGCCTCTGCCTCTCTGAGTGGAACAGGAAAATTGACAATTCCTAAATACAATTTAATTATTAACTAAACTTAACCAAAGTTATCAAAGGTTCTGTGTAGACGTAGACGTTAAGAACATTCATTAAACATCAACTGGAGGTCCCGGGTTCAAGCCCAGGTGAGGACCGCGATTTTTTCACGTGGACTTCTAGTAACAAAAAAGTCTCTTAAAAGTCGACAGGGTCGACTTCATTGCACCGGGTGTTTTATCCCATATGGCTCGGTCTCTTTTCGCGTCGCGGAAGGCGCCGCACAAAGCACGAACTCCGTGGCTCTAGTAACGACCCACAGGAGTCTCCGAAAAATTTAACTCGCGAAACGAAGGACGCGGCCCGGAATCGAACCCACAACCTTCGGAGCCCGAGTTAAACGGCTTGACCACTTCGCCACGAAGACTCCCCTGAACATATGGTGAAGGGTTGCATGGGCCAAAAAAGGTTGAGAACCACTGGGCTGCATCATCCTGTAGAGAACTTAACTGCAACATCCAACCAATCATGAACACGCCTACGTATGGGGGTGCTTAGTCTGAGTACGTTAAGGGCCATTACTCCCTTGAGAGATTAGATAGACATTAGTTCATGCACTGAGCTAAGATTCTCCAGACTCAGACTTTAGTTAGGATTAAAACGGGGCACTTATGGTATGGGTTACACCCGTGTGCCGTGATGTTGATCCGTCGACTTAACTAAACTAGAGATTAGTGACTTGCCGTCACATTCGAAATAACTACACACGTGCGTCATAATTGTGTGCTCTCGCCTCTGTTTTTCAACATAAACATGGACAAAGCATTACAAGAAGCACACAATGCAAAGAAATATCTCGCCGACACTGAACCAAAATAACGACCTAGAATTAAACAATTCACACACTCAGCGAGATAATTTTTGCAGATGGGAGAAGTTTATTGTGTAATGATGAAGTTAGGTTGGTATGAATAAACTATTTATTATCTGTCGTTTTCTGAACATGGGTATGTCTTGAATTTTTTCCCGTCGCCACTTTGACTCAAGCGTAGTCATTGCACGTTTTACTACTTCCAGTCAACCGGACTGATTTGTGCGTGTGGGTTAGCTTTCCCTATTACCAGTATCCAATCAGAATCAGACGAACCCACTCCGACTTCTGAGATACTTGTAATTTACGTCTTCAAGTCAAGAACGATAAGTCAACTAGTGTAGGGGTTGAACTCGCTACATTAGCACACCGCATGTTTAAGAACCAGCACTTGTATCCATTCAGCCATGCTGACCGTATATTTTGTTTTAAAATCGGTGACGGTTTATATATAAGCGCAATGGCTATTTGGCATCTAATTTTGATATATCGGTCTATTCTGCCATTTTATGTGATCATACTTCCTAGGTATTTAAATTCTCCAACTTGCTTCGGAGATGTACTATTTATCTGTACATTTAGTAGACCGTCAAAAGGTATTCTAACCTGCATTACTCTCCTTTTGGTTGCATTTATGTTTATGTTGTTCACTTTCAATAACATAGGGGAAACATAACAGGAAAACGAACACCGCACAAGACAGATACTGACAATCAGCAAGTCACCAGACCCACCAAGTATGCAAATAAAACCCAATGACAGTACGTCAGTTGCATATCCTTTACAGGACGTTACAGTCAATTCCAGAATGTGTTGGATATTTGTGATTTCTTGGCAAGTTTACGTTCAGTAGTTTGCCATTGATTTCTGACCGACCGGGACTCATACAATTGTATGAAATATAACGCAAGGCGGTCTTCCAAATCGCCAGCGGTATGTGGGATTACGAATTGCGTATGTAACCTCTCCGCCACAGCGCCGGCATGTGAAACATGGAGTGTATGCAGAAAGCTGAGAAATGCAAATTCGACACACCGTGTTTTTATTATGCACAATTTACTCTGGTGACGATTCGTACCCGGACTGACTTGGTATTATTAATACCACTATGGCCTTTATAAAATAGCCTACGATGGGTAGCGTTGTGATGTTCTGTTGTGATAATTTGGTGTGTCCAGTGTGTGTCGCGTGGTTACACACCCGCTTCACACGCGTGATCCGAGACTGTTTCCGGATCCGGTCAGGGATATGCACTACAGACGAGCTCAAATGAGGGCGAAACTCGAGTATAGTGCTTCCATATTGACGTGGATTGCTTCCATATTGACGTGGATAGGCCTTAGGTTCATACCAGAATGTGATCGGCTTTGCCAGTAGTGGGTTGTGCTAAATATTTAAAAAAGGAAACCTTGGCAGCGGTGGGATTCGAACCCACGCCTCCGAAGAGACTGGTGCCTAAAACCAGCGCCTTAGACCGCTCGGCCACGCTACCACTACAAATATTATCAGTATAGCTCCCTTGACATGTGAATATATATTTTAAAAATAAATTAAACTAATTGCCTGCCATATTTCGCTGCATGTCGTCAGGTACATACCGCAGAAGTCACACTACATAGAGTTAGTTAGTTAGTCGACAGATCATCCTCGTTGCACATCGAACCATTCAGTCCATAAGTGCTCGGATCTCCTCCTCAGCAAATCCCGCAACGTGTAGCGGCTAACGAAGCCAGTTCTGTGTTGGTTTATCAATCTTCTTTGGCTTCCTGCGTAGTGTTCTTGTTTGGCCACCCCTCTTTTAATTTGCTGCTCTAGCAGTCTGGCCATTTTTGTAGATTCACAGTCATCACTTGGTTCTCGCAAAAGTCTCACATCACGTAGAGCATTCAGAATGTCAGCCTGGTCCATGGCGCGTCCGCCCTCCACAGTAGCCTCACCTGCGAGCTTGTCAGCCCGCTCATTTCCTTGTACTCCCGCATGCCCTGGCACGAAGATGAAACTAATCTTTGCCAGCCGAGACCGCTTCAGAGGCAGCAACCATTCTCTTCGGATCGACCCCTCCTCTATCCTCTTGATCATGTTCATTGAGTCGCTGAGGAAACAAGCCCTGGTGAATGTCTGTGTCTCGAGCCATGTTATTGCTTTACTTACTGCCATGACTTCCATGGTCAGGCTACTTGTGGTTTCAGTGAAAGCACCAGAGTCCTCCTTCACAATTCTCCCTCCGGCCCGAGCTGTAAAGGCCCATGAGCTTCTCACATGTCGGACGACCGACCCATCAGAGTAGATGACCGCGTCACCGTCTAGCGAATTCTCGAAAATCAACGCTTGTACTTCAGCCTCAAACGCAGCCGGATTTTCTTGTCTGCATTTTCTATCTAGTTGGATGCAAACTGAAAAGGATGTGCAGAAGTCTGTTGGCACTTGCACCCACTCCTCGCCAGGTTCTAAGTCCTCAAGTGAACACACCTGTTGAAGAATGTCTTCGGCTTGACCCATCCACGACCGTCCTCTTTTTAACCTGCTGCCCTTCACCTTCATAATTTAATTAATTTCACTATGCAGTGGGTGTTGTGTGTTTGCGTTAATTCTGAGGTAGGCGCGTGCCCTGCAAACTTGTATTCTCTCTTCAATGGTTGGAAAATCAAGAAGGTAGCGCATCGCCCTGCATGCTGTATCTCTTGTACATCCAAGAATAATGCGCATAGCTTCATTCTGTATCCTTTCCATCCTTTCTATCTGCTTATGGCTGAGAGTCAAGATTGCCATTGCATACTCCAAAACAGACATGACCAGCCCCTCGTACAGAAGACATAGATGGCGCTGCTCACAGTTTGCTGCCGCCATCACCCGCATAGCTGCCAAACCCCGCTTGGCCTTTGTTAACACCTGGTCTATGTGCACATTGTAAGCAAGGCTTCGATCAAACCGTATCCCCAGGTACTTCATTGCCTGCGTTCTTTCCACCGTCTCTGAACACAGCATTACAGTTGGTGTTGGATTGTTGACAATATGATTATTCAACGAGAACCAAGTCACTGTTGCCTTTGTTGGGTTGACCATTGCCCCAGCTTCATCACACCAAGTACTTATGCGATTGAGTTCGGTTTGTAGTTCCCCAGCAACCTCCTCTCTATCCTTACCCTGACGATACACTAAAACATCATCGGCATATGACAATGTCCTGCCAGGTCCAGTGATCTGCTCACTGGTGATTCTCACTGTGTAGGCGTTGAACAGTACCGGAGATAATGGTGATCCCGGGTTCCAAATGTTGCTGTATGTAGCCGAGGCGCGGTGTTGGGGTGAGCGCCCAACATTGCTCAAATACCTCAATGGCTCGTGAATACATAACCTATGCAGCAAAAGTCCAACTCCTGGCCTTCACGTGGCGGACCTGTTTAAACTAACAGGAGAAGGGGCGACGGCGAGTCTCTGGCGCCGGAAAATAACCAGTATGCTCTAGATGTGTATGCACGTACATGCATGCGCAGACAGGTGTGTGCGCGCGTACACATCTACACTCGAGTGAGACCACAGTCTGCTCTAGCAAAGAAAGGTGCTGAAGACGGAGGCAACCAGCCAAGAGGCGCACCACAGAAATCAGGATGCCACGCAATCACGCAAAATGGAATATGTCGACTACTGCTAATCGTTATGGTGCTCGCCCTGCTTTGGACCCCCAGGCAGGTGCAGTGCCGGGCCCTATGTCTCGAAAGGGTCCAACCCCAACTACTGGAGGTCCTTCTCAGATGTCCTGTGGAGCCAGGGGACATGAGAATAGGACGACTGGCCATACTAAACGAAGACTTAAAATAATGCACTGGAATGCGGAGGGAGTCAGCAACAAAAAAATAGAATTAGAAAAAATCTTGGACCAAGAAAAAGTAAGCATATGTTGCTTGCAAGAAACTCACCTCAATGAAAATATAGCCTTCAAAATCAGAGGCTACCAGTGTTACCGATCTGACCGAAAGAACAGGCGAAAAGGTGGGATACTGACCCTTGTAAGAAATAACATCATGGCTTCCCAAATCAAAGTCTACATTGAAGGGGCTGAGTATCAGACACTTAAACTTAAGACAGGTAATACAGATCTACATCTGATCAATTACTACGGTCCAAGTGACCGCCCACAGGCACTGGACACTCTACCACTAAAAGAAAAAATGATTGTGTGTGGCGATTTCAACAGCCACTCGCAGAGCTGGGGCTATGATCACATGGACCAGAGAGGAGAGAGACTGGAAGACTGGCAAGATGAGAATAGATTCATGTTGATTAACAAGCCGTCCGACCCACATACTTTCTACTCGAGATCATGGCACTCTACAACTACACCTGACCTGGCTTTTCATTCACCAGACCTGGAGTGGAACATTACACGAACTGTTGGGAAACAACTTGGTGGCAGTGACCATCGGCCAGTCTTTCTAACCGTAGAAAATGAGCTTGTAAGTGAAAGCAGCACCCTCTCGAGGTGGAACTACAAGAAAGCAGACTGGGTAATGTACAAGCATCGCACCAGCATACTGGTTAGAAACCTGAACACTGAGAAAGACATAAATAAAGCAGTTGAAGAGTTTGAGAAATGCATACTACAGGCAGCGCGAGAAACAGTACCAAGAGGAGCCCGTAAATAATATAAACCCTACTGGAGTAGTGAACTGGAACAGTTGCATAATGATGTTGAAGTGTGTAGAAAGCAAGCAGAGGCCACACCCAGCCAAGAGCACCACAATAAATTCCAGCATGCAAAAGCCAAATTTCAAAGGGCCAAGCTTCAGGCTAGACGGAAAAGCTGGCAGGAGAAAACGGAGTCTCTGAACTTTGAAAGAGACACAAGGAAATTGTGGAAGCTAATAAAACAGCTTAATGACGAGGGCACAGGGAGAAACTCAAAAATTGCACTACATAAAGATGGAAAAATCTTAACAAGAAAGCAAGCAGCTGACCATTTTTCGGACTCGTTCGCACAAGATAGCAATATCAAAATTAGTCCAGAGAAACAACAAGAGATTCGAGAGAAACGACAACATACAGGACAGAAGGAAATAGTACATGAGGTTCTGGAGGCACCCATCACAATCAGCGAACTGGAGCTAGCCATATCAAAACTGAAAATGAGAAAGTCACCAGGAGCTGATGGTATCTCCAATGAAATGATCAGGAACCTAGGAACAGAGGCCAAAACAAAGCTGTTGCAGATCTTCAATAACAGCTGGACCTTAGGCAGTGTTCCACAAGCCTGGAGAGAAGCAATCATGATACCCCTCCTAAAATCAGGGAAAGATGGTTCCATTGCCTCTAGCTACAGACCAATTAGCCTCACCAGCTGTCTCTGCAAAACACTGGAGCGCATCATCAATTACAGACTGCAGTGGTACATTGAAAGTAAAAACATCCTTGTGCCACAGCAGGCTGGCTTTAGGCAGTGCTACTCTACGGAAGATCAGACAACCTACCTCTCTCAAGAAATTGAGGATGCATTCCAAGAGAAGAAGCTGGTGCTTGCGGCATGGATAGATCTGAAGAAAGCCTTTGACAAAGTCAGGAAAGAAGGTCTGATGAAGAAACTGAGAAACTGCAAAGTCAATGGAAGAATGTACAAATGGGTGAAAGCATACTTGCACAACAGAAGAGCCCGAGTACAGATAGACGGACTCAAGAGCAAGAAAGTACTACTGCGTCACGGTGTCCCCCAGGGCGGAGTCTCCCCCACACTTTTTCTAATCTTCATCAATGATCTTGTTGCTCACCTACCCCATGGAATTAAAGCGGCAATGTACGCCGATGACCTGGTTCTATGGAGCACAAATGAATATGCATCAGTGGCCACCAGATTGCTACAAAGAGCTGTAGATACATTTGCTGCATGGGCAAATAGATGGTGTGTCAGCATAAACACTGACAAGTGCAGCACCACCCTATTTACCCTCTCTCCAAAACAAAAGGCAGGGATCATCCAGATAAATGGAACACCCCTAAGAGAAGATAAAGAACCAACATACCTTGGAGTAACATTTGATGGCAAGCTGACATGGAGAAAGCACATCAACAAAGCAGTAGCAAAAGCCAGAAGGAAAATAGCCATCCTGAGAAAGCTAAGTGGAACCACATGGGGAGCCAGTACGAAAATACTTAGCAAAGTTTACCAACAGAGCATACGACCACACCTGGAATATGGGTCAACTGCGTGGTGTTCAGCATCAAATACCACACTACAAGAGCTGGACAAGGTGCAAAATCAAGCACTTAGAGTCACCACAGGAGGGATGAGATCAACCCCTATAGTGGAAATGGAGAAGATGGGGAGGACAGAGGCACTGAGTGAGCGCAGAGATACGAAAACGCTAATACAAGCAGAAAAGTTCCTCAGCTTGCCAGGCCACCCTATGAAGAACAGATTTGAAAACCTAGCTATGGGGCGGTTGAAAAGAAGTAGTTTTATCCACCAGGCAAACGACTCTGCAGAGAAACCACTGATCTGCCCACAGTTGGTATCCCCCTAACAACTATTCCAGAGCGAACTCCATGGAAAGATGAGCATAGACTATCGTTACAAATCCAGACAAAAGTGAGAGGAATATTTGACAAGGAAGAACAGAACAGTGTGCAGCGCAGAACAGCCACTCTCAGCTTCCTTGATGAAGAATACCCACAGGACCTCTGGATCCGAGTCTACACAGATAGGTCAGCACAAAATGCTGTTCGAAATGGAGGAGCGGGAGTGTACATAGAATACCCAAATAATACTAGAGACACAGCCAGAGTACCGACAGGAAAGTACTGCCATAACTATGATGCCGAAATTGAGGCAATCAAGATAGCAACAGAGAAATTACTAAATAACAGCAATGGTACACAACCTGTGGTGCTACTAACAGATGCAAAATCAGTACTCGAGGCGCTCCTCTCTGGGAAATTGCCAGTACTAAGGACACTACTTTCTGAACTTAGCAGTCAGCATAAAGTCACCATACAGTGGATACCATCCCACTGTGGAGTACCCGGAAACGACAGAGCTGATCAATTGGCTAAGGAAGGAGCCAAAGAGGAACAGCCTGATATGCCCGTTACATACCACCAAAAGAAAAGAATGATCAAATCAGTCAGAAAGCCACCAAAACCTGCTCAAGATGACTACCACATTATAGACAGACCAGAACAAGTCATTATTCTGCGCCTCAGAACAGGACACAATAGATTACGCAACCACATGTATACAAAATTCAAGATTGGTGAATCAGCCATGTGCACATGTGGATTGGCGTCGCAGACAGCAGAGCACATACTCCAAGACTGCCCAAAATATAACATATCTAGGCAAACCTTCTGGCCTAGAGAGACGACAGTGGAAGATAAACTCTATGGACCACTGTGTGAACTGAAAAAAACAGTTCAATTCATGCAAGAGACGACATTGCAGATATAGACATATTTCAAGCGAACGAAAGAAGAAAAAAAAAAAAGAATGGTGATCCCTGTGGTAGGCCAGGATATATTGTTGTTGGTTCCGAAGTCCAACACAACATAAAGTGAAATAACTAGATTACTATTTCAAGCTGAAATATACACACTTTCGCACAGTAATGTCGATTTATTGCCTGGCATATTTCGCTGCATCTCGCAGAAGTCACACAACATAAAGCGAAATAACTAGATAACTCCTTATCTAACTCATCATCATCATCAAGTGCCATGCCGTCTGGCGTAGGCGTTCATGACTCCCCACAGAACTCGGTCTTTGCTTTTCTGGATCAACTCTACCGTTGATTTTCACCCATGCCACCGTCGGAATCCATCCAGCATCATTTCTCTTGGTCTGCCTCTGCCTCTCTAACTAGAACAGGAAAATTGACAATTCCTCAATACAATTTAATTAACTAAACTTAACCAAAGTTATCGAAGGTTCTACTAGAGATTAAATTAAATATGCCAGCCAACAACACTGTAGACGTAGACATTAAGGACATTCATTAAACATCAACTGGAGGTCCCGGGTTCAAGCACGGGTGAGGACTGGATTTTTTCACGTGGACTTCTAGTAATAAAATTTCCCCTGGTCTCTGGGTAGTGAGATCGGACGCCCGTGTGTATTGTTACGCACGTAAAAAAAAATCCCTTGGTAGTTGGACATCGAAAAAGAGTAGCCTAACGGCGCTGCCAGTTTAAAATGTACCCAAAGTATTTCAGGATCCTCGCCGGTGCTACGAAGTTCGTGCACTGAGCTGAGATTCTCCGGACTCAGGCTTGAGTTAGGAGTAGAACGGAGCATTTATGCCACTTATGGGTTACACCCGTGTGCCGTGCGTGATGTTGATCGGTCGACTAAACTGAACTAAACTATTAGTATTAAACATCAACAAGATTTAGATAATGCTTCAGAGCAAATAATAATTATAATCATATATCTCAAAGAACATATAAATATAATCTTCTTATATATAAAAAAGGATGTGTGTGTGTGTATGTCCTTTATGCGTTCCCGAACGGCCCATCCGATTGAGATGAAATTTTCTACACGTCTTCCTTTCATTCCAGCGCAGCCAACTGTGATATTTTTTTAGTGTGAAATCGGCTGCTTACTTAATATTATTTAATTTTTCATTTTTCATTATAATTTCTATACAGCGAGGGGACTTAACTCTGTAAAAGTTATTTCAAGGGTCATAACTTTCAATAAATTTTCTGTATACCTTATAGTCATATTGTTGCATCGTTTTCAAAGATTTATAAACTATTTGTCTATAGTTATGTACCGGCATATGAGTTATAATAAATAATGCTACAATCTTTAAGGCATTTTCAAAGTTTTCATAAAAATAATGCATAATGCATAACATTGTAACTCATCTTTTTATGCTTACGAAGTTATCTACAGTCATGCAGATGATTAGAAACGGTTTTCATTAGAAATAATGGATGGTGTGTGGAAGGACATTCTTTTAAGTTACTTTATTTTGTTGTATGAATTTAATGAGACGCTACCCACCAGGAGCTGGGCGAAGCCACGCCGGGTCAGATAGATAGACAGACCCACTTTTTCGCTGCAGTTATCTACAGGCATATGCGTTATAATCCTCCTCCACCCCGTCCTCCTCTCCCCCTCCTCCTCCTACCCTCTTCCTCTTCCCCTCCCCCTCTCCTTCCTCCTCCTCCCTCTTTCTCCTCCTCCTCCCTCCTCCTCCTACCTCCTCCCTCCTCCTAATCACTCCTCTTCCTTCCTCCTCCTCTCTCCTCCTCCCTCCTCCTCCTACGTCCCTCCTCATCCCTCCTCCTCCCTCCCCCTCCTTCTCCTCCCTTTTTCTCCCTCCCCTTACTCCTCCTTCCTCCTCCTCCCTCTCCTCCTCCCTCCTCATCCCTCCTCCTCCCTTCTCCTCCTCCCTCCTCATCCTCTCTCCTCCTCCTCCCTCTACCTCCCCCCTCCTCCCTCCTCATCCTCTCTCCTCCTCCTCCCTCTACCTCCCCCTCCTCCTCCCTCCACATCCCTCCTCCTCCCTCCTCCTCCTCCCTCCTCCTGCGTTCTCCTCCTCCCTCCTCCTTCTCCTTCCTCCTCCCTCTTCCTCCTCCCTCCTCCTCCCTCTTCCTCTTCCTCCCTCTTCCCCCTCCTCCTTGCTCTCCTCCTCCTCCTCCTAATCACTCCTCCCTTCTCCTCTCTTCTTCCTCCTCCTCCCTCCTTCCCCCCTCATCCTTCCTCCTCCTCCTCCCTCCTCCTTCACCCTCCTCCTCCCTTCTCCCCTCCTCCTCCCTTATCTCCCTCCTCTTCCTCCTCCCTCCTCCTCCCTCCTCCTCCTCCCTCCTCTTCTCTCCTCCTCCTCCTCTCTCCTCCTACTCCTCCCTCTACCTCCTTCCTCCTCCTCCCTCCACCTCTTCTCTCCTCCTCCTAATCCCTCCTCCTTCCTCCCTACTCCTACTCCTCCCTCCTCTTCCTTCCTCCTCCTCTCTCCGCCTATCTCTTCCTCCCTCCTCCTCCTCCCTCCTCCTCCCTCCTCCACCTCCCTCTTCCTCCTCCCAGCTTCTACTCCTCCTTTTTCATCTTCTGCTGCTGCTGCTGCTGCCGCTCCATTTACCCAAGTTAATTGTTGGGGAAGATGTAAAGATCTTTCAAGTGCTCTTTCTAATGCTTTTTGTAAGTTGGTCTTCGTTTATCTAAGGTTGTTCTAACTGCAACCAATAAATGATTACACAGACAGACAGACAGACAGACAGACAGACAGACAGACAGACAGACAGACAGACAGAGAGGGAGGGAGGTACAGACAGACAGACAGACAGACAGACAGACAGACAGACAGACAGACAGACAGACAGACAGACAGACAGACAGTCGGGAACGGGAACTTATATGACTACTTATATGAATTAAATGAGATGCTCCCCATCAGGGACTGGGCGAAGCCGGGCCGGATCAGACAGACAGACAGACAGATAGATAGACAGAAAGACAGATAGATAGTCGGGAACGGGAGCTTATATGACTACTTATATGAATTAAATGAGATGCCCCACACCAGGAGCTGGGTGATGCCGGGCCGGGTCAGACAGGCAGACAGACAGACAGACAGACAGACAGACAGACAGACAGACAGACAGACAGACAGACAGACAGACAGACAGACAGACATATAGTCGGTAACGTAAACGAGAACTTATATGACTACTTATATGAATTAAATGAGATGCTCCCCACCAGGGACTGGGCGAAGCCGGGCCGGGTCTGCTAGTCTTATATATAAATTAGGATGTATGTATGTAAATATGTATGTCCTTTATACGTTCACGAACGGTCCATCCGATTGAGATGAAATTTTCTACACGTCTTCCTTTCATTCCAGCGCTGCCAACTGTCGTATTTTTTTTTCTTCTTCCTCCTCCTCCCTCCTCCCCCTCCCAAAATACGTACGTAAATATATGATGATGATGATGAAAGAATCCCCGAACCAAAACGCTAGGGAAAACGAAGAAAATGACGTGACTACACAGAATCGTCACACGGCAATCATCATCATCATCAAGTGCCGTGCCGGCTGGCGTAAGCGTTCATGGCTCTCCGTAGATCTCGGTCTTTGGTTTTCTGGATCAACTCTGCTGCTGATATTCCTCCATGCCACGGCAATATCAATAACAATTCATCTCTTTATGTGTACGGAAGTTATCTACAGTCATGTAAAAGGGAAGAACAATTAATGGAAGGACCGAAATCACAGAATCTAGACGAGTATGAATTCGGAATGGCGAACTCCCTCTTCCTCTCTTCTCCTCCTCCCTCTACCTCCTCCCTCCACCCTCCTCCTCCTCCGCTTCCTCCTCCTCCCTCTCCCTCCTCCTTCTCCCTCTTCCTCTCCCTTCCGCCTCCATCCTCCTCCCTCCTACTCCTTCCTCCTTCCGCCTCCTCCCTCCTCCTCCTCTCCCCTCCTCCTCCCTCCTCCTCCCTTCTCCTCCTCGCTCCTCCTCCTCTCCCCTCCTCCAATTCCTACCCTCTTTCTCTTCCCCTCCCCTCCTCCATCTTCCTCCTCCATCCTCCTCCTCCCTCTTCCTCCTCCTCCTCCCCCTTCTTCCTCCTCCCTCTTCCTGATCCTCCGCTCTCCTCCTCCCTTTTCCTCCCTCCTCCTCCTCCCTCTACCTAATCCCTCCTCCTCCTTCCTCCACATCCCTCCTCCTACCCTCCTCCTCCTCTCCCTTCTTCCTCCTCCCTCTCCCTCCTCTTCCCCTTTTTCCTCCTCCTTCTCCCTCATCATCCCTTCTCCTCCTCCCTCCTCCTCCTCTCCCCTCCTCCAATTCATAACCTCTTCCTCTTCCCCTCCCCCTCCTCCCTCTCCCTCCTCCATCCTCCTCCCTCTTCCTTCTCCTCCCCCTTCTTCCTCCCTCCTCCTTCCTCCTCCTCCCTCTCCCTCCTCCTCCTCCTGCGTTCTCATCCTCCCTCCTTCTCCCTCCTCCTCCTTCTCCTTCCTCCTCCCTCCGCCTCCCCCTCCTCCCTCTTCCTCCTCCTTCCTCCTCCTCCTTCTCCCTCCTCCTCCCTCCTTCTCCTCTCTACTCCTCCTCCTTCTCCCTCCTCCTCCCTCCTTCTCCTCTCTACTCCTCCTCCTCCCTCTTCCTCCTCCTTCCTCCTCCTTCCTCCTCCTCCCTCTTCCTCCTCCTCCCTCCTCCTCCCTACTCCTAACCCCTCCTCCTCCTTCCTATTCCTCCCTACTCCTCCTCCTCTCTCCGCCTATCTCTTCCTCCCTCCTCCTCCCTCCTCCACCCTCTTCCTCCTCCTTCCTCCTACTCCTCCTTTTTCTTCTTCTTCTGCTGCTGCTGCCACCGCTCCATTTACCCAAGTTAATTGTTGGGGGAATATGTAAAGATCTTTCAAGTGCTCTTTCTAATGCTTTTTGTAAGTTGGTCTTCGTTTATCTAAGGTTGTTCTAACCGCAACCAATAAATGATTAGACAGACAGACAGACAGACAGACAGACAGACAGACAGACAGACAGACAGAGAGGGAGGGACAGACAGACAGACAGTCGGGAACGGGAACTTATATGAATTAAATGAGATGCTCCCCATCAGGTGCTGGGCGAAGCCGGGCCGGGTCAGACAGACAGACAGACAGACAGACAGATAGACAGACAGACAGGTAGATAGTCGGGAACGGGAACGGGAGCTTATATGACTACTTATATGAATTAAATGAGATGCTCCAAACCAGGAGCCAGGCGATGCCGGGCAGGGTCAGACAGACAGACAGACAGACAGACAGACAGTCAGGAACGGGAACGGGAGCTTTTATGACTACTTATATGAATGAAATGAGATGCTCCACACCAGGGACTGGGCGAAGCCGGGCCGGGTCAGCTAGTCTTACATATAAAAGGCAATCTCCGCATGTATGTCCTTTATGCGTTCGCGAACAGTCCCTCCTCGGTGTCGCGGTTTCTTCCCCTGATAATCAGTTAATGGGCTGAGTTTCTCTACATTAGAGTTTCTTGTAAAAACCGTGCTAGAAATTGGAAATTTAGTGTGTCAAGTTGTCCTGCCTTGAGAAATAACATAGTTACTCCAGGGCGATAAAGTGGTGTTACTTTTGAATAAAGTATCCACAAATAGCTGATCTACTCCTATCAAATCGACCTGACTGAAGGGTAGATTGAGTCCTAAGAGTGTTGATTCCAACCCACTCTTGACTTCTGTTACTTCAGGTCCCTGTTGCTGGAATTCCCTGATAACTTCAGCTAATGAGATGATAGGCGTTTCTTCCTCCATCTTGTGCAAAGAATTTTCTTCTTTAGCAACTACAGACAATGTCTGCACAATATCAGAGTCCATATTCTGGCTCAAGATAATTCCCTGTGTTTCCTGAGTCTCCGAACTGGTATACTGTGAGATAACAACTGGAAATGTTTCCTGGTCTGGATGTTCCTCTCTGGTCATGCTTTCATGGGCTAAGTCCAGTTGAGGTAAATCCTGTGATGGGCTGGTGTCTAAACAATCCATCACACTACGTAAATCATTTGAACTGATGTCTAGTGTCTTTTCCTGAGCTGCAGCCTCAAAGATCACAAGGGGTTCCGGGTCATCCTTCATCCCACTGTCAGTCAAATTTAATCCCACTTCTTCCTCGTCTGGGCTGAAGGGAATAATAAAGTCGGTTACCTTTCGATCTCCGACCTCCTTAAAAGATGTCCTCAGGTCATCTTCCTCTTGAGTTTCACCTCTCGTTGAAGTAAAATGAGATTCCTGGGAGTCTTGTACTGGCGGACCAGTTAAACCACATTTTCCATGGTGCAAACAGTTATCACGTTTGTGACTGCTTGAAGTGCCCTGGGCACGTTTCTTCTTCCCTCTTTTCCGTTTAGGACTGGGTCGAATGAGAACCTGTAGTTCCCGGTCCACTAACTCTGAATCCGCGGGGGTTGACAAAGATGTCCCTTCCTTCCTGGTTAGGTGAGATCCATATCTCCTACCTTATGTTCCGCTAGAAAGGTTAGCTTCTCTGCATTGACTACTTCCATATGCTTTTTATTAATCTCTGCTTCTTCAGTTTTGCTACGCTCTTTTGCTTCAAATAACTCATCAATTGTTTTATTCATCAGTTCCTCCGCCATGTCCCACTCTTTCATCTCGTCTCTGATGTATGTTTCTAATTGTTCTCCTGTTAAGCCCTCTATTATGCCTAACCTTCTCGTGGACTCTAAGTAATCTGTGCGCGCCTTCAGATAATCTAGATCCCGGGAAGGTGAGTCCATATTTGCTAATGGCTATATTCAGGTAAGCTCCTATGTATCTATCAAATTCAGAGCTAAGCTAGAAAGACAAGAGTGAACCAATGACAGCAGAACCTAAACCAATGTGTAGAGTTTAGCCTCAGCAGTGAAAGACAACTGAAAGTAATATTCAAGTAGTTTCTGGCGACCGCAGTGAAGTAAGTGTGAGAGATATACTACACAGTAATCAATAATAATATTTACCTAATTAAATATTAAAATGCACTGCACACATATAATAATGAAAATGGCATAAGTAAGCATAAAATGGCACATCAATCAAGCAGTTAAATCATCAAACACATCAATGTAATTATGATTAAAGTGATTAGTTATCATTAAATGATGAATGATACACTAAATGATAAGAATTAAAATACTTATCCATAAATGATAGATGATGTAGTTTTCTCATAAGTTCTTATCTGTTATATACTTTTGAAAAGCTATATCTATACTCTGTAAATTCCTCAACTAAAATTAGCTACATCTGATGATAGTCTATTTTGATGACTGAAGATTACAAGAGTTAACTTTTAAAATCGTATGTCTAGGGTCTAGTACCGGAGTCTATTGAAAGCGAGAAGTCCGAATTCAAATACCGTACGAGAAGCCCAATCTGTCAGATTGGGTTAAAATTAAATCCCGGAGACGAGACACCAATCTGTCAGAAGTCGGGGTGCCCCACCGGCTAGATGAAAATATTATTCACTGGCGAGCAACCCTAAATAGTCAGAAACTGACTAGGGACAAAATATATATGGCTGAACTACAGATTAAGCCCTGAATATCCAACGTACAGCTCTAAGTGGCTCGTTACAAAATTGAAATGAACTGAGCTGAATATTCGCCAAGGAATAGGAAAGAGAAGGTTAGCTAAGATAGATTTTTAAGTCTGAATTAAAGTTTAAAGACAACTATCCTAGTACAGGTTTTTCTCCCTGACTGCTCCTTTCCTTGGTGTGTAAGTGAACCCCCACCAATGTACACAACAACACGTATGCACAATTGGAATTAAAATATAACGAGAGAACTATGAGTTACAATATTACAACATTTATTTACTAATCATAGACATCTGATGGTTTTTAATATCTGGATGATGAAATCATATAACATATTGTGATGAGAAACATTACGTAACTTTACTTGTTACTTCATCTATCTGGAACTGTGGTCCAGATCCCCACTCTCCAGTAGACTCAACAAAAGAAACAGCTTGCCGGTATTCTGACAATCCTGTCAGTCCTGACACTCCTAGTCTTCACTCGTCCTTGAGATCTACAACATAGGTGCTCCTTGTGAGAGCTTGAAAGAAGTCAAGAATGTGTTATATCAGTTCTACATCAGCGCAATCCTAATTAAAACATATCATAACACAAACATATACAATGACCAGTCTGGCCAAGTTTATCTTCCAGCTCTACTGTGTTCACCATCCTCCTTCTCCCTACTGTCTTTAGTCTGGGACGGGCTTTTCAATTGTCTCACACGCCTGTAATGATTACATTTCTGCCGCCCCATGTCCATGTCGCTAATACAGAAATTCTGTGTCGTACAGCCGCTCCGTCCAAAGTTAGTTTAGCAGCTCACAGGGTCGGTAATGGTATTATAATAATGCCGGGTCATCCAGGCTTACAAGCCGTGACCAGTAGCTGTGCCAGACTTCCGTGAATTACCCTCCACCATATGATGAAAAAGGTTTAGCACCATATACCCCATAACACTTGTGGGTAATGTCTGTACCATTACACCTCTGCTACAAATGCAATCGATGGTTAGTGTGCCAATGCGCACACCATAATATAACACTTCATATTGGTAGGCTTGCATATGACAAATCAATATACCAAACATGAAATACCCATAAAACATTAATTAAACTAGACATATTATGATACTTTAACATAATAGCATAATGCACTAGTTAGT
Source organism: Cepaea hortensis (assembly GCA_963921405.1). Taxonomy (NCBI): domain Eukaryota; kingdom Metazoa; phylum Mollusca; class Gastropoda; order Stylommatophora; family Helicidae; genus Cepaea; species Cepaea hortensis. The sequence goes on from OY992883.1 coordinate 78,603,458, forward strand.
TTGTAGGTATACGAAATGAGACGTATATACACAAAAAGAATATGTACGAAGCATATTCCTAGCATCGTATATTCATATGAAATTACACATACATACATCCAACATATCCGTAAACATTATATTACTTCAAGATGGACCTCTAATGATACTCAACATAATAGCATCAGGCATTATTAATGAGTACTAATATTGTATAGCTACAAAATGAGATATACAACGAGTCTAATTGAAGTTCCCACACAGACCAGCCATATCTGCTGAGCTGCCCGGTTTAATCACCACTTAGTTACTGCTGTTGTAAGAATTAAATAAATAGTCAGTTGACTATATTCTGTACAACAAATGCACACACCAAAAAGCAACTAGGATAGTGTACAAAGAAATGCCAAGCATCTACCAAGACACCTAAAAGTATACCCAGACAATGATATGCCTTTCACAAGTTTCTACTTCTCAGAAGAGTAATACATAAAGCACAATGCTATTGAACACAGAACTTAGAAAGAACACTCAAGTAACCTACGCCAAAGATAGTTCTTGAAATAACCTAGATCAGATATAGACTGAAAATCGGTCCATCCATCTAAGAGACTAAGAGACTTACTAAGGGACTAGTTACTAAGAAATCCTTCCTAGAAGCTAACATAATAATCATGCATATGACTACAGACAATGAGCTGGCTGCATACCTGTTCTGAAGTCAGACTTAATCTAAAGGGAACATGTCTAGTGGGGTTTTTATACCTAGCCTAGCAGTAGACACTTATCTCCCAGGAATTCCATTCCTAAATTCTTCTTATTTCCGCCTGACGTTAATTGCAATTATCTCCAAGTCTGTCCAGTCATAAAAATTCTTTCTGCATGCACACTAGCCTTCACACCTGTGGGTCTGACCATTATTAGCCCACTGAGTCTTATCAGTGATTTCACACCTTGCACCTCTAGTATTCCTGCTTCAGTTTCAATAGCCAACATTTACTTTGTGTGGCCAGTCTTGACACTTCACAGCTGACCGGTTTTACAAGGTCTGTTTTCACACTCTACTGAGTCTGCCGATCTGAGTTGACTTGGCTTGTTTACCGCCCTATGGCTATTATCTCCATCTGGCGTTAATTGCCTTTATTCAACCAATGGCCCAGTTCATTGTTGATTCAGCCAGGGTCTACCTGGACGAGAAGGTGCCAATGTGTCTGTGTGGTGTCATAACCCGTCTGGGTCAGCAGTTTTCCAAGGTGTAGACTAATTTAAATTATCTAGTTGTGTCCATCTCAAGTATCCCATTTTACTTGCCATCTGCAAGCTTACGTCATGGCTAGAGGCTTTTTGTGAATAATCTTACCTCACGACTAGATAGCCTTGGAGTAGCGTGATTAATTCATTCTTTCTCAATTTGGCCTCTCAAATTTGGAGACCGAGAAAAATATTCTGGGATGTTAAGGCGGCATTCCATGACAGGGGAATATGTAAAGATCTTTCAAGTGCTCTTTCTAATGCTTTTTGTAAGTTGGTCTTCGTTTATCTAAGGTTGTTCTAACCGCAACCAATAAATGATTAGACAGACAGACAGACAGACAGACAGACAGACAGACAGACAGACAGACAGACAGACAAACAGACAGACAGAGAGGGAGGGACAGGCAGACAGACAGTCGGGAACGGGAACTTATATGAATTAAATGAGATGCTCCCCATCAGGGGCTGGGCGAAGCCGGGCCGGGTCAGACAGACAGACAGACAGACAGACAGACAGACAGACAGATAGACAGACAGACAGATAGATAGTCGGGAACGGGAACGGGAGCTTATATGACTATTTATATGAATTAAATGAGATGCTCCAAACCAGGAGCCAGGCGATGCCGGGCAGGGTCAGACAGACAGACAGACAGACAGACAGACAGACAGACAGTCAGGAACGGGAACGGGAGCTTATATGACTACTTATATGAATTAAATGAGATGCTCCCCACCAGGGACTGGGCGAAGCCGGGCCGGGTCAGCTAGTCTTATATATAAAAGGCAATCTCCGTATGTATGTCCTTTATGCGTTCGCAAACAGTCCATCCGATTGAGATGAAATTTTCTACACGTCTTCCTCTCATTCCCGCGCTGTCAGCTGTGATATTTATTTAGTGTAAAATCGGCTGCTTACTTAATATTATTTAATTTTTCATTTTTCATTATAATTTCTATATAGCAAGGGGACTTAACTCTAGAAAAGTTATTTCAAGGGGCATAACTTTTCTGTATAACTTATAGTCATATTGTTGCATCGTTTTCAAAGATTTATAAACTCTTTGTCTATAGTTATATACCGGCATATGAGTTATAATAAATAGTGATACAATCTTTAAGGCATTTTGAAAGTTTTCATAAAAATAATGCATAATGCATAACATTGTAACTTATCTTTTTATGCTTAAAGAATAAATAAATAATAGTTACCTTATCTCTATCAAGTTTGAAAATTTTATATTTCTATACACTGTCGCAAACTCTAAGAAGACATGGAACAACTTCAGCCTTTATTAAATCTACAGGCATATGCGTTATAATCCTCCTATTCCTCCTCTCCCCTCCTCCACCTCCTACCCTCTTCCCCTCCCCCTCCTCCCTCTCCCTCCTCCATCCTCCTCTTCCCTCTTTCTCCTCCTCCCTCCTCCTCCCTCTTCCTCCTCCTCCTTCCTCCTACTCCCTCTTTCTCCCTCTTCCTCCTCCTGCCTCCTCGCCCTCCTCCCTCCTCCTAATCACTCCTCTTCCTTCCTCCTCCCTTCTCCTCCTCTCTCCTCCTACTCCCTCCTACTCCTCCCTCCTCCTCCTACGTCCTCCCCCTCCTCCCTCCGTCTCCTCCCTCTTCCTCCCTCCTCCTCCTCCCTCTTCCTCCCTCTTCCTCCCTCCTCCTCATCCCTCCTCCTCCCTTCTCCTCCTCACTCCTCATCCTCTCTCCTCCTCCTTCCTCCTCCTCCCTCTACCTCCTCCCTCCTCCTCCCTCCTCCTCCTCCCTCCACATCCCTCCTCCTCCCTCTTCCTCCTCCTCCCTCCTCATCCTCCCTCCTCCTCCTTCTCCTCCCTCCTCCTTCTCCCTCCTCCTTCTCCCTCTTCCTCCTCCCTCCTCCTTCTCCCTCTGCCTCCTCCCTCCTCCTCCTCTCTCCTCCTCATCCCTCCTCCTCCGTCCTCCTCCTCCATCTCCCTCCTCCTCCCTCTCCTCCTCCCTCCTCCTCCCCCTCCTCCTTCTGCGTTCTTCTCCTTCCTCCTTCTCCCTCCGCCTCCTCCTTCTCCTTCCTCCTCCCTCTGCCTCCTCCCTCTTCCTCGTCCCTCCTCCCCCTACTCCCTCTTCCTCCTCCCCCTCCTCCTCCCTTCCTCCTCCCTGCTCCTCCTCCCTCCTCCTTCCTCCTCCTTCCTCCTCCTTCCTCCTTCCTCCTCCTCCCTCCTCCTCCTCTCTCCTCCTCCTAATCCCTCCTCCTCCCTCCTATTCCTCCCTACTACTCCTCCTCCTTCCTCCTCCCTCCTCTTCCCTCCTCCTCCTCTCTCCGCCTATCTCTTCCTCCCTCCAACTCCTCCCTCCTCCTCCCTCCTCCACCTCCCTCTTCCTCCTCCCAGCTCCTACTCCTCCTTTTTCTTCTTCTGCTGCTGCTGCTGCCGCTGCTCCATTTACCCAAGTTAATTGTTGGGGAAGATGTAAAGATCTTTCAAGTGCTCTTTCTAATGCTTTTTGTAAGTTGGTCTTCGTTTATCTAAGGTTGTTCTAACTGCAACCAATAAATGATTAGACAGACAGACAGACAGACAGACATACAGACAGAGAGGGAGGGACAGACAGACAGACAGTCAGACAGACAGACAGTCAGATAGACAGACAGACAGACAGACAGACAGACAGACAGACAGACAGTCGGGAACGGGAACTTATATGACTACTTATATGAATTAAATGAGATGCTCCCCATCAGGGGCTGGGCGAAGCCGGGCCGGATCAGACAGACAGACAAGCAGATAGACAGACAGACAGACAGATAGATAGTCGGGAACGGGAGCTTATATGACTACTTATATGAATTAAATGAGATGCTCCACACCAGGAGCTGAGCGATGCCGGGCCGGGTCAGACAGACAGACAGACATACCGACAGACAGACAGACAGACAGACAGACAGACAGACAGACAGACAGACAGACAGATAGATAGTCGGTAACGGGAACGGGAACTTATATGACTACTTATATGAATTAAATGAGATGATCCCCACCAAGGACTGGGCGAAGCCGGGCCGGGTCAGCTAGTCTTATATATAAAAAAGCCGGGAAGGTTAACCCGGTCAACAAATGCCCGCAGAAGTCGGATGTGTCGGCCTATCGGCGCAAGAATGAAGCTCTGCTGTAAACAGACACAACGCAATCACATCCGGAAAAAAAACCCGGATGAACGCAGAAGAAGAAGATATATAAAAAAGGATGTGGGTGTGTATGTCCTTTATGCGTTCGCGAACGGTTCATCCGATTGAGATGAAATTTTCTACACGTCTTCCTTTCATTCCAGCGCAGCCAACTGGGATATTTTTTTAGTGTGGAATCGGCTGCTTACTTAATATTATTTAATTTTTCATTTTACATTGTAATTTCTAAACAACGAGGGGACTTAACTCTAGAAAAGTTATATCAACGGGCATAACTTTTAATAACATTGCTGTATAACTTATAGTCATATTGTTGCATCGTTTTCAAAGATTTATAAACTCTTTGTCTGTAGTTATGTACCGGCATATGAGTTATAATAAATAATGATACAATCTTTAGGGCATTTTCAAAGTATTCATAAAAATAATGCATAATGCATAACATTGTAACTCATCTTTTTATGCTTACGAAGTTATCAACAGTCATGCAGGTGATTAGAAACGGTTTTCATTAGAAATAATGGATGGTGTGTGGAAGGACATTCTTTTAAGTTACTTTATTTTATTGTATGAATTTAATGAGACGCTTCTCGCCAGGAGCTGGGCGAAGCCACGCCGGGTCAGATAGATAGACAGACCCACCTTTTCGCTGCAGTTATCTACAGGCATATGCGTTATAATCATCCTCCTCCTCCTCTCCCCTCCTCCTCCTACCCTCTTCCTCTTCCCCTCCCCCTCTCCATGATCCTCCTCCCTCTTTCTCCTCCACCTCCCTCCTCCTCCCTCTTCCTCCTCCTTGCTCCTCCTCCTTGCTCCTCCTCCTCCCTCTTCCTCCTCATACCTCCTCCCTCCTCCTAATCATTCCTCTTCCTTCCTCCTCCTCTTTCCTCCTACTCTCTCCTCTTCCCTCCTCCTCCTCCTACGTCCTCCCCCTCATCCCTCCTCCTCCCTACTCCTCCCCTTTTCTCCCTCCTCCTCCTACCTCCTCCTCCTCCCCTTCCTCCTCCTTCCTCCTCCCTCCTCCTCCCTTCTCCTCATCCTCTCTCCTCCCTCTACCTCCTCCCTCCTCCTCCTCACTCCACATCTCTCCTCCTCCCTCTTCATCCTCCCTCCTCCTCCTCTCCCTCCTTCTCCTCCCTCCTCCTCCCTCTACCTCCTCCCTCCTCCTCCCTCCTCCTCTCTCCTCCTCCTCCCTCCTCCTCCATCTTCCTCCTTCTCCCTCTCTTCCTCCCCCTCCTCCTCCTGCGTTCTTCTTCTCCCTTATCCTCCCTCCTCCTCTTTCCTCCTCCCTCTTCCTACTCCCTCTTCCTCCTTCCTCCTCCTCCCTACTCCTCCTCCCCTCCTCCATCCCCCTCCTCCTTCTTCCTCCCTCCTCCTCCCTCTTCCTCCTCATCCCTCCTCCCCCTTCTCCTTGCTCTCCTCCTCCCTCCTACTCCTCCTCCTAATTACTCCTCCTCCCTTCTCCTCCTCTCTTCTTCCTCCTCCTCCCTTCTCTATCCTTCCCCCCTCATCCTCCCTCTACCTCCTCCCTCCTCCTTCCTCCTCCTCCTCCCTCCTCCTACCTGCTCCTCCTCCCTCCTCCTCCTCTCTCCTCCTCTTAATCCCTCCTCCTCCCTCCTATTCCTCTCTACTCCTCCTCCCTCCTCTTCCCTCCTCCTCCTCTCTCCGCCTATCTCTTCCTCCCTCCTCCTCCCTCCTCCACCTCCCTCTTCCACCTCCCTCTTCCTCCTCCCAGCTCCTACTCCTCCTTTTTCTTCTTCTGCTGCTGCTGCTGCCGCCGCTCCATTTACCCAAGTTAATTGTTGGGGAAGATGTAAAGATCTTTCAAGTGCCCTTTTTAATGCTTTTTGTAAGTTGGTCTTCGTTTATCTAGGTTGTTCTAACTGCAACCAATAAATGATAAGACAGACAGGCAGACAGACAGACAGACAGACAGACAGACAGACAGACAGACAGACAGACAGTCGGGAACGGGAACTTATATGACTACTTATATGAATTAAATGAGATGCTCCCCATCAGGGGCTGGGCGAAGCCGGGCCGGGTCAGGCAGACAGACAGATAGACAGACAGACAGACAGATAGATAGTCGGGAACGGGAACGGGAGCTTATATGACTACTTATATGAATTAAATGTGATGCTCCACACCAGGAGCTGGGCGATGCCAGCCGGGTCAGACAGACAGACAGACAGAAAGACAGACAGACAGACAGATAGTCGGTAACGGGAACGAGAACTTATATGACTACATATACGAATTAAATGAGATGCTCCCCACCAGGGTCTGGGCAAAGCCGGGCCGGGTCAGCTAGTTATATATAAAAAAGGATGTGTGTGTGTATGTCCTTTATGCGTTCGCGAACGGTCCATCCGATTGAGATGAAATTTTCTACACGTCTTCCTCTCATTCCAGCGCTGCAAACTGTGATATTTTTTAAGTGTAACATCGGCTACTTACTTAATATTATTTAATTTTTCATTTTTCATTATAATTTATATATAGCAAGGGGACCTAACTCTAGAAAAGTTATTTCAAGGGGCATAACTTTTAGTAACTTTTCTGTATACCTTATAGTCATATTGTTGCATCGTTTTCAAAGATTTATAAACTCTTTGTCTATAGTTATGTACCGGCATATGAGTTATAATAAATAATGATACAATCTTTAAGGCATTTTCAAAGTTTTAATAAAAATAATGCATAATGCATAACATTGTAACTCATCTTTTTATGCTTAAAGAAGTTATCTACAGTCATGTCGGTGATTAACAACATAATAAATAAATAATAGTTACCTTATCTCTATCAAGTTTGAAGATTTTATATTTCTTTACACTGTCGCCAATTCTAAGAAGACATGGAACAACTTCAGCCATTATTAAATCTACAGGCATATGCGTTATAATCCTCCTCCTCCTCCTCTCCCCTCCTCCTCCTACCCTCTTCCTCTTCCCCTCCCTCTCCCTCCTCTTCCTCCTCCATCCTCCTCCTCCTCTTCCTCCTCCTCCCTCTTCCTCCTCCTTCCTCCTCCTTCCTCCTCCTCCCTCTTCCTCCTCCTCCTCCTAATCCCTCCTCTTCCTTCCTCCCTCTTCCTCCTCCCTCTTCCTCCTCCCTCCTCCTCCCCTCCTCCCTCTTCATCTTCCTTCTCCCTCCTCCTCCCTCTTCCTCCCTCCTCCCCCTCCCTTCTCCCTCCTCATCCCTCCTCCTCCTCTCTCCTCCTCCCTCCTCCCTTTTCCTTCCTCCTCCTCCCTCTACCTCATCCCCCCTCCTCCTCCTTCCTCCACATCCCTCTTCCTCCTCCTCCCTCCTCATCATTCCTCCTCCTTCTCCCCTCCTCCCTCCTCCTTCTCCCTCCTCCTTCTACCTCTTCCTCCCTCAACCTCCTCCCTCAACCTCCTCCCTCCTCCTCCCTCTCCCTCCTCCTCCCCTCCTCCTGCATTCTCCTCCTCCCTCCTTCTCCCTCCTCCTCCCCCTCCCTCCTCCTCCCCCTCTTCCTCCTCCTTCTCCCTCCTCCTCCTTCCTCCCTCCTCCTCCCTCCTCCTTCCTCCTCCCTCCTCTTCCCTCTTCCTCCTCCTCCCTCCTCCTCCTTCTCCTCTTTCCCCCCTCCTCCTCCTAATCCCTCCTCCTCCCTCCTATTCCTCCCTACTCCTCCTCCTCCCTCCTCCTCCCTCCTCCTCCTCTCTCCGCCTATCTCTTCCTCCCTCCTCCACCCTCTTCCTCCTCCCTCCTCCTCCCTCTTCCTCCTCCCTCCTCCTCCCTCTTCCTCCTCCTCCCTCGTCCTACCTCCTCGCCCTCCTCCCTCCTCCTAATCACTCCTCTTCCTTCCTCCTCCGCCCTCCTCCTCCTCCTCCCTCCTCCCCCTCATCCCTCCTCCTCCTTCCTCCTCCCTCCTCCTCCTTCTTCCTCCCTCCTCCTCCCTCCTCCCTTCTCCCCCTCCTCCTCCCTCTCCTCCTCCCTCCTCCTCCTCCCTTCTCCTCCTCCCTCCTCCTCCTCCTCCCTCTACCTCCTTCTTCTCCCTCTACCTCCTCCCTCCTCCTCCTCCCTCCACATTCCTCCTCCTCCCTCCTCATCCTCCCTTCTCATCCTCCCTCATCCTCCCCCTCCTTCTCCTCCCTCCTCCTTCTCCCTCCTCGTTCTCCCTCTTCCTCCTCCCTCCTCCTTCTCCCTCCGCCTCCTCCCTCCTCCTACTCTCTCCTCCTCCTCCCTCCTCCTCCCTCTCCCTCCTCCTCCCTCTCCTCCTCCTCCCCCTCCTCCTCCTGCGTTCTACTCCTCCCTCCTTCTTCCTCCTCATCCTCCTCCTTCTCCCTCCTCCTACCTCTTCCTCCTCCCCCTCCTCCCCCTCCTCCCTCCTACTCCTCCCTCCTCCTCCTAATCCCTCCTCCTCCCTCCTATTCCTCCCTACTCCTCCTGTTTCCTCCTCCTCCCTCCTCTTCCCTCCTCCACCTCCCTCTTCCTCCTCCCTTCTCCATTTACCCAAGACAGACAGACAGACAGATAGTCGGAAACGGGAGCTTATATGACTACTTATATGATTTAAATGAGATGCTCTCCACCATGGGCTGGGCCGGGTCAGACAGACAGACAGACAGACAGACAGACAGACAGACAGACAGACAGTCGGGAACGGGAACTTATATGACTACTCATATGAATTAAATGAGATGCTCCCCACCAGGGACTGGGCGAAGCCGGGCCGGGTCAGACAGACAGACAGATAGATAGTCGGGAACGGGAACTTATATGACTACTTATATGAATTAAATTAGATGCTCCCCATCAGGGGCTGGGCGAAGCCGGGCCGGGTCAGGCAGACAGACAGATAGACAGACAGACAGATAGATAGTCGGGAACGGGAACGGGAGCTTATATGACTACTTATATGAATTAAATGAGATGCTCCACACCAGGAGCTGGGCGATGCCGGGTCAGACAGACAGACAGACAGACAGACAGACAGACAGACAGACAGACAGACAGTCGGGAACGGGAACGGGAGCTTATATGACTACTTATATGAATTAAATGAGATGCTCCCCACCAGGGACTGGGCGAAGCCGGGCCGGGTCAGCTAGTAAACTTATATAACTCGAAGTTAAAGTAAAAGAGAAGTCCAAAAGTTGACACTTATATTCATTCTAAGTATTACTATTATAAATAATAAAAGATTAGTCGACAGACTCGACTTCATTGCACTGGGTGGAGGTCAGCACGGCCGAATGGATAAGAGCACTTGCTCTTAAACTTCCGGTGTGTTAAACTCTACACCGGTCAGTTGGACTAAAATGTTAACTGCTCGTCCTTAACTTAGTGTCGTAAATTACAAGTCGGAATGGGTTCGCCTCGCCTGATGGCAAGGAAACATTAAAAATCTATTGATTTATTTAGTTGTTTCGAAATTTGAGGTTTGAAGATTGAGCACAACTCACTACAGGCAACGCTGATCGTATCCCGGTACGAACCGTGGGTCTTGCCCACGTCAGATTGGAAGCGTTTCACGCTCGTTTGAGCTCTTCAGTAGTGCAATATCCTTGGCTGGACCCGGGATTGAACTCCGGATCACTGGCGCGTGAGGCGGGTGTGTAACCACTTGACCATGTGGATCACGCCAGACGCGACCAAATTACCATACTAGAATATCACATCGTCACCCATTGTGGCTACAGCTCAATGTTTGCCCGACCGTCGCCACTGACATGGTTCAATCGAAGTGGTCCTGAATAATCAGGTCTTATCGATCTGGCAAGGCACACCAGACGCCTAGAGTCCAGCGAGCAATGTTCAAATTGATTTATTTGGTTGTTTCGGGATTTGAGGTTTGAAGATTGAGCACAACCCACTACTGGCAACGCTGATCGTATTCCGGTACTAACCTTGGGCCTTGTCCACGTCGAAATGGAAGCACTAGACTCGAGTTTCGCTCTCGTTTGAGCTCGTCAGTAGTGCATATCCCTAACTGGACCCGGGATTGAACTCTGGATCATTACCAACCTATGCCAATGTGCACCCTTATTTCCAGTGCTAGTCAACGATTACGCCGTGAGAATCACAGGCGAGCAGATCACATGACAGGGAGGAACACTGTCGAATGTTGATGACGTTTTCATGTATTGTCATGGCAAAAACATGGAACTCTTTGCCTGATAATTCCAGACAGAACTTAACCGCACATCCACGTTGTGCTTGGGAGACACGAGCACTGGTCCATGCAGGAGTCTTGCTTTTTTCTGGCTACATAGACTACGTGGTAATGAAAGATAGGAGAGACATAACTGGGATGTGGGTAATAGCGACGGAAAACTGAGCAGCATCACCCCTGTCGCCTATCCTATACCAGGGTATGATCCTTTCAGTTACTGAGTACGCTCTGGCGATCCTCACCATTAGCCGTTCTCAAATCGAGAGACTGACAAGACTACAGAAAAGGGCAATTTGCATCATACTTGAGTGCACAAAATATACAGCATGCAAAACTATGCGGTACCTCCTTGGCTTTCCAACAATGGAAGGCAGTACAAGGATTTGCATAGCACGTGCATACCTTCCAGTCAGTGCCGACAGACAACACACACTGCACAATGCGATCAAGAAAATACCAGGACAGCGGGTTTCAAAGAGGAAAATCGCGGATGGATATGGTCGAGGACACTATTCAGCATATTTATTCAATTAGGACACAGAACCTGGTGAAGAACGAGTACAGGTGCTAACAGATGCAGTATGCATCAGAGTTGTTGAGTTGAGTTGAGTTAAGAACCGACATCACTGCACTCAGGACATTCCCATACGTGCTCCGTCCCCTCGTTCGACAGCCAGCGAAGAGTCATACTACTAATCGTTCCCACCGCTATCTGATTAAATGTTCTCCTGGTCTTCCCTCTCAGTTTTGAGATTCTTCCAGAACCCTTGCCGATCCCCCGCAATCTCATTCTTTCCACATATTGGTTCTCAATCTGTTCCTCCGCCTTCTCCACCTGGTCCCACAAGCGCACGAACACCCCCCCCCCCCTTGTCCATAGGCAAAATACCACCAAGAGGTGCCCTCCCTGCTAGCATCATATTGAATAGGGAGTGCAGACAACACAACCCGGTCATTGCGGTGCCAGAAAACCAGTCCTTGAGGATAATATAGTCATCTACGAAGACGGTCTGTTGTTCGACACCTGATGAGCTCTTGGGCTTTTATGTAAGTAAATTAAGTAGAAGGAAGAACTGTGAAGGAAGACTGCGGTGCCTTTGTCTTGACAAGTGGCCTGACCATAGAGATCATGGAGTAATTAAAGCAGTAGTCTGACCGGAGACACAAATTTCCACCCAGGCATGCTTTTTCAGAGACTCAGTGAGTATGCTCAAGGAGATCAAGATGGGTTGGGCTCGAAGAAATGGGTGATGGCTGCGATGAGGTCAAGGCTGATAAAAAGCACCTTAATTTTTGTACTAGGCCACGCTAATGTAACGTAGATCAAGAATTGTAATTAACCGATTCAATGCCAAAAAGAAAAATACAAATGTGGGCTTGGACCAAACATGTTACACATTCAAATGAACAAGTATCCCCGGGAAGGTTAACCCGGTCAACAAATGCCCGCAGAAGTCGGATGTGTCGGCCATGGCGCAAGAACGCAGCTCTGCTGTAAACAGGCACAACGCAATCACGTCCGGAAAAAAAACTCCGGATGAACGCAGCAGAAGAAGAAGAAATGAACAAGTATTATAATGTAAATTTCCGTGCACTGAGCCTTAACATTGTTGATGATAACACGAAACGAAACAAATAAAACGATGACCCTAGTATGCGTATATCAATCACTCTTTTGTCCAAATGTTAGGTCACATATGGCTAATATTATCCTTCGGCATTGAATCAGTTCAGAGCAGGCCCGCATGGCCGAATAGGTAAGTACTCGTATTCTTAAACATCCGGTGTGCTGATGCGGAGGTACACGGTTCATCCCCTACACCGGACAGCTGGACTAAAATGTTGACCTGTCGTCCTTGACTTGGGGACGTTAATTACAAGTACTTCTGAAGTCGGAATGGGTTCGCCTGATGGCGAAGGTCACTGTTAATAGGGAAAGCTAATCCACTTGCAAAATTCAATCCATCACTACCGTAAATAGTACGTATGGACTGCACGTGAGTTCATAGCGAGCGAGTGCAAAAACAATTTTAACAAAATCAGTTAAGAAATGAAGAAGTCAGTTTGTTTGCGATCGTGGCTATTTTGGAAAGCGGACGGGCAATGTATTGCTCTGATATACTGAACTCCCTCAGAGAAGCGGGGCGTTTAAACGAATCACGTATATCTGTTAACCTGCAATCTTAACCACACTGTAAGAACATCCAGCCAAAAGTGGTGAAACCAGTCACAAGCGCTTTGTATAGGAGTGAAGAAGAATAGTGAACCAACGTAAAATTGTATCGTAAGCCACTACACGCTTAGGAAGACACTGGGGAAGGTATCCGGGCACTTATATTATAGAATAATAGTGAAGGTAGTCTGTCAGCTAACTATTGTGGCCAACCTAGCCAGCTTTGTCAGCACCATCAAAATTATCATCATCATCATCATCATCATCATCATCATCATCATCATCATCATCATCATCATCATCATCACCATCATCAAGTGCCATTTCCGCATTGAATGTCGGCTGTGATGACTTTAGCAGCTTTGTTCTTACATCTTGGTGGTGCATTCCTACAGACTTCTTCTTGATGGTGTCCACTCATATGCAGTGTCTTCTTCTTTCATGCACTTCTTCTTTCAGCATACCCTCTGACAAAAAGCAGTTTCTCTTTATAATGACCGAAGTACCTTAGTTAAGAACAAGTGTGGGGATAGCCCTGATTGCTGACGTTTTGTAACCCTAAAGAATTAAATAATTCGAACATTTAGCGAGAATGAAACAAGACTATTAGAATTAGAGAGAGCATTATACGCGAGATCACTGCGATATAAGGCAAGAGGGCGATCCGGGAAGAGTTGGCTAGATGAAGTAAAAGAGGCATTACATAAATCAAACATGACTTTAACACAAGCAACAGGACAATCGAAAAAGAAAATTATATCCACATCTTCTCTGCGACACTTCACGGCAAAAATGGTCGGAGAAAGAAGAAGAATAAGAAGAAAGAGATAATTTTCTGGATTTGTTTTGGGCTTGAAGTTGGTCGTTTGTAAAAACTAAGGGCAAACAACTGTTTGTTATATCCGGGGACACGCAGTAAACAGTCGAACATGAACACTTGCCTTCCTTATGACACTTATGTTGATATCGCTGGAGTGTTGTAATTGTTGCTGACAGTAAAATCTTAGGTCAGTTATCAATCACTATCACAGTAACCGACTTTAGGTGCTTTAATGGTGCCCTTTACTACCACTTTAGTTAAGTGAACGGGTATGAGATAGAAGTGTTTGCTGTAATTATAACAAGCTAAACTTCAATTCATTTCAAGCTTTCAAAACATCTAAACTAAAAACAACGAAACGATCATTGAGAACGCTGGAGGTCCCGGGTTCAGGCCCCGGCGAGGACCGGGATTTATTTAAAAAATCCACCTGGACTTCCAGTAATAAAATTTCCCCTGGTCTCTGGGTAGTGAGATCGGACGCCCGTGTGTATTGTTGTCTCTGGGTAGTGAGATCGGACGCCCGTGTGTATTGTTGCGCACGTAAAAAATCCCTTGGCAGTTGGAAATCGAAAAAGAGTAGCCTAACGGCGCTGCCCGGGCAAAATTTCGAGTTAAAAATCTACCCAAAGTATTTCAGGATCCTCGCCGGTGCTACGAAGTTCGTGCATTGAGCTGAGTTTCTCCAGACTCAGGTTTGAGTTAGGAGGAAAACGGAGCACTTATGGGTTAAACCTTGTGCCGTGATGTTGATCCAACAACTACACAACTAAACTGATAACGATAATTATTAATTGATTGATTGAAGTTTGAAAGATTGATCCAAAGTGAATTTAAATAGTGGCACATTAGTAAATCATGATTATGTTATTCTGTACTTTTCCTAGGTTTTCTTACAGTCTAGTGAAGGAAACAAGTAAACTAACCTGATATATGTAACTTAGTAAGTCTATGGCACCTGCTCATAGAGTTATAAAAAAAAAAAAAGAATGATAGGACTTCATATGTAACTTAAAAGTTAAACTACTACTACTACTAGTTGTACTTACTTTTTTACTACGTTACATGAGGTGGTAGTGACCAGTTCGCTCCTTGGATTTCCTCCCCATTTGCATCTTGAGTAAGGTACTTTAATCATCATCCAGTGCCTTGCTGGCTTCATAGGTGATCATGCCTCTCCACAAATTACGATGTCTGACGTCATGGATCAATTCATGTGTTGACTCCCTTCAGTGCCATGACACAAGACTGTCAAGAATCTTCTCAAGATGACTTACTCAATCTGTCTTTCTGCAAATCTTGCTTGTTGTTACAACATGTTCTAGTTTTTGTATTCTCATAACGTTGCCAAAAAAAAAAAACGATGATTGCCTCTTTATGATGTTTGTGATAAGTTGTCTTTGCGATTCAGCTTCCCTTAAAATATCCTGATTGCTCATTTTGGCTGTCCAATTAATTTTCAGCATTCTATAAAACCATATCTCCAAGGCTTCAAGGGATTTTTTCGCCTGTTTACTAATAGTCCAAGATTCACCGCCGTATGTTAAAACTGGTTTTGTAACATGCATAAATTATCTTTCTAACTTTCGAGGACACTGACTTATTGTACAAAACATTCTTCATTTGATAGAATGCAGTTTTTTTCTTGTTCTATTCGTTTATGTATCTCAGTGATGCATCTTCCATCTGATGTTATCCATGTGCCTAGATATTTGAATTTCTACATTTTTCCCCAAAATAACATCCTGTACTTTTATTGCACAATTAGGCACAATATGTTTCTTTAATATCACCATGACGCCTGTCTTTCTATTATTCAAACTAGAGCCCATTTTTTTCACTTTATACAACCACTGTATCTATCATTTCCTGTAGTTCCTTCTGACTTGTTGCTATCAAGATGGTGTCATCAGCATGATGTATTATTTATATTACGAGGGTAAGTTAATAAGTAAGTCACAAATGGTTGTAGAAAAATAACTACCTATGATAACAACTTGAAACCAGTTTATTTTTATACATACATTGTCCCTTTATTTCTCAACATAATTTCCACCAACATTGATGCACTTATCCCATCGTTTTATCAGTCCTTCCAAACTGGCTGCATAGAACTGCGTGCCCTGTTTTCTAAACCACGTTTTCACTTCACATTCAACTTCTGTGTCATTCTCGGAATGTCTCCCACCAAGGTGGGTTTTCGGTGGACTTAGCCCCTAGCGATTTCCCGTAAAGTGGTGCATAGTTGGGTTGAAAAAGTTACGAGGGCGAGTCAATAAGTAAGTCGCACAGTTCTGTGGGATGTCAGGTAAATGAGAACAAGGCACGCAATTCTATGCAGCTGGTTTGAGAGGACTGATAAAACGATGGGATAAGTGCATCAATGTTGGTGGAAATTATGTTGAGAATTAAAGGTACAATGTATGTATAAAAATAAACTAGTTTTAAGTTTTTATCATAGTTAGTTATTTTTCTACAGCCATTTGTGACTTATTTATTAACTTACCCTCGTATATCCACCAACTAAGATCCCTGGTGTATTTTCTGTGGATCTCATTATATATTCACTGTATAATGAGAACAAATCAGGAGACAATACACAACCTTGTCTGATGCCCTTCTTTATACATTGAAATGTTCCTACAAAGTTGTTGATTCTCATGGCTGCTGTTTGCTGCCAATATATGTTCTTTATTGTTGAAAACAAATCAGGTCACACAGCCTGGACTTAAAAAGTCTTTCTATCTAGGTCAGTGCCAGGATATCACATGTTTGCTATCTGATTATGCATGACTTAATTCAGGCATATGTCATTGATCTAACTATTGGGAGACATGCAAGAACCATTGCATATTGATTACATTAAAAAATGGTTTGTATTAGGGAGGATTTCACTATTTCATTATCCCTTTAACTATATGCATTCCTTGTTAACCATGTTTTGGATGCTGAGAAATTTGTTAAATTGCTTTAAAAATGAGCACCCGTTCTAATAGTCAAGAGAAAATCACCACATTATCTTCCCAAGAAATTATATACAGAAATGAAAAATATCTGATGCAATAAGTCACACCTCTCATTGAATATCAGAAAGTGAATTCTGAAATCTTATATAGCACCAGTTCTGCTGTATCACAGTCAATCATAGAATGTGAATGAACAGATGAGGAAAAGAAAGGTATTTTATTAAGTAATTAATGAAAGACAAATTACTGTCTGCTGTGCCAATGCAGATGAGCACAAATGTTGTCTTAAATGTATACAAGTTGTTGCATAATCTATTTTGTAATCAACAAACTCACACCAAGTCATCCCATCTGTTACTGTCTCCTACAACTCCCCCCATGTCCTACCATCTGTTACTGTCTCCTACAGCTCCCCCCATGTCCTCCCATCTGTTACTGTCTCCTACAGCTCCCCCCATGTCCTCCCATCTGTTACTGTCTCCTACAGCTCCCCCCCCCATGTCCTCCCATCTGTTACTGTCTCCTTCAGCTCCCCCCATGTCCTCCCATCTGTTACTGTCTCCTACAGCTCCCCCCCATGTCCTCCCATCTGTTACTGTCTCCTACAGCTCCCCCATGTCATCCCATCTGTTACTGTCTCCTACAGCTCTTCCCCATGTCATCCCATCTGTTACTGTCTCCTACAGCTCTTCCCCATGTCCTCCCATCTGTTACTGTCTCCTACAGCTCTTCCCCATGTCCTCCCATCTGTTACTGTCTCCTACAGCTCTTCCCCATGTCATCCCATCTGTTACTGTCTCCTACAGCTCCCCCCCCCATGTCCTCCCATCTGTTACTGTCTCCTACAGCTCTTCCCCATGTCCTCCCATCTGTTACTGTCTCCTACAGCTCTTCCCCATGTCCTCCCATCTGTTACTGTCTCCTACAGCTCTTCCCCATGTCCTCCCATCTGTTACCGTCTCCTACAGCTCCCCCCCATGTCCTCCCATCTGTTACTGTCTCCTACAGCTCCCCCCATGTCCTCCCATCTGTTACTGTCTCCTACAGCTCCCCCCATGTCCTCCCATCTGTTACTGTCTCCTACAGCTCCCCCCATGTCCTCCCATCTGTTACTGTCTCCAACAGCTCCCCCCATGTCATCCCATCTGTTACTGTCTCCTACAGCTCCCCCCATGTCCTCCCATCTGTTACTGTCTCCTACAGCTCCCCCCATGTCCTCCCATCTGTTACTGTCTCCTACAGCTCCCCCCCCCATGTCCTCCCATCTGTTACTGTCTCCTACAGCTCCCCCCATGTCCTCCCATCTGTTACTGTCTCCTACAGCTCTTCCCCATGTCCCCCCATCTGTTACTGTCTCCTACAGCTCCCCCCATGTCCTCCCATCTGTTACTGTCTCCTACAGCTCTTCCCCATGTCCTCCCATCTGTTACTGTCTCCTACAGCTCCCCCCATGTCCTCCCATCTGTTACTGTCTCCTACAGCTCCCCCCCCCCATGTCCTCCCATCTGTTACTGTCTCCTACAGCTCCCCCCATGTCCTCCCATCTGTTACTGTCTCCTACAGCTCTTCCCCATGTCCTCCCATTATTATTCATCTCTGTCTCTAATGATCTTTTCCAATTGTTTGCTAGGTCTCCCTCTGTTTCATTTTCTCTGTGGGTTTCTGAGATATGACTTTATAGTTTACTATAACCAGGTTTTCTCAAGGTATGTCATATTCAGCACCATCTCTCCCTCACCTCTTGATTCACTGGAATATGTCTAGTTTTTCCCCTGAGCTCGGCATGAGTCCTGTCATACCATGTTAAACCTTATATTCTGAGAGGCACCATCTAATGAATTTTTAGTTTAGTTTAGTTTAGACAATGGATCAACATCATGGCACACAGGTGTAACCCATAAGTGCTTCGTTATCCTCCTAACTCAAACCTGAGTCTGGAGAAACTTAGCTTAGTGCATGAACTCTGTAGCACCGGCGAGGATCCTGAAATACTTTGAGTAGATTTTTAACTCAAAATTTTTGCCCGGGCAGCGCCATTAGGCTACTCTTTTTCGATTTCCAACTGCCAGGGGATTTTTTACGCGCGCAACAATACACACGGGCGTCCGATCGCACTGCCCAGAGACCAGGGGAAATTTTGTTACTAGAAGTCCACATGAAAAAATCCCGGCCCTCACTGGGGCTTGAACCCGGGACCTCCAGTACTCAAGGCGGACACCATACCTCGAAACCACTCAGCCCCCCAAATGAACGTTTGCAGTTTAATAGTATTAATGTCATCAGTTCTCCATGTTTCTGAATCATACAGCAGCACTTATGTCATGTTAACATTAGATACTCTAACAATGGGCACTAGGTTTAATTTAATTTGATTTCCACACATTTTTTTAGTTCTATGAACGCTCCTCTTACCATTTATATGTTTATATTAATATTGTTTTATGTTCGCAGTTTTTGTCTATATTGTTACTTACTATTTTTATTCCTCCCCTTGGAGTGAGGTTACACCAAGGGAAATTTGTTTATCATTTGCTCTTATTATCTTTGTCTTTAAGCATACAAATTTATAGACCTAATTGTTGTGACCTTCCATCAAGTGTGTTTAGTTTAGTTTGCATCTATTTTTATATGTTGGACAGGAAAGCAATGTCATTAGCAAAGTCATATCATCAAGCTGCTCTATCATAGGGCATTGAATTCTGTTTCTGATGGTAGTTGTTGTCTTCATAATCCAGTCTATAGTCATTAAGAATGTGCATTGGCACCTGGCCGTCTTGACAGACAATAGTTTGTTACATTGTGCTTCAAATAGGCATCATAACTACAACCCATGGCGATAGCGAATGTGACTGATCAGACCAATTCATGCTGTAAATGTTCATCCACAATGGATCATGTAAACACATGGTTATTTCCACCATCACACACCATCTTACATCTCACAGGCTCAGTGTGTGACCTATCTGCAATCATATTATCCTTTGTCTTTATTCCATTTCTGAACTTTGCCCTCCATGCAACACGTCAGTAAGAGTAATAAAGGTGATGAAAGGCATCCCCATCACATATTGTTTTTTATTTCAAATGTGTCTGTTAGTTTTCACTCATAAAGAGCTCGTGTAGTAAAATAAAGGATCCTGTACCACGCCTTGAAGTGAGTTTGG
Source organism: Cepaea hortensis (assembly GCA_963921405.1). Taxonomy (NCBI): domain Eukaryota; kingdom Metazoa; phylum Mollusca; class Gastropoda; order Stylommatophora; family Helicidae; genus Cepaea; species Cepaea hortensis. The sequence goes on from OY992883.1 coordinate 78,623,114, forward strand.
TGTATGGTGCTGCTGTGTCGTTTCTGGCATAACATCAAAATATAAGCTCGAACAAAACACTGTCTAGAGTTGCAGACAACGATCCAGCCAAGAAGCATGAATGAAACATCAATAAAAAGGACTCACTCGAAGGTTGGCAATCTAAGTGATGCGGCTAATTTTATTAGCCATTCTTGAGTAGTGAATCAATCAGACAATTTATGAATCTCAATGAATTTCGATCAGGTCTGTAAATTCCAGATGGGACGATCGTAAGAAAACATCAATTATAAATATTCAATTGTTGACGATACTAGCTACTGGGAACTATCAAATTAGGATTGTAGTCCTTCATTTCTTCTGTCCATCCAAGGTTACAGAAGTGTCCTTCTGGTTTGACATTCTCAATCTCATTCCTAGATTCTGCATCTGTCCCAAGAATCTTTATCCTGATATATACGCTGCCACGATTCTGGTTCTCCTTTCTCATATGTATTAGCCATGAATAAAGTTATTGTGCCAGTAAATAACTTTATGAATTAGAGACGGCTTGAATGTGCTGCTTCTCTAGCCAAACTCTATGATCTGAATGTCCGTAGTTATTGACAAAGAAAATTGACGTGATCTCCGTTCTACGTCAGTCGCCTAGATTTATGTACATTTTGGTTCGGGAGTTTTGCTCCCTCTTTCTCTTGCGTCTTGTGCTCTGCGCTACTACTTGGCAGGACCCCCAGTATTTTATAAACCAATCGGCACTCAACGGGTGATGTGGTCAGTGGCACACTGGTTGCCTCTATTTCTCAGAACATTTCCTGGTACCCATTTCAGGCTGCTTCAAGGGGGATTGGAACACATCACCTCAGAGCCATCAGGCAAGCAAGCTAGTTTCTGCGACTTCAAAATGGAAAATATGTAACAGTAGTTTTTTTTGCTAACCATGTAAACATAATTTGTAAAATGCTATCTTGTAATTCAGCAGCCGAACCTCCCTGACCCCATTCCAGGCTTGTAAAAAAGCAACTCTGTGAAGATGGCAGACGAGAAAGGGGAGACAAGTCTTAATGCATCAGGAACAGCGACTCCCAAGGGCAAGGTAGTTATTAGTTTGTATTTTCCTCACACGTACATAATTCTAGTAACTGTCAAAGAATAAATTGGAGTTACTTTATCATTTTTCATATTTTATGGTTTTCAGTTTTGTTTGCATTATGAAACAGATACCTTATGATGTAATTGTTTCATCATCATGATCATTACGTGCCTTGCCAACTGATGTAGTGCTCATGTCTCTACATTGATCTAGGTCCTTGGTGTTCTGGTTCAACTCTGCTGCTGATATTTCTCCATGCCACCATCTCAATCTATCAAGCATCATTTCTCTTGGTTGGCCTCTGCCTCTCTTTACCTTGATCTCTCCAGTCATCACGATGTTCTCCAATGCCTCTCATTAAATCACCAACGAATGCTATTTGTCTCTTTCTTATAGTTGTGTATAATGTTCTATTGATTATGTGGTTGTTTCGGGATTTGAAATTTAAATATTGAGCACAACCCACTACTGGCAACGCTGATCGTATTCTGGTATAAACCTAAGGCCTATCCACGTCAATATGGAAGCACTATACTCGAGTTTCGCCCTCATTTGAGCTCGTCAGTAGTTGCATATCCCTGACCGGATCCGGAAACAGTCCCGGATCACGCGTGTGAAGCGGGCGTATAACCACGCGGCACACACTGGACACACCAAATTATCACAACAGAATATCACAACGCTACCCATCGTAGGCTATGCTCAAGATTGCCCAATCGCCGCGACCGTAGTCCGTCAATCGATGGGACCCGAACGATCAGGACTTCTCACTGGCAAGGAACACCAGGCCTCCTAAATCCAGTGAGCAATAGTCAATTGATTATGTGGTTGTTTCGGGATTTGAAATTTAAATATTGAGCACAACCCACTACTGGCAACGCTGATCGTATTCTGGTATAAACCTAAGGCCTATCCACGTCAATATGGAAGCACTATACTCGAGTTTCGCCCTCGTTTGAGCTCGTCAGTAGTGCATATCCCTGACCGGATCCGGAAACAGTCCCGGATCACGCGTGTGAAGCTGGCGTATAACCACGCGGCACACACTGGACACACCAAATTATCACAACAGAATATCACAACGCTACCCATCGTAGGCTATGCTCAAGATTGCCCAATCGCCGCGACCGACGTCCGTCAATCGATGGGACCCGAACGATCAGGACTTCTCACTGGCAAGGAACACCAGGCCTCCTAAATCCGGTGAGCAATAGTCAATTGATTATGTGGTTGTTTCGGGATTTGAAATTTAAATATTGAGCACAACCCACTACTGGCAACGCTGATCGTATTCTGGTATAAACCTAAGGCCTATCCACGTCAATATGGAAGCACTATACTCGAGTTTCGCCCTCATTTGAGCTCGTCAGTAGTTGCATATCCCTGACCGGATCCGGAAACAGTCCCGGATCACGCGTGTGAAGCGGGCGTATAACCACGCGGCACACACTGGACACACCAAATTATCACAACAGAATATCACAACGCTACCCATCGTAGGCTATGCTCAAGATTGCCCAATCGCCGCGACCGTAGTCCGTCAATCGATGGGACCCGAACGATCAGGACTTCTCACTGGCAAGGAACACCAGGCCTCCTAAATCCAGTGAGCAATAGTCAATTGATTATGTGGTTGTTTCGGGATTTGAAATTTAAATATTGAGCACAACCCACTACTGGCAACGCTGATCGTATTCTGGTATAAACCTAAGGCCTATCCACGTCAATATGGAAGCACTATACTCGAGTTTCGCCCTCGTTTGAGCTCGTCAGTAGTGCATATCCCTGACCGGATCCGGAAACAGTCCCGGATCACGCGTGTGAAGCTGGCGTATAACCACGCGGCACACACTGGACACACCAAATTATCACAACAGAATAATATCACAACGCTACCCATCGTAGGCTATGCTCAAGATTGCCCAATCGCCGCGACCGACGTCCGTCAATCGATGGGACCCGAACGATCAGGACTTCTCACTGGCAAGGAACACCAGGCCTCCTAAATCCGGTGAGCAATAGTCAATTGATTATGTGGTTGTTTCGGGATTTGAAATTTAAATATTGAGCACAACCCACTACTGGCAACGCTGATCGTATTCTGGTATAAACCTAAGGCCTATCCACGTCAATATGGAAGCACTATACTCGAGTTTCGCCCTCGTTTGAGCTCGTCAGTAGTGCATATCCCTGACCGGATCCGGAAACAGTCCCGGATCACGCGTGTGAAGCGGGCGTATAACCACGCGGCACACACTGGACACACCAAATTATCACAACAGAATATCACAATGCTACCCATCGTAGGCTATGCTCAAGATTGCCCAATCGCCGCGACCGACGTCCGTCAATCGATGGGACCCGAACGATCAGGACTTCTCACTGGCAAGGAACACCAGGCCTCCTAAATCCATATAATGTTCTAGTTTCATAAACCTCTTCCAGGAAATCATTGTTAGTTACTTAAGCATTCTAAGGCATTGGCAACATTTCTCTCAGGAATCACATCTCTCTTGCTTCCAAGCTCTTCCTAATTTATTCATTCATGTTGTATGATTCACTGCCATAAAGGGTTACAAATGTTGCTGTTATGTAGCCGGGGGCGCATGGTTGGGGTGAGCGCCCAACCTTGCATAAATACCCCATGGCTCGTGCATTCATCACCTCTGCAGCAAAAGCCCAACTCCTGGCCTTCATGTGGTGGAACTGTTGTAACTAACAAGAGAAGGGGCGGCGGTGAGTCTCTGGTGCCGAAAAATAACCAGTACGCTCTAGATGTGTATGCATGTACATGCATGCGCAGACATGTGTGTGCACTCTTACACATCTAAACTCAAGTAAGACCACAGTCTGCTCTAGCAAATGAAAGGTGCTGAAGACGGAGGCAACCAGCCAGGAGGCACACCACAGAAATCAGAATGCCACGCAATTAGGCCATGAAATATGTCGACTACTGCTAAATGTTATGGTGCTCACCCTGTTTTGGACCCCCAGGCAGGTGCAGTGCCGGGCCCTAGCCTCGAAAGGATCCAACCACAACTACTGGAGGTCCTTCTCAGATGTCCCGTGGAACCAGGGGACCTGAGAATAGAGTGTCTGGCCATACCAAACAAAGACTAAAACTAATGCACTGGAATGCGGAGGGAGTCGGCAACAAAAAATATAACTAGGAAACCCCGGGAAGGTTAACCCGGTCAACAAATACCCGCAGAAGTCAGATGTGTCGGCCTAATGGTGCAAGAACGCAGCTCTGCTGTAAACAGAAGAAGTAAATGGGGAGAACCGTTGAGGCCACTAAGACGATTACATAAATAGACACACATAGTATTATTTGGCGCTCACAGAAGAAGATGTAGGAAATAGAGATTAGAAGATGCACTAGACGACATAAAATTTGAAAGCTATAATAGTTACCGACTGGGATCGAACCTGTCGCCTCTAAATGACGACAGCGCCTCGCTGCAGGAACAAGTGTACTTCGACGCACGACCAACTAGACACTAGTTGGTCGTGCGTCGGAAGTACACTTGTCATGACTCGCCATTTCACTCGATCACCAGAGTTGTGGATCAGCTCAGTGTTCCTATCTCGTCCATGCCATGTGGCCAAGCCATCCAGATATTTTCCTCTTGGTCTGTTCCCTTCGATCGTGCCAGTTGTCACTAAGTTCTCCAGTCCATTTCTTCTCATAACATGTCCAAAAAATTTTGACTGTCTATGTATAATTTCTCTAATCAATCTACGATTTTCATTTGTCTCCTGTAGTACTTGGTCATTGGTTTTTCTGTCTGTCCATGGTATTCTTTGCATTTTCCTCAGAAACCACATTTCTGCAGCCATCAGATGTTTTTCAGCTTGACTGCACATTGTCCAAGTTTCACATCCATACAAAAGAACAGGCTCTATGTATCCTCTCAACACTCTTTTTCTCGTTTCAATTGACATCATTTTTTTGGTCAGAATGTTTTTTATCTTGCTAAAGGCTACTTTCGCCATGGCGATTCTTGTTCTAATCTCTTCAAGGCATCTCCCATCAGATGTCAGAACCAACATACCTTAGTGTAAATTTTTATGACAGGCTGACATGGAGAAAGCACATCAACAAAGCAGTTACAAAAGCCACAAGGAAAATAGCCATCCTGAGGAAGCAAATGGAACCACATGGGGAGCCAGTGGGAAAATACTTAGCAAAGTTTATCAACAGAGCATACGACCACACCTGGAATACGGGTCAACTGCATGGTGTTCAGCATCAAAAATCACACTACAAGAGCTGGACAAGGTGCAAATTCAAGCACTTAGAGTCACCACAGGAGGGATAAGATCAACCCCTATAGTGGAAATGGAGAAAATGAGGAGGACACACGCACAGAGTGAGCGCAGAGATACAAAAACTCTAATATAAGCAGAAAAGTTCCTCAGCTTGCCAGGCCACGCTATGAAGAACAGATTTGAAAACTTAGCTATAGGGCGGTTGATAAGAAGTAGTTTTATCCACCAGGCCAAACGACTCTGCAGAGAAATCACCGATCTGCCCACAGTTGCTATCCCCCTGACAACTATTCCAGAACTAACACCATGGAAAGATGAATATAGACTATCACTACAGATCCAGACAAAAGTGAGAGGAATATTTGACAAGGAAGAACAGAACAGTGTACAGCGTAGAACAGCCACTCTCAGCTTCCTTGATGAAGAATACCCACAGAACATCTGGATCCGAGCCTACACAGATGGGTCAGCACAAAATGCTGTTTGAAATGGAGGAGCGGCAGTGTACAGAGAATACCCAAATAATACTAGGGGCACGGCCAGAGTACCAACAGGAAGGTACTGCCATAACTATGATGCTGAAATTGAGGCAATTAAAACAGAAACAGAGAAATTATTAAATACCAGCTATGGTCCACAACGTGTGGTGCTATTGACAGATGCAAAATCAGTACTCAAGGCACTCCTGTTTGGGAAATTGCCAGTACTAAGGACACTATTTTCTGAACTTAGCAGTCAGCATAAGGTCACCATAAAGTGGATACCATCCCACTGCGGAGTACCTGGAAACGACAGAGCTGATCGATTGGCTAAGGAAGGAGCAAAAGAAGAACAGCCTGACGTGCTTGTTACATACCACCAAAAGAAAATAATGATCAAATTAGTTAGAAAGCCACCAAAACCTGCTCAAGACCGACTACCACATTACGGACAGACCAGAACAAGTCATTATTCTGCGCCTCTGAACAGGACACAATAGATTACGCAACCACATGCATAAAAAATTTAAGATTGGTGAATCAGCCATGTGCACATGTGGATTGGCGTTGTAGACAGCAGAGCAATACTCCAAAACTGCCCAAAATACAACGTATCTAGTCAAACCTTCTGGCCTAGAGAGATGACAGTGGAAGATAAACTATATGGACCACTGAGTGAACTAAAAAATTCATACAAGAGACATTGCAGTTATAGATATATTTTAAGTGAACGAAAGAAGAAGAACTGCTATAAAGCAAAACAGGTTCTTTATAACATTTCAATACCCTATTTCAATGATAGTGGTTATAATTGATTGTCTTTTGTTATTCTTTCCTGCTAGTTTCATTGTCTTTTGTTATTGTCATTCCTGCAAGTTTTATGTGTTATAAAACTTATGTTGTAAGACAATTATTGTATGCCATCTTATGCTTGTTGTATGATTCTTTGTTTCATAATTTTATGCCTGAGATTTCTTTATATTTTATTTATACTTATATTTTACTTTATTTACTTTATTACTTTTTACTTTATTTATATTTTTACTTATATTTTATTTTTCAAATTGTTATAATGAAGGATAACCACTGTATAAACACCCAGAACTATTGGTAAAGCTGAAAGTATTAAATCTGTTGGTCAAGTGAGAGTCCATAGTTTTAAATACCTTTCTGGTATGTCGTATCTCTAGATTTAGATTCATTACATGTCCAAGTGAACAAAAGAAGTAGTAGTAACTGTCCATATATTATAAATTAGATAAATCCAGATGTTGTATGTTTTACATTTCAGTGAAAATTAAAACCTTTACCATTTTTCATTAGTTTCTTTCTCTTTTTTTCTTTCATTATCTTATCATTACCTTCTCTATCTCACCTTTTTTTAAATTAAAACCATACCGATGGTGTCGGGAAATCTGTATATTTTTGTCTCATATTCTGCAGCTGGAGTCACTGACCAAAGATGACTTGGTGAAGTTTGTTAAACGTCAGACTATCATGCTTCAAAAGCTGAAGGCTAAAAATGCCGGTAAGATTTAAATAACATCAATCTAGCCAAGAAAGAAATATTATAACAGCAGCCATGTATGTATAATAATAACCAAACAGTTACTGAGAATGTTAATTGTTTTCACATTTTTCATCTTGACCTGAGTCGACAAGTAACAGTTGTGATCAATCTGTGTAATTCTGTGGTTTGTGCTCATATGTGGGGGAGGGGAGGTTCTGGCATCAATCCAGGCTCTTAAAAATCATCATGCTCCATGCCAATAAGCTTGGGCTGTCATGGCTCGCTGTCTCACACGATACCAGAGTCTTAGATCAGGTCAATGTTCTTGCTTCGATTATGCCATGTGGTGAATTCACCAAAGTATTTATCTCTCTGCTTTACCCTTGCCTTTTTCCTTTCAGTTTTGCCATTTGTTGCTAAGTTTGCTAGTGTATTCCACTTCATATCATGCCAAAAATATAATTTTCAGAATTTTCCAAGAATTGTCTGGAAAAAGCAATAGACCTCCACCTCATTAATCCATGGCTTAGAATATATGAAGGTCGAACACTTCATACCTCAGCAACAGTATCTTTCATGGGACTACATGTACTTTAAGTAGCGTCTATGGCTTAGGGGATAGCAAGACGTACAGTCTCATAATTCTCCGACATACCAAGTGAAAGGTTCGATATCAGCCGAGGGTAACTTGGAAGCAGACTGCTTTGTGTTGATTTTCATGTTATGGAATGAGATGTTGGATGTTCAGAAAGCAACAGCAAACTACCGAATTAAAAATTGCCTAGTAAATCGCAAACAGCCAATAAATGCTGGGGTTGATTGCAACATTCTGTAAAGGACATGCAACCAACTTTAACCTGTACTTTAAACACCTTCTGGGTTTTCCTATGTTCAGAGTAGGTGTTTTCTTTCTGAAAGTTTAAAGGTTTTTTATTTTTCATGTTTTATTAAAACTATACTGTATGCATGGTTATACAAGATTATATAAAATCTATAACCAGAATAAAACTAAATCAAAAGTGTGTTAACAGTTACAGGCCATACGTAGTGGTCTCTGGTAATGTAAGAATTAAGGCAGTGAGAAAAGTAAAGTGAAGAATTATTGTCCACCTCTTGAGGAATATTCAGCATGTGGTTTAGCCCCAATTTTGTATAGACCAATCAGCACTCGCTAGGTGATGTGGTCATTGTCACGCCGGCTGTCTTTACCTCCAAGGACATTTCCTGGTACCCATGTTCGGCTGTGCTAACTGGGTTGGGATTCAAACTCTGGACCTCCTGGCTAGCAGGTAAGTGTACCTGCCACTGTGCTAGTGTGGCTCACATTAAGGTAGTAGCTGCTGTGTACTTACCTTTGTCCGGATCTGGACAAACCAGTTGTCCTGAAGCAGTTTATTGCCATGGGTCTGTGACTTAATGGGGCCATCACATGTTGTAGGCCTGGATCCATGGAGGGGTAGGTGGCCAGTTGTCTTTCCCTCACTTAGCGGGATGACCAACACAGCCATTGAACTCTCGGCTGTCTGATCTCATGACATGTTCATAGCAGCTTCCTATCAACTGCGCCAATGTGCTGGCTCAGGATCTTGAAAACAAATATAATAATTGTTCACTTTCTGTGAATTTAAGTGTATCACTTTCTTGTAAATCTGAAATGTCAGTTTGGAAATAAGAAATTGTTATGTCACATATTTGACACATGGATTTTAAAAAGGCTTATGATAGTGTCCATAGGAATAGTCTATGGAATGCTATGCAGGAATTTGGAATACCAAGGAAGTTAATCAACATGACCAGACTATGCATGGAAGATACTTATAATATAGTAACATATAAAGGCAGGAAATCAGACCCTTTCCAAATAACATCTGGCTTGAAACAGGGTGATGCACTATCGCCGCTACTCTTCAATCTGGCTCTAGAGAAAGTTGTAAGGAAGGTAAAGGAGGAATGTGATATTGGAGGAACATTCAAGCTGCTTGGTTATGCAGATGATTTAGATATTATAGGGCAAAGTGAACAAAAGACGTTGGAAATATTGACTCACTTAAAGGAAAAAGCCCAACAGATGGGGCTGGTTATCAACCAAGATAAGACAGAATATATGGTAATTTCAAGAGACGGAATGGCTAAAAACTCTGGCCACATACAAATAGATAATATGACCATTAAAAGAACGGAAACATACAAACACCTGGGTACAATCTTCAACATCATAAGGGAAGAAATACAAACTAGAATCAACTCTGGAAATAAGATATACAATGCACTACAACATCTACTAAAATCAAATGCGCTATCTCGTAACACCAAAATCACAATATACAAAACACTGATCAGACTAGTTGTGCTGTATGGCTCTGAAACCTGGAGTACAACGAAAGGAGACGAAGCCTTGTTACAAACCTTTGAGAACAAAATTTTAAGACGCATCTTTGGACCCATTAGGGATACACAAAGTGGAGAGTGGAAAAGAAGAAGTAACAAAGACATTTATGATCTGCTTAAGTCCCCGCTAATCACTGGTATCATGAAGGCTAATAGACTACAATGGCTGGGGCATATAGAAAGAATGGAAGATAATAGGGAAACAAAACTCGCTTACACTCAGGAAATAAATGACCGTAGACCCCGAGGTAGACCAAGAAGGCGGTGGAGAGATAATACATATACAGACCTACAAACACTTGGAATCAACGACTGGCAAGAGAAGGTCCACCAGAGAGACGAATGGAGATGGATTGTATCTGCAGCAAAGAACCTCAATGGCTCGGAACGCTGAAGAAGAAGAAGAGAAGAAGATGCTATTTAAATGTTTATTTATTTATTTCTGATGTACAACATCTTGTATTGTATTGGTTGTAAGGCCCCTGGAAGGCTTGAGTTCTAACACATGTGTCTGCTGCATTGATGTTCAGATCATCTCAACCCTGAAAAGGACCTAATTTGGAAGATGAGGCTGGTTTAGAGACTTTTGTCAATCCTGTATCGAAATGCCTTTTCTATTAGACCTGTGTTGCAGTGCTCTACTATCCCCTCCCCAAGTGCAGAAAAGGGTGGGATATGCAAGACTAGTACTTGAGTGAACAGACTGCACCATGAGTTGAGTTGAATTGAGTCAAGAACCAACATCACAGTACTCTGTGCTTTCACATTCGCGCTCCATCCTCAACTTCAACAGCCAGTGAAGAGTCCCAATACTATTTGTACCAGCTGCAATTGGATCTGTGTCTGTATGGCCTTTCCTTGTCTGTCAGATGTCAGGTCACTCCTTGTTGCACCAATGTCTCCAGGCCATCATGAGAGGTGATCCAAGGTACTGACCAGGTATGTCCTGATCCTAGTCTTGTGACCTCTGCTGCCCTATCAGTCATTCAGGTGTATCTCCAGAATGAAGGATGGCTGCAATGGATCTCCAACACTTTCTCTCACCCTGGTTGTATAGTCTCAGACTGCTGTTCATCTGCTTCTTGATGTTATCTTCCAGTTTGTATCATCGTTTCCCCTGTCTACTGCATCTCAATGTCCTGTTAAGATTGCCTTTGCTGTTTAGCTACTGTGCATGAGAACAGACTTATTACTCATTGTTGTTTTTCTTTCAACTGTTGCAGAGTTAGAATCACAAATCTCTTCTTCAGAAAATGAGAAATCAAGTAACATTGCAGATAGTAATGTTAAAGATGAATCAGAGAAGGACTCACAGATAACTGTAAGTTTTGATATATAATAGTTATTTTTGTTATCTTATAATATACATTTTACAGAAGAGTATTACAAGTTCATTCAGCCGAAACAAAAACAAATATCTATCCAGTAAGAACTTAACCTTGAAGGGCAATGGTCAGTAAGGCAAAGATGTTGAAAACAAAATATTTTTGACATGTAGACATTAAAGTTTAAAGGAGATAATTATAGACAGACGTGTACTGGTTACGCTGAGAAGAGGAAGGCTACAATGTAGATGGATTCCAGATGTGATAGATAATTTACACATGACAAGAATGGAGGCAGGACATCTGGTTTATGGTAGAGAAACATTTGTAAAAAAACAACTTATGGAGGTGGAGTTTAAGCAATCTCTCTGCAGACTCTGCCATAGGGATGTGAAATGGTAGGTCCCCATATATACTAAGACATGGAAGATGACCAGCAGCCTTTCTTCTCACTAATTCTTTCTTAGAAATAACAAATGTCAGAAAACTCACAGCTTCCATGCTACTAGCCTGAGTCAGTGCCATTACAGTGGGGTTTCATCTAGCCCTGACACTCGTGGGTAATCAAGCTGAGATGACTGTCTCAGCAAAAATCCCTACACAGGTCAGTTGAACTAAAATGTTGACTTCTCTTCCTTGTCTTGGGGACGTAAATTACAAGTACCTCTGTAGTCGGAATGGGTTCGCCTGATGGTGAGGGACACTGGTAATAGGGACAGCTAATCCACACACAAAATCCAGTCCAGTTCTACTAGAAGTAGTGTGTATGGACTTGGCTTAAGTTCAAAGCGAGCGAGCGCAACAATAAAATGACTGTTGTTATGGTATCATTTTTGTTTGTTGACTGTCAACAGAGGCTGGAGAAGCAGCTGCAGGAGCTTCAGCAGGAGAAAGATGAAGCTGTACAAGCTTACAACGCTGTTCAGGCCAGCCAGGAAAAGGCTGCAGAGCAGATTAAGGTACAGTGATGAACATGTCAGTGTTGGATATGCTGATGGCTGTTAGAATGTCCTTGTACAGTAGGAGGGAACTGACTATTACTGTAGTGTGGCATGTGTGCTAGCAAAGTTGATAAGGAACTGCGCTGGTAACGCCATGAGCATGGTTACAGACCAATAACAGGAAACTGCTCCGGGACAGTTTATTATATTATGTTGTTATGACTGTGGTGTAGCAGTATCACAGCAACCAGATCCATGGATCAAACAAGGGGGTGTGCTGCTGCCGAGCTGATACAGGAATCTAAATAAAAACAAAATATGACAGGAACGACAAAAGAAAGAACACATAGATACTGCCATGCTATTATCTTGGGGTGTAGAATGAACTCCAAAAGAACTGCAAATAAATCAACTCGGCTCGAACGCAACGGCAGATGAGAAGCCGAACCAACAAAATTGACAAAATCCGGACAATTACCTTTTCACAGTTAAGACACCGTTTAATGTCGCAGCGTACAAGCTTGCCTCGATCATAAAAAAATAATGAAATGTTTACGTAACCTGTTCTGTCCAGGTTGGGCTGTAAGAATAACATATTTAAGATTACTGATTGTTGCAAAGCTATCCCTGTTCAAAGATTAATAATGTCCTTGTTCGTCCTCGTGGAAACCTTCTGTCAATCCGCTAAGTGTCCTTCGTGCTGCTTCGCAGACATCTAGTTTTCTGCGCCTGCCTGCTTAATTATTTGTGGCCACAATAAGCGTTGCTTCTATATATTGTCTCTTTCCTTTCCTAGCATTCATTCAGCCACTGAAGCGTCATCAAGCCAATATTTAGCCGACCTAAGGTTGCAGAAATAACATGAGCTGCCACCTTGCTGAAACTCCCAAGTAGTCTGTTGTTTCGATTGACATTGCCGTGTGGTGATTCTGTGTTGTTACGTCACTTCCTTCGTTTTACTAGCGTTTCTGTTCTGGGATTCTTTACTCTATCTAATTTACGTCATTATGTCGCACTTGCTCCTTGGCAGATACATGTTAACATTTGAAACAAGGTCTTCATCAGAAAATCAAATAAAACTTGAAATAGATGCATGTGTGATGATATATACATAACTGCTTGACGTAGCATAATATAGGGTAGTTTGAAGAAAATAAGAATACAACAGATGTTAGGAGCTTTGATAGCATTAGGAAATTTGTGGAAATCTAAAAAATTTAATTTAGTACCAAACTTAAAATATGTAACTCCTGAATTATTAGAAACTAGAAGAAAACTAGAAATTAGAAGAAATAAATATAGGTATTGTTCAGCTACAGTGTAAAGAACATCTACAGTCTACAGCTACAGTATAAAGAACATCTACAGTCTACAGCTACAGTGTAAAGAACATCTATAGTCTACAGCTACAGTGTAAAGAACATTTACAGTCTACAGTTACAGTGTAAAGAACATCTACAGTCTACAGCTACAGGGTAAAGAACATCTACAGTCTACAGCCACAGTGTAAAGAACATCGCAGCAGTATTGCTGTATGGATGACTAAAACAATTACAAATAAACTGCCAACATGCATTAACTGATGCCAGCACAGAATAGGAGGACTGAAATGGTATGACAGTGTGCCCGCAGAAGTTGGATGTGTCGGCCAAAAGGCGCAAGTATCGCAGCTCTGCACAACACAATTCCGTCTAAAACAACATTCCGGACAAATGCAGAAGAAGAAGAAGTATGACAGTATCACTAATGTGGAGCTTATTTATAGAACTAAGCACATTTGAGTGAATCAGGAGATGAGGAAACGACAATATATGGCGCTATATTGAGTAAACATGTTCATAGTGGAGAGATGTCATAAAGAAAGCTCAAAAAGGTTTGTCAGCAATGAGAGTCATGGCGACTGCCAATATCGAGCAAAAACTGCTAATACTTCTGTTCCAAGGACTGGTGCTTTCACGCATCGAGTATGCCCTGGCCTCCTCACTGTCAGCCCTACACAGATTGGAAGACTTGAAAAGGTAAAAAACGAAGCCATGTGCATCATTTTGGGCTGCACGAGAGACACCAGCTGTGTAGCAATGAGATGCCTCATTGACTTCCCGACAATGGAACACATGATCAAGATCTGGAGAGCTCGTGCATACTTAAAAATAAGTGCAGATGAGCAGCACCCTCTGCATGACGCTATATTCAGAGAAAAGGGTGACAGGCTAAAGAGGGGCAAATCATGAATGGGTCGGGCGGAAGATGTCGTCAGACAGGTCTGCAGTCTCACCAGTATCAACCTTGGCAAGGAATGGGTGCTGGTGCCTCCAGCTTTTAAGTGCACTTTCTCCTGCATTATCATACTCGACAGATGGTGCAGAGAGCAGAACCCTGCCGCTGTCAATGCAGAGGTCAGCGCGCTCATCTATGAACACTCAGATAGCCCCGAAGTGCTCATCTATACAGATGGATCTGTTGTAAAGCAGCAGAGAAGTGCATGGGAATTTACAGCCCGTTCAGCGGGCCGAACCGTTCAAGAATCCAGTGGTGCCCACTCTTTGACCACGAGCAGCATGACGATGGAGGTGATGGCAGTAACCCAGGCTTTCATATGGCTGGAATCACAGCATTATACCAACGTGTGTGTACTAAGTGATTCATTGAGCATGATTCAGAAGGTTGAAGCTGGATCTGTACGTAGACAGTGGACTGAATCGCTGCGGAAGTCTGTTGTCCGTAAAGTCACCTTCATGTTCGTCCCGGGACATGCGGGAGTCGAGGGAAATGAACAAGCTGATAAACTGGCTGGTTCTGCACCCCCTGTAGATGGCCAGCCCATGGATCGTGCTGATGTTATTAATGTCCTTAAAGATATGGCAAGAACAGAGGACTTTGACGTCAGTGAATCCACATCGCTGTCCAGGATGAAAGACTTGGGAGTAAGAATTGGCACGGCCAGACGCGAGAGGTACATCAGGAACAAGAGGTGCCTCGTCAACCAACACAGAACTGGCACTATTAGCCACCGCATGCTGATGCATATGCTGGGGGGAGGATCTGAGCACCTATGGACTTGTCCGGAGTGCAATGAAGATACCCCAACTGATAACTGAACTGAATAGTGGAGAGAGCTGTAGGGGATAGCAAACAATAGGAGGGCTTGGTAGGAGTTGCTTGAGGGCCTATGCCTCAGGGGGAGTTAAACGGCAGGAGAAGAAGACATTTTCAAATCATCCCGAGCCTCATTCATTGAAATACTCGTTCAGCAGAAACAATAAGACTGTTCAAAATTAATACCAGTTGCTGATGGCAGGGTAAAAAGTTCATACCCTACACCGGTCAGTTGGACTTAAAACATTGACTTCTTGTTCAGAAAGCATTGGCAAACTACTGAATGTAAAATTGCCTAAAAAATCGGCCTGAGGTTGATCGCAAAGTCCTACAAAGGAGATGCAATAAAACAAAATGTCTGCCTACTCCTTTTCTTCTCATGCCAATCTGAGGCATGTAATTCTGTGTAGAGTTTATTTCATACATTTATTTTAAAATTCTTGTTCACTGAGAATCAAAGCTTTTATTTAAGTGTACATTGTTCTCCTCTTGATAAGAATGTTATAATGTAGACATGCTGAGGTGAATTGTCACTTCTTGTCTAATTTCTGTTTTATCATATTATTTACTATCTCTTAAATATGTTTATCTATTAAAGCAGATTTAAATTCATTGACAAAAAAAACAACAACAAACAACATTTTCCAGAAATTAGCTTACACAAAGTCAACATGTACTCATTTCAGAAAGCAGACAATGATACAAAATGTATAATTTTTTATGTAAAACTATAAATACGTAAAACTTTCAGAAATTAGAAGATGATTGCCTGATACTAAAACAAGAGAAGGATTTAGTCTTTGACAAGTATGTCGCAGTTGAAAAGGCAAATAAGGTCAGTCATAGGTAATGTTTTATTTTTGTGTTGAATTCTCAATCTCTGCCAATGCAGGATCATGTTTCTGTTGTATTCTGAATTTCTGCTTGTACAAGATTATATTTCTTTTGTATTCTGCTGAATCTATGCATTTACAAACATGTTTCTTTTCTATTCTGATGAATCTCTGCCTTTACAAAAAAATTTTCTGTTGTATTCTGAATCTCTGTCTGTACAAACATTATGTTTCTGCTGAATCTCTGTCTGTACAAAAATTATGTTCCTGTTGTATTTTGAATCTCCACATGTACAAGCATTATGGTTTTCAGTTTAAAACAGTTAGTTGCATAGCCTTTACGGGACATTGCTGTCAACCCCAGCATTATTTGACTGTTTGTGATTTCTTGTTTCAAGTTTATGTTCAGTAGTCTTCCATTGCTTTCTGAACGACCTGTATGCATACCATTTTATAAAAACCAATGTAAAGCAGTCTGCTGCCAGATCACCCGTAACTGTGTTTTGAATGTGGTATGTGAGATTACAATCTGTGTCCGTAACCCCTTCGCCACAGAGAACATATAGTACACTGTTATTTTAGTATTGATTTTCTGGAGCTAGGAAGATGAGTGTCAGTTTTTAATTTATTCTAACTGCTGTATGATTTTGTTTAGCTAGTTAAAGCAAAATTATAATTATTTTGCAGCCATTCATGTTTTTAATTAGTTGTAGCTTTATCATGCTTTTCACCTAACTAAAATATATTTGACTAACCAAATATTATTTACAATCAGTTGTAGCAACACTTTGTTTTATCTAATCAAATGATTTTGTTCTGACAATTTAATTTTTACAACAAATTAAACTTTTAACCAGATTGTTTCTAACCATTTGTAACCAAAGTATGCCTGTAACTAGTTTTATATGTAAATATGGCACAAGCCTATACAGCCAAAATGAAGCCAGTATATATTGCAATGTCAGTAGCATCATTTTTACACATGTAGTGGAATAGTCACAGAGCGTTCGTAAAGATCTAGAACTAGTCACTGATGTGTTCAAACAGTGCTAGCAAACCTGTCATTTGATTGGTATTACTCAAAAGATGATCATTTCTACATCTGCAGAACTTTCTGGAAGACATTGAATGCTTGAAGATGAAAGACGAAACCTTGACCTCCACACTTCTCTATCTTCAGCAGGAGCAGACAACTATGTCAGAAAATAACAAGGTAGATAACTCACTGGGTTATTTTTGTTAAAGCTAATCTTGTTGAGTTGTTTGCTCTTTTCGCCAATGCACAATAATTTCTTACCCATACATATTTGTAAAGATCTAGATTTATTGTGTGTCTTTTCTGACAACAAGATGGAGTAATTTACATCAGTGGTATCCCCAAGTTTGCAGTTCTTCTCTGTCTCTTTCAAAACAGCTTCATGCATGAAGTTCATTCCTTAAGGGAAGGTAAGGGCAGCACATTAGCATTTTTATAAGCCAGCTTTCTTCAATGTTCAGGTCTTGTAAACTTTCAGTATTTTTTTAACATAATATTAAGTTAAATATTAAATGCAGGGAGAATCGTAGCTTACCAAGTAACTCATCACGCTTCATTTGTTACATAATTCATCACAATCTTTTGTTTAATGTGAGTTTTTCTGTCTTAAGTAATTGTTTTCATAGTAATAAAGTTAATTAAAATAACAACTATCTGAAAGAAGAACATTCCGTAACTATTGTTAGGACATGCCAGGTGTTGCATTATGTGTTTATTGGTTTCTCCCTACTTTTCCTAATCCTTTCTGCCAGAGCAATTGTCACTTTAATGCAATAAGTGATTAGTACATAAGAATTCAAATAATATTTGTTTGGAACAGAAGATTAAGTAATAACTGTGGCAATGTGGGTTAAGATTCAAACTGTTTGGGACAGAAAGCTAAATTAATAAATGGTAAAGACTGGATTAAAATAGCTGTTTAGGACTGAAAGAGTTAATGTTATAATAATGTTCTGTATTTACTTTCAGAAGCTGATTGCAGAAAAATCTGACCTCCAGATTAAACTTGAAGATCTAGAAGAAGAGGCTATTGCTTGGAAAACCGAGAAGGAATCACTTTTGGCTGAATTATTAAAAACTAGAAGTGCACTTGAAGAAAGTAAAGAAATAAGTATAGATATTGTTCAGCTACAATCTAAACTTAAAGTTGTAGAGGATGAAAATCTACAGATTCAGAAGCAGTTGGAAAATGTAGAGTTCAACTATGAACAAAGAGGGGAGCAGGTGGAGTTGTTGCAGTCTGAAATATGCAGGTTGAAGGACTTGGAGCTGGAGTACTCTGACTTGAAAGAGAAATTGAAAAAGGCTGAAGAACGTGTGCAGCAGTTTGAAGCTGAGTCACCTCAACAAGAAATAGATCCGGACCATAGTCAGGCACAGATTGCTCAACTTCTGGCAGAAACTGAAGAACTCAGAGGTAACATCCAGACATTGCAGGCGGAATTTAATAAGCAACAGAGTATCTACAGAGCTGAAATTGAGAGAGTTTGCCAAGAGAAGGAGCAGCTTAATGAAAACTGTTGTCATTTACAAAGTGAACTTGAAATGTTGAGAACAGAAAAATTTGCATTGCAGACAATGAATGAAGAATTAGTTACAAAAGTGGAGCAGGTGAAAATCAGTATAGATGCTGTCAATGAAGAAAATGAAAGGTTTAAAGGAAAGATTTCATCATTTGAAAATACAGTTGTAGAATGTGAGAAACCTGAATTGGAGTCAAAAACAGCTGAGATAGCACAGCTGGAGATTGGTCTACAAGAAGCAAATAGAGAGAAAGAAATTCTACTAGAGAAGGTTACTATTCTTGAGGGCAAGGTTGAAGACAGTGAGAAAACAGGAGCTGCTGTTTTATCAGAGAAAATAGCTCAAATTGATAAACTCACACAAGATTTGGCAAGTGCAAATTCTAAGTTAATGGATTTTGAGGCCAGCCTGGGCAGCGAGTTCAATATTGAAGTGATACAGAATCTACAGCAAGAACTGGTCGAAACTAAGATGAAGCTGTCTGAAATTGAAAACTCAACATCCATGTACGGGGCCGGGGGTCAAGGTTCTGCTGAAGATTCTACATGTTTACAGCAGACTGGTTGGTCAGATCTGCCTGATATTGAGGAGGAGCCTGAGAATGATCAACCACAATTGCAGCGAGATCAGTTAGCTCAGAAAGAGCATCAACAAAATGAGCATAGTCAAGTTGGGGGTGTTCACCAAGAAACTGATGGTCAAGTTTGCATAGAAAGGATTGAAAAGTTCATTAAAGTCTCCAGCCATGTTCTGGCTGAAGATTCATATCAGGGAGGTAGTGCTGAAGAAATGTACATGTTGAAATCCAGAATTGCAGAGTTGGAAAAGGAGAATGAGGATTTGAGGTTAAAATTTGAGCAGCTGCTAGAGAAGAACTTGGAAAAATGTGATGAGAAGAAAGGTGATGATGTAGAGATGGATATACATTCAGAGATTATAGCTAGTCTTCAGGCTCACAGGCAGCACTTGGAGGAAAAGCTAGTCATCCTTGGGGACAAACATGAGACCGTAACCTTTGAGCTGGAAGAACTGCATGCAGAGAGGGAGAGTTTGAAGTCTGAGATGGAGGTGCTTCAGAATCAGCTACGCGAGTGGGAGAACATGATGGGGATGTTGAAAGAGGAGAAGGATTGTCTAGCGCATGAGCTGGAAGATTATACCAACAAGGATATCTCACTGAGGAAGGAACTAGAATTTCTGTTGTCCTCTTTAAATGAAGCTATAACAGAAAGAGACACATTGCAGGACGAGGTCTTTAAACTGTCGCAGCATGAGGACTCTGCTCAGGGAGATGTTAAAGAGATGAAGTTGATGATCGAAGACATTATTGCCGAAAGAAATAACTTGTTGTCAGAACTGGACAAAGTACTCTGTGCTAAAGCTGATTCCACAGCTACAATAGAAAATTTGAAACAAGAAATTGAGCATTTGAGAACTGAGAAAGATGACATTGAAAGAGAGAAGGAATCTCTTTTAGTTAGATTTCATTTAGCTGAAGATAAGGAAACAAATCTCAGTGAGGGCTATGAAACACAGCTGAAAATATCTTCGGAGATGGAAGAGAGCTTGCAAGAGCTCACACAGCAGTCGGAGGCATACCGAAGAGAAATTGAGTCTTTGAAATCTGCTCTGGATGTGGCCAATAGCCAGATGAAAGCTGCTGAAGATGTTGCTGACGAGAGGAAAAGTTATTCTTTGAATCTTGAAAGTCAGGTGAGGTTGTGTTGTAATTATTTGCTGATTTGTTCTTCCTTATTTTATTTGTGTTTTGCATATTTTGTCTTGTCAATCTTGACATATATTTTTCTAGTCTTTCTTGCTTTGCCTTGCCTGTCACATTCTGCTTTCTTTCTGTTTTGTCTTATCTTATTGTTTTGCCTTGTCTTGTTTTATTTCATCTAGTTTATTCTATCTTCAAAACAGTATATTCCCTTATATTTAATTTAAACACAGAAGCCACAAACAATATATTGTACGTATGCTTGCCTGGCATATTTCGCTGCAACTCGTCACATGTATGCTGCAGAGTTATATATCATATGAAGTAAATAAACTAATTATGTTTTGGCTAAAATATTTAAAACACGTAATGACAGATATTGTTTGAATCTAGAGTATGTTATCCCCATGGTAATCTCAGATTAAAAATGAATGCATTTTCTGATTGCATAGAACCGGCTGGAACTGCCAAATTTATAATGCCTTGATATATTTGGGCAATCTGTTATTGTTCCTCGAATACAGTATATAGAACGCCTTTTCTTTGTTAACTCTATGTCTGCTAGTAAGCGGAAGTTCCGTGATGGCTGATGTTTTAAAATATCTTACTTTGTTTTCATGTCTTTCTTGTTAATCTTCCATCATTTCTGTAATGTCTGTCCTTCCATGCTTTGTATTTCATTATTAAGATCATGGTAACCTCACTTATATTTTGTATTACTAGATTATGTTATGATTAAACTGAACAATCAACATTGAAATCATGAAAGCCTACAAGTGCCTGGTATCCCCCAGGAGAAGACAAAGGGTCTGAATCATGATTGTACCAATTCATCGCTGGTTGGCAACATGTTGGAACATTCATGAATCAATCTATTACCAACGCTCTAAGCCATCATCTTATACTTGCAGTATTCAGCTCTCTTGTTTCTACACATCTACATGGTCGAGACAATAGATCCCTGAAAGTCTGAACCTCTATAAATGGCTGCCACTCCAGACTTTTTTAAACATGGACTGAGAGTCAGAGAACAATAATTGCTTTGATTGCTGAAGTTTTGGAAAACCATCTCAATGCTGCAGTGGCTGCCTAAATCTCCATTCTCATACTGGAGATGGTTATATGCTCCATTCTACTCAACAATGGCTCTTCCTCTAACGCTAGCCAGAAAACCACATCCTGATTTGTTTGCCATGCACAACTGATCCATCAGAGTATACTATTGCATCACAAACCTCAACAAGAGAATCTGTCACGTGTTGTAATTGTGACATATCATCAAATGAATTCCATTGAAAAGTTTCATCAAGCCTGAGGCTCAGTACATCTGACTTCCACAAGCAATTTTTGGGGTTTGCTTTCCCTAGCTGCAGACTGTCACCAGTCTACCTACAAGGCAGCAGGTGTGTGTTTCTCTTTGTCTCTTATCACTTGACCTGTTCGACATGGGAGACCCTACCAGTACTGCTGCCATTGGCATAGCTCTTGGAGTCATTGGAACACACAAAACCCTCGATCACCGAAAAGGTGGAGACATGACACAGGAGTGTTTTGTAATTTTATAGGTCTGTCCTTCAAGTACAGCACTCTGCACTCTCTTTGAAGTGTCATGATCTCATGCTGAAAATTGTTCCTCATTTGCAAGAGATGTTTATAAAGAAGGACATGTTAAACAATCAACTGGATGGGGCAGAGAATACAGTGAAGCCTTTACAAGGACTGCCATTGTCTATCAATTCTACCCAGCTGGTTGCCCCTTCCAACATTGTATTATTATATACTTCAATGATTTCTGTGATGTTGGTATCAAAATTGAATTTTTTCACTATTTGCCGTAGGCCTTAAGTTACATTAATGATGTAGATGTTTTTCATCAGGACAGCATCTATGTTTAGCTGCAACTGTTTTCTATTACTATAATATGTTGTGATTGCAGTGATATTTTGTATTACTAGATCATGTCACGATTGTAATCATTTCTCATTATGTTATTTCCAGATCCTTGAGTTGTCGAGCGCTCTGTCAGATTCCAAGAAACGAAATGGCAATTTGAAAGATCAGCTTGATCAGCTGACCTCAGATAATTCTGTAACAGCAGAATATGTTCAACAGATAGCTGATTTACAAAATCAGCAAGTGGAGTATCAGCGATCCATAGAACAACTGACATCTTCTCGAGATCAACTACAAGAGGAAAGAGATCAGATGTCTGTGCATGCTGCCTCAATAGCTCAGGAAATAGACGGCTTGAGGCAACAGTTGTCAGCAGTGGTAAATGAAAAAGTTGAACTTGATCATGTGATAGTTGACTTGAAAATGAAGAATGAAAATGCTGAAGAGAAACTGCTAGCACTGAAGAAGGATTTTGAAGTCCTGACCACTGAGAAAATGGAAACAGATAAACAGCTAAGCTGGTTTCAGGATCAGGTGGCAGATTTAGAATCCAGACAGGGAGCTTTACAGCAGGAGTTAGAATCAAAGCATGCATCTTTGCAGGAAGAATTATCCAAGCAAGCATCTATGCAGGAGGAGCTGGAACTCAAGAGTAAGGCAGTTTCTGCACTGGAAGAGCTTGTGGAGGCGATGAAGCTACAGCAACATGAACTCCAGCAGCAACTCACTGAGGCAGATGAGAAATTGAATGCATCAGTAGATGAAAAGAATAAGTTAATTATGACCAATGAAGAGTTATTGACTAGTGTCAGAACTCTTGAGGCTGAGAAACATGAGTTTCAAAGTCAGGCTGACAACTGGTTATTGAAGTTAGAAGATGTGCAGGCAAGGATTGAAAATAGACGCACAGAGACAGACAATTTTCAGATGAAAATTGAGGCTGTGGAAAGTAATCTGTTGCAGATTAGAGAAAAGGCAAGTACAGCAGAGACTTCAAACCCAGATCTACTTTATCAGCTTCAACAGATGCAACTAGAGCTACAGCAGTTGAAGGGAGAAATAGACACAGTGAGATTACAAATGGAAAACCGTGAAGACAAAACTGGTGAACATTGGGACAGATTTGAGCAAGTGATTAGACAGAGTGGCCAGATATTTAGTAAACTTGAGGCTGAAAAAAGAAGATGCACTGATTTTGAGAAGTTAATTTTGGAAAGCATGGACTCTTTGCAGCAGGAGAGTTTACAGGGAAACAGTGATAATATAGATACATTAACATTAGAAAGGGATAATATCATGATGGAATTGAGACAAGAACAGAATAAAGTACATGATTTAGAGCAGCAGATTGTTCAAAGGGGTATAGAAATTGTAGATTTAAACAACAAAATTGTTATATGGGAACAAGAGAATGTGAATTTAGTTCAGCAACTAGAAGAAATTAGCAGTGAACTTGAAGTATCAGTTGACAAATTGAGTGACACAGAGGAGAAATGCAAAGAGCTTAGAGAAAAGTGCACTCAGCTTGAAAAGCTTTTGCTTGAAAAAGATGCAGAAATGGACAGATGCAGAGAACAGATAAACAATTTGACATGTCTGAAGGATGATCAAGTTCTATTGACAGAACAAAGTCTAAAAGATAAACTTGATCTTGAATATCATTTGCAAAAGATGATTACAGAGAAAGAGATGCTGAAAAATCAACTGGCTGAGGCAGAGAATACAGTGAAGCCGTTACAAGAACATGTAGCATCACTAGAACATGAATTGGAAACCACACAGAAAGGTAATAATGAGTTGCTATTGCAGCTGGACAGTTTGAAGGAAGAAAAAAGTATCTGGTTAAATCAGAGTTTGAACAGTGAAGAAGTAGTCTCTGATTTGAAAGACAAACTGACTAAATCTACTGAAGCTGCAGATGTATTGGCATTGCAACTTGAGGAGGTTAAGACTGAAAGAGTTGAGCTTGTCTCCAAAATAGAACAAGCTGAGAAAGCAATAGAAACACTTAAGCAGAACCTCGATGTTGCACAGGAAGAGAGAGAAGCTGCAGTTAAACATCTAGAAAGTTCTGTGCTTGAGAAGGAGACATTGAATTCTGAATTGCTGATAATAACCAAAGAGAAGGAAAATTTGCTGTCCAGTCTGCTGATCTCAGAAGAAGTAGTAGTGCAACTCAAGAAGCAAATAGCTGAACTGAAGGAAAATTTGAGTGATTCTAAATTGCAGATTGAGGAGTCGAAAACTCGAGTGGCTACCTTGGAGTTTGAATCAAAAGAGAAAAGTGAAGAGAACCTGCAAAAGAGTTCTGAGGTAAGCATAAGCTGTCTAGGAAACACTATTCTTTTCCAATATCTTCTTTTGTCCTTGAGACTCTTGATGAAATATAGGCCTACATTTGCCACAACTGTTATTGGCCAGCCATGGTTGAGTGTTGGCTGATTTTTTTTATAATGGTGTCAGATAGCCTTGTCTCAGACCAACCTTCTTTAGTTACCTTTGCCAGCGTGTTCAGGAGGTCTACATTGTTACTGTTCTTTACTTTCACTTCGAGGCTCCAATAACACACAAGCATTTCCCACTATATCATCATCATCGTGTGGCATGCTGATAAGCATGGGCAGTCATGTTTTGCTGTCTCACACGATCACCAGCATCGTGGATCAACTCTGTATTCTTGTCTCGACCATGCCATATGGCTAAGCCATACAGATATTTACATCTCTGCCTTCCCCTGGTTCTTTTCCCCCTAGTCTTGCCAATTGTCACAAAGTTCTCTAGTTTATTTTTTCTCATAATGTGCCCCAAAAATTTTGACTGTGTTTAATTTTCAGTATATATAGAACTGATTTGTCTTGTCTTTTTCTTGTGTTATTTCTACTACGTCCAACCAGATTCAGATATAAACTTTTTCTCAACCAACTCAGTTCAAACGCTCCTATCCATTGCTGTCATCTGCAGCTCCTCCCATATTTTCTCGGTAATTATTCATCTCTGTCTCTAGCCTCTTTTCTACATTGTTAGTGTAACAGTACAGGTACAGGGACGATTATAAAACGAGTCCCGATGTTATTTTCTAAAAGGTTTTATTGAACATAATAAACTGAAGAATATTACACAGATTACATGGTATGATGTTCACTTCTTCGGACCTTAGCTGTAACTAACTTACCCAAAAACCCTACGTCACGACTTGAGCATCCTTAGTAACGTTCTTATTGGATGCTCAACCGTGCCTAAACTTTGCACATCAAACCTATTAACAGAGATGTTACTCACTCTGTTATATTAGGTCTCTTTTAGGTTTTTAGGTAGTGAGGAGCGGCTGGCCGAGTGGCTAGAACGCCGGATTCTTCTTTGGGAGACCAGGGTTTGAATCCTCTGTAAGGTGTGGGATTTATGTCTGTCGGGGGCAAAAAGAAAATCCTAACCTGCACAGTTCATGGTGACTGCACTAGCCAAACGGCCTTAATTCCTAAGGCTCAAAGACACCCCCCCCCATACACCACTATATACTATAAAGGAACTATATTGGCAGTAAATGACAGTGACAGTTTAGGTCTCTCTCTATTTCTTTTCCACTGTGGTTCGCAAAAGAACTTTCTAGTTACTCTATTCTCAGGTTTTCTCAGTGTGCCCTGGCCAAAGCCAGCGTCTTTTCCTCACCTCTTGATTTGTTGAGGTCTTTCTAGTTCTCATCCTAAGCTCTGCATGAGTAATTCTCTCATGCCATTTAAATTCTGTTCTGTTTTTGCAGGAACAAGTTAATGAAAGATTTTAGTTTCTTTGTAACTGTTTTAGTTGTTCTCCATGTTTCTGATTTATATAGCAGTACTGGTTTAACTTTGCAGTTAATTATTCTAAGTTTGGTACTAGTTTTAATTTCTTTTGACATCCACTAGTTTCCTAGTACTGTAAGTAACTTTGGTATTCTTATTTTAATATCTCTGTCTGTCTGTCTGTTTGTCTGTCTGTCTGTCTGTCTGTCTGTCTGTCTGTCTGTCTGTCTGTCTCTCTCTCTCTCTCTCTCTCTCTCTCTCTCTCTCTCTCTCTCTCTCTCTCTCTCTCTCTCTCTCTCTCTCTCTCTCTCTCTCTCTCTCCTCTCCATAACCCCTTCCCCAAAACCACACATACCCACCCACCCCAAATCATCTGTGTTCTGCAACGTTGTGCATGGAAAACCAATCAAGAGAATTAGAGAAGATTAATAACACAAGGAGAACATGGAGACAGCAATGCACAGAAAGGCATGCCCTGCGTTGGGTTGGGGGGGGGGGGGCCTTGCTCCATTTAAAGATAAAAGGCAGGAAAAGAATCTTCAGATTCTTGCCAGCATGTACACTATTCTGTTCCTATATTTATACTCATGCCCTGAGAGTTTTCTGGCAGTGTTCATCCACATAGCCACATGAAAGTCTTGCTTAGTAGCACATCAACACATGTTCTGGTTTACTTTTACAGGGAAGTTCAGAAATTGATTTGCTGAGGAAGCAGCTAAAGGAGAAAGAAGAAATCAACTCTAAACTAAAACAGCTGGCTATTAAAACTAAGAAAGAGCTGGGAGACAAACAGACAAAGGTAAGAAACTTGTTCCTTCAGCTATTGAAGTCCTCTAAGATTTATTTCTTGTATGTGTGATTGAATTCATTATGTTCATTGCTTTTGAAATTATCCATGAGTTCTCCTATCTACTCCCTGTCTAGAAGGTTCTCAGTTCAGTGCACATATCTGATATTTTGCTCAGGGCAGCATCCTCTTTAGCTTACTCTTCACGATTTACAACTGCAGAGCTATTTTTTTTTAACCCACACCTAGACATATTTCCTAAATCAAAATGATAAAAATCTACCCTTTAATTCCCATGTTCATGCTCTAGTTAAACAAATAGCCAAAAAAGTATACCAACTTGCCAAAATTAAAAATTTCCTTGACGAAAACACAAGAAAAATATTCTATATTTCCCACATACAAACACATATCGATTATTGCTCCACAATCTGGGATGGATGCTCCAAATCAGTAACAAAATGCCTTTATTCACTCCAGAAAAGGACAGTGCGTTTAATTAATGGTGAAAAGCTCACTGACAATTCTAACCAACATGAACGTCTTCAGTTACTGCCACTCCACAAACACCTACTTTTTAATAAGGCTAAACTAATTCACTAAATCCTATTTCAAAATGCTCCAAGCTACCTATGGCCATTGTTCAAATATAATGCAAGACATAGCGAACAACTAAATATACTTCATGTCCCTAAACCTAGGATAGACTTACATAAAACAAGCTTAGCATACTCTGCCGCTCAGTTGTGGAACAATCTTCCACAAGAAATCAAATACTCCACCAATCACTATACACACAGTCGCAACCTGTTCGAACACTATCTCAGTACAGACTACATCCCCCCTCCCCCCTTAAAAAAACAAAACAATAATAATGGAAAATTATCTCAAACGACAACTAGCCAATAAACATTCCCACATGTATGGTATGTTACACCTTCCTTAGGTATTTATAATGCCCATGTTAAACATTGCCTCAGTGAGTCATGTATTATTGATTATTTTTCATGAGTTTTAATGCTTATTGTTCTTTTGTTGTTAAAGAATTAGCTTCATAAGTGATGTTGAATGAAATAATGTATGAGAGGAAATAGAGAAGAAGGACAGAATGAGAGATGGGCCTGCATGCCTAAGTCTTAACCCTTTGAAAATAAAGTTTGTTTGTTTGTTTGTTCATTCGTTCGTTCCTATATTTTATCCATGTTTTGCAAAGACAAGTGTTTGAATCCCTATGCAGGAATCAGGGAGACCATAACATCTTTGAGCTCCTTGTTTTGTATCTGGACACTTACTGGACACTTTTCAAATTAGAGACAGACACCATGTATGTCCTGCTCCATTGCCACCATGTCCTATGGGAAATATTTAAGACATTTTATATTTGAATGAGAAAGTACCATGGATATTTTAGGAAAGGTGGGGAGCGTGGTACTGACCACATCACCCATCGAGTGCAGATTGGTGTACAAACTAGAAGGCTAGCTCCATATAACCAGTTATCCTTCCCCTGTTCTACTTTTTGTTTTAATTGACTTTATATTTATACAAGCTAATATCCCTGAGCTTGGAAGTTAGCTTAGGCAGTGGCTTGTTTGGCCTTCTCTGTTAAATTTTCATCAAAACAGCATGCACATGGGTCCCAGTTAATCACCTTTTAAAAAAAAGCAAAATATCAGATGTGTTACCCACCTGCCCTCTCTTCCCCTTTCCCATGAATGTGCAAGAAAAGAGGAGGATATAAATATTCTAAGGTATCCATTAGTTTGTAAATATATATAAATAAATATATATAGCTTGTGTGATCATATAACAGTGAGGACGTTATGCTGACAATAGCATGAGCCAGTCGGGCAAGGGTTCCATGTCTTGTAGTTCACTATGAGAGGCAAAGACTGTCCACCTGTTCATCCATACACTCAGGCCTTCATAAATGTGGCGGTCCTAACTCTTCACATACCCACAGCCAGTTCTTGCTACAGGGCTGTTTTGTTGTCTTGTAAATACACACACATGCACACTCTCTCACACTCGTGTACGTATATACTTACTCTACTTCTCTCTGTATATTTTGTGGTCTTATGTGTTATTATTATTGATGTTCACTTTGTAGCTGGATGTCGCCACAAAACAGATCAGCCAGTTGACCAAGACCAAGGATGCCTTAGAGGCCATGAATGAGACATTGCGCAAACAGTCAGAAGATACGTCTGACTTGCTGAGTCAACAGTTCAAAAACTTGCAGGAAAATTACAAGGTAATCTACAGTACAAGCACACACACACACACACACACAGAAACACACTCATGTGCTGGTATTTTTTATGGCTCTGTGTCTTCTAGAAATCAGCATAATCTGCCTTTGATATAAGGCTTTCTCTGTATCTTGAGGCTTTCTCTGCATCTAGTTATACCTCTTTTAGAAAAGCCTCAATTGATCTTGGTTGGCTGAGTTTTTCTTTTTATGTTCTTCGACTTGCTTGTTTTCATGGTTTGTTGGATTTTGTAACTAAAATGTTCTGTAGAGTGGGGTCGCCAGTCCCATGCAAACCCTCCTTGGCCACCTCTGATGACTGCTCTGGATGGGATACAATTTGAGAAAACCTGTTAATAGTATGTAAATGTGGTTTCTCTGAAACCCACAGGCCAAAAGAGAGATAGAAAAACACATGGAGAAGAGAAATAGAAACCGCGATGAGTAACATGGGGAAAACATGAAAGGGGCTGCCGGAGATGGCTGAAGGTGGGAAGGTTTGGGATGAGTTCGTTGAGAGCCTGTGCTCTATAGGGGGATAAAAGGCACAAGAAGATGATGAATAAAGTAACAAAAGCATTTAACTGATATAATAATATGCACTTTATATGCCTAGTATGACCCATGTGAGTTGAACTGGATATTAACTTTTTAAGTTTAAAAACAAAGGAATTTGTTGTTATTTTTGTGTGTAGAAGATCCAGGCTAGCCTGGATGCAACTCAGGATGAGGCAGAACAGGAGAAGAAAGCCCTAAAGACAGCCCAGAAGGACATTGAGCAGCTGGTGGTACAGTTGACAGTGGCCAAGGGTGAGATGGCTGCCAACAAGGAAGAAAAAGAACACTTGCTGAAGCAGTTTGATGGGCTGTGGGCAGAAGTTAAGGTAGGAAGTCACAGTCAGCCTTGGCTTATTACTGTTTGAGATCATTCAATATTTGAGCTGTTCATAATTTAGGTCAGTAAAAGGGTCTTTACTTTTGTTTAATTGCGTGTTCTTTACAGAATGTCACAATCAACTCCAGCATTTATTGCCTGTGTTTTACTATACAATTTTACGATCAATAGTTTACCAGTAATTTCTGAACGACCGATGTCATGCCATCAAAATCAACACATGGCATCCAAATCATCTACAGCTGACTCTCGACTCATCATTGCGTTCACTCCCCCAAGACCACAGCACTGTTACTTTTCAAATATTTAAACACGCAAGTTAACTCAGTTCTAATTCAGCACATATACCCCGTGTGAGAGTTAAATTCCTCTTCTGCTGCTGCCTTTCATCTTTCAGTGGAGCATAAGCCTTCAAACAACTCGTGCCAAGGCCTATGTGGACTTGTTCATGATTGGTTGGATTTTGTAACTAAAGTTTTCTACTGGATGAGTTAGCTAATCTCACACTGACCCTCTTTAGCCATCTCTTAGAATATGCTTGGTAGGTTACAGAGTTACGATTCTTCACTTCCCATGTGGGTCCTGATAACACACGGGCACCTGGGCCACTTAGACTTGGAACATATGGTCATAACACCAGTTTCTGACTATGTCTTAATGCCTTGGAAAGGTTGTGACACCAGATTCTTGCTATGCCTGAATGTCATGTCAATGTTGTGACTTTGTTTTTGTTATAACACCAGATGATTACTATGTCTTATTGTCATGTATGTTTTGTTTAATTTAATATTACTTCTACTTCTTCTGGTATTGCAAATGCTGCTATTAATACTATTAATATTATAGTATTATATTATAATTTTAATATTGTCTTGAATATTAATACTCTTACTGCTGCTGCTGCTGCTTGAACAACAACATTTATGAGCAGGGATGAAAGCTACTACTAAATCTATGTTAACCATAACCACTGCGTCTACAGCTAATACAACTACATAACCATATTATTATTATTGTTGTTGCTATATTATAATGAATTTATATAATAGAGAAATATCAAAGAAAAATCTGATAAGAAATATGCAAATCAGCAGCAAAGTTGATGTGAGTTATCTCTCCCCTTTTGTATTGACTGTCGTCTTAATTCACAGAGCAAAGACAGCACCATAGAAGAATTGAGGACCAAGCTTAGAGCCACGGACATGGAGATGGCTGCAGTTCGGATGCAGTTGGAGGAGATCAACAAGGAGAAACAGAAGGTGGGAAACTTTATGTTGGATTTTTCTTGGTTTCGAAAAAGGGGCAACTGCTGGTGGGTCAGCTGATACTGGAAACTGACTGAATACAAAATACAATGAGGAGGCTTGAAGAAAGGAAAACACAGACCGATAAAAGCAAATGTGTTGTTTTGACCAAAGAACAAAACAAACAAAAAGAAACAAAAATATTTAGGTGGAAAACTAAAGTATCACATGACAAGGTTGAGGTCAGCATGGCTGAATGGAGAAGAGCGTTTGCTCTTAAACATCCGGTGTGCTGATGCCGAGGTAGCAGATTGACTTCTTGCTTTTGACTTGGGGATGGAAATTACAAATACCTCTGAGGTCAGAGTGGGTTTGCCTGATGGCGAGGGACACTGGTAAAATTGAAAGCTAATCCACATGCAAAAATCAGCCCAGTGCTCCTAGAAGTAGTAGCACGTGTATGGACTACGCTTGAGTTCAAAGCGAGTGAACAAAGAAAAACATTACAAGGTGGGCGGCGTGATATTAACACCATCACCTGTTGTGAACATCCAAAGTGTAAACATCATGAGACAAACCTGGTCAGCTGGAGCCAGAGACGGACGCCATAACAGTATAGGTTTGGGTGGATGATTAAAAAGTACTTTATGGAGTTACAGCACCCTTTTTACCTTTAAACCCCCCCCCCCCCTCCCCCCTCCCTTCACCGTTTCTCTCTCTCTCTCTCTCCTTCTTCCGACCACACACATACCATTTGTTATATTAGGGTGCCATCTAACGTTCTTACAGTCTGCTTGTGCAATTTCTCTCTCTCTCTCTCTTTCTCTCTCTCCTCCTTCTCTCACTCTCTCCCCTCTCTATCTCTCCCCCCCCCCTACATACACACACACACAGTCAGTCACTCACTCATTCACTCACTCTCGCTCACTCACTCTCTATCACTCTCTCTCACTCACTCTCTCTCTTACTCTGTTACATTAGGATGCCATCTGACTTTCTAAGTCTGGTGTAATTCTGTTGAATATTTGTATTTACAAAGGTTGTGCATTTAGCGATTGAAATGGAAATGTGTCAACAGCATATTAGATGTACAGCACTAGAGACCTGTGGTTGAGATAAGGCTTCACACATGCTAGTAAACCTGGCTTGTGCTGAAGAAAGCAGCAGTTTTTTTAACAAATGATCATCAAAAACAACTAGGAAGCTCATTAAACAAAAGACACAAAATCAAGTTTCAAGCAATTGAATGGGAAGCAAAACCATAAAACAGAGCAGAAAAACCTATCTAAACATTGAAATGTTACACCCGAACACAACCTAACAGGTGAAACATACATTATTTATTTATTCTTTCATTTGTGTGTGTGTTTTTTTTTCTCAAACCCTGCAGGTGGATCTGAAACTCACAGAGTCGGAATCTCAGTTGAAGACTGTAGAAGACGAGTATAAAGGTCATATAGCAAAACTAGAGGCCAGTCTGAAGGGTCTTGAGGACCAGCTGAGTTCAGCTAGACAGGTATTATCAGATGTTAGGTTTGTCTTACATGTTGGAGGGGGAGCACGGTAGTACAGTGGCTTGCCTGTTGGCCCAGTGGTCATGTGTTTGAATAATTCTGAATGCTCTATGAGACGTAAGACTTTTGCGAGAACCAAGTGATGACTGTGAATCTACAACCATGGTCAGACTGCGAGAACAGCAAGTTAAAAGAGGTGTGGCCAAACAAGAACACTTCGCAGGAAGCCAAAGAAGATTGATAAACCAACACAGAACTGGTGTCGTTAGCCGCTATACGCTGCAGGATTTGCTGAGGAGGGGATCCGAGCACTTATGGACTGAATGGTTCGAGGTGCAATGAGGATGATCTATCGACTAACTAATCCCAATTAAGGAAGATTTTTTAAAATTGACACAGACTTCCAGGTCATCATCTCCATCAGGTGCTATATGCTGATAAGCGTGGGAGGCCACATTTTGCCATCTCACAGGTCGGCCCAGATTAAAATGGACGCTAGGAAATATCCTGGGAAGTAAAGTCGTTCCATGTGATATTGACCACTGCAGCCATTGAGTGCCCATAGGTCTATACAAATATGTGGTTAGCTCCATGTTCCAAGCTCACCTAAAAAGGTCTTTGATTGTTACTTTACATTACATGTTGATGGTAGATAACTGTAAATCTTTGTTTTGTTTTGGCTGTGTTAAATCTGTGCATTGGAGTTAGATGTTGGCAAGTCTTTGGTTTGTTTCTGCCATCTGAAATCTACAAATAGGTAGATGTTGGCAAGTCTTTGGTTTGTTTCTGCCATCTGAAATCTACAAATAGGTAGATGTTGGCAAGTCTTTGGTTTGTTTCAGCCATCTGAAATCTACAAATAGGTAGATGTTGGCAAGTCTTTGGTTTGTTTCAGCCATCTGAAATCTACATATGGTTAGATGTTGGCAAGTCTTTGGTTTGTTTCAGCCATCTGAAATCTACAAATAGGTAGATGTTGGCAAGTCTTTGGTTTGTTTCAGCCATCTGAAATCTACATATGGTTAGATGTTGGCAAGTCTTTGGTTTGTTTCAGCCATCTTAAATCTACAAATAAGTAGGTGTTGGCAAGTCTTTGGTTTGTTTCTGCCATCTGAAGTCTACAGATAGGTAGATGTTGGCAAGTCTTTGGTTTGTTTCAGCCATCTGAAATCTACATATGGTTAAAGTCGCTTAAAATTCATTACACCGGGTTTTATCCCATATGGCTCGGTCTCTTTCCGCAACGCGGAAAGTGTCGCACAAAGCACAAACTCCGTAGCTCTAGCGACGACCCACAGGAGTTTCCGAAAAATTTCACTCGTGAATCGAAGGACGCGGCCCGGAATCAAACCCACAATCTTCGGAGCCTGAGTCAAACGGCTTGACCACTTCGCCATGGAGACTCCCTACATATGGTTAGATGTTGGCAAGTCTTCGGTTTGTTTCAGTCATTTGAAATCTATATATTGGTAGATGGTGGCAAGTCTTTGGTTTGTTTCAGCCATTTGAAATCTACATTTAGGTAGATGGTAGCAAGTCTTTGGTTTGTTTCAACCATTTTAAATCTACATATAAGCAGATGGCAAGACTTTGGTTTGTTTTGGTGAATGAAATCTGTAAATTGGAAGTGAATGTGAAGTGTTTGGCTTCCTTTGGCCATGTTACATTTTTATATTAGAGGTGACTGTGGACAAATCTGACATAATTTTAAAATTGCAGATGTGATAATAAATGATAATGTTGGTCATTACTGTTGTAAATGTCAAAAGTTGATCAACAATGTTTTATGTGATAGCATTGGTCAGTAACATTATAAATTATAAAGATGGTCAGTAATATTATCAATGACAGAGTTGGTTAGGTCCATAACTAATAAAGTTGGTCACTAATATTATCTATGATAAAATGGTCAATAATGTTAAAAATGATAAAGTTGGTCAGTAATGTTATAAATGATACATTTGGTCAGATCCACAACTGATAGAGTTGGTCACTAATATTATTAGTGGAATAGCAATGTTATAGTGCTAGTCTGTAATGTTATAAATGATAGTCCTGGTCAGTAATGTTATAAATGATAATACTAGTCGGTAATGTTATAAATAATAGTGCTGGTCAGTAATGTTATAAATGATAATACTAGTCTGTAATGTTATAAATGATAATGCTGGTCAGTAATGTTATAAATGATAATACTAGTCGGTAATGTTATAAATGATAGTGCTGGTCGGTAATGTTATAAATGATAATACTAGTTGGTAATGTTATAAATGATAGTGCTGGTCAGTAATGTTATATATAAATGATAATACTAGTCGGTAATGTTATAAATGATAGTGCTGGTCAGTAATGTTATAAATGATAATACTAGTCAGTAACGTTATAAATGATAGTGCTGGTCAGTAATGTTATAAATGATAATACTAGTCTGTAATGTTATAAATGATAATGCTGGTCAGTAATGTTATAAATGATAATACTAGTCGGTAATGTTATAAATGATAGTGCTGGTCGGTAATGTTATAAATGATAATACTAGTTGGTAATGTTATAAATGATAGTGCTGGTCAGTAATGTTATATATAAATGATAACACTAGTCGGTAATGTTATAAATGTTAGTGCTGGTCAGTTATGTTATAAATGATAATACTAGTCAGTAACGTTATAAATGATAGTGCTGGTCAGTAATGTTATAAATGATAGTACTCTTCAGTAATGTTATAAGTGATAGTGCTGGTCAGTAATGTTGTAAATGATAGTGCTGGTCAGTAATGTTATAAATGATAATACTAGTCAGTAATAAGTTATAATGCTGGTCAGTAATGTTATAAATGATAATACTAGTCAGTAATGTTATAAATGATAGTGCTGGTCAGTAATGTTATAAATGATAGTGCTTTTCAGTAATGTTATAAATTATAATGCTGGTCAGTAATGTTATAGATGATAGTGCTCTTCAGTAATGTTATAAGTGATAGTGCTGGTCAGTAATGTTATAAATGATAATACTAGTCAGTAATGTTATAAATGATAATACTAGTCAGTAATGTTATAAATTATAATGCTGGTCAGTAATGTTATAAATGATAGTGCTGGTCAGTAACGTTTTAAATGATACTGCTGATCAGTAATGTTTTAAACGATAGTTAAAAAGTTAGTTGCATATCCTTTACAGAACGTCACAGTCTACCCCAGCATTTGTTGGATGTTCATGATTTCTTGGCAAGTTCACGTTCAGTAGTTTGCCACTGCTTTCTGAACGGCTTGCATTCATACCATTTTATAAAAATCAGCGCAACACGTTTTCAGAAATGTTATAAATGATAGTGCATTTCAGAAATGTTATACATGATAGTGCTTTTCAGAAATTTTATAACTAATAGTGCTGGTCAGTAATGTTATAAGTGGTGTAGGTAATGTTATAGTGCTGGTCAGTAATGTTATAGTGCTGGTCAGTAATGTTATAAATAATAGAATTGGTCAGTAATTCTATAAATGATCGAGTCTCCATAAGTGATAGATGTCTTCATGGTGAAGTGGTTAAGCTGTGTGCCGCACACTACGTAGGTCATGGGGTTATTTCCTGACTCAGTCCTTCGGTTCACGAGTGCAATTTTCTTGGAGACTTTTGGGGATTGTAGCTGGAATTACACCTGCCTTTTGTGATTTCCAACTATTGAGTGATTTTTCTTTTGTATAACGTTCACACGGTCATCCAAGTTCTTCTTTCGTTCACTTGAAATATGTCTATATCTGCAATGTCGTCTCTTGTATGAATTGAACTGTCTTTTTCAGTTCACACAGTGGTCAATAGAGTTTATCTTCCACTGTTGTCTCTCTAGGCCAGAAGGTTTGCCTAGATATGTTATATTTTGGGCAGTCTTGGAGTATGTGCTCTGCTGTCTGCGACGCCAATCCACATGTGCACCAATCTTGAATTTTGTATACATGTGGTTGTGTAATCTATTGTGTCCTGTTCTGAGGCGCAGAATAATGACTTGTTCTGGTCTGTCCATAACGTGGTAGTCATCTTGAGCAGGTTTTGGTGGCTTTCTGACTGATTTGATCATTCTTTTCTTTTGGTGGTATGTAACGGGCACATCAGGCTGTTCTTCTTTGGCTCCTTCCTTAGCCAATTGATCAGCTCTGTCGTTTCCGGGTACTCCACAGTGGGATGGTATCCACTGTATGGAGACCTTATGCTGACTGCTAATTCAGAAAGTAGTGTCCTTAATACTGGCAATTTCCCAGACAGGAGCGCCTCGAATACTAATTTTGCATATGTCAATAGCACCACAGGTTGTGTACCATGGCTGGTATTTAGTAATTTCTCTGTTGCTATCTTGATTGTCTCAATTTCAGCATCATAGTTATAGCAATACTTTCCTGTTGGAACTCTGGCCGTGGCCCTAGTATTATTTGGGTATTCTATGTACACTCCCGCTCCTCCATTTCGAACAGCATTTTGTGCTGACCCGTCTAGACTCAGATCCAG
The DNA here is from genome assembly GCA_963921405.1 of Cepaea hortensis. NCBI lineage: Eukaryota > Metazoa > Mollusca > Gastropoda > Stylommatophora > Helicidae > Cepaea > Cepaea hortensis. The sequence continues at coordinate 78,660,167 of OY992883.1, forward strand.
AGGTCCTGTGGGTATTCTTCATCAAGGAAGCTGAGAGTGGCTGTTCTGCGCTGTACATTGTTCTGTTCTTCCTTGTCAAATATTCCTTTCACTTTTGTATGGATTTGTAGTGATAGTCTATGTTCATCTTTCCATGGAGTTCGCTCTGCAATAGTTGTCAGGGGGATACCAACTGTGGGCAGATGGGTGGTTTCTCTGCAGAGTTGTTTGGCCTGGTGGATAAAACAACTTATTTTCAACCACCCCCATAGCTAAGTTTTCTGTTCTTCATAAGGTGGCCTGGCAAGCTGAGGAATTTCCTGCTTGTATTAGCGTTTTCGTATCTCTGCGCTCTCCCAGTGCTTGTGTCCTCCCCATCTTCTCCATTTCCACTATAGGGGTTGATCTCATCCCTCCTGTGGTGACTCTAAGTGCTTGATTTTGCACCTTGTCCAGCTCTTGTAGTGTGGATTTTGATGCTGAACACCACGCAGTTGGCCCATATTACAGGTGTGGTCATATGCTCTGTTGATAAACTTTACTAAGTATATTCCCACTGGTTCCCCATGTGGTTCCACTTAGCTTTCTCAGGATGGCTGTTTTCCTTCTGGCTTTTGTTACTGCTTTGTTGATGTGCTTTCTCCATATCAGCCTGTCATCAAATGTTACTCCAAGGTATGTTGGTTCTTTATCTTCTCTTAGGGGTGTTCCATTTATTTGGATGATCCCTGCCTATTATTTTGGAGAGAGGGTAAATAGAGTGGTGCTACATGTATCTACAGCTCATTGTAGCTATCTGGTGGCCACTAATGCATGTTCATCCAAGTTTTTTTTTGCACTGTCTGAAAATGCTAGACCTCCAATACACTACCCCAGGATCAGAGGATTGAGCATACCATCCCTTTTTCTTGTTTTTTGTGAACATCCATATAATAAACATCGTGAGACAAACCTGGTCAGCTTGAGCCAAAGGTGGACACCATAACAGTATATGTTTGGGTAGATGTTTAAACAGGGCTTTATGGTGTTATAACACCCTATTTACCCTTTAACCCTTTACAGGGCAGAGCGGCCATTAGCAGCCGATCGCTTAAACGGGCGGATCGGCCGATTACGTCCGATACTATTATGTATTGTAAAAACACGATCTCTCGGCTTTCCGGCGGCTACTTTCGCTTTCGCCGATAGCTTAACAACGTGGCCGCCATTTGTAAATGCGATACTATGAATTTGAACGGACTTTTACAGACTTTTTTTGATAGTTTTCGGGATTTCTACGCTGTTTTTCAAAATGGATTTCGGCGATTCTTCAAGTGATAGCCGAGATTTCGCTAGGTTCAATTTAAAGGACATTGAAGGGCACGAAGTTGACTATTAATCGAAGCTAGATATCAGTGCAAAGCGTTACTTTGCATTAGCAGTCTGAGTCGGCCTTTAAAGAAAGTGATTATGATTCTGAAAATGTGCTTGTAAATTGCCGTATAGATGACGGAAAATCACAAACAACATGCTGTATTTCGTAAATATTTATGTTCATATATGGATTACCAACAACAATCACATGAGTAACATATTCTGCATGCTTTTCCCTTCATTATGTTGTTTATTTAACTAAAATCGGTTGACTAACACCTTATTTGTGATGTTTTTACAAACGCGACCCGAAATTTTACCAAACCTGAAAAAATCTTGCCCGTTCAGGGCTAAAAAATGGACAAGCGTCTGCCATGTAAAGGGTTAACTCTCTCTCTCTCTCTCTCTCTCTCTCTCTCTCTCTCTCTCTCTCTCTCTCTCTCTCTCTCTCTCTCTCTCTCTCTCTCTCTCTCTCTCTATCTCTCTCTCTCTCTCTCTCCCTCCTCTCTCTCTCTCTCTCTCTCTCTCTCTCTCTCTCTCTCTCTCTCTCTCTCTCTCTCTCTGCTTCTCTGAAGTCCCTCTTCTTCCAGGAACCACCACTGCTCTTTCTGAAACACTGTGATGATTCACAGTATTATAGATAGAAAAAAAATAAAATAATGCTCAGATGATAAATAAGGTCAATGATGCCTCAAATAATAGAGATGTCCACTAAAGTTACAGATGATAGAACAGGCACATGGTGCTGCAGAATATACATCACTTATTACTTACAATTGTCCTCAGTCGATGAAGCAGAACAGCATGCTTGACCTAGAGATGGCAGACTATGAGCGCACAGTCTTCACTCTCCACTCACAACTTGCAGATCGTGACAGGAAGATTGAGGAGCTTAAAGCTGAAATTGATAAACAAGAGCAAACAATCTCTCTTATGCAAACACAGATTGGTGAGTGTGAGCACAGGTTGATGAGTGTTAGTACATATTTCTGATTGTAGGCACATAATTCTGACTGTTGTGTTGGTTCAAATTGGTGAGTGTTGGTACAAATTGTTGATTGTAGGCACATAATTCTGACTGTTGTGTTGGTTCAAATTGGTGAGTGTTGGTACAAATTGTTGATTGTAGGCACATAATTCTGACTGTTGTGTTGGTTCAAATTGGTGAGTATTGGTACAAATTGTTGATTGTAGGCACATAATTCTGACTGTTGTGTTGGTTCAAATTGGTGAGTGTTGGTACAAATTTTGATTGTAGGCACATAATTCTGACTGTTGTGTTGGTTAAATTTATTGAATCTAGGCACAGACTGGTAAATGTAGGCAGATTGGTGAGTTTGAATAATGAAAACACAAACAATAGATTACAAGATTTATTGCCCAGCATATTTAATTGCATCTCATCAGGGAAATACTGCCAAAATCACACAACATAAACTAAAGTAATTAGATAAATCCTTCAAGCTGAATTGTACAACACACATATTCACACAGTAATTTGAATTGTCAACCACAGTAATGTTAAACTGACTAGCATGTCTTTCTGTTTGCACAAAGTTGGTTACTGTAAATGAATGGTGATTGCTTCTGCTAGCTTTAACATGTGCCCAATTTGTGCGTTAAACAACACATGAAATGCACTGTCCCTATAAATCAAGTGACCAATTTCCAAAATGTGCCATCAGATCAATGACGTAGGAAAATATTACACTGATGGTTTTCTCATAGATTGGTGACAGACTGCTGATTGTAGCCACATAATTATGATGTTGTGTTGGCTCAAATTATTAAATGTAGACACAGACTGGTAAACGTAAGCAGATTGGGGAGGTGTTGGTACAGATTGCTATGATTAGGTACAGACTGACGAATGTAGGCAATGTAGATTGGTGTTTGAAATTCAAATTAGTGATTGTGGGCACATATTAATGAGTGTAGCTACAGAATAGTAAGTTTATATCCAGAGTGGTGAGTGTAGATTGGTAAATGTAAGCAAATTTGTGAGTGTTGGTACAGATTTGTGAGTGTAGGTACAGATTGGTAAGTAGTCAGATTGGTAAGTGTATGTACATTGCTGTGTGTAGGTACAGATTGCTTAGTGTAGGTTCAGATTGTAAGTGTAGTCAGATAGGTAAGTGTAGGTACATAATGGTGAGTGTTGGTACAGATTGCTGAGTGTAGGCACAGATTGCTGAGTGTTGGATTGGATAGCTGAGTGTTTGTTTAAATTGGTAAGTGTGAGTATGGATTTCTGAGCGTTGGGCTGGATAGCTGAGTGTAGGCATAGGTTGCTGAGTGTAGGCACATTATTGCTGAGTGTTGGTTTAGATTGCTGAGTGTTGGTACAAATTGCTGAGTGTTGGTACAAATTGCTGAGTGAAGGCACATAATGGTAAATGCAGGCACAGATTGGTAAGTGCCGGCAGATTTCTGAATGTAGGCACACATATTGGTGATTACAGACATTGATGATTGCAGGTATAGATTGTTGAATGTAGGCACAAGGTGGTGATTTAACAGGCATAGATTGGTAATTGGATGAGATAATGTATTGAGAGGCTGGTAACATTTATACATTCTCCCACTGCTGATGGTGAAACTGCCGGCTCTGTGGCAAAGGTGTTACGGACAGAATTTGTAATCCCACACACCATGTTTGAAACACAGCTGCAGGCGATTTTACAGCAGACCCCCTTGCTTTTTTTCATAAAATGATATGAGTGCCAGTCTTTCAGAAAGCAGTGGCAAACTACTGATCATACACTTGCCAAGAAATCACAAACAGCCAAAACATGCTGGGGTTCACTGTGATGGCCTGTAAAGTATATGCAACTAATGGTGAAGGTACATGTAATTAGAAAAAACATGAAAGAGTTTTGAAGCACGGATGAGAGTTATTATGTCACCTTATTTTAGTTTATGATATACATATTGCCATTTGTATTTTTCCTTAGATGCTGCAGAGGAACAAAGGATTCAAGCAGATGATCGAGCAACTAAGCTGAAAGCCTTGCTAGTGAAAACAAAGAAGGACTTGGCAGATGCTAGAAGATTGGTAGATTATTTTCTGGCGCCTAATTTTGGACTGTAAATAGTAAATGGGGCTATTCTTCAACAAGTGAATCTGTACAATTATATAAGAACAGTCATAACATCTGATGGGAGATGCCTTGAAGAGATTAGAACAAGAATCGCCATGGCAAATGCACCCTTTAGCAAGATGGAAAAACATTCTGACCAATAAAAAGATGTCAATTGAAACGAGAAAAAGAGTGTTGAGGGGATACATAGAGCATGTTCTTTTGTATGGATGTGAAACTTGGACAATGTGCAGTCAAGCTGAAAAACATCTGATGCTGCAGAAATGTGGTTTCTGAGGAAAATGCAAAGAATACCATGGACAGATAGAAAAACCAATGACCAAGTACTACAGGAGACAAATGAAAATCGTAAATTGATTAGAGAAATTATACATAGACAGTCAAAATTTTTTGGACATGTTATGAGAAGAAATGGATTGGAGAACTTAGTGACAACTGGCAAGATCGAAGGGAACAGACCAAGAGGAAGACCAAGAAGTAAATACATGGATGGCTTGGCCCCATGGCATGGACGAGACAGGAACACTGAGCTGATCCACGACTCTGGTGATCGAATTAAATGGCGAGTTATGATCACCCACGCTTTCCAGCATGGCACATGATTGATTGATTGAATTTTGGAAGCTGATTTTGTTTGCAGAAATCTGTCCTATTCTATCTAATCACTGGTGGCATTGTATAAGGTCCTTGTGAACTAATATTTGTTTATAATTGCTTTTAAAACCTTCTGAATTGTTCTTGATAAAGCTTAGCTTCTTCAGTACCAACCAATGAGTGATTGGCTCTTCCTCTTGAATCCCAACCATTGCATAATGTGTTTCTTACTTTTTACATTTGGTCAGAGCATACTAAAATTCTAGCTTCCCCACTGGCAATTTACACTGTGTTTAGATAATTTGAATGAAAATAATGGGTTTTTCCATAGTGGTTATTTCCCACCTTGAACCACCTTTTGTGACCTTCTAAAATTGAATGTTTAGTATATGTACAAGGAGGTTTAGAAATAATACTTGTATATTAGATTTGTGTAACTTTGGTTACTAAACATTTAACTTTTACTTTAGGGTACTGGACATCTATCTAACTATATTTTAGGTTACTGGACACATATTTTTTTTAGTACTGGACACTTAACTTAGGGTACTTTACACTTAACTTTAGGGTACTGGACACTTAACTTTAGGAGATTAGACATCTAGCTTTAAGGTACTGGACACGTAACTTTAACTTTAGGGTACTGGACACTTAACTTTAGGATACTAGACATCTAGCTTTAAGGTACTGGACACGTAACTTTAACTCTAGGGTACTGGACACTTAAGTTTAGTGTAATGGATATCTAACTTTAACTTTAAAGTACGGAAATCTAACTATATTGCCATTTTCATTCATTGTGCTGTCTAGCAGCTGAAATAAAAAAACTTAATTTTATACAAAGTTATCAAGTGCAATGAAGTTGTGCACACCAACTTTCCAACCATGTTGTTTGTGTTGTGGCCATATTGGTGAAGAGCTTTGTGTGCTTAAATAACTTTGAAGCTTAGCTCCAAAATAGGTCATCAATGTCTGAGAAAGAATGCAAGAAGAAAAAATAAGCAATTCCGCAAACCAAATATTTTACTTATTACAGTTACCAAATCACACATCTTAAAAATACAGATATTCTTTTTGAAATTTCTTGTCTGTTGAAATATTGTCAGCCATTTAGCCCAGAGTCACAAGACACATGAGGTCTGAAAATGTGGCTTTTAAAATCAAACCATCGTTCTTGACAACTCTAACAATTTTTTTATGTGTACTTGTTAAGTTAGTGTTTCATACTAGGCTAGCAGCTCACTTATCTTCTGTCACTTTTGTCTTGAATGTGATTCCCTCTTATTAGGTTATCAGTCCACTCATCCATCAGTCTGTCCCTCTATTCACCCGTAGATACATACAACATTTGATTCATCATCCATCTGTCCATCTTTGTACTCTTTCTTTCATCTTGTCATCTGTCCAGATATGCTGCTACTAATCCTTACAGCCATCAACTCTTCCATTTCTTCGCCTATCTGCTTTACTTGAGAATACTACAACCTCATCCAAAGAAAGACATTTATCAAATAGTCATTCCATCTGTTCATTCCTTTTATCCATTTATCTATTCATTGCTCTTCAAACATTCAATCATTCTATTTTCCATCCATCTATTCATCCTTCTCTCTCTCCTTCTATCTATCCATCACTTTCATCCATTGTACTCCCTGTCAACCTGTCCCCCTCTTTCTATCCTGTTGTCCAGTTGCCATCTATATGTTCATTCTTTCATCTATGTATTCATCTATTGGTCCATCCTTCCCTGCATGCTTTCATCATCATCCCCCCCCCCCCTCCATTTATCCGTCATTTTATCCTTCTTGCCAACTAACCCTCCATTCATTCATTCATTCATTCATTCATCCATTCATTCATTCATTAATTAATTCATTCATTGATTCATCTGCTTTGATTGATGGTTACACAAATTCTTTAAACAGAGGACCACTTATTGCAAATCATAGTTGTAATCCATCCACCTATCCATCCATGTTGATTGATGGTTTCACATTTTCCTCCCTACACAGGAAACTGCTCAAAGGTCATCTGATGCACACCTGAGGGGACAGTTAGAGAGTACTAGCCAGCAAGTTGAGGAGTTCAAGGTCAGGTCATGTGTCCAATGTGACATTATCATTCATATGTAGATTCTTAGTTGATGTATGTATTCAGTCATATATTGACTCTTGACTGATATGTTTAATCAGTCATAATTTGATATTCCAGTCATGTGTCTAGAAACAGGTGTATATAGGCCAAGATGAGTACCAGAGTAGTAGGCCTCTGTCAGTCCTGTAGGACTATAGAGTTGTGCCGCTGGGGAGGCATCTGGCAGCACCACTGGTGACTGTATAGTCCAGTGCGAGAGTGACAATCTCTGTCACAGTTTCCGCATCTGTAAGACTAGGCTGGTCCCACAGTAAGTGACTGCATTTTATATCTGTGCCTCCTATCCTCAGTTTGTTGGATCAGATTGTGCTCAAAGAGCACCAGTCCGTTTTGTACATCTCTTCTCCAGGAACATCTGTCTGTTGCAACTCTTTCCAATGTGTCTGGGTCTATGCCAAGGGTTTTCATATCTTACTTACACATATCCTTGTATCGCATTTGGGGTCCTCCGGTTGGCTTCTTCCCTGTGGCTAGTTCTCCATATAGGAGATCTTTGGGAATACGTTCATCCTCCATTCGAGATGCATGGCCCAACCACCGGAGGCATCGCTGCTTGAGGAGGGAGTGCACTGTGGTAATATCCGCTCTTTCAAGCACGTGTTTGTTTGTTATGTGATCTTTCCATGATATGCCCAGGATATGTCTCAGACATCTCATATGGAAGGAATTAAGCTTTCCTTCCTGTCGTGAGTACAAAGTCCAGGATTCAGACCCATAGAGTAGTGTGCTAACAACACAAGTTTTATATACTTGAGCTTTTGTAATTAGAAATTGTGATTGATGGAGGCGCACCAGCATCTTGTTCCGTCACCTGTTTTATTTAGGCTGATGGTGAGCCCAGAGACTGCAGGCAGCTGCAAAACGATCTATGAGCGTTGCAGATCTTCTGCATCGCTTCAATTCTGCATCGTCTGCGAAAAGTAGTTCTCACTGTTTTCTCTTATGGTGATGTTTTATACACTGAGAATGCATGTCTCTTTATCTCCAGGACTGGGAGCATCTCTTCAGAGTTTGCTTCAAACCATTCAGCTGACATTGTTTGCTTCTTGCCAAATTGAGTAACAGAACACTTTAGAAAGTAAGGGTTGTCAGTAAATTAGGGGGGCAGGACAGTGCAGAGGGAGATGCAAGAAGTGGAAGTAAAATGAAGATTAGATGGTAGACAGTGTCAATTTAAGAGGAGTTCTAATGCATGTATCCAGAAATGTGTGAGTTTCTAACAGTCTGGGCGACTCATGGTGCTTTTTGCTACTCACTTTGTTTGTTGTGATATTTACCGCACTATCCATTGAGTGCCAGTTGGTCTAAAACAAATATGGCACAAGCACCATATGAGTGTAGTCACAGATTGGTGAATGTAGGCACATATTGCTAAATGTAGGCAGATTGCTGAGTGTAAATACAGGTTGCTGAGTGCAGGCACCAGTTGAATATTGTAGGCATGGAAAAAGTCTTTTACTTTTATGTTGTTATCAGTCCTTAGACAAGTAACTGGTGTATGTTGGTATCAATATTATATAAAGAGCGGTGAACCCTCTAGGTTTATGTGGTATGTGTGATCATTTTGAAATATTCTAATCCCATAATTCATAATTCAATTTAGTGAGTAGTTGCTCTGTGATTAATATAATCCTGGTTTGTTAAATCTGGAAACATGGTTTCAATCCTGGAAAGGAAAAACAAGTTATCAATCAGTGATAAAATAAATTACCTAGCCTGCACATTGAAAGGCAGCAACCGTGATTTAGTGGCTTTCTAATTAAAACCCTTGCAGCATGCATGTACGGTGACATTCACATGCTACTACAGTGACATTCACATGCTACTACAGTGACATTCACATGCTACATTCACATGCTACATTCACATGCTACTACAGTGACATTCACATGCTACTACAGTGACATTCACATGCTACTACAGTGACATTCACATGCTACTACAGTGACATTCACATGCTACTACAGTGACATTCACATGCTACATTCACATGCTACATTCACATGCTACTACAGTGACATTCACATGCTACTACAGTGACATTCACATGCTACTACAGTGACATTCACATGCTACTACAGTGACATTCACATGCTACTACAGTGACATTCGCATGTCGCATGCCGCTACAGTGACATTCGCATGCCGCTACAGTGACATTTGCATGCTGCTACAGTGACATTCGCATGCCGCTACAGTGACATTCACATGCCGCTACAGTGACATTCTCATGCCGCTACAGTGACATTCACATGCCGCTACAGTGACATTCACATGCCGCTACAGTGACATTCACATGCCGCTACAGTGACATTCACATGCCGCTACAGTGACATTCACATGCTGCTTCAGTGACATTCACATGCCTCTACAGTGACATTCACATGCCGCTACAGTGACATTCACATGCTGCTACAGTGACATTCACATGCCGCTACAGTGACATTCACATGCCACTACAGTGACATTCACATGCCACTACAGTGACATACACATGCCACTACAGTGACATTCACATGCTACTACAGTGACATTCACATGCTACTACAGTGACATTCACATGCTACTACAGTGACATTCACATGCCGTTACAGTCACATTCGCATGCCGCTACAGTCACATTCACATGCCGCTACAGTGACATTCGCATGCCGCTACAGTGACATTCGCATGCCTCTACAGTGACATTCGCATGCCGCTACAGTGACATTCGCATGCCGCTACAGTGACATTCGCATGCCGCTAGTGACAATCGCATGCCGCTACAGTGACATTTGCATGCCGCTACAGTGACATTCACATGCCACTACAGTGACATTCACATGCCACTACAGTGACATTCACATGCTGCTTCAGTGACATTCACATGTCGCTACAGTGACATTCACATGCCACTTCAGTGATATTCACATGCCGCTACAGTGACATTCACATGTCTCTACAGTGACATTCACATGCCGCTACAGTGACATTCACATGCCACTACAGTGACATTCACATGCTACTAGTGACATTCACATGCCACTACAGTCACATTCACATGCTACTACAGTGACAGGGCTTGTTCTTTTCCCCATTGTCGCATAGTGTTAGTGCTGGGCTTTACAAACACGCTGCCCAAGGGTTTCACTTACCAATAGGGAGGAGAGCCATGAGTGAGAGATTACAGTGTTTGCCTCATGCTCAAAAATCGCTAGGCTCAATCTTAGCATGGGCTTGGGTATTTTCCAGCCACACTGATATGTAATGGATATCACGCTGATCCCCTGATCTGTTATATAGTGAGATCGGATACCTGGCCTTTTTAAATACACATGTAAAACATAAGGTTCAGTGTGAAAGTTGTGCATATTAAACATCCCATGGCAGTTAGAAATCACAAATAGTAGGCTATAAGGCCACTGCCTTGACAAACACAGGTAGACATAGACAATTACCTTGAATGGAATCAGTCTAGAGGTGGTAAACCTTACAGACATGAATGCCAAAGTCAAATGCACTGATCTCCAGAATGCAAAACTAGGGGCAAGTCACTCCCCGCGAAAATTGAATAATGAAGAAGACGAATTCTCATTAGTGGTGATATTAGTTTAAATATGAATCTTTAGGATCCTTTGATTTACCAAAAATAGAAGTCTGACATAATTTATGGGCAGGTTAACATAGTTGCTTTTCTGTATATTGATTCATCTTTATAACATCCAGGTACAAGTGTCTCAGCTTACGTCAGACAACCAAAAACTTCAGGAGAAAATCCGCAGTCTCAATGACAACAGCCAGCGAACAGCTAAAGCACTTGAGTCTCGTGTGGAGTCATTGACCAATGAACTGCAAGCAACCAGAAGCGAACTGAACACTGTCCAGGCGGAGTATCACAGTTATAAGGTGAATTGTTGGTGCAAGATTTCAGATTAATTATGTTTGAGGTATTGTCTTCTGGTTGTCCTTTTGTGTTAATCATCATCATCATGCACCAAGTCATGAATCAGCTCAGTGTTCTTGTCTCGACCATACCACGTGGCCAAACCATCCAGGTATTTACTGCTCTTCCTTCCCCTTGTTCTCTTTTGCCAGTTGTCACCAAGTTCTCCAATTTATTTCTTCTCATAACGTGACCAAAAAATTGTGACTGTCTAAGTCTTATTTCTCTAATCAGTTTATGATTTTCAGTTGCTTCTTGTAGGAGTAGGTCATTGGTTTTTTTTTTTTTTTTTTTTAATTTTTTTTTTAGTTTTTAATTTAATTTTTTTTTTGGTTATTACATGTTCCTATTGATTCATTGCATCTTGAATGTATAATAGGCAGTAGATTCTGAAACCTCTTGGACAGTTTTAGTATATATGTGTAGGAGAACAGGGGGGTTTACAGGTCGACTTCATTACGCTGGGTTTTATCCCATATGGCTTGGTCTCTTTCTGCAGAGTGGCCGCCTGCTGAAAGCATTGCACAGAGTACGAAATGTGTAGCTCCAAAACAACCCCCTGGAGTCTGTGAGAAAATTGCACTTGTAAACCAAATAACAGAATCCGGACATGAACCCAAGACCTTTGAAGCATGAGGCAAGCACCTTAACCACTTCACCTTGTGAATGTGTGTGGAGAATATGTTTGTACATTTATAGAAAAATTCTGGCCTATTCAGTCACAATTAAATTAAGCTACATTTAAGTGGATTTCCAGTCCTTGAAGATGATTGGGATACAAACGGATAGTTCCAAGTGCATTGAGATGATCCTTGAATCCAGTAATCAACAGATTATCAGAGAGTCCATGGATATCACTATTTCCTGACAATCCTAAATAAATATGTAACTGGAACTTTGCTTAGTTAGCAGATTTAATTTGGACAGATATGTGTTATTTGGCATTTAGTTTTCCAGGCTAATGTTTTGTTTCTAGTAGCAGGATTTGAAAATGTGTTATGTTTTCTGTCATCCTGACTTGTGTAGGTGCGGGCACACAATGTACTCAGACAGCAGAAGTCCAAGAACCCATCAGATGAAAATACAGAAATTGACAAACATGAAAAGTGAGTGCTACAGGATTTTAAATCCGTGTGAACATCGCTACAGTGTAGTATAAATATTTGTGAAAAAACAGTATAGAATACAACTGCAAAATAACTCCATGTAGTATAAATCTGAGTGAGATAAGTCAACAATGTAGTATTAATCTTTGTGAGATAATCCAACAGTGTACTATAAATCTGTGAAATAATTCACCCATCTAGTATACACCAGTGTGAAGTAACTTATCAATGTAGTATTAAAATGTAAACACTCTTTGCTTTCATTGGGGAGCCCAAACCCATAGTTAAATGAGCCCAGAGGAGAATCTGACTTTCTCTAACTGCATGTAGGAGAGTGGCTCCATCAGCTGGGAACAGGGTCCAAAGGAGGTAAAATGGTAGCAACACCGCCTAGTGGTCTGTAACGAACCACCATTGTGGAGATGGCAACACCGTCTAGTGGTCTGTGACGAACCACCATTGTGGAGATGGCAGCTCCGTCTAGTGGTCTGTGATGAACCACCACTGTGGAGATGGCAGCACCGTCTAGTGGTCTGTGACGAACCACCATTGTGGAGATGGCAGCACCGTCTAGTGGTCTGTGACGAACCACCATTGTAGAGATGGCAGCACCGTCTAGTGGTCTGTGACGAACCACCATTGTAGAGATGGCAACACCGTCTAGTGGTCTGTGACGAACCACCATTGTAGAGATGGCAGCACCGTCTAGTGGTCTGTGACAAACCACCATTGTAGAGATGGCAGCACCGTCTAGTGGTCTGTGACGAACCACCATTGTAGAGATGGCAGCACCGTCTAGTGGTCTGTGATGAACCACCATTGTGGAGATGGCAACACCGTCTAGTGGTCTGTGACGAACCACCATTGTAGAGATGGCAGCACCATCTAGTGGTCTGTGATGAACCACCATTGTGGAGATGGCAACACCATCTAGTGGTCTGTGACGAACCACCATTGTGGAGATGGCAACAGAGGCAAATGACCAGGGAAAGACCTGGCTTTCGCGCTGTTGAATGGTGCCATAATAACTTAGGCAGGATGCACTGTGTGGTACAGCATGTCACCTCGCCAATGGAGGGATGGCTTACATGTCAGCACACAGCGGTGTTAGTAGGATAAGTGCGACTGAACATCTTGATGTTATATGTGCAAATTTTTGACAGAAGATAGACACCTGAGAGTCATGATCTGGGCAAGGGCTGTCCCCTGAGAGTGTCAAGGAGTTAGAGAGGCTGAAACATTCTGCGAGGGGAGACCACTTCTGATGGTCAGAATCCCCCTGTTGTTCTTGCTTCACAGTGTAGTTCATAATACTAATATGTATAGTAAATTAACTGATGAATACACCAATGGTTCTGTGCATCATGGAGAGAAATCTGCTTGGGGAATTCTGAGCTATAGTCTCAGGCAAAGTCACTGCTGAGCAAAAATGGAGAATATAGGGATACACACTCAAGTAGGAGTTGAGTGGTGTAAAGAACTGACATCACATCACTCAGGCCATTCCCATACATGCTCTGTCCTCATCTGCAACAGCCAGCAAAGAGTCCCACTACTAATAGTACCAGTTGCAGTCTAACTGTGTGTCGCTCTGGCCTTTCCTTGGAGTTTTGAGTGTGAGCCAGACACTCTGGTCACTCCTGCAGCACTATTCTCTCCACGCCATGCTACTCTATCTGTTCTCAAGTGGGAAGATGGAAGTAGCTGCAGCTTTGAAGTGGATAGGTGATATTCAAGTCAGTGGATCAGTGATAGTATCTGATTGCCAGCTTGTATTGTTAAAAGTTCAAATGGAAGTGATCAGATATATCTTGAGTGGATATTAAGTATAAACACTTCTCTGTTGCAAGTACTTACACGGATATTCTGACCAGGCTAGAGTGCGAGGCAATAACCAGCCAATCTTTTGCCTTCGGATGTGTCATTAATAGGAGCACTCACTATAGACATAGGCGATTTTTGGGAGACTATTTATGTGCAATTGCTAGTTGCAGGAACAGTAACAGCTGAAACAACCTGTTTAAGGATGCTTGAGTTTGGAGTTGAACGAATGACCACAATGATAAACATTTTATGGTATAATAAGTCACTGCACTCAAACGGAAAGATTTGTGGAAAGAGCAATAGAGAAATTTCTTGATTGTCTTGTGTTGTGGCATGGAAGGGAGTTAACTCTTTGATTGATTTATGCCGTTGACAATTGCAGTTTATGAAGAAGCTTGATGGTGCACGCCAGTCGGCCAGGTACTTGATGATGATGATGTTCTAAGACACCAAGAAAATATATATATATATATATATATATATATATATATATATATATATATATATATATATATATATATATATATATATATATATGTGCGTGCTAGCATACTTGATAGTGAATAGCGCTGGTAGTGTCATGAGCACAGACTTACATGGGTTTGGCGCTTGGACTCATGTTTTGTCAAAGTGAGGGGCGGATTGATACCTATACCTCCTTGCTGTCAGGCCTACACAATGTGAGGGCACTATCACATCAGAGACCCTGAAGAAAACTGCTTTGGGACATATTTTTAAAATGGTCTGTCATGTAAACTGTATTGTCATTGTCGATCATTTCAGAGAACGTTATGAGAATGCCATTGATCATCTCAAGATGCGACTGCAGGAGACTCAGTGAGTGATAATCAGTTTGTAACTTCAGTCTAGTAATCAGTCTTTGTGACTTAAGTCAATTTGTGTTTATTCTTCTTCTTCTTTTCCTTCATAGTTTTCTTATAAAGTTTTTTCATTTGTTAGTTCTTCTTCATCTTCTTCTGTTGTTGACGCTGCTCCTTCTCCTCCTCTTTTTCTGCTGCTGCTCCTCTTGTTTTTTTCCTTCTTCTTCTTCTGCTGCTGCTGCTCTTTTTCTTCATCTTCTCCTTCTGCTGCTCTTCTTCTGCTGCTACTCTTCTTCTTCTTTATCTTCTGCAGGTGCTGCTGCTCCTCTTTTTGTTGTTGTTCTTCTTCACCTGCTGCTGCTCTTCTTCTGTTGCTGCTTCTGCTCCAATTCTTCTTCTGCTGCTGTGCCTCTTCTTTTTTCTACTTCAGCTGCTCTTCTTTTTCTCCTTCTTCGTACATCTTCAGATGGCTACCTGAATATAAATTTAAAGAGAGCAGCAGGCAACTTCAGCTTGTTGACATTTCCATGGAGTGTTTTCTTATGACATGTTCAGGGATTTTGGTCAGTAGGCTCATCACTACTTTCCTTT
Organism: Cepaea hortensis; assembly: GCA_963921405.1. Taxonomy (NCBI): domain Eukaryota; kingdom Metazoa; phylum Mollusca; class Gastropoda; order Stylommatophora; family Helicidae; genus Cepaea; species Cepaea hortensis. The sequence continues at coordinate 78,675,612 of OY992883.1, forward strand.
AATTCATGACATCAATAAATATTGCAGTTTCATCAAGCCTGTGGCTCGGTATATCTGATTTCAGCAAGCATTTTTCCAGTTAGCTTTCCGTAGCATTTGACTGTCATTATTCTGTCTACAAGATAGCAGGTCTTTTTATTTACTTTCTTTCAGTTTTGCATTCCTGATTCTATTTTGATTTGAGTCTAATAAAGCCACTGATCTGTGCATGAAAGTTACTGCTCTGTGCATGAAAGTCACTGGTCTGTGCATGAAAGTCACTGCTCTTTGCATGAAAGTCACTGGTCTGTGCATGAAAGTCACTGATCTGTGCATGAAAGTCACTGGTCTGTGCATGAAAGTCACTGGTCTCTGCATGAAAGTCACTGGTCTCTGCATGAAAATTACTGGTCTCTGCATGCAAATTACTGGTCTCTGCATGAAAATTACTGGTCTCTGCATGAAAATTACTGGTCTCTGCATGAAAGTCACTGCTCTGTGCATGAAAGTCACTGGTCTCTGCATGAAAGTCACTGGTCTCTGCATGAAAGTCGCCAATCTGTGCATGAAAGTCACCAATCTGCATGAAAGTCACTGCTCTGTGCATGAAAGTCACTGGTCTCTGCATGAAAGTCACTGGTCTCTGCATGAAAGTCACCAATCTGTGCATGAAAGTCACCAATCTGCATGAAAGTCACTGATCTGTGCATGATAGTCACTGATCTGTGCGTGAAAGTCACCAATCTGTGCTTGAAAGTCACTGATCTGTGCATGAAAGTCACTGACCTGTGCATGAGTTCAAGTTCAAATCCATTTCATTCATTGGCTTGAGTGAGTTAAATATCAGAAAAAATAACATATGAACTAGTCACTTGTTTCAGTCTGATCAGGTTGTTTGTGTAAATCTGGCAGATACCAGCCATATTATATTCGTAAATCTGTCAACACTTTGTTAAGTTGCTTGTGTAAATCTAGCAACAGTTTTATTTTTAAACCTAGCAACACATAATAAACTCTCTCTCTCTCTCTCTCTCTCTCTCTCTCTCTCTCTCTCTCTCTCTCTCTCTCTCTCTCTCTCTCTCTCTCTCTCTCTCTCTCTCTCTCTCTCTCTCTATATATATATATATATATATATATATATAAAGTGAAAATTAGTATATATATATATATATATATATATATATATATATATATATATATATATATATATATATACTAATTTTCACTTTTCACCCCTCCTGAGAGAGGCTAGCTGATCCTAACCCTACTGGCTGCATGGCCAGACTCAGCCCACAGAGTCTCTGTGGCGAAGTGGTCAAGCCGCTTGACTGGGGCTCCGAAGGTTGTGGGTTCAATTCCGGCCGCGTCCTTCGTTCACGAGTGAAATTTTTCGGAGACTCCTGTGGGTCGTCGCTAGAGCTACGGAGTTCGTGCTTTGTGCGACACTTTCCGCGCTGCGGAAAGAGACCGAGCCATATGGGATAAAACCCGGTGCAATGAAGTCGACCCTGTCAACTTTTAAGCCACTTTTAAGCCCACACCTTGTAGACCCGTCACCTCAACACCGCAAGGTTCTAGAGAAACAAGATGAGACAAGATAGTTTATTAGCAATTGTTTAAGTCATTCTCCTGGCAAGATACAGTTGTGTTTATATGTAGCAACAAGTTGCATAGTTGAGTCTTGCATCATCAACCCAGCTGTATGTACAAACCATTGACGCTTGTCTGTACACGTGTGACAGGGACCAGCTTCAGGCTGCCAGGAAAGAAGCAGAACAGCTCCAGGAGGAGCATGACCATCTCAGTCAAAGACACGCAAAGCTGATAGCAGATCTAGAAGACAGAGAATCCAGTTTCAGGCTCAGGTCAGTGGGTATAGACTGTACATCTCAGACTCCTACATGTAAATGTGTGATGCTCTAGTTAGCTTTATGTCACATGCAGCAGGAAGTAGATCTTATCTGAATACATTTATGGTTTAGTACCAGAGATTAGAGATTAGATACAGGAAACTCATATTTCAGTCTCAAGCTCTCATACCTATATTAGATACAGGGGACTTATATTTCAGACTTCAGTCTCAAGCTATCATACCTATATTAGATACAGGGGACTTATATCTCAGACTTCAGTCTCAGGCTCTCATACTTACATTAGATACAGTGGACTTATATTTCAGTCTCAGGCTCTCATACTTATATTAGATATAACGGGACTTATATTTCAAACTTCAGTCTCAAGCAATCAAACCTATATTAGATACAGGGGACTTATATTTCAGACTGCAATACATGAAGTAAATACCTGGATGGCTTGGCCATGTGGCATGATCGAGACAGAAACACGGAGCTCATCCACGACTCTGGTGATCGAGTGAGATGGCAAAACATGACTGCCCACGTTATTGGCCTGGCACGTGATGGATGAATATATCAGACTTCAGTCTCGAACTATCATACCTATATTAGATACAGGGGGCTTACTTTCAGACTTCAGCCTCAAGCTATCATACCTATATTAGATACAGGGGACCTATCTTTGAGACTTCAGTCTCAAGCTATCATACCTATATTAGATACAGGGGACCTATCTTTGAGACTTCAGTCTCAAGCTATCATACCTATATTAGATACAGGGGACTTACCTTTCAGACTTCAGTCTCAGGCTCCCATACCTATATTAGATACAGGAGACTTACCTTTCAGACTTCAGTCTCAGGCTCCCATACCTATATTAGATACAGGAGACTTACCTTTCAGACTTCAGTCTCAAGCTATCATACCTATATTAGATACAGGGGACCTATCTTTGAGACTTCAGTCTCAAGCTATCATACCTATATTAGATACAGGGGATCTATCTTTGAGACTTCAGTCTCAAGCTATCATACCTATATTAGATACAGGGGATCTATCTTTGAGACTTCAGTCTCAAGCTATCATACCTATATTAGATACAGGGGACCTATCTTTCAGACTTCAGTCTCAGGCTCCCATACCTATATTAGATACAGGAGACTTACCTTTCAGACTTCAGTCTCAGGCTCCCATACCTATATTAGATACAGGAGACTTACCTTTCAGACTTCAGTCTCAAGCTATCATACCTATATTAGATACAGGGGACCTATCTTTGAGACTTCAGTCTCAAGCTATCATACCTATATTAGATACAGGGGATCTATCTTTGAGACTTCAGTCTCAAGCTATCATACCTATATTAGATACAGGGGACCTATCTTTCAGACTTCAGTCTCAGGCTCCCATACCTATATTAGATACAGGAGACTTACCTTTCAGACTTCAGTCTCAAGCTATCATACCTATATTAGATACAGGGGACCTATCTTTGAGACTTCAGTCTCAAGCTATCATACCTATATTAGATACAGGGGATCTATCTTTGAGACTTCAGTCTCAAGCTATCATACCTATATTAGATACAGGGGACCTATCTTTCAGACTTCAGTCTCAGGCTCCCATACCTATATTAGATACAGGAGACTTACCTTTCAGACTTCAGTCTCAGGCTCCCATACCTATATTAGATGCAAGGCACTTATATTCCAGTAAATATGTCAGATATTTGTTTTTAATTTGTATGTCCTTTTGTAGGACATTACAATCAACCCCAGGTTGATTTTCTGGGCAATTTTACGTTCAGTAGTTTGCCATTGCTTTCTGAATAGGACGTTTAAATCCAACTGAGCAGTGTTTGGAATGTACCTACTCCATCATCAACACAAAAAAGTTTACGTGAGAGCATGACAAACCTTTCAGCCATGCTGATCTCAATATTAGATGCAGGTAACTTATGTTTCGCCGGCTTCCTGGCCTAGAGAACTTTTCTCCGTAATCTCGTATACTCTCGTAAGTAACGTGACGACGGTGAGAATCAGCAGTGGTTCGAATCGCGTCGGTAACTTACAGGGTTTGTGAGCCGGCCACTCAGAAAGCAATGGCAAACTAATGAGCGTAATCTTGCCAAGAAATCAACAATCAGCTGACAGATGCTGATGTTGACAGTGATGTCCTGTAAAGGATATGCAAACCAAAAAAAAAACACTTATGTTTCAACTTTTTCTATGCTCCATGGTAGGAATATTGAGGAGAAATCCTCATGGTGATACAGGGTGTACCTGAAATGGTGCACCCAGTGATAATATACACAGTTTCATTTTGTATTCCGTTCACAATTTGCACCTGGCTAACAGTTAGGATGGCCAGGGTGTTTTCATTGGTTGAGAGCACCAGTGCTTGGTGCTCTTCTCTGACAGTATCTGTCATGGAATATCCATTATCCTTTAACATGACATTGGCAGATATCAACAGGAGCTGGTAGAGACCTGCAGATATGGAGACTTGTATCCACCTTGGTCGGAGATGTAGGATAGGTTGCTGATGAAATGTGATTGTATCCTCAGACTGGAAAACTCCATGAAAGAGAAGGCAGATGCTTTAGCTGAACTCCAGGACAGGATTGCCAGTTTGGAGACACAGAAGACATTCCAGACTCAGAAGTTTAAGGTACAGTGACTGTCTTTGACTGTAGTTGCAATCTGTGTGTGTGTGTATGGGTCGTGTTTCTAATAAACTATGTATAGGTCGTGTTTCTAATAAACTGTGTATAGGTCGTGCTTCTAATAAACTATGTATAGGTCGTGTTTCTAATAAACTCTGCATAGGTCGTGTTTCTAATAAACTGTGCACAGGTCGTGTTTCTAATAAACTGTGTATAGGTCGTGTTTCTAATAAACTATGTATAGGTCGTGTTTCTAATAAACCATGTATAAGTTGTGTTTCTAATAAAGTATGTATAGGTCGTGTTTCTAATAAACTATGTATAAGTTGTGTTTCTAATAAAGTATGTATAGGTCGTGTTTCTAATAAACTATGTATAAGTTGTGTTTCTAATAAAGTATGTATAGGTCGTGTTTCTAATAAACTATGTATAAGTTGTGTTTCTAATAAAGTATGTATAGGTCGTGTTTCTAATAAGCTATGTATAAGTTGTGTTTCTAATAAACTATGTATAGGTCGTGTTTCTAATAAACTATGTATAAGTTGTGTTTCTAATAAACTATGTATAGGTCGTGTTTCTAATAAACTATGTATAAGTTGTGTTTCTAATAAACTATGTATAGGTCGTGTTTCTAATCCACTGGCCAGCTTCTGTGTATTGATGAAGCTGAACTGGACCATGTGACTACACCAAGCCAGCAGGAATTCCACGGAATATGTGCCTTTAGTATGGCGTCCAATGATGTTCATGTCATCCCCAGTCGTGGGCTGTCAGGTACAGCCCCTGTGTTACCTCGTGACCCCTCCAAGGATCTGTGATAGACAGATCGTGTGCTAGACTCCATATTATGGAGTGTGATCACTCTCATTTGTCAACATTATTCCTCTCCACAATGGTGGTTCACCACAGACCACTAGATGGTGTTGCCATCTCCACTTCATTGTAATTTGTTCACACGAGTCACTTGCAAAGTTCTGGCTGTTCTGTTCTATTTAGTTCATGTATCAATGATCTGATGTCTGAAGTAATGAACATATTAAGATAATGGTTCTCTTGTTAGGACTGACAAATGTTGCACTACCATCTCACCTCTGCACATGCTGTCTTTAAGGAACAAATCAACAAGCTGAAGGATGAAAACGCTGAGGTTGTGGAACTGCTACAGAAGCAACTGGATGCCTCTGAGATGGATAATATTCGACTACAGCGGGAGATTCAACAATTGCAGCGTATGTCCAGGATGAGGGAGGAATCTGTTGAGCACACGTCACCAAGCGAGTTCTATCCAATCACAGCTCACCCTGTTGAGGAACGACAGGAAGGGGAGGTAAATTTGGTTTCTTATTTGTATTCCTTTTGTTTTTTTAATGATTATGTTTGGTAGAAAAGTGTAGCAGTTTGTTTATCTTGAAAATAAGAAGGAAAGGGACACATTCTTGACTGCCCCATTTTTAAAAATTTGCCCATACCAAGTCCGTACCAATTCAAAGGCGGTATGCTAAAAAACTGCTTTTATATAACATTCAATATCCTTCATTTTTATCAGTAGTAATTTTAGAAATTACTCATCACTCTGCAAAACATTGCATGTATTTTCTGATCAAAAGAAACATTTCATGTATTTACTGACCAAAGAGAAACATTATGTATTTACTATTCAAAGAGAACAACAAGAGGAAAAATATGTAAATAAAAGACAACTAGAATACCTTTGGTCTGATTATCCTGGTGTAATGAAATTGGGTAAACATGGCAGACAGGAAGAGAAGGCAGCAAATGGGAGATGGACTGGAAAAAATCACAGACGCGTGAATGCCATGCTTTTGAGGGGAAGAAGAAAGAAAGTGTAGAAACAAACAGATTCTTCTAGGCTTTTACAAGATAAGTTTATGAAAAAGTGGGAGAAAACTCATGCAATTGGGAGTTTTAGTATGCACAAATACACTTCAATATCTGCAGGAGACTATGCTTCTGTTGGCATGGCTGCATTGCAGATAAAAAGTATAGGTAAAGTTGACTCAGTTTCAGAGGGGAAAAAACTGTGAATATTGTACTTAAAGTCTATTTGTATTTTACTAAATATTCAGATTTCTTTTTTTGGTTTTTCTTGACTGGCATAATGCACTACACTCAAATGACAATCTGTCCTTTAAAATAAACAATACCTGATTTTGTTTCTTTTTGTTTTTCTTCTTCCTTATTAGGGGTCTGAGATTGTTGAACTGGAACCCTTGAAGGTAACTGCATAAATTTCTGTCAAATTGGTTTCACAATATGTATGTGTGTGTGTTTTTTTTTTAACTGTTAAGGTTACACTTGACAAAACAGTAAAAGAAAGTTTGCATAGAAGACTTATGAAAGGAATGGTTTGGTTAGTAAAACATGTTTTCTGTTTCAGTTTCAGTAAGGTTTTCTATTTCATGTGTGTCTCTAGTAGGGTCGTTTGCATACTAAATGTAAGCAAGGTTTTTTTTTTCTCTCGCTCGCTCGCTTTGAACTCAAGCGTAGTCTATCCATCCATCCATCATGTGCCATGCCGGTAAGCGTGGGCGGTCATGTTCTGCCATCTCACTCGATCACCAGAGTCGTGGATCAGCTCCGTGTTTCTGTCTCGACCATGCCACAAGGCCAAGCCATCCAGGTACTTGCTTCTAGGTCTTCCCCTTGGTCTGTTCCCCTCGATCTTACCAGTTGTCACCAAATTCTCCAATCCATTTCTTCTCATAACATGCCCAAAAAATTTTGACTGTCTACGTCTAATTTCTCTAATCAATTTACGATCTTCATTTGTTTCTTGAAGGACTTGTTCATTGGTCTTTCTGGCTGTCCATGGTATTCTTTGCATTTTCCTCAGAAACCACATCTCTACAGCCATCAGATGTTTTTCAGCCTGACTGCTCATTGTCCACGCTTCACATCCATACAAAAGTACAGGTTCAATGTAGCATCTCAACACTCTTTTTCTCGTTTCAATTGACATCTATACACACTATTTATAGTAGTGATGGACTAAATTTTGTCTATGAATTAGCTTTCCCTATTAACAGTGTCCCTTGCCGTCAGGTGAACACACTCTGACTTCATAGATACTTGTAATTTACATCTCCAAGTCAAGGACGACAGGTAACATTTTAGTCCAGCTGTCCAGTGTAAGGGTTGAACCGCTTACCTCGGCATCAGCACAACGGACGTTTAAGAACATTTGTTCTTACCCATTCGACCATGCTGATCTGCATGTAAACAAGTGAAAGTACTGGTCTTGCAACACAAGCATGGGCTCTCCCAGGCATCCCCCACCCCTGCCTCTACACTTCATGGCTGTGTGGAATCAGACAAAAGACATTGTCACCTTGGGTTAAAGAATATTCTGAATTATAATTTATTGTCTGGTTATTATTATAAGGACCTCAGTGTTAGTGTAATAATGTACTATTATTGTTTTATATTATCATCTCTTTATTGTGGTAACGTTATCATCATTGTGTTATGCTAAATTTCATTGCAGTATGTGCATATGTTTGTAAGGTTTTACAGTATTTTTGATTGTTTTGTAATTGTGAGGCCTGCATATTTAGATATTTTGCAAGCTGTAATCCACTGGTGCCTTATTCAATCCCCTATGCCACTTTTAAGCAGAGTTATTCATTTTTTAACAAATTAACAAGAGTTATGAAGACTCCTTGCTTTTTTGCATTCTTATTTTGATATTTCTATCTGTTCATACACCTAAATTGCTACCAAAATATGTGTAAGATTCCACCCCTTGGAGTGAGGTTTCACTAAGGGAAATCTGGTTTTCATTTGCTTGATTTACTCTTATTGTCTTTGTACTTTTCCTATGGATTTTTTGACCTGATTGTTGTGATTGTCTTATCATGTTTGCTTAATTTATCTTCTGTCTTTCCATCTGTCTGTCCGTCCGTCCGTCTATCCTTCACCTTCCTTAGGTATTTATCATGTCCATGTTAAACATTGCCTCAGTGAGTCATGTATTATTGATTATTTTTCATGCGTTTTAATGCTTATTGTTCTTTTGTTGTCAAAGATTTGCTTCAAAAGTGATGTTGAATGAAAGAATGTGTATGAGTGGAAATAGAGAAGAAGGGCAGAATGTCTTAATCCTTTGAAAATAAAGATTGTTTGTTCGTTTGTTTTGTATTCGATTTTGTTTGTGGGAAAGGAAAACAATGTCGTCAGTAACATCCAGAACATCAAACTGCTCTCTCAGAGTCTGGTGAGGTTAAGCTGGCTGAGGTTTATTTAGTGGCTGGTTATGCCTGTCTCCATTGATTCCCCTTGCCTCCCACATTTCCTCCAGCTTAATTGCATGTGCACTGTTTTGGTTTGCTGAACCAAGAGTGGAATAATAGATGTATTACAGTTGTAAGTGGGTTTACAGCATCCTGACCATAGCAATGCCTGCTATTGTGATGTCATAATAACATATTTTTTCATTGTTATCTCTGAGACAGTTATTGCAATAACTTGTTTTTTCAATGGTATGTTTCAGACAGTGAAACCACATTCACAGCCAACAGCATTCACATTTGAGCAACTTATTGCAACACCAATGAAGGAGTTGTCAGGTAAAGGAAACATAAAGCTAAGAACAAACATAGAGTGATAGAGAAAGTAATGTTAATGAGAAAGTTAGAAAGAACAGAATGGTGATACTGAGGTATAGATAGTAAGAACAGTTAGAGCAATAGGATAAGAAAGAAGAGAGTAATAGAGACATGGTGGTATAGTGGGAGGTGACAGTGTTATTGAGACAGAATGATGCAATAAGAAAGTACAAATAGAGTGATAGAAAAAGTAAGAACAATTAAAACAGTGACAGGTAGGAAAAAGTGACTGAGGGATAGAGAAAGAAAGACAAATTAATTATATAAAAGGGAAGTACCACTGAAATATGAGAGGTTGAAACATTGGAAAAACAGTGATATAGAGAAAAGTCAGGTAGAGGAGAGGGTAAAAGTTAATTGCACGCCCTTTAGATGACATCGCAGTCAATCTTTTGGCTGTTTATGATTGACTAAGCAAGTCATAAGCTGGTCTCCGTGGTCAAAGGCTTGCGAACGCGGTTCGTGAGCTGCTTACCAGGCGTTCAAAACTCAGCTGTGACCGATTTGTGCAGCAGACCGTGTCGCGTTGTGTTATATTGTGTTGGTATGGGTCGCTCAGAAAGCAGTGGCAAACTACTGAACTTAAAACTTGCCTAGTACATCAGCAGCAGCTGAAAAATGCTGGTCTTGACTGCAACGTCCTGTAAGGGATATGCAACATATTTTTTAAAAAAAAGCACGTTTACTGTTCAGTAGTTTACTATTGCTTTCTGAACAACCAGCGCTCATAGCTCTTAAAAATACAAGGCGGTCTGCTTCCAAATTGCCTGCAACTTATTTTGAACACAGTATGTGGGATTGCAAATCATGTTCACTTCCCCTTCACCACAGATGCTGGCAAAGTACTTTCCTCTAAAATAAGAAAGGAGGAAAGAATAGAGGAGTAGTGTCTCCTTTTTCTTCTACCTTTAATCTTCCAGTGAAAGATAGGCTCTCAATCAGCTCACACCAACCCCTCCTGTGCTTTGCTGTCTGCTACAACTCCTCCCATATCCTTCCCATTTATTCTTATCTGTTTTCCCTGTACAGTGAAAATATTTTCAGAAATGTAGAGGATATAAATGGAATCAGCATTGGAGGACGAAACATCAATAACATTAGATATGCAGATGATACAGTATTAATTGTAGACAATGAGCAGGACCTGCAACAATTAGTAGATGCGGTTGTTGTACACAGTGAGCAACTGGGGTTAGAATTAAATTGTAAAAAGACTCAGGTTATGGTCGTCACTAGGAAGGAAGAAGTGCCACAATGTAATATACAAGTAAATGGAAATATTCTTCAACAAGTGAATCGGTACAATTATCTTGGAACAGTTATAACATCTGATGGGAGATGCCTTGAAGAGATTAGAACAAGAATCGCCATGGCGAAAGTAGCCTTTAGCAAGATGAAAAACATTCTGACCAATAAGAAGATGTCAATTGAAACGAGAAAAAGAGTGTTGAGGGGATACATAGAGCCTGTTCTTTTGTATGGATGTGAAACTTGGACAATGAGCAGTCAAGCTGAAAAGCATCTGATGGCTGCAGAAATGTGGTTTCTGAGGAAAATGCAAAGAATACCATGGACAGACAGAAAAACCAATGACCAAGTACTACAGGAGACAAATGAACATCGTAAACTGATTAGAGAAATTAGACATAGACAGTCAAAATTTTTTGGACATGTTATGAGAAGAAATGGATTAGAGAACTTAGTGACAACTGGCAAGATCGAGGGGAACAGACCAAGAGGAAGACCGAGAGGAAAATACCTGGATGGCTTGGCCACATGGCATGGACGAGACAGGAACACTGAGCTGATCCACGACACTGGTGATCGAGTGAAATGGCGAGTCATGACCGCCCACGCTTTCCGGCATGGCACATGATTGATTGATTGATATTATTTATTACTTGATTTTATATTTGGTTTCCATACTGATGTTTTGATGTTATATTCTTATTTACTGTCTTGTTTTCTTCTGTAATCTATTTCTTCTTGCGTTTTATCTCATTTCCGACTATCATGTGGCAGATTAGTTCTCATCATGAACTTAACAGTTTTTTGGGGAATTTTTTAAAATTTTAGCTTCTCTTTAGTTCCATACAACTTGGAGTTTAGTGTTAAGTCAGTGGGCCAATATATCTTTCAGACCTCATTGTATGGAGGTCGATCCTGCAGAACATATTCAGCGGTCGGTTTGCTTAGTCTACATGTGTTTAGTGCTAAAGCATGTGTTTATTCAGTGTTTTATTCTCTGTTCTGAGTCATAATTGCTGACCTATACCTGCTGGTCAAGAGTGTGGTAATCATTGTTGCATTGATTTTGAACCTTTCTGATTGGATAGTTCACTTTTTATCATTTAGTTCTTTCATATATTTTCAGTTCTTATTTTATTTTTAAAAAATACTCATTCATCCCAAATATTTTGTATTCAGTTGTAAAGCCAGTGTCACCAACCATAGATGAGGAGGCCCTTAAATCTGACCTCGCCGCATCTCAGAAAAAGATTGATCACCTTACTGAGGTAAGTCTCATTCAGCTTAAATTGGTACAGAATGGCCGTCAATAGAAAAATGAAACTCATAATTTATTTATTTAGATTCTAAACAGAACATAACAGACTGAGATAATCGAATGTTCAAAAGCTGATGATGAGTGAAAGTAACAGTTCTTCTCATTCCCAGTGGAGCATATTTCCTCAACTTTTTTTTTTTTGGCACTTGCTCGCTTTGAACTCAAGCGTAGTCCATACACACTATTTATAGTAGTGATGGACTGAATTTTGCGTGTGGATTAGCTTTCCCTATTAACAGTGTCGCCATCAGGCGAACCCACTCCGACTTCAGAGGTTCTTGTAATTTACGACCCCAAGTCAAGGACAACAGGTCAACATTTTATTCCAGCTGTCTGATGTAAGGGTTGAACCGCTAACCTCGGCATCAGCACACCGGATGTTTAAGAACAAGTGTTCTTATCCATTCGGCCTCCTTGTCCTCAACTAACTCCTATCCTGTGCTGCCCTCCTAAGCCCTCCTATCCCGTGCCATCTCCATCGGTTCCCTCCATGTCCTCCCCTTATTATCCATCTCTATCTTTACTTTCATTCTCCATGTGTTCCATGGCCTCCCTCTATTTCTGTTGGCCTGTGAGTTATAGAGCAAGGCATTTCTAGTTATACTATTAATAGATGTTCTCAGTGGGTGTCTTATCTAGTGCCATCTTCTCTTCCTCCTGCAATTCTGTTTTGACATTGATTAATGAATGTTTGTAGTTTATTAGTAATTATTTTAGCTGTTCTTCATATTTCTGATTCATACAACAATACTGGTTAGACGTTAAAGTTAAATATTCCATGTTTGGTTTTACATTTTATTTCTTATATCTTTCACAAGTTTCCTAGTGCTATGAAGGCTCCTCTGGCTTTTTTGTATTTGACATAACCAGACTTGGGTGGGTTAGTCATTGGTAGCAGAGTTAATTGTTGTTGACATGATCCTGCTTAGTTGCGCTGGACCATTGTAATATGACTGTTCAAATTGGCCCTGTGCTTTGGCACAATGTTCCCATGTTGGCTGCACACATGATATTGTGAATGGCTCCGCTGAGTTCTGAGAGACTGTTTGAATATTATACTTTCACTCTTAACATTACATGGCGATTAACACAGCTCCACAAATGATTGTTATAACCAAACGCTGATGCTGTTTTATAGTCTATTGTTATAATGTTCATACATTTCACATGATCAAATAGTCACGTGATCACTCTATCACACGTATAAAACACTTTTATGTAACAATTGTAAAACATCTAAGACTAGTGGCGGCAGAGTGAATGCTGCCATTGCCAATCAGTCTCCTGACCAGTCCAACCTGGACCATGGTCAACTTCACAATGACGCTTTGAGGGTACCCTTGTCTCCTCGCCAGCGATTCACTTGCTTTCCACCTGTGATGCATGAATGTATGAACTGAGTCGTTTTCACACTAAAATGTGTGGAACTCAGTACTCTGTACTCTCTGTAATCTGCACCCCTAAACTGGGTCATGGCAATATTCATAATTTAATATCTCTGTGTGTTCCCCTAACTGTATCTACAGTGCTACCTAAATATGATTCCGGAACTTAAAGTGAAGTTCCCCCAAGGAAAAATTTAGTTACCATGTGCTCAATTTATTTATGTTATTTCTCTTTCCCCAATGAATTTGTTGACCTAATTGTTGTGATGTCTCATCAAGCATGCTTATTTTATCTTGAATCTGATTTCATGTGTGGAATTGGAGGAACATGTCATCAAGCGAAGTCCAGATCATCGAGCTGCTCTGTCAGAATCCATTGAGTTCTATTTCTGGTGGTAGCTGTTGTTGGCTTCATAATCCAGTCTAGAGCCAGTAAGAATAATAACGGTAGCAAAAGATATCCCTGGAGAGCTGCGTGGTCTCGGGGTATGGTGTCCGCCTCTAGTGCTGGAGGTCCCGGGTTCAAGCCCCGGTAAGGACCGGGACTTTTTCACGTGGACTTCTAGTAATAAAATTTCTCCCTGGTCTCTGGGTAGTGAGATCGGACGCCCGTGTGTACTGTTGCGCACGTAAAATATCCCTTGGCAGTTGAAAATCGAAAAAGAGTAGCCTAACGGCGCTGCGAGGGCAAAATTTTGAGTTAAAAATCTACCCAAAGTATTTAAGGATCCTCGCCGGTGCAACGGAGTTCATACACTGAGCTGAGTTTCTCCTGACTCAGGTTTGAGTTAGGAGGAGAATGGAGCACTTATGGGTTACAGCCGTGTGCCGTGAATTTGATCTATCGACTAAACTAAATTAAACTAAAGATATCCCTGCACTCGTCAGATTTGCTTCTAATATATCTGTTAGTTTGGCCCCATAAAGGACTCAGGTCATGTATTTCATGTCATCATGCCTTTATTAAGTCAAGGATCTACAGTTGGACACCATTGTGCCTCATCAGTTTCCAAAGAGATTCCTTATTAATGCTATCAAAGCCCTTTTTATAGTCTAGAACTTCAATATAAACCAGCAATTTCATTTAAATGCTCTGCTCTATTATTATGCAGGCTGTGGCTATTTGGTAAGTACAGGGTCTGTTTCATGGGAAACCTCTTCTTTATTGGCTTCTGTGTATTCTGTGCTATTTCTTTGATTACCTATAGTACTTTAAAGTTTAATGTCAAATTCGTCCTTAACTGATTTGTTCTATCATTTGTTGGTGCATAACACTGGATCACATTCAGCCTGTTTTTCCCCCTGCACTCTTACATGGCCAGGGCAACAAATCCATACAATTCTTACAATCTGTGACCTCTGCAGCGAAGTAAGCCATTCCACATGAAACATCCCTTTCTCCACTTTACTAAGCATACTCCTTGAGTTCATGATGGAGACAATGTGTGTTGCAGTGGTCTTATTTATTGCAAAAAGTGCCTCACACAAACAGAAAAAAAAAACACTCTTAGCCTTCCCTTACTCCATTCTGTGACAAATTCTGTAAGGTTAAGAAGTTCATGTTCACCTTTGCCTTAATACATATATTATCAATCAATCAATCAATACATATATTTACTGATTATTGAACCTTTGACTGTTATACATATATTTACTGATTATTGAACCTTTGCATTTATACATATGTTTACTGACTATTGAAAGTTTACTTGGCTTTTAAAACAATGGGGTGAACATGAAGAGTATAAAAAATTATTCCATCAAGCTGACACATAAAGAGTTAACCAGCTCGCCAGATTGGTTACCAAAAACTAACTTTAAAACATTACAGTAGGTAACTGCACTGAGCTTAACATTTGGCTTTGAATTACATTTCCAGCTTTTAAGTGAAAGTGAGGAGTCGGTGTCAAGGTTGACAGAGCAGGCGAGAATCCTGAAAGATGAGATCCGACGTATGGAGCGGAATATGGAGAGAGAGAAGGAAACACAGAACATGGAATACCTCAAGAATATATTTTTGCAGGTGAGTATCTTGTCAGGATGTTGCTCCACTTTGAGATCAGTATCAAATACCAGCAATCCAGAGGCAAATTCTAATGTAGGGGTGTGAAATGTTACATATTTCACATATATTCGTAGACTTCAGTGGGATATGAAGTTACCAGTGCTCTTACCTGCATTCTTTTATCCTTTCCAACTTTGATCTCAGTCACGCACACATTGTACAATTTGGTGCATTAAAGTTGTACAACCACACGGAATGACACTATCCAGTGCCGTCCACCGGGCACTGGAACGCAAATTATTCCTCCCCACGACGCTTGACGGCAGAAGTGGAAGATGATGATGATGATGATGATGATGATGAAAGTTGTTTCATGGCCTGATTCTTAACTCATTGTTCTCATTTAATTTGCCATGTTCTTATGATTGTGATGAGTCACTGTGTTAGTACTTCTGTGTGTTTCTTCTTTGCTTGTGTTAGTACTTCTGTGTGTTGTTTTCTTCTTTGCTTGTTTTATTCATCTCAAAAACCATATCTCCATTGCCTTCAGTTTCTTTACCATTACATTACTCATTGTCCAGCATTCACATCTATATGGAATAAAAGTCCATGCACAACTTTTTACTAAGCAGATTTGTGTACTTGGGATGTTTTCATTCGTCATGATGTTGTTTTTTCTTGTAAAAGAATTCCTTGATATGGCAATTCAGTATGTGTTTGCTATACCACAAAGATTAGAGAAAGATCTGAAGCTCATGGGAAGTATCTAGGGCTCACATAGTACTACAGTTGGTTGTATGATCTTGCTGGTTAGCACATGGCCATACAGAAAATAATGTTAGGATAAACTCATGACAGATATAGGAGGAGCTTGGATTGGAGGCAGTGAAAATAACGTTTTTCTGGGTCAGATCTTGTGAATACCTTGAAGGGTCACAATAAGAAGTCATACACAGAAGTGTTGTGTGTCCAGTACTACACTGTGTCACTATTTTAATATCATACAATCTAATAGCTTGTCTGTAATTCCTTGTCTGTAATTATCTCTAGCGATTAAACCCACATCCATGTCCTGGTAAACTTGTACAGTACCCACTATGCTGAAATGATGAAAGAAGTTAGTCGCGGTTCCAACTTCATGGCAACGGATTGTCCCCATATTGCTCTGTTCCTGTGCCAGTGAATATCACAAAATGCTCCTCACTGCCATATGTGAACAATGGAATAGACAGGAATGTCAGCAAGCCAACAGCCCGCACAGGTACACTGTGCATAATGCCGCCGCCAGAATGCCAACACAAAAGTCCTCCACGAAAAATACAGTTCATCGCCGAAGAAAACGGCAGTCACCAGAAAGACTACATTGACCGGGGTTTTATCCCATATGGCTCGGTCTCTTTCTGCAGGACGACCCACCGAAAGCGCTGCACAAAGCACAAACTCCATAGCTACAGCGACAACTCCCAGGAGTCTCTTGAAAAATGCACTCGTGAACCGAAAAGGCAAACCAGTCAATCCAGCAACAGCCAGCCGTCATTCGTTCCGAACATGCAGTTCACGTGATAAACAACTGCGGACAGATGCAAAAGCATTCCACGTGAAATTCACAGCTCATAGTGTCGCGCCACGCACTCACTCAGTAGCAGGGCGACGGAACCATAGCCTCCTTAGTTGCCTCTTACGACGTGCATGGTAGGCTACAGTGTTACTATTCTTTGCTCCCCCGTATGGGCCCCGGCAACACACGGGCGTGATGAAAGAAAAGGACAAAGAATGAAAGAAAGGTAGGAAAGCAATATAAAGATCATCATGTTGCAGGACCTTTACAGAATGTTGCTTTCATCACTTTCTGCCAAAAAAGGTTCTGGATCCCTTGCCAGTTCCCCTGCCTCATGTATATTCATATCCAAAGTGTCCTTATTGTGCTGTGTCTTTATTGTGCTGTGTCTTTATTCTTGTCAACCCCTGTCTGTTCTTCCAGCAACCATGTCTTCCATCACTGTTCTGTCCAAGCCTCTGTGACATTTAATATGGCCAAAGTATCTCAGTATCCAAAGCATGATGCAGTATATGAGCCAGTTGTCTTCACTGTTCAGATCGTATAGAATGTCAGTATGTTTCTTCTTCTTGGTTCATGATTCTCTAAGAATTTTATATAACTTTTCAGTTCCAAAGCTCCAGTTTGCTTCTATAGTGATTGTGAAATTGTCCATGATTCACTTCCGCATGTTGCCACGGGCAGATGCATGTTCTAAAAAATATTGCTTGAATTTGTTTCCTGGTCTTGTGTAATTGGCTCGTATTAATGTTTAACATCTGCATTGCTATGTACTGTCTGTCTGTGACCTCTTTTGAACAGCCACCAAAAGACAGGTATTGGTGAATTTGCCAGTGATATTGCTGCATGTTGATTTGTTTCCAGTTTATGTGTCCAAAAGTTGGGGAACAGAGACAGCAGCTGGTTCCTGTCTTGACCACCATGTTGAAACTGAGTCCAGATGAGAAAGCCAGGATACAAGCAGTGGCACAGGGTGAGCATCATCATCACCATCACCACCATCATCATCACCACCATCTTCATCACCACCATCTTCATCACCACCATCTTCATCACCACCATCTTCATCATCACCAAATAACATGTATATATTTAAAAAAGAAGCAGTGTCTCCCTATATGGCTATAGTATTTTAATTGATCTCATTCCGTAGTCTTTCTTCAGTCTCAGTTTTTGTGAAACTTCTTTGTTTTCTTCTCCAGCCATAATATTACTCTTATTCAACATTGGCTCCATGGAGAAGGAGTTATGGATGCTGTTCATAATCCTGCATACTGTGTTCGAAACACAGCTGTGGGCAATTTGGCAGCAGACCACCTTACATTGTTTTTTTAATGAAATTGTATGGGTACCGGTCGTTCAGAAAGCAGTGGCAAACTACTGAACCTAAACTTGCCCAAGAATCACGAACAGCCAAAAATGCTGGCAGTTAACCGCTACGTCCTGTAAAGGATATGCAACCAACTAAAAATTCACCTGTATAACTACATTTCCAAAATTTCAATTTTACTCTTACAGTGTTTACTCATTGAGCATTTTTATGTATCATACAGTAATGAAGAGTAAATATAACACTTGATCACTCTTAATTTCAGTTCCTAACTTATCTGTTTAGATATGAAAAGCTTTATTTCTTGCTAATTGTCAATTTTTAACCTGCTTCCATCACTTTTAATATGTGCTGTTTATTATTCAGTTGTGCATTTGTCTGTCCAGTGTCCATGATATATCTTTTCTGGGGATTCTTCTATTTTCTTTTTTGGGTATTTGTCCTTAAAATTCATTGTAAATATCCAGTGCTTGTATTTCTTCCTGTGCTTCTCCATCTTTTATTGATCTCTTAAGTGTGTATCCTATCAGTGTCTCTGTGGCAAAGGGATTACGAAGGCAACTTGTAATCCCATATACCGCATTCAAAACACAGCTGTGGGCAATTTGGCAGCAGACCACATTACATTGATTTTTTATGAAATTGTATGGGTGCTGGTCGTTCAGAAAGCAGTGGCAAACTACTGAACACACACTTGCCCAGGAATCACGAACAGCCAAAAAATGCTGGAGTTGACTGCTATGTCCAGTAAAGGATATGCAACTAACTTTTTTTAATCCATGTCTGACTAGTTTGTTTGTCTTTTTTAATCCCAACTGAGTTTATTATAAGTTGAACCATTTTCGTAGTTAAAAGTTTATTGTAATGTTTTTGTTTTTGCGCTCGCTCGTTTTGAATTCAAGCGTAGTCCATACACACTACTTCTAATAGTGCTGGACTGAATTTTGCATGTGGATTAGCTTTCCCTATTATCAGTGTCTCTCACCATCAGGCGAACCTACTTTGACTTCACAGGTACTTGTAATTTACTTCTCCAAGTCAAGGACGATAGGTCAGCATTTTAGTCAAACTGTCCGGTGTAGGGGTTGAACCCCTTACCTCAGCAATAGCACACCGGATGTTTAAGAACACATGGTCTTATCCATTCGGCCATTCTGACCTACTGTTGTATTTTATGTTCCTGCTACATATAGTGAAACAGTTGTGGATTAGTGCGTGTGTCATGTAGTCAGTCAGATCATTGATTTCATGTTTTAAATGTCTCGCTGTTAGATTATAATCAGTTTCATTTCTGATTGGTTCTATGATAGTGTGTAGTTAGATTAATTAACATGATTTTATTTCTTATGAGTTCTATAGTTTCATGTAGATAGATCATATAAAGGGTTCATTGCTTATTGTTTCTTCAATTTCATATTGTTATATCAGATAAGAGGATCACATTTCTTATTGGTACTACAATTTCATGTATTTAAATCAGATAGCAGGATCTAATTTCTTATTGGTTCTTCAATTTCATGTTGTTAGATCAGATAACAAGGTTTCATTTTTTATTTGTTCTACAATTTCATGTATTTAAATCAGATGACAAGACATTATTTCTTATTGGTTTTACAATATCATGTATTTAAATCAGATAACAGGATCTCATTTCTTCTTGGTTCTACAATTTCATGTATTTAGGTCAGATAACAGGGTTTAATTTCTGATTATTTATATAGTTTCATGTAGTTAGATCAAGCAACAGGCTTTTTCTTATTGCTTCTTAAATTTCAGGAGATGAGCAGGCAGCTCAAGGAGGCCAAGGTGGGGTAGGCTGGGGGGCATATCTGCACAGATGGTCAGGTCTCACGTGAGACGGTGACGTGTCAAGGGAGACCACCTAATTCAGTGAAATATATTCTGAAGTACAAGAACATATCACCTTATTCACTCCTGCGCATGTGAAAAATTTCTGAGAGAGACTTCATAGACATGTGTATAATACCTGCAAATGTATATTTTGAATCATCAAAGTAAGTGTGTGTATAATATAAAAAGTGAGGGGTGGATGTTTGCAGCCAGTGTGCTGCTGAAACAATCAGCATTTTGTGGCATTTGTTAGAGACGCAGAGAATTGTAGGTCTGATTGGGGTGTTATGATGTTGATTCTATGGCAATAATTAACGATATATTTGAAAGTCGTGAAAAATTAGCTATGTTAATTAATTACAAGCATATTATTATGCACAGAATATTAGCCATCATTCCAAATTGTAGGCAGTTACCTCTGAGCTGTGAGTGTTGTGACCATAAATTCTACTTTCTTAGGCTGCTGGCATTACCAGTGTGAGCAAGCCTTCATTAACCTTTAGCATAAATTTCCTAATTATAACACCTGTTTGTACACAGCTAAAAATGTGTGTCCCAGCGCATTATAGTGCATGTTGGAGGGAACATTGATTGTAAGACTAGAGGTGTGTGAAATTTCAGTCATCATTCCAAAATACAAGAAGTAATGTGATATGTACTTATATACTTTTACTGTATTTATTTCTCACACAAAATATATTGAGACTGAATGCAGAGATTGTGCCATTGCTGGTGTACTGGTATTTTTCTGTGGGTTGAGCATGTGCATTTTGTAATTGTGGGTGTTTATTATTGGGTTTCGTGTACATATCAGTTCACCTCTGGCTGTCTCAGTATCAGACTATGCAGCTGTTATGTTACTTTTGATTAGATTATTGACTGTGGAAAGCAAGTGAAAACCACCACATTATCTATCCCGAGTAACTTATTATGACAACTATGAATGACATGGTTCGCCTTGTGTGTTACTGGAACTGATAAGGGAAACAATACAGTAACCACAGTAACCTGCCATGCATGTCGTATGAGGTGACTAAGGAGGGTTGGGACTGGCTGCTCTAGAAAAGTTTAACTGCAAGATCTAACCAACCATGGGCAAGTATGAGGACAAGAAGAGAACCCAGATTAAAGGAGACTCTCCTAGTAAAAGTATGAGGACAAGGAGAGAACCCAGATTAAAGGTGACTGTACTAGAAAAAGTATGAGGAAAAGGAGAGAATCCAGATGAAAGGAGACTCTCCTAGAAAAAGTATGAGGACAAGGAGAGAACCCAGATTAAAGGTAACTGTACTAGAAAAAGTATAAGGAAAAGGAGAGAACCCAGATGAAAAGAGACTCTTCTAGAAAAAGTCTGAGGAAAAGGAGAAAACTCAAATGAAAGGAGGCTCTCATAGAAAAAGTCTGAGGAATAGGAGAGAACTCAGATGAAAAGAGACTCTTCTAGAAAAAGTATGAGGAAAAGGAGAGAACCCAGATGAAAAGAGACTCTTCTAGAAAAAGTATGAGGACAAGGAGAGAACCCAGATTAAAGGTGACTGTACTAGAAAAAGTATGAGGAAAAGGAGAGAATCCAGATGAAAGGAGACTCTCCTAGAAAAAGTATGAGGACAAGGAGAGAACCCAGATTAAAGGTGACTGTACTAGAAAAAGTATGAGGAAAAGGAGAGAATCCAGATGAAAGGAGACTCTCCTAGAAAAAGTATGAGGACAAGGAGAGAACCCAGATTAAAGGTAACTGTACTAGAAAAAGTCTGAGGAAAAGGAGAAAACTCAAATGAAAGGAGGCTCTCCTAGAAAAAGTCTGAGGAATAGGAGAGAACTCAGATGAAAAGAGACTCTTCTAGAAAAAGTATGAGGAAAAGGAGAGAACCCAGATGAAAAGAGACTCTTCTAGAAAAAGTATGAGGACAAGGAGAGAACCCAGATTAAAGGTAACTGTACTAGAAAAAGTATGAGGAAAAGGAGAGAACCCAGATGAAAAGAGACTCTTCTAGAAAAAGTCTGAGGAAAAGGAGAAAACTCAAATGAAAGGAGGCTCTCCTAGAAAAAGTCTGAGGAATAGGAGAGAACTCAGATGAAAAGAGACTCTTCTAGAAAAAAGTATGAGGAAAAAGATAGAACCCTGATGAAAGGAGACTCTTCCAGATAAAGTATGAGGAAAAGGACAGAACCCAGATGAAGAGAGTCTCTTCTAAAAAAAGTATGAGGACAAGAAGAGAACCCAGATGAAAGAATCTTTTTTTAGAAAAAGTATGACTCAATGCGGAGAAAACCATACAAAGTCCAGATGGCTAACTTAACTCCTTTCACCTGGGAAAATCTTCAGAATTTGCCGTGGAATATTAGAACTGTGTGTGATTTGGGAGACTGCACAGGTGGTAGGGGAAATGAGGTATCATAAGATTTACATTTTGGGATTATACAAGACAAAACAGAGAGCAGTGAGCAAGGAGCTTCTTGGCAATGGTGAAGCAATGCTGTCTTCAGGTCATGCAGAAGAAAGCACCTTTTGCAGTAAAGGAGTTACCCATAGCTGTATAGGGAGGATGAAGGAGCATTGGTGGAGTGGAAGGCAATGACTTCTAGAGTGATAACAGCAGCATTTGGAACCACTGAATTTTAATTTTTACTTTTCAAAGACTGTGATGGGCATACACTGCATTTGGTGCATGTGCGCATGTATTCACACAAATATGTGTCTGTGTATATAGGCACACAAAAGACATTCAGTTTTTCACACGAAAGCAAAATTTATGTTCAAAACTTACCACATTCTGCAGACTGGTGTAGTAATAGTAACAAGCAGTAGTAGTTACGAGTAGAAGTAGTTACAAATAGTACTAGTATTTATTACTGGTAATTGTAGTTAGTAGTACTTGTAGTGTGGCGGTAGTTGTAGAGGCAGTGGTAACAATAGTAGTAGAGGTAGTAGTTATAATTAATAGTAGTTATAAGTAGTATTAGTAGTTAGTAGTAGTAGCTATAGTGTAGCTTGAAAATTTCTTTAATCTTGTGTGTGGAGAAGATCAATGTCATCAGCTAATTGCGGACTGCACAGAGGTTGCTTACCAGTCAATATTGTTATATACAGTGGTACCT
The DNA here is from genome assembly GCA_963921405.1 of Cepaea hortensis. Classification (NCBI taxonomy): domain Eukaryota; kingdom Metazoa; phylum Mollusca; class Gastropoda; order Stylommatophora; family Helicidae; genus Cepaea; species Cepaea hortensis. The sequence continues at coordinate 78,698,531 of OY992883.1, forward strand.
CAGGTTACAAACTTAATTCGTTCCAGAACTCGGTTCGTAACCCGAAACATTGAAATCAAATAAAGACAATCCGTTTCAAGATGAAAGAATCGTTCTTTTTTATTAACATCCGGTCGTTTACCTGACAAAACGCAAAGAATACGTGTAAATCATGTATTAAATAAAGAAAAAGAAAACAACCAAATGAATTAAATGTAAAATAATAAAAAAAAGATTTAGTCTATCTTTATTACCAAGAAAACGATCATGGGAAATTTGTCACTTTCTTTGTTATTCTGAATCATTAGTTTCAGGAGTATCTTGTTGCTGTTTCTTGGCAACCGACTGGGAATCTTTTTGCACCAAGAAACTATCAAGGGAAATTTGTCCCTTCCTTTGCTGGAGAATCTTTCTGAAGTGGGCCACCGTGTTATCATTCATCAGGTTTACTGCCCTGTTAGCAACAAGTTTGTTTGGATGATGGTTCACAATGAAGTCTTCGACGTCTGCCCACTTGCTGCAAATTTCTTTAATCCTGGAGATTACGGTCACTGACTCCTCATCATCGGACGACTGCTCCTCCTTTAATATCTTTTGCTGTTCATTCTGAAGATCCACAAGCTCATCTGTAGTACTGTTTGTACTGTACGCAATCGTTTGTCTCCAACGTTACACCTTGCTGTCAGGGTCTTAAACCTGGCTCGTTAAACCTAACACATGTGAGACAGTACAAGTACAACGTGATTTGACTTGAGACTCAACGACACGAAGTTTCAATGGATTTATTTACAGATCACATGCAATACGATCTAGAGATGATCATTTCAATACATAAGTTATAACAATACACTTACAGGCAACCCACAGCTTACAGTCTATCTCACAAGATGTACAAGCACTCGACTTTCGGGCACAGAACTACACGAAACCTTTCTCTCATCATACGTCCAGTCGAGTCCGAGTCCCAGAGCTGTCTGGCTATTTCTCGCAACGCGCCTGCCCACCTGAAGTGGCTTCACGAGGCCTGCGTGCGTCCTGCTTTGTCCTTGCCTGACCGCTGGCTGTCTCGTCAGCCAGCTACCTCGCAGGCAAGTAACTAATACTCGCCTGGCGGGCGTAACGATGTTACAGCATCCCCGCTAGGGACTATTCGCCTGGCGGGCGTAACGATGTTCCTGCATCTCTGCTGGCAATACTTTAGACTCTGACATGCTCCCCCGGGGCTTCTTCATGAAAGATGTCATCTTTCATGTATACTCTATATACATAGCGAGTTAATATTTTAACCTTGTCAGAGTCAACCCTTCTGTTATATACATTGGTGTAGAAATACATAAGAATACACATCTTGGCATAGAAACACATAAGACATGGACATTGTATCTAAAGACATGTGGTGTTCAACCTTTAACACTTGTCAAGTTTCATCCTCTCGATGGCTGATTACCTTAATTGCATTATTGACCCAGTCAGATCGGTAGTAACAGCTTCCCAAGCAACTACCTCGCAGCCTTTCAAAAAAAAGTAATAATATGCTTTTTGAAACAAAAAACATCTGGCAAAACCGTAATACGGCTTTATATAAGTCGCATTCAACGCTCAAACTCTGACCTCATTTGGCCAGCAGTTCTTGTGTCGGTCTGCAATGTCGGTAACACTCTACCATACCCAGTAGATGGCTTCTTGGCGTGTTAACAATCTGGCAACAACATGACTATTTATATACAACACATAATCGTATACATTTCAATTTATCGCCCTTGGTGTAATAATGTAATAACAATTAAATGAAAGGGACATAATTTCAAAAATTATGAAATATAATATCTTACCATAATTCTTCTATTTCTCAGCGTCACAGCTTGATGTTTCTCCATACTAGCGAAAAAATGTCGATAGTATGAATAAATTAATCAAGATATGATTCTAAGATTACACTAAATGAAAAATATTAATACACAATTCGTGTATTCGAAATTATTGAATCGTAAATAGTTTAGAAGTGTTATAACTTTTTAAGCTTTTGTTTGTCGTCTGCTAATTTTGAACTAAATTTCTAAATCATCCGGAAGTACACACGAACCGTTGATGTTGAAATTTGTAGAACACACTTGTTCCGGTCTGATGTAGTAACAAGGAATGTGCAATGTTCTGATTGTTCATGTGTTGGTTGTTTCACTGGAAAAACTTCTGGATTTTGATTGACTGCAGTGGTGTAGATGTCAATGTTCAGGTCACACTTTCACACACGGAGTTAAAATATCACTGGATATGTTCCAAATGCAGATACCACGGATAAATTGGACAGTTCGCTTGCGGTAAGTTCAGAGCGACTGTGGCACTGTTCTTGTTTCGTAATATATACAATTAATAAAGTTCACTTTCTACCACACACTACACAATTATTCACGACAATCACTACGTTAATAATAAAATAAGAAAACTATATATATTGGGGATAAACCCTATCACATCATATAATAGACATACACAGCTTGCGTGAAAAAAAAACTTCACTGATGGATGGCTGTGTTGGTCTGAGTGTATTTTACACACTGCACTCAGACATTGGTGCTTACTGGGTCGGTCGGACAACGGGACAAAAGATCGGCAATCGTGTTGGTTCTGCCCGCGATGTGTCGAACTTCAAAGCTGTAATCTTGAAGTTTAAGAGACCAGCGAGCTATCATTTGGTTGGAAGGTACACCTGAATTGATAAATCTCAATGGACTACTGTCAGACTCCACAATAAAATGACGTCCCAGGAGGAATCTGGACAATTTAGTTATGCCCACCACTAGAGCTAGGGCTTCCAACTGTGGTGTTGACCAAGCACGTTCTCTCGGTTTTAATTTTCGGGAGACAAAGTACACAGGATGTAGGATGTTATTGTGCTACTGTAACAAGACTGCTCCAATCGCCACGGAGCTCGCGTCTGTGCGTAATCTGAAAGGGATTTGTAAATTGGGCAATTTTAGAATGGGATTGTTTAAGGTATTATCAGAAAAATAAGATAATACTTTCTGGAATGCAAATTTTAGGCATTGATTGTTTACAATTTTCTCGGGTTGATCTTTTGTTAGTCGGTTAGTAAATACCTCGGTCAGTTCAGCAAAATCTGGTATGAACTGCCTATAATAATTTATAAGTCCCAACAAACTTCTGACTTGCTTTTTCGTAGTCGGAAGTGAGAGTTTTAGTATCTTGGACACAATGTTATCGTCTGTCGTGACAAAGCCATTAGATATTTTGTACCCCAAGAAGGATATTTCCTGATAGGCTATGTCTACTTTTGCAGGCTTTACCGTCAGTCCGTGTTGTCTAATGCGTTCAAATGTCTGTTCTAATGTCTTTATGTGGTCTGTCATCGTCTTTGTGTGAACACAAATGTCGTCTATGTAACAAATAATATTCGGTATGTCTACTAGTAGAAGTCGTGTCATACGTACGAATGTCGCTGGGGCATTGACAAGCCCAAATGGAAGTTTGCACCATTCGTACAGTCCCTAAGGTGTGGCAAATGCTGTCAGATGTCTGCTCTGTTCGTCTACCGTTATTTGCCAGTAACCTTTAGTCATGTCTACCTTCGTAAAGAACCTAGCGTCTGTCAGTTCTGTCAGCAGATCTTCAGAGTTGGCAATTGGCTCTAGATCTAAAAGAGTTATCTTATTTAATTTCCTATAGTCGACACAGAGTCTTATTGTGTTGTCCTTTTTGCGTACTATGACCATTGGAGATGAGAAATTTGATTGGGATCGTCTAATGATGTTGTTTTTTTCTAAGCTAATGATCTCTTGATGTAAGTGTTCTTTGTAATGCAATGGAATGGTGTATGGTCTGCATTTTATGGGTGTATTTGACGTGAGTGTGATGTGATGTTGTACTAATTCTGTTTGTCCTGGGTTGTTGGAGAAAATGGTGTTGTACTGTTGTATGAGATGTTTGCAACTGTCTGTTTCTGCTTGAGTTAACTTTGGGTTGATTTTAATTTCCTTCAAGCAGTTTGTCGTGTCTAATGCAGGTGTTGGAATTTCGTCACTAGCCTCGTCATCTTCATGGTCTATTATCACTGTACAGGCTGTTGTATCGTCTTGTTCGTTGTCTCTATTGTAATATGGTCTTAGCATATTGACGTGGAATATTTTGTGTTTGTCTTTTATTTGAATCTCGTAGTCTAGAGGTGAAATCTGTCTCGTCACTTTAAATGGTCCTTGCCAAGAATCGGTCAATAAGTGTCTGTCACTAGGTAGGAGAAGAAGAACGTCCTGTCCAGGTGTCAACGTTATTGTCCTGTTACCTTTGTCAGCATATTGTCTATATGTAGCACCAGATAATTTTAGTGCATCCTTTGCAATTATACAAGATTTGATGATTCTTTCACGCAATGATGTAACGTATACGTATGATGATATGGGTTTGAGTAAAGGAGTGGATTCAGTTAACATTTGATGATAGATGCTTAATGGGCCACGTGGTTTGGCACCATAGATAAGTTCAAAAGGAGAGAAACCTGTACTAGCATGTGGCACCTCGCGATAAGCAAAGAGAATAGCAGGTAAATATACGTCCCAGTTATTGGGGTGCTCTTGCGTGACTTTAGCAAGAATATGCTTTAAATCACCGTTAAATTTTTCTATAATTCCACTCGAGTGAGGATGGTACGGGGAATTGAAACATTGCTTCACTCCTAACATTTTGGTGAAAGCTTGAGTAGATGCGGCAATGAACTGACTTCCCCTATCTGATTGGATTGTGTCTGGAAATCCTATCCGTGAAAATATATGGAAGAAAACTTCCATTATATCATTGGCAGTTATGTTCTTTAGCGGAATCGCTTCAGGCCAGCGGCTACATTGATCAATGATGGTTAATATATATTTATTTCCTCTGGTTGTTATCTGATTAAGAGGGCCCACTATGTCGACAGATATTTTCTCAAAAGGTCGACTGGCTAAGTCAGTAATTTGTAACTTTGCTTGTGGGTGTTTACCTTTCTTTACAAGTTTTTGGCAGATGTCACAACTCCTGCAATATTTCTTAATGTCATTGCAGAATTTGGGCCAATAAAACTGTGATAATAATCTTGATCTGGTCTTAGCGTATGCCATATGCCCTGCAAGAGGTATATCATGGGCAAGATGTAAGGCATGCTTACGATACTCAATTGGCAAAACAGTTTGCTCTGTTGTGGTGTCACCTCTGGTATAATACCTGGTGAGGATACAATTTTTCAAAGCAAAATGCCATCTTTCATTTTTGGTTACCTTTGGCTTTTGGCCGATCAGATTAAAATATTTCGACAATGAAGGATCAGCCTTTTGGGCTGTTACAAAAGTCTCCTTCATGGTTTTAGGAGGTAGTAATACTGGGCTAAGCATTTCTATAGCCTCAGTCTGATTAATTTCATCTTGCATTCTAGCAGTAGATCTAGTTACTGCGTTCACACATTCAATGATATCAGATGGTGATGAAACAGTGTTATCAATGATGTCATGAGATCTTAGTGCTACATTAGCTACCATACATTCATTAGGTGGTACAACATTATCAATGATGACATTTGATGGTGATGTTGTGATCTCATTTATGCAAAGAGATATGTCATGAGGCATATCATTTACCTCTGGTAAATTTCCAATTATAATATCACACACAGGGTTTGTTAATGCTGCGCATTTTACTTTCCCAGTGAGGAAAGGTGTTTGAATATATGCCCATGCTAGTGGGTACTTTTCAATATTGCCAGATAATGTTCTGCATGTTACGTGCCTGCCTGTATAGTCTGTAGGCATTATGAACGTTCTCTTCAGTCCAATCAGTGAACTTCCCGTGTCCCGAAGGACTGTAGCAGACTTGCCATTCACGTATCCCTGATGGATGTTTATTCTGCCTTTGGAGTCTATTACCAAATTAGCTTCTTCATTGGCAATAGGAATGGAGTGGCCGCATGTTAAAATGCCATCTTCATAAAAGGTATTACAAACAGTACATTTATTTGCGTTAAACATATCAAAAGCCTGTGCTGAGTTCACAGGGTGTTTCTCTGATTGTTCTTCATCTGATGATGAACTATCAAATAAGGCGGCATTGGCTTTCTTGGTCATTTGCCTACCTTTACAATCATGGCGATAATGTCCATACGCCTTACAGAGGAAACATTTACGCAAATTTCTAAAGGATTTACGCTCCTTATCTTGTCTGTTTACGATGTTCTGTAAATATGTAAGATATGCGGGGTTCTTGTCGCACATCTCGCCTTGATGATGTGAAATTCTACAATATTTACAATGGTTGTATCTTCTCAGATGTAGGTTTATAAGGTTTTTGCCTACTATAGGGTTTGTCATAGTTAGCCGATGCTACAAAATTTGTATCAGTAGCTTCACTGGCAAAACAATGTTTGTTGGCTGTGTAATAAGCCGAACCACGCCTCTCAATCTGCTCTACACTCGTACATTCATTCTCTTGCAAAAATTTTGAAAATGCTGATGGAATGGATGAAATGACTTTATCTCTAATGATAAGATCCTCTAACTTTTGATAGTTCTTATCAATTTTAGCTGCTGAAGTCCATTTGGTAAATATGTCTCTGACTAAGCAGAGGTAGTCAGAGAACGTTTGAGTCGGTTTGGGGCTCAACTTGCTGAATTGTTCTCTGTAACCTGCCTCATCTAACATAAAATGTGCCATAATCTTTGATTTTAGATAATGGTAATCTTTTCTGAGGTCTTTGGGGATAGTCTCTATGACTTTCAGAGGCTCCCCTGATAAACTTCTCATATAAATTATATTCCATTCTGACAATGGAATTTGGTAATGGTCCATTAAAGTCTCAAAATTTTGGGTGAAGGCTGCAATGCAGTCACCCGAGGTATAATTCCTTACGATACCTTGATATTTCTTGTACTGGTTTTCTTTCTCCAGTCTCTCAGATTTCTTAGACTCTTTGTTTATAGCAGTCTCAGTATCAAGTTGTTTAATCTTTAGTTGCAATTCCAGCTCTTCCCGCTTACTTTGAGCTGCTATCTCTGCCTTTTTCAGTTCGATATCTAACTCTGCTTGTTTTGTCTTTGCAGAAAGTTCTGCTTGTTTTGTTGCGGTTTGCTGCCTCTGCTTGCTTTAAGGCTGTTTCTGCCTCTACTTGCTTGGCAGCTCTTTCAGTCTCTGCCTGCTTTAATGCTCTTTCAGCTGCTCTTTCTTCACGCTCGTGGTATTCAGAGTATTTCTTCTCACTCCACTTCGTTAGTTCATCACCTGTTAACTTTAACTTTAACCCCATATCGATGAAATCATTTAATGAAGACATGATGGAAAATTTAAATGAAATATCAGACACACAATTTGTTACAAGTTGTTAGTAAAGTGAACAATTTACCATTGTGTTCTACTTACAATATGTGCCTAAATTTGCATCCGAAAGTATATAGAAAGAAATATATACTCAAGTGTACTGGATGCGGTGGAGCACGGTTGAAATTCGGGCTAGGAACTGTAGGGTCGCTACTTCAAAACACAAATGACCTCTACGGGCAAGGGTTTCAGATGGCACAGAAAACCTGCTTTGTTTTTGGAGGAAATAAATTAGCGTCTATTTGATGTGGTGTGTATGCTTGTCACTAAGTTTTGATTAGGTTTGTATGGCGTTGAGTGTAATTGTAGGTCGTAATGTCGTCAGTCAACAATTTTTTTTTTTCAAACCACAAGTTACTTTCTTTCCGAAACTTTCTGCTTTACACAATTCACTTTACAAAGACAAGTTGACTATATCTCAACACTCTACAACATTGATGACACATCACTTACATTAAGATGACATTCAGTAAGGACATAGACATCAAGTTTACAAGATGGCGACAAGGTCACAATGGCGACAACTTCACAATGTCGACAAGGTCAAAACGGTGACAAGTTCCACAATCACAAATGTTTTACACGTTTACAAGATCAAACAATATGTATGTACTTTACGTTCACATCTAGTTTCCATGTTTAAACAATGTAATAATATATACCAAAATGAGCCTTCACAATCACATTTAAATGTACTCTAAAGTTGGACAAAAATTTCTAAGTTCACAACTCTAGGTTTAAATGTTAATTACTTAAACCACGTTCATTTTAAAGCCGGACGAATGCCACCACGTCCACACATGACAGGGTCTTAAACCTGGCTCATTAAACCTAACACATGTGAGACAGTACAAGTACAACGTGATTTGACTTGACACTCAACGACACGAAGTTTCAATGGATTTATTTACAGATCACATGCAATACGATCTAGAGATGATCATTTCAATACATAAGTTATAACAATACACTTACAGGCAACCCACAGCTTACAGTCTATCTCACAAGATGTACAAGCACTCGACTTTCGGGCACAGAACTACACGAAACCTTTCTCTCATCATACGTCCAGTCGAGTCCGAGTCCCAGAGCTGTCTGGCTATTTCTCGCAACGCGCCTGCCCACCTGAAGTGGCTTCACGAGGCCTGCGTGCGTCCTGCTTTGTCCTTGCCTGACCGCTGGCTGTCTCGTCAGCCAGCAACCTCGCAGGCAGGTAACTAATACTCGCCTGGCGGGCGTAACGATGTTACAGCATCCGCGCTAGGGACTATTCGCCTGGCGGGCGTAACGATGTTCCTGCATCTCTGCTGGCAATACTTTAGACTCTGACATTGCTCTCTCTCTCTCTCTCTCTCTCTCTCTCTCTCTCTCTCTCTCTCTCTCTCTCTCTCTCTCTCTCTCTCTCTCTCTCTCTCTCTCTCTCTCTCTTGCCTTCGTTCGTAACCAGAGGCACTGTTCGTTATCCGAGACATAAAATTTTCGAAGTTCGTAACCTGAATTGTTCTGACCTGAGGCATTCGTAACCCGAGGTACCACTGTAATTGTTAATGGGAATAGAAATAGCCTACCAGTCAATACTGATATTATACAATTGTTAACGGGAATACAAACATATAACCTTTGCAGAAAAGTGTTTCACAGTCTTATGAAGCTGAAAGAGTAAATAAGATTTAGATAAGCAAGTTTTAATTTATTTTACCTACAAAACATTTTCAACCACTATTTTAGCATGTAATTGTGAGATGTTTTTTTGTAACACTGATCTTGACCTCAGGGGCTATTATGAGTACCACAGTAATTGTCCATGCCAATGTAAATACTTTTCAGATTGCAAGAAATTCCTCATTAAAATATTTCCATGTCATTATTTCTTTTCTTTTTTTCCTGCCGCTCGCTTTGAATTCAAGCGCAGTCTGTACATGTGTGTTACTACTTCGAATGCACTGGACTGATTTTTGCATGTGAATTAGCTTTCCATATTGCCAGTGTCCCTCGCCATCAGGCGAACCCACTCTGACTTCTAAGGTACTTGTAATTTACTTCCCCAGGGTAAAGAATGAGAAGTCAACATTTTAATCCAACTGACCGGTGTAGGGGGTTGAACCCTCTACCTCGACATCAGCACACCGGGTGTTTAAGAATAAGCTCTCTTATCCATTCGGCCATGCTGACCACTATTTATACTGATGATGTTTATTTGTGTTGTGAGGGTTCCATGCAGGGGATCTGATTTGCTTTATCAGGTTGTACTTGTAATTTGGGAGCAAATTAATACATTTCATGCGTATGCATCATTATTATGGGCATGTCTATGGTAGTGCCCAGACACATCCACGTAATGCTGGATGTCTGCAATTTTCACTAGGCCTGGTCTAACAAATGAAGATGACATGGTGTGTTTGATAAGTGTGTTAAGAATATCATGGTAAGAAAAGGCAAGCACTGAGGTATTGAGATCTGCAGGTGTTACTAGATCATCATTCCAACACGAGGAAGTGACAAGTGAAGTTTGTGAGACATGTGAAGTTTGTGAGACAAGTGAAGTTTGTGAGACAAGTGAAGTTTATGAGACATATGAATACAAGAATAAAGTAATGGACCCTTTTATGTGCCTGAAGCATATTAGGTATATTGTGCTAACTCCATATTTGTATAGACCAATGGATACTCAGTGGGTGATGTAGTCAATATTATGTCTGGCACCTGCACTTTCCCAAACATTTCCTGCTGCCTGTTTTAGGTTGGTTTGACCTTCAGATCCCAGGTCAATTTGTAAAAATCTGCCTCGATAGGGGTTCAAACACATAATCACCAGGCTGGTTGGAAGTGGGTTAGCCACTGCACTTCCCTGTCCTTACCAGAGAAATTGCTGTATGTGAGAAAAATACTAGGTAAAAGAGGAAAAGGTAGCCCTAGAAGCATTAATGTGGACAGCATAAACAGCTAGGTAATAAATAATAACATCAACAACTCCCTACTTCACCAAAATATCAGGTGGAAGAGGGGATTGGTCAGTCATTGTTTCCAATGTCCGCTCCAGACCAGGTACCTGAAGTTGAAGAATATGATAATTATTTTTATTATTGTTGGGATATTTAAACCCTTGCTGGTGTTCCCTGGAGGATTTGACAAAAGCTGAGAAATGTAAATACATATTGAAACATCAACTGCAATATCGCCATCACCGCTGTGACAATATTGTTATAAAAGGATGGATATTTAGAGTTCAGCCAATAGTGGTTTGACTTCTGTGAATATGTGGCCAGGTGAAGGTATGTGGTAAGATTACTTCAGTGTAGCAAGTCATCACATAACTTTCTGTCTTTGTTTTTTTTTTGTTTTTTTGTCTGAGCATTTATTTTTCAGGAGTAGCAGGGGGATTATTGCCTAATTGTTTTAAGATTTCCTCCGCCTCTTCCCACAACAACAATTCTTTGAACTGCAATGAAGTTAAAGTAGAAATAGTTAGAAAACTATTTTCTAGGATTTACAATTGGTGGAGTGGGAATACATTCAGTGGAGTGGGGGAGAATGTTTTTAAGATATTCTTTAAAATTCTTGGACCTATGTTTTAGTAATTATTTTTGGGAAACAATAAGTTTTATAAGAGTTGTTTTTAGGTGGTGGTGGGGGTGGGGGGGGGGGGCGAATAATTTGATGGAAATAGAAATTTGAAGAGGATGGTTTTGTTGAGTGTTTTATGTGTAAATATTCTGAATTATTTCTAGTTGCATCTTATTGTCAGTTTACTATCATTTGTAAGCTGTCTCCCTGGCCAAGGTGTTAATGACATTATTCGTAATCCTGTATATCCACATGGGGAAAACAGCAGCTGTGAGAATCTGCAGTGGTTCGCGCCGCACTGGTCATTTACTGGGGTATGTGAGCCGGTTGTTCAGAAAGCAATGGCAAACTACTGAACGTAAAACTTGCCTAGTACATCAACAGCAGCTGAAAAATACTGGTGTTGACTGCAACATCCTGTAAGGGATATGCAAAACAAACAAAAAACATCATTTCTAACATCAGCATTGGAGGGTCACTAGAGATATTTAATTTGCTACTGTAATGTTTAGTGAGATACATTCTGGTTTCTGTTTGCTCTGGATACCACAGGATTCTTGGACGTGTCAGTTATGTTCAGATTGTCATTACTGCACCCTGGACATACCCATAGTGCTCTCTCTTCCATAGTAAATCCATCAGTATACAATCAATATTTGATGCAGATCCAATCAGTTGAGACTCCTCACTTTACCCGGGCTTAATCCATCAGTTGATACTCTGATACTGTGGCAGTGTCTGCCAGCTTGTCCACATTTTTATTGTCCATGACTCCAGCGTGTCCTAGTAAAAGATAAACGTAACTTTACAAATTGTGGACCCATGCAGGTGTCCAGTCTAATGCCTGTACATGTAACCTACCTCAGCTTTCTGGATCATGCTCACTGAGTCACTTTATATATACAAGCATGGTGAACAATTTGGAAGCAGACCGCCTTCCGTTGGTTTCCATCCAGTGGTATGAATGCTGGTCATTCAGAAAGCAATAGCATACTACTTAATGTAAACTTGCCCAGGAATCACAGCCAAAAAATGCTGGAGTTGACTGCTATGTCCTGTAAAGTATATGCAACTAACTTAACATACTAGCCATGATTTACCCCTCTTAAGCTTGTTTTTTTCTTCTGCTGAGTGCTTCATTTAATTGAGATATGCACCTGCCTGTATTCATCCTTATTCTGTGCTACATGGTAGGGAAATCAAGAGACATCTCAGTGCCACACAGTTCTAGTAAGCAACTCTGAGATGGCTTTCTGAAGCTTTGTTCTTTAATAAGTCAGTCATCATAGCTGTTCTCATCAGTGGTCTGGAAAGTTCTGTCCAGATATTTATGGTACTTCTTCTTTTCGTTCATCCGGAGTGTTTTTTCAGATGTGATTGCGGTGTGTCTGTTATGCGCCCTTGGGCCGAAACCCGTAGGCCAACACATCCGACTATGGCGTGCTTTTTTGACCAGGTAGCATTCCTGGGAGACTCGCTTTTGTGGTGCCATCTACAACCCAGCTGGCCAAAGTTGAACGGTCGAAGACAACGGTCATCCCTCAAAGGAAGGCAGGGACAGTCCATAACATTTTCCGCCATCCAAGGCTGCTTCCATAGTTGCAGGGCCGACACATAGCGCCCTGGTTCTGGGCTCACCGAGGGCTCACGTCCTGCTCATGGCTGCTTTAAATCCTCACTTCAATATATTGGTCATTTCGTTTGCCCCGGGCCATTCCCGCACAAACCAGACAGGGTTGCAGACAGTATCCACTCAGCGAGTTTTCGGACATGTGCTTGTCGTTGCGCCCATCAGAGCTGTTCCAGGCACGACAGACATTCGGAAAACTACCTAGTCAGAGCTGTTCCGAACAAGAGCGGCATTCGGAAACTAGGTAGTCAGAGCTGTTCCTAGCACGAGAGACATTCGGACGAGACATTTCACTCTGACGTAATTGCGTAGTGTCAATTTTTAGTTTGCCACCCGTAGGACGACACTTCCGTATTCCGGCGGGCATTTTTTTATGAGGTTAGCCTTCCTCTGGTTTCGAGGCACGTTGGACTGTTGTGATGTCACCAACATCTCAGCTGGTCAAGATAGAACAATCAACGACATCGCGGTCGGCCCTCAAGGGAAGGCAGGGGCAGATCATGGGCATTCCCTCGCTATCCAAGGAGGCTTCCATAATTGCAGAGCCGGCACATATTGCTCTGAGACTGGGCTCACCCGAGGAGTTGCCACGTCCTGCTCATGGCTGCTTTAGTCCCTCACTTCCATGTGTTGGGAATCTCGCTTGCCACTGATTGCTCAAGCACACACCAGGAGCGGTCAGACTGAGCGACATCCACTCGGTAAGCTTTTATTTTTGACTTCAGACCATGCATTAGGTTCGCTCGCCATGCGTTCCATTTCGCGTCATTGAGACGTTCTTCCACTTTTGTCTACACTCTCTATGAGTTAGATACAGACAGTTTTCGTAACCATTTCCTTCGACTGGGGCACTTTTCTGACTTTTTGTACTCGCTCACGAGGTAGGCTACATGTGCTGCCGGCTCAGCACCTTACCTTCGTGCAGCAGTGAACGAGAAACGGCCTGGCCTCTCATCCGGGAATCTCTCATATCCCCCAGCTGAGAGCCTTCGAACATGTATCAGACCTGAGCATGTAGCTTGCTCAGTATCACACCTCTATTTTTCGGTAGGAGAGTATTGGCCCGGCTCTCAGATCCGAGGGTTTGTGGCTTAGGGGCGTTCAGCCACAGCCCTCGACAGGGAGCCTTAAGAGTTTTGTCCGGACCAAGAACTTCTGCCTTCGTGCACCTGATTTAAATTTTTGACTGCTATCCTCAGTCTAACCTGCAGAGCAGCAGGCTGTGTCTCTCTTAGTCTGGTCCCTATCCCATAAGCTGTCCGATATGTAGTTTTTCATCCATCGGCAAGCAAATGGGGTCGATGGGACATGCAAGCTCCCCCACCACGTCAAGGTGGAGACACATCGGGGGAGTATTTATGGTACAAATATAGCCATCACACCTACAAAAACCGACGTGGCTTTATTGTCTAGACTGTACTAGTTTACATGGTAATGAAAGGGCAGATTAGTTGACCATCGTGAGAGACACTGAGGTTGAGAAAAGGAGACAAGATACTGTTTATATATGTTGGCTTGTTTCATGAGGAACACACAAATCGATGACTTCATGTGCATACAATTGATGGATTCAAGAATCCACTTAGGTACTGGCAGGAAGGAAGTTGTAAAAGATGGAGTAGAGGTGTGTGTCCAGTTGACAACTGGAACTCTTCAATATTTGAGGAAGACGCATCTTTTATGGTAAAGGTAAAGGACCTGTTTTAGACACCTTGAGGCGTATTATGTATATGTTGCTAGCCCCGTATGTTGTAGACCTAGTGGCAATAAAGAGGTGTTGTGATCAGTATCACGCAGGCTGCCTTGACTTCCCAAGTCGTGACCTGTTACAGTTTTAGGCTGGGTAAGCCTGGGAGCCCTGGTCATTTGTTAAAGTTTGTCATGATACAAATTCCCAAGACCACCAGGCTGGCGGGCAAGAGAGCTCTTATGGGTATGCCCCACCAACTGTGAAGTTGTTGTTGGGTGACAAGTTCTGACATGTAGCAAAGTACGGGATTTCGGCAGAATTATGGCGCAGGAAAGGTAAGGTATATCATCATGATTATGTTAGTTTGTCCTAAGACTGGTGTTGAACTCACCTGATCATACCACTTCTCCGCTCCCGTTCTTAGAAGTTCTCATTAGAATCTGCGTAATTCAGAAGCCTAATGTCCTTGTGCATAACATTAGAATGTGAGTGTATTCCAGAATAAAACCAGTTGAGTACGTCACGCGGGCTCGGAGCAGTAGCTGGCTGGTATGATCAGAGAAAGTGTTGTACAGAAACTTTCATCTGACAATTCAATCAGTGTGTGAAGTCTTGAAGTTAACTTTTTGTGGGTCCATATTCCACAGGAAATTTAGAAGACATTTTATAAAGTAAAGGACCCTTTTCACATCTTAAAGCTTTTGTGGTGCAAGCCTCATATTTTATAGACCATTCGGCACTTAATGCGTAATGTGGTCAGAATCATGCCAGGTGTCTTTACTTTCCTGAGCATTTTCTTGTATCCTTGTTAGGGTGGGTCAGCCTGGGAGCATAGTTCCATGTTGAGACATGAAAATAAGATTTTTATAGTTTGCCAAATATTTTAGTTATCCCACTCAGAAACGAAAGTAATTGTGACAAATTGTAAGAGTAGAGAAGGAGGTTAAAGAAAAACAGAATTGAGGAAGAAATATAAGAAGGAATACAAAAGTAAACAAAACAATGTTTACAAATTTATTTATTTTTTTTCGCTCGTTTGCTTTGAACTCAAGCGTAGTCCGTACACACTATTTATAGTAGTGATAGACTTAATTTTGCATGTGGATTAGCTTTCCCTATTAACAGTGTCCCTCGCCATCCGGCCAACCCAGTCTGACTTCAGAGGTACTTGTAATTTACATCCCCAAGTCAAGGACGACAGGTTAACATTTTAGTCCCGCTGTCCGGTGTAGGGGTTGAACCGCTTACCTCAGCATCAGCACACCGGACGTTTAAGAACCTTGCATTCTTACCCATTTGACCATGCTGATCTACACAAATTCTTGTTACCCTCAACAAGAAGTTTGAGAATAGTCAAAGACTGCCATTCATGATGTGTCTTGCACTGTGTCTTAGTCTATACAATTGCACTGATTCTACAGAGATTGTGAAGATGGAGTCAGGTTTTTCCATCTTCACAGTTCATATTTACTACATATGTTTGTTCTCAGACCCTTGTCACTTTAAATGAAGTGAATCTGTTTTGAGCAACACTGTGGGTGTAAATTATCTTTTTGTATGTACTCAAGAATTGCTGGAATAGATGTGACATGATTGTTTTCCCCAGTGCTTTCTCACAAAATATGTTATACGTATCTCACTATGTTGATAGCAGTTTTATATTTTATATTGCAGATGCTAATTTAGACTTGTTCATGTTCAATTTGATGATGCTATTATTATGTGTGGGTCCAAATTAAATAATGGTTCTAAAATGTGTTTATTTTCTTTGTTTTTCTTACTTCTCAGTGTTCCAGTATGTTTGGTTCAAGATAATTGTGTGGGTCTACATAAAAAAACAGTTCTAATATTCTTTTACTATGTTCCTATTGTAGTTTGTGTTCCATATTCATAGTTAGTTAGTTAGTCGACAGATCATCCTCATTGCGCATCGAACCATTCAGTCCATAAGTGCTCAGATCCCCTCTTCAGCAAATCCCGCAGTGTGTAGCGGCTCACGACACCAGTTCTGTATTGGTTTCCATATTCATAGTATGGATCCATCATCATCTTCCACTTTTGTCATCAAGTATTGTGGGGAGGAATAGTTAACGTACCCGCGCCTGATTGGTAGTACTGGATAGTGTCATTTCATGTATTTGTACAATGTCTTTGATGTTGTCAATTTATGTTCTCCTCTGATGTCCTCTTGCTCTCATATCAGATCTTATTTGATGTAGCGCCTGTGCTGGTAGTGTTACATTCTAACAAGATGGCCAAACCATTTGATCTTCTGCCCATCAATGTGTGTGACACAAGATGTTGATCAACTGTCTTTCTGATATTATTATTACTCTGGCCACCTTTACTTTCCAAGTGGAGGCATTTATAGTTTTTAACAGCCTCTGCTAGGATACCGTCTGGCCCAGCAGCTTTTCCAGTCTTCTGAAGTTTGATAGCTTTATTAATCTCATTTTAGATGGTTTCTCACAGATGATATCTGGCTTCACTTCTGCAGGCTGGATGGTCTTCTTGAACTGGTCTATTCAGGAGTTCCTCAATGAATTTCGCCCATCTGTTAAAGTGATCTTAAATATTGCTGAGAACTTTCTCATTTTTATTTTTGATCAGTCTACTTGGTTCATTATATTTTCCTGTCATTTTCTTTATGATGCTATAAAGGTCTCAGGTTTCAATTCGCTACTGCTTCGTCTGCCTCTCTTACTAAGTCTTCTAACGTCTTTATTAGCTTCTGTGTATGTATAATGGACTCTGGTTTTACTATTTCATAAATCATCTTGTTTTTATTTTTCCTTTTTTTAAATTTGCTTTTGGCACTGTCCGTGCTGTATGTTTCTGATCCATTTTTCCACTTCTATAATCATTTGTTCCAAATGCTTTTAACTTGCTGTCACCAGTCTTCCATACTCATCTGTATAATAGTTTTAGTTTAGTTTAGTCGACGGATCAACATCATGGCACACGGGTGAAACCCATCCGTTCTACTCCTAGAACTCCATTCTTCCCTCTCAAGCCTGAGTCCATACAGTCTCAGCTCAGTGCATGAACTCCGTAGCACCTGCAAGGATCCTGAAATACTTTGGGCAGATTTTTAACTTGAAATTTTGCGCGGGTAGTGCCATTAGGCTACTCTTTTTCAATTTCCAAATCTGCGCAAATAAGACAAGAGACTAAGCAAGATATTGTATCAAATTTTATAAGAAAACGCCGTTGGAACTACATCAGCCATGTACTCAGAATGGACAAGACAAGACTCCCCTACCAAGCCCTCATATGGTCACTGGTAGGGAAAAGAAAACGGGGAAGACCAAGAGAGACCCTGCGTAGAACCATCATCAGAGAAGGCTCATTCAACGCCCAAGTAAACATCCAAGATCTACAACAGGCAGCAGTGAACCGTCAGGCGTGGAGAGCCATGACTTCTGCCCTATGCGTCGCCTTGGGCTCAAGAGGAAAGACCAACTATCTGTGACAGTGTCATTGACGTATCATTAGATGTTTAATCGATGTCGACCGACTGAAACCTTTTTGTATATTTTCTATATAATGAAATACATTAGGTAACAGCTGGCGTCCGTGCATAATACATTATTATTATTTTCTATGTTGAAACCTCATTTTTACATTATTGCAAATAATTGCAGCTGTCATGTGTTATTAATTCAAATGCTGCATATACTTTGCATGGCGCTGCAATCAACCTAACCTGTCATTTCATCGACGTAAAGAAATTGTAGTTGTAGGGTTCCGGATACCTAAACATTATTCATTTGAACTATATCAAGGGTCTTAGTGCACTCTATGAAGCATAGTTTTAGATGTGTTCACTTACTTCTTTGTTGCTCTCACTTTTATCTTTTTCACTTGCCAAGGAGTTGAGTTAAGAACTGACATTACTGCACTCAGGACATTCTCATATGTGCTCCGTCCCCTCGTTCAACCGCCAGCGAAGAGTCATGCTACTAATAATTCCCACCACTATCTGATTAAAAGTTCTTCTGGTCTTCCCTCTCAGTTTTGAAATTCTTCCAGAACCCCTGCCAATCCCTCGTAATCTCATTCTTTCCTCATATGGCTTCTCAATCTGTTCCTCCGCCTTCTCCACCTGATCCCACAGGCACATGACCACCTACCATAGGTTTAACAGTGCTGGCCGCCAATTGCAGTGGAAGTCAAAGGACGTGACGTTAATTGGTAGAACCCCCGGGAAGGTTAACCCGGTCAACAAATGCCCGCAGAAGTCGGATGTGTCGGCCTAATGGCGCAAGAACGCAGCTCTGCTGTAAACAGGCACAACGCAATCACATCCGGAAAAAAAAACTCCGGATGAACGAAGAAGAAGAAGAAGAATTGGTAGAACTCTTCACGCTGCATTTTCAAGTATGAGTCCGAACGCCTGTAAAGTCGGGTTCTATCACGTTTATTGTGAATTCATTCAAAATCAGCATCATCTATCAGCATGGCCACAAAAGCTCTGGGTCACGGCTCAATTTACAAAATGGTTTTATAAATCTATTACTTTAAAACTCTCATTCTCGCCTGATGGAAACCTTCATGCTGCTACTTCATATGATGGTCGTAAGCTTCTGTACCGTAACCAAGTGGTCATCTCCAATGACTCCCCTTCACGCATCATCAGGAGACAGTGCTCAATTGTGCACAGCACACTTTTCATCTTGCACATTAAGTGCCATGCTTTGGAACCCCGACCTTTTACTTTGAGGATCCATAACAGTGGCACACTGTTATATAGGCATTCTACCACCAAGAGGTGCATTCCCTGCTAGCCTATCAGCCTGTTCATTCCCCCGCACCCCCACATGGCCAGGGTAAAATATCTATACAATTCTCACAATCTGTGACCTCTGAAGCGACGATAGACATTCCACATGAAATATTCCTTTCTCCACCTTACCAAGCATACTCTTTGAATCCGTAATGAATACAATGTGTGTTGCAGTAGTCTCTTCCAGCCAACAGAATGCCGCTGTTACTGCCTCCAACTCCATTCTCATGCTGGAGGTCGTAGTCTCATATACCAGACTCTCCTTTCTCAAGACTCGTTTATTAGCCTTTGCAATAAAACACCAACCACTACGTCTGTTTCTCACCACTGACCCATCGGTGTAGATGATAATGTCGCCTTGATGTGTGTTACTCTGGATCAGCTGTTGCACTTCAAACTCAGTGCGGCGTGCTGTCCATTCCCTGCACTCACGACCCAGTGTTAAAGAAAGATTGATTGATTGATCTAGGAACCAACATCACAGCATTTGGGGCATTCCCATGATAAGCGCTCCGTCCCCATCCTCAGAAGCCAGCGAAGAGTTACAATCCCAATAGTACCAGTAGCAATCTGATTATATGTGCGTCTCACCTTTCCTCTAAGCGTCGAGCATCGGCCAGATCCTCTCATCACTCCTCGCTGTTGCATTCTTGCCAGAACCATGGTGATTCATTTGCATCAATACTCCGCCAAGTTTTGCAGAGCCAGCCAATCTGTCTGCCTTGTTCATTCTCCAGCACAAAAGCATGCCCCGGAGAAAAAATCCAGACGATGCTTGCCACCCGTGACTTCCGAAGCGAAGCAAGCCACTCTGCACGAAGCTTGCCTGTCCTCACCCTACTCAGCATGCTTTCTGAGTTAGTTACAATCACGATGTGTGTGTATCGTATTCTCCATCCAGCGGAAAGCTGCATTGATTGCCTCCACCTCCATTCTTAAGCTAGATGTTGTGGTATCATATGCCAAACTCACCTGCAGCAAACGTCGACCATTAGCCTTTGCCAAGAACCCCCAGACACTTCTACTACCTCTCAACACCGAACCAACTGCGTAGATAATCACATCACCCGGGCGAGCATTATCCTGAATTAGTTGCTGGATTTCCACTTCCGTGGCCCCTGCTGGCCACTCCCTGCACTCCCAGCTCAATGTGATTATAACTCTGCACAAGTCTGCTTCGCTGGTATTCTGACCCACTCCTCTCCTCGTCTAATGTTCTCCAAGATGCACACCTGTCTGATCGTATCCTCCGCCTGAGCCATCCCTGATTTCCCTCTTATCAGTCGCTGGCCCTTAACTGGGTCCCGCGCCTCATGCAAGGGGCGATCTGTGTCAGCAGCTACTCTGAGGCACGCCTTCGCCTGCATCACCTTGAGCCTACCAGCAACAGTCGGCAAACCAAAGACGTACCGCATACACACCACTGGGGTGTCTCTTGTGCATCCCAGAATGACCCGCATAGCCTTGTTCTGTATGCGCTCCAATCTCACCAGCTGACTCTTTGCGACAGTGAGCAGTCCTAGTCCATAATCAATCGCTGAGAGGATCAAGTGCTGGTATAGTCTGAAAAGCATTCTCTGCTCTATGTCCATTGCAGCCATGGTTTTAAGTGCGTTGAGTCCCTTTTGAGATCTTGTCACAACCTTCTCCACATGATCCTTGAAGGACAGGCTCCTGTCAAATGTGATTCCCAGATACTTCAGTTTGTTCTCTCTGTTGACGCTTCCACCATCTATCGTGAGGCTTGGAACATCAGCTCTCACAATCATGTTGCCCAGAGAACACCAGAAAACAGCTGCCTTTTCCGGGTGGATGACAGCACTCATTTCAGTGCACCAGTCAATCACTGTGTCTACTGTCGCCTGTAGCCCCTGGGAGGTTTGCTCCCTATCTCTCCCCTGCCTATATGCAAGAATATCATCTGCAAATGTTAGTATCCTTCCAACCCCTGGTGCTTCTAGGTTTGCAATTGTGCTCGTATGCACGTTAAAGAGCATCGATGAGATTGCGGATCCCTGTGGCAGTCCCGGCAGTCCGAAACATTTGTGCCCAGTCTGTCACTGTTGTCTTTGGCACACATTTGTTACCGTACACTGACTGCATTCTTCGATGAATGTCCACTGGTCGATATCCTTCAAATGAAAGAAACTGAATCACCGCTATTTGAGCTTCTTTGAACGGATTTTGTATCAACCCGACCATTTTCTCAGAGGTCAGAAACAGAACCTATGCATCATGGGACGATAAGCACGTGCTCGTCTTCTAGTCTCAACTTCCTCCTCTCCTTCTGTGAGCACCAAATAATACTATGAGTGTTTATTTATGTAATTGTCTTTTATTCATTGGTCAGTACTTATCACATGACTATGACATGATCATGTTCAACGTACGCAATTACGCGCCGAGCGGCACGAACGGATTTCAAATGAACGCTCCTATAGTATGTCCAGAAATGAATGCCATCATTCACGATCAAATATTTTGAAAACTGTCTGTTGCATCGTTTTGATAGGTCCAAAAGCAACTTAAATCATCGAAAGCGGCGACATTTCTTTGATGTTTTGGGGAAAATGTAGTGAATTCACGCTAACAAACTAGTCTTACAGTAAACCACGTTATTTCTGGTAAGGACACAAGTACAAGGTGTAGTCAGATTCGTATGGGAGTGGGTGCAATAAAGAAAGTAGCTTAAAAGTCTACAGGGTCGACTGCATTGCACCGGGTTTTTTCCCCATATGGCCCAGTCTCTTTCCGCAGGGAGAAAAGCGTCGCACAAAGCACGAACTCAGTATCTCCAGCGACGACCCTCGGAAGTCTCCGAAAAAATGCACTCGTGAAATTAAGGAATCGAACATACAACCTTCGGAGCCCGAGTCAGACGGCTTGACTACTTCACCACGGAGACTCCCGAGAGGGGTGCAATGTGTAATATTAGTAAAGATAGAGAATTTACAGAGGCATGGGATAAATAATGTGTAAATTTAAAGTAGAAGGAATATATTTCTTACCTTATTTTTCATTTCCTTCTTGTCTCTTCAGCTGTTGGTTACTAATTGTACACAAGTATTCATGTTACTAGGATGTATTTAGCTAATTTAGCTTTTTATATTGAGTTCGTGAAAGCTTCCAAATAGCTGTGCGTTAATGTGCGTATGGAGTGACCAGAAATTATACCACAATTTAGTCATCATGTGTCCATTTTTAAGGATCTGTTCAGCTGTCTGTGTAGTTTGTTCACATGTACACATGGGTGACAGACCCGCTTTGAGTCTTCGTGAAAGATTGTCTACTTTTCTGTTTACTGTTCAGAGACGGAACATGATTACCTGTTTTGCACTATGAAAATAGTTATCAGTGTCTCTGTAGTGGGCTTTCTTCTTAACGACCAAGATGTTGGTCCTCTTTTCATTGTAGTTTATTGATTGATTCATATGCACGTGTGTTGTCCCCTAATTTGACAACGTGTTTGCTCTCACGTTTCTTGTTATGCCACAATATGTCAGTTTCCACCGCAATATTACTCTTCTGTTGGTATTCAATGCGCTTAGTGTGTGTGTGTGTGTGTTTTTTTTTTCAATACAGTTGTTTGTCACCGCTGAGGGCTTGCGGAATTGAAAATTCATCAGTATGGAATACAAACTGTTGCCATTGACATTGTGCTGATGCTGTAATGTTTAGGGCCTGCAATTTGTCTGAATGGTTGGAGCAAAATATCCCAGTAAACGTGCTCGCGGATTAAGGTCTGCGATCTGCTCAGACCTTAATCTGTGTCGGACGATTCCAGTAGGTTGATGACTGCTCTCGGTTGCATAAAATTCAATCCATCCTTTCTCCAATAGTCCTCTTCCTCTTTCAACACATGGTCCTCACATTTTCCCTGTAACTTTTATCAATATTTAATAGCGCGGACTGGATTAGTATCTTGACGTCAGACAATTTGAATATAGTATTGTCAGCTGCCACCTGTCCTTTAATTTTAGCCCATAGAAGTTCGATAGGGTTAAAATGAGAGGATATGGCGGAAGTCTCAAGTAACCATGACGATGCTCTCCTCTCAACTTGTCGATTTGACATTTCTTCCTTTTTTTGGCGTTTGTTTTACAGGGGACAACAATTCTAGCTAGAAATACCTTTCTGAAAATGGTATGTTTTCCATTCGGAGCCATATCTTTATTGCTCCCTTTGTGCTCGATGCTGTAGGTATTTTGTCTTCTTGGGCAACAACATTGATAACATGCATTGTCCATAATTGGACACGACGGTCTATCTAGGGATGGAAGCACAGTATTCTCGATCCAATCTCTAAATACATTACCATTCATCTTATTATGATAATCCCTATTGTCTGTATGCTTTGATACGAACACGAGCCCAGCATTCTGTTGTAAGCCATTATGCGTATTACCAGCATGGGCCATGACCAAAAGCTGTCCTATACTACTGGGCACATATCGCTTTATCTGTCCATCCACTGATTGCCATTCCTTATCACTTGTGTGGTGCGCATTGATCCACATTTCATCCAAATACACTATGCCATAATTGTCTTTGCGCATTTCCCTTAGTTCACGTAGGTATCTGCTTCTCATGGCTCCTAAATGCGGTTGCTCGCAAAGAATATTTCTACCTCCCTTGTACTTTCTAAAAGTGAAGATAATGTCCTTGTAATTTTCCACATAGTTGATTTGGATAGCTCTATGTTATTGTTCTTTCTCAACCAAACCCTGAGTTTTCTTACAGTCACTGTTTTTTTTTGGATATTCCTGGATATAAAATACAAAATTTTATAATTTTAAGAGACTCCGTGGCGAAGTAGTCAAGCCTTTTGACTCTGGTTCCAAAGGTTGTGGGTTCGATTGCGGGCCGCATCCTTCGGTTCACGAGTTAAATTTTTCGGAGACTTCTGTGGGTCGTCGCTAGAGCTGCGGAGCTTTGTGCGATGCTTTCCGCGCTCCGGAAAGAGACCGAGCCATATGGGATAGAACCCGGTGCAATGAAGTCGACCCTGTCGACTTTTAAGTGACTTTTTAAAGCATTTTTTTTATAATAGCTCGCCTTATGACATCTTTGTCAAAGCTGTCTACAATAACCTTTCTAAGTACCTACGGTTTGGTTATTGCGTGGTGGTTTAATTCCAGATTCTTGCACCCATCAACGAAATGACTGTTTACTCAAACCCAATGCATGCACTGCTCTTTTTTCGGAATTTGTAATAGTATAAAACAGTTTCCTGCAATCAGCTTCTATACAAAAATATGTGTACAACTTCATAGCGATGATTTGAAGTATATACACAATTTCGCATTCAATCCCAATGAAAAATATTCACACATTTCAATGTTAGCGATAAGTGGTAAGATTTAAAATAATAATAATAATAATCAGGTTCCATAAAATAACCCACAGTTTGACGACACCTCTGAACAGTCCCAGTTTAAACTGCGCGGGGTTCTTGGTATAAGGCCAATCCCGTGAAACACGTAAAATATTCAACATTGAACGCTGATTGTCTGGCTACACTGTAATACATTTAAAATTATGAACTTCATCTCTGACCCGTTAATTATATACCGCATATAAACAAACTTTGAAATCTGCTGTAAAATCTCCAGAACAAAAATTGTTTTGTTGGGTGGACATAATGATAAGGTTATATGCTAAATCTCATTATTTTCCTTCAGTTGGTTACTGGGATATGGAATTTTATATTGGGGCAGACAAAAGTAAACACACTATTTTTTTTTATAATATGATACCGCTGTGTTGGTATCCACAAGGAATTCAGTCGTATTACAACAGATGTTTCCTGCGTTACCCCGTGCTACTATGAAGCACACAAACGTACTTTAGTGTTACAGATGTGTTACAGTGTGGATGTGATTGCCTCAGTATAAGAGAGGTGTCTTGCAAATCATCTTGCCAAGGAAACATGATTCAGTGAATTCATTCTTCCCTGCATATCATGCCAATCAGAGTTGTTGTTTTTAAAAAAAATTTTAATGGATGACCTGCAGAGCACCCAAGAGTTAATCTATCGTGGAGTACCTCAAGATAGAGTGATCTATCCAACTCTCATCATTGTTTATGCCAGTTACTAAGTGAAGGATCTTCTCCAAGGAGCGAAAGCTGTCCTATATACAGATGGCCCGATAATCTGAGGAGCAGACGAATGCAGCACAACAGCAAACTGCAGAATACAACGGGCAGCTAATATGTTTATAACATGGGCAAAGAAGTGGTACCCCACCATTAACTATCACCACGAACAAAACATTCACAGCACTTTTCTGCCTCTCTCCCATGTATAGCAAAGGAGTCGTCATCCTCATCATCATCAAGTGTCATGCTGGCTGGCGTAGGGGTTCATGACTTTCCACAGATCTCGGTCTTTGGTTTTGTGGATCAACTCTGCTGATGAGATTCCTCCATGCCACCGTCTCAAATACTCAATCCATTCAACATCATTTATCTTGATCTGTCTCTCCCTCTCCGATATTTCCAGCTGTCATGATGTTCTCCAACGCTTCTCTTCTCATCACATGAACAAAGAAAGCTGTTTGTCTCTTTCTTATTGTTGTATATAATGTTCTAGTTTCATTAGCCTCTTTCAGGGGCGAATGGGTTACGAATGCAATTTGTAATCCTGCATACCGTGTTAGAAACTATATTTGAAGCAAAGGCAGAGGATAAGGTCCGTAAACGACTAGGACTACTAAGAAAACGGGCAGGTACACATGGGAAAGAAATGAAATAACTCTAAAGAAGGTGTATAATGACCATTCTTGGAGTTCGGTTCAACATCGTCGTCATCAACTGCATATTATCATCTGCAGACTCTAGACCGAATGCAAAATCACTCTTTTGGCAACACCTTTGTCACAGAGCCGGGAAAAACCTACAAAAACAACACCGCTTAAACTTTAAACCCTTAGTTTAGTTTAGTTTAGTTTAGTAGACGGATCAGCATCACGGCACACCGGTGTAACCCATAAGTGCTCCGTTCTACTCCTCACTCAAGCTTGAGTCCGGAGAATCTCAACTCAGTGCACGAACTCCTAAGCACCGGCGAGGATCCTGAAATACTTTGGGTATATTTTTAACTCGAATTTTACACGGGCAGCGCCATTAGGCTACTATTTTTCAATTTCCAACTGCCAAGGGATGTTTTATGTGCGCAACAATACACACGGCCGGCTTCCTCGCCTAGAGGTTAGCGACTTTTCTCCGTAATCTCGTACACTCTCGTAAGTAACGTGACGACGGTGAGAATCAGCAGTGGTTCGAATCGTAACTTACGGGGTATGTGAGCCGGCCACTCAGAAAGCAATGGCAAACTACTGAGCGTAATCTTGCCATGAAATCAACAATCAGCTGAAAGATGCTGATGTTGACAGCGATGTCCTGTAAAGGATATGCAAACATGTGTTTTAACAATACACTCTGGCGTCCGATCTCACTACCCAGAGACCAAGGGAAATTGTGTTACTAGACGTCCACGTGAAAAAATCCCGGCCCTCACCGGGGCTTGAACCCGGGACCTCCAGCACTCTATACCTCGAGACCACTCATATGCCCTTCACCTTCGGAACACGTTGGCGACACCCTACAAATTAATACCCGGTCACTACACCAGGAGGTCAATAGGCAGCAGCAAAGGGAACCAAAAGGTCCTGGAAACACTAAGTTATCTCTCAAGGACAGGCTGTCGACTGAACTGGTTAGACGCGTTATATGATCAAGTTAAAAACAAAGACTGCCCAAGTCGGGAATACTGTGACAGTAATTCGCTCTGTGGTAAAGGGGTTTCGTATGCAGTTCGTAATCCTGCATACCGTGTTCGAAGCACAGGTTAGCGCGATTTAGCAGCAGACAGCCTTGCTTTGATTTTCTTCTTATTCTTCTTCTTCTTCTTCTTCTTCTTCTTCTTCTTCTTCTTCTTCTTCTTCTTCTTCTTCTTCTTCTTCTTCTTCTTCTTCTTCTTCTTCTTCAGCGTTCCGAGCCATTGAGGTTCTTTGCTGCAGATACAATCCGTCTCCAATTGTCTCTCTGGTGGACCTTCTCTTGCCAGTCGTTGATTCCAAGTGCTTGTAGGTCTGTATATATATTATCTCTCCACCGTCTTCTTGGTCCACCTCGGGGTCTACGGTCATTTATTTTCTGAGTGTAAGCGAGTTTTGTTTCCCTATTATCTTCCATTCTTTCTATATGCCCCAACCATTGTAGTCTATTAGCCTTCATGATACCAGTGATTAGCGGGGACTTAAACAGATCATAAATGTCTTTGTTACTTCTTCTTTTCCACTCTCCACTTTGTGTATCCCTAATGGGTCCAAAGATGCGTCTTAAAACTTTGTTCTCAAAGGTTTGTAATAAGGCTTCGTCTCCTTTCGTTGTACTCCAGGTTTCAGAGTCATACAGCACAACTGGTCTGATCAGTGTTTTGTATATTGTGATTTTGGTGTTATGAGATAACGCATTCGATTTTAGTAGATGTTGTAGTGCATAGTATATCTTATTTCCAGAATTGATTCTAGTTTGTATTTCTTCCCTTATAATGTTGGAGCAGTTGAAGATTGTACCCAGGTATTTGTATGTTTCCGTTCTTTTAATAGTCATATTATCTATTTGTATGTGGCCAGAGTTTTTAGCCATTCCTTCTCTTGAAATTACCATATATTCTGTCTTATCTTGGTTGATAACCAGCCCCATCTGTTGGGCTTTTTCCTTTAAGTGAGTCAATATTTCCAATTTTTGTTCATTTTCCCCTATAATATCTATATCATCTGCATAACCAAGCAGCTTGGATGTTCCTCCAATATCACAGTCCTCCTTCACCTTCCTTAAAACTTTCTCTAGAGCCAGATTGAAGAGTAGCGGCGTTAGTGCATCATCTCTGTTTCAAGCCAGATGTTATTTGGAAAGGGTCTGATTTCCTGCCTTTGGTTTTCATAAGATGGTATAAATACAGGTCGTTCAGAAAGCAATGGCAAACCACTGAACATAAACTTGCCCATGAATCACAACCAGTCAAACATGTGGTTGATTGCGACGTCCTGTAAAGGATATGAAAGTAATTAACACTAAATCACGAGAACACGTCTGTCGGCGTAAACACGAAAGAACGAAGCAAGAAATGGAAAATGTGCCAGGTCTGGGGCAAAAACTGGCTATTGTCACAATGTTATTGACAGATGGGGTAAACTTAAGGAAGCTTTATAAAACAGCGGTAGAGTTTACGGCACTGTGGATCATAAGAAGCAGGACTGGTTTGCAGAAAATAGCCAGACTCTGCAGCCCTTGATTGATAAAAAGAAGAAAGCTCTCTTAAGAAACAAGGAAAGAACAACTCGTAAAACTCTCAGTGAGCTGAAGCAAGCTAGGAAGGATGTGCAAAAGGCTGCCAGGCAATGTGCAAATGACTATTGGATCAAGTTATGTGAGTTCATTCAAAATGCAAGAGATAAGGGAAACATCAGAAGCTTGTATGAAGGGATAAAGAAAGCCTGTGATCCAATGATCAAAAGAAGTGCACCGCTGAAAACCTTGACTGGAGAAATCATCACTGATAAGAAACAGCAGATGGATAGATGGGCAGAGCACTATATTGAACTTTATTAAAGTGAGACCAAATTAGCGGTTGATGCTATATATTGATGGTATATTAGGAACAGCTAGAAGTCACTAGAAAACACTAGTTTTCTCGCACACAACTTTATTGATTATGAAGAGACGTGATGAAAATATACACTATCCTCAGGAACCATATTAGATCAGGTAAATACACAATACTGCCTTCGGTCGGCCTTGTGACATAACTAGTCGCACCGGACTCTTTCCCGTGTCCGAACTCAACTGAATGCCTGGCTAAGTTTCCCTCCTTAGCCTAAACACCGAGTAACTGGCTAGTTTCCTTAACGTAGCCTACACACTCAACTCTCCTGGCTAAGTTTTCCTAACTTAGCCCCAGATCTCAACTGCATGGCTAAGTCTCCCTCACTTAGCCCCAGACTGACTGCCGTTGAATGCCCGGACCCATTGTTTCCTTCACTCTATATTCAGTCTCTTAGGGCCCCATGAACAACTATTTCACCCTTGAACCCAATTTCAGCTTCCTCCAACATTACATTTCGGGGGTATTCCTTGGTCTATTCTCTATCCAGCACGTTCCTCAATGCCCCTCCCCCCCACCCTCGGTGACTCAGACTGACATCTCCGTGATATAACAATCCATTGTGTTTGGGGTTCAACCATTGTCTTGCGATTCCTTACTCCACCTCTCTGACCCTACATCCGCATACCTCTTATCTGAAACCTGTAACCTCGATTGTTCTATTAGATTCTTAACTCGTGCATCTGCCCCGCATTGGCGTAAAAATACACACGTTACAGCCATCATGACTCTACAATGTTCTCTGTAATCTGATGCTTTTCTGAAGCTGATATTGTGTATGTTATTATGTATTCCACAACCTTTAAAACCCCTCACATATTATATCTTTCTATGTCTTCCTTTGCTTCCCTTGCACAATAACCCCCCCCCCCCCTACACACACACACACCTCTCTATTCACTCTCTTCCGCTGGTATGCCCAATCAGTTTTATTAGCCTTTTCCTTATGGTTTTGATAAGTGACCCAGCTACTGAGGTAAGTGCTTGGGGCGACACTGTGAGCTATGGATTTCGTATGGAGTGCGTTTACATCTGTTCGCGGTTGTTTGTATTGTAAACTGCAAGTTCAGAAAATATAGCGGCCGGTTGGTGAACTGGCTAGTTTTGCATTATGCAGTAATGTGTGCTGCTGCTGTGAGCTGCTGTATTTCTAGTGACTGCCACTTCCATCGACGATGAATTATGATTTTCGTAGCGGATTGTTGCGTTGGCATTCTGGCAGCGGCCTTATGTTTTGATACATATAGAATATATGGCGGCCTTATGCATGTACCTGCCTATGCGTGCTGTTGGTTTGTCGGTACTGCTGTTTGTTCCACTTTTTACATGGGACAGTTGGGAACATTTTCTGTGATATTCACTGGCACAGGAACGGAGCATTATAAGGGTGACCCTTTGCCGTGAAGTTGGAACCGCGACTAATTAACTAACTAAATTTGATAAGTGATCTAGCGACAAGCCTGTAGCTGTTATTAACTTTGGGTTTGCTTTCTTCTCTGCCAAAGATATTCTCACACTTTTCAGTTAGGCTGCCACTGGTACCATCGTCATGGGAACTCTTCGTTGGCTATCGAAGGAGGGGACGGATTAAGTGAGAATGCCCCGATTGCAATGATGTTGATTCTTGATTTGCTTTTATGCAAATTATGTAATGTGGGACGGACTAAGTGGGAATGCAATGATGTTGATTCTTGATTTGATTTTATGCAAATTATGCAATGTGGGACGGGCTAAATGGAAGTGTCCCGATTGCAATGATGTTGATTCTTGATTTGATATTTAACTTCTACGTCACAGGAGACATGACACGACATTTTACCGTTACAGTTCTCGTGCAGCTTAAAAATAAATTTAGTTACATGTCCTTCACAGGATGTAGTCCTAGCAGTCAACCCCAGCATTTTGGCTGTTCGTGATTCCTGGGCAAATTTACGATTTAATGGATTACGAATCGCGTCCGCAACCCATTCGCCACGGAGAGCGGATCCTTCAGCTTACACCCTCCACAAATCCAAATCTCTTCGTCACACATCATCATCATCATCTACCACTTTTACCGTCAAGCGTTGTGGGCAGGAATAATTGGCGTTCCAGCACCGGATGGGTGACACGTGTGATTTTACGTCTTGACTAATTTATAGATTTATTTGTTTTCACTGTTCGGTGCTGTGGCTTAACGGCAGCGACCGCTTTTCAAAATTCCCCGATATACTGAGTCTACGAGCAGACGATTTTGAAGCAAACATCCTTGCGTTGATTTCGATGGTATGAGCGTCGCATGTTCAGAAAGCCATGGCAAATTACTGAATGTAAAAATTGTCTAGTAAATCACAAACAGCCAAAACAATGCCGAGGTTGATTGCGACGACCTGTAAATGATATGCAACTAACGTGGTTTCTGTTACTTTTATCACGATTATTCTCAGCGATAACTTGCCCATATGACTCATGATCATATACATGTTGTGCGTCAGTCTTCTGACACGTTTTCACGTTCTATAGCGCAACTTTTTTTTAAATGCCAGAGCTATAAATATATGGGGTTTTGTGTTGATACATATAGAATATATGGTGTTCTCCTTCTTCTTTTTTTCACCTTTAGATGTCAATATAATGCATAAAAAGCAGCAGTCAACCGAAGCATGTTGACATGCTCCACAGAGTTTGTCCTCAATTGAAGCGAGTGTAGGCAGGACAAAATATTATATTTATATACCGTCCTGTACAGTTATACGAAACAAACTTCAGGAACAAGAACAGCGTTTGTGTAGCTTTACTGATTGCAAATGATAACAAACATGGCGACTGGCGTAGACTGGAAGTCACACATTCGCTGTCAACTTCATCGTCGAAACCACAAACAGATTCACCCTTTTATAAGTCTGATTCAGACAAGTAGGTCTCTTTGTGTGTTCAGTAGCTTTAAAAAAAAATTTCGGTACTTGGATAACTATTTGTGATGAGACATTTTTTAAATGGTAAACAGTAAACAAATCAAGAAAAGAAATCGTCGTCATCATCACATCTGACTACAGAGGTAAAAAACACTGAAAACAGACTTCAAGCCCGACTTCCAATTTGCTGACACTATTGGGAATAGTATATTCCTCAGAAAATTATCCCCAGGGATAATACCGATATTGGCATGGAAATCATACTTTGATTATTTGTGGAAACTAAACAAAACAAACATCATAATGATCATAACTACCAACACTGTAACATCACAACAAAACCAACCATAACAAACAACAACTTAGCGGTGTTGTTATAAAAAAAAAAGAAGACATGATGGATCATATATATCTGATGATATCCAACACAACCATAACATCAGCAACAAACAACTACAACTTTTATCTCCCTGTGTAGTTAAGAAATAGTCTGGTTTGAGTGACCATATAAAACCTGGAAAAGCCAAAAGCAAACTGACTTTCAATTTCATTTTTAAAAACTCCAAGAGGAAAGATAAGACTTGATGATACTTCATGTTTAACAAGCTAGTCTCCCCTGTCTTTATTAGGTGCCAGTCAGTAACTGTAAAAGTATTACACATATTGCTTCAATGGCTTGAACAGTTCTAGTGTCTTTAGTAACAGTTCTAGTGTCCTGTTTGACAGTTATAGTGTCCTGGGTATAGGTTCTAGTGTCCTGGGTGGCAATTCTAGTGTCATGGGTATAGGTTCTAGTGTCCTGGGTGACAATTCTAGTGTCATGGGTATAGGTTCTAGTGTCCTGGGTGGCAATTCTAGTGTCATGGGTATAGGTTCTAGTGTCCTGGGTGACAATTCTAGTGTCCTGGGTATAGGTTCTAGTGTCCTGGGTGACAATTCTAGTGTCCTGGGTATAGGTTCTAGTGTCCTGGGTGGCAATTCTAGTGTCATGGGTATAGGTTCTAGTGTCCTGGGTGACAATTCTAGTGTCCTGGGTGACAATTCTAGTGTCCTGGGTATAGGTTCTAGTGTCCTGGGTGACAATTCTAGTGTCCTGGGTGACAATTCTAGTGTCCTGGGTGACAATTCTAGTGTCCTGGGTGACAATTCTAGTGTCCTGGGTGACAATTCTAGTGTCCTGGGTGATAATTATAGTGTCCTGGGTATAGGTTCTAGTGTCCTGGGTGGCAATTCTAGTGTCATGGGTATAGGTTCTAGTGTATGGCTGACAGTTCTAGTGTCCTGGGTGACATTTCTAGTGTCCTGGGTATAGGTTCTAGTGTATGGCTGACAGTTCTAGTGTCCTGGGTGACATTTCTAGTGTCCTGGGTATAGGTTCTAGTGTATGGCTGACAGTTCTAGTGTCCTGGGTGACATTTCTAGTGTCCTGGGTATAGGTTCTAGTGTATGGCTGACAGTTCTAGTGTCCTGGGTGACATTTCTAGTGTCCTGGGTGACAATTCTAGTGTCATGGGTATAGGTTCTAGTGTATGGCTGACAGTTCTAGTGTCCTGGGTGACATTTCTAGTGTCCTGGGTGACAGTTCTAGTGTCCTGTGTGACAGTTCTAGTGTCCTGTGTGACAGTTCTAGTGTCCTGTATAACAGTTCTAGTGTCCTGTTTGACAGTTATAGTGTCCTGGGTGACATTTCAAGTGTCCTGGGTATAGGTTCTAGTGAATGGCTGCCGGTTCTAGTGTCCTGGGTAACAGTTCTAGTGTCCTGGCTGACAGTTCCTGTGTCCTGGGTGACAGTTCTTGTGTCCTGGGTGACAGTTCTTGTGTCCTGGGTGACAGTTCTAGTGTCCTGGGTAACAGTTCTAGTGTCCTGGGTGACAGTTCTTGTGTCCTGGGTGACAGTTCTTGTGTCCTGTGTGACAGTTCTAGTGTCCTGGGTAACAGTTCTAGTGTCCTGGGTAACAGTTCCTGTGTCCTGTGTGACAGTTCTTGTGTCCCGAGTAACAGTTCTAATGTCCTGGTCGATAGTTCTAGTGTCCTGTGTGACAGTTCTAGTGTCCTGGTCAATAGTTCTAGTGTTCTGTATGACAGTTCTAGTGCCCTTAGTAACACTTCATCCTGTTGCTCTCTGCTTACCAAACCAAAACATTGACCTGACATCATGTTGACCCTCTAGTTATAAGTACTGTGACACAGTTCCAGTCATCTGGCATGGCAGTCAGCCTGATAATAGTGAAAGGGAACATAATGAAGTCCTAGAAACCAAGACTGCAAAACAAGATATACAAACATGCTAGACATACAAAAGTTAGTTGCAGGTCCTATACATGATGTAGCAGTCAACCCCAGTATTTTTTGGCTGTTCATGATTCCTGGGCAAGTTTACGTTCAGTAGTTTGCCATTGCTTTCTGAACAGCCGGCACCCATACCATTTCATTAAAACACCCACACAGCTGTATTTCGAACGTGTGTATGTGGGATTACAAACTGCGTCCGTAACCACTTCGCCATGGAGCCGACAAACAAGCAAACTATATATACACACATGCTAGACATACCAGCAGACTAGATATACAAACATGCCAGACATACAAACAGCCTGCGCATACAAATATACTAGACATACAAACAAAGCCTACAGCCCCAGTCATCTGGCATGGCAGTCAGCCTTATAATAGTGAAAGTTAACATAAATGAAGTTCTACAAACCAAGACTGCGTGGGGGAGAGTGGGTTTCAGTCAGTGATATTATACTAGATATACAAACGGGACACCCTTGGGCAAGGTGGAGTACCCGTTTAGCCCCCCGATCAGGGTTACGTGAAGCCATGGGTGCAGGTGGTGGATGAAGATGGAGAGCAGCCAACAGATAGTTGTAGGTTATGGTCTCCACCTTCACGACGGTAGGCAGAGGATCTCTATTTTGATGAGACAATGGCTACGGTCACTGACCAGTATGGTCACTGCTAGGAAGGAAAGCAATGGCAAACTACCTTCTTTACAGATGCCAAGAAAATCATGTTGTGTGAAATCATCAATAACATTAGATATGCAGATGATACAGTCTTGATTGCAGACAATGAACAGGACCTGCAAAATTTAGTAGATGCGATTGTTACACACAGTGAACAACTAGGGTTAGAATTAAATTGTAAAAAGACACAGATTATGGTCGTCACTAGGAAGGACGAAATACCACAATGTAATATACAAGTAAATGGGAATATTCTTCACCAAGTGAGCAGGTACAATTATATCGGAACAGTAATAACATCTGATGGGAGATGCCTTGAAGAGATTAGAACAAGAGTCGCCATGGCAAAAGTAGCCTTTAGCAAGATGAAAAACATATTGACCAATAAAAAGATGTCAATTGAAACGAGAAAAATAGTGTTGAGATGCTACATTGAACCTGTACTTTTGTATGGATGTGAAGCGTGGACAATGAGCCATCCATCCATCATGTGCCATGCCGGTAAGCGTGGGTGGTCATGTTCTGCCATCTCACTCGATCACCAGAGTCGTGGATCAGCTCCGTGTTTCTGTCTTGACCATGCCACAAGGCCAAGCCATCCAGGTACTTGCTTCTAGGTCTTCCCCTTGGTCTGTTCCCCTCGATCTTACCAGTTGTCACCAAATTCTCCAATCCATTTCTTCTCATAACATGCCCAAAAAATTTTGACTGTCTACGTCTAATTTCTCTAATCAATTTACGATCTTCATTTGTTTCTTGACAATGAGCAGTCAGGCTGAAAAACATCTGATGGCTGTAGAGATGTGGTTTCTGAGGAAAATGCAAAGAATACCATGGACAGCCAGAAAGACCAATGAACAAGTCCTTCAAGAAACAAATGAAGATCGTAAATTGATTAGAGAAATTAGACGTAAACAGTCAACATTTTTTGGGCATGTTATGAGAAGAAATGGATTGGAGAATTTGGTGACAACTGGTAAGATCGAGGGGAACAGACCAAGGGGAAGACCTAGAAGCAAGTACCTGGATGGCTTGGCCTTGTGGCATGGTCGAGACAGAAACACGGAGCTGATCCACGACTCTGGTGATCGAGTGAGATGGCAGAACATGACCGCCCACGCTTACCGGCATGGCACATGATGGATGGATGGATACAAACATGCCAGATATGCGATGTTCGTCTGTCATGAATGACGAGGACCATTCATTCACTGCATCTTTTGATGAGGAACGAATGACTTGCGCTTTAGATTTGATTATAGCGAGGTAGTGGTCGTGCAACTCCATCGTCCTCGCTCTCTCGTCTGCGTCCATCTGGCTCCAGTGGCGAGCATGGCAAGATGACTGGAAGACGGACACAGATGCAGTGGACGTTAGGCTGCCACGGCCAGTTATCCCTGTATATGTTGGCTCTCGAGAGCCTCGTGAAATCCAACTACGAGCTTTTTAACTGCAGCAACTTTAATATACGCTATTGGAGCTGGAATATGCCAGATATACAAATATGCTAGCTATACAAACATACCAGATATACAAACAGGCTAGACATACAATCATGCTAGACATACAAACATGCTAGATATACAAAGATGTTAAACATTCAAATATGTTAGACATACAAACAGACTAAGCATACAAACATGATTGGTATACAAATATGGTATACATACAAACAGGTTAAATATACAAACATGGTAGACATATAAATATGTTAAACATGCAAACATGCTAGATATACAAACATGCTAGATATGCAAGATATACAAACATGCTAAATACACAAAGATATAGTGTTTGTCCATCAAGAATGATGATGACCATTCATGTCATCCAGAGGGGTTGAAGGTTTGCAGCCGTGATCTAAGATGGCTGATAAGGCCTATTCTCGCTCGAAATGTTCTTTGACAATGTGGGCAAAGAATGCTTGACGTTCCGGGAGGAGGATCGGCTGCAGTGGTTTTTCTGTCCAGTCTTTTTTTCACAGCTCTTGCGGTCCTATTTGCTTCACAAGTGACTACACCCTTGCGTAATGATGTACACCACAAATTTCGGTCTTTGGCTAGATATACAAACAGGCTAAGCATACAAACATGCTATTAGATGTACAAACATTGTCGACATATAAATATGCTAGACATACACAAATGCTAGATATACAAACATGCTAGGCATACAAACATGGTAAACATACAGATATGCTATACATACAAACAGACTAGGAATACAATTAGGCTAGGCATACACACATGAGGGACATGCAGATATGCTAGACATACAGGCATGCAAGATATACAAAGATGTTACACATATGCTAGACATGCAAACTGGCTAGGCATGGAAATACAAATGCTTCTCACTGTCCCATGTGAAAAGTGGAGCAGACAGCAGTCCCGACAAACTGTCATGCTAACTTATACATGCCATAAGGCTGCTGCCAGAATGCCAACACAACAGTCCACCACTAAAATTACAGTTCAGTGCAGATGGAAGTGGCAGTCACTAAAACACCAGCAGTTACTCACATATTACTGTATAATGCAAAACCAGCTAGTTCAGCAACCGGCCAACCACCATTTTTCTGAATGTGGAGTTCACAATGCAAACAACTGCGGAAATATGAAAAAGCTTTCCACATGAAATCCACAGCTCACAGTGTCACTCCAAGCACTTAACTCAGTAGCTGGGCGACGGAACCATGTACTACCAGTCCAGCATGAGGAAAATATGTAAGCAAACTGAAGCCAGAAGCAAAACCACTCTACAGGCCTTGAAAGCTTAACAACAGCCTATCCACCATATTGGACAGGAAGTCCCAAATCAATGACATGATCCATGATTGATGGTCATGGTTGTTACAACATTCATGACATCAACTTATTCTGTAAGATAATGCAATGGTCATACATCATAGTACCCATCTGTTACTGGGGCCCATATGGGAAGCAAAGATAAGTAACTGTAACCTGCCATACATGGCATAAGAGACAATTAGGGAAGGTTGGCATGAGGGCTGGCTATTCCATCATCCTGTAGACAGTTTAACTGCAACATCCAACCAGATATGAACATCTACAAGGGGCTTTTCATGAGTTGGTTTAAGGTGTATGCCATGAGCGAAATAGAGCACAAGAAGAAGAGGAATAATACATCCATGGCTATTTCGAGTTTCACATCCTCTGCTGCATGTGATATTATTATAACTATACATTTATAGTCCTCATGTAAAGGTAAACATGAATTTACTAATTTAATTTAGGAGTTGAACTTAATGGCTGTGGGTATGTAATATCCAGTATTCTACCATTGCAGTTTTATCTCTTCCTAGTCATCAGTATTTTCCTTTCCTCCTGTGCATATCTTTATTACATGTAAATAAATTTTATTTCATCTGTCTGCACCTAGTTTTCACATTTCTTATATTGCATCTTAGCGCATTTATTAAAACCAGCGGGGCCTTACTCAAACTAAATTCCACAACTACATAATGGATGCTATCTGTTTGTGTCATCTGGACACCAGTGGGACTCTCCCTAAATAAATCCCCAGCCACTACATACTCTTTGTATGCAGGTCAATGTGGCAGCACATTTGTGTTTATGGCAGGGTAGTGGGTTCATTTGGACTTCAGTATTGACTTCTCGTTCAGAAAGCAATGACAAGCTACTAAACATAAAATTGCCTAGTACCCCGGGAAGGTTAACCCGGTCAACAAATGCCCGCAGAAGTCGGATGTGTCGGCCTAATGGCACATGAATGCAGCTCTGTTGTAAACAGTCAATAACGCAATCACGTCCGACAAAAAACTCCGGATGAATGCAGAAGAAGAAGAAGAAATTGCATAGTAAATCAACCCGCGGTCAGGTTTATAGCAACTTCCTGCAAAGGATATGCAACATTTCAACTACTTACTTGATGATACCCGCTGGTGTCATCTGAACACCATTGGGTTTGCTTGGACTGTAGTGACATCAATTTTATTAGCAAAATAACAAAGTAGATGCATTATTGATGGTCCAAACTATAAAAGATATCATCTAACTTTCTCCAGATAACCGGCTTCAGGAAATAACCAGTCAGCTCCATTTTAGGAATGTCCATCTACAGGTGGAGGTTGAAAAGCTCAAGGAGGAGAGTACCAACCACCAGATACGAGGGGATGGTTTGTAAGTGTACGCTGGCAGAAGCATGTTGTTCTCAGATGTTGGGGTTTGTAAGTGTACTCTGGCAGAAGCATGTTGTTCTCAGATGTTGGGGTTTGTAAGTGTACTCTGGCAGAAGCATGTTGTTCTCAGATGTTGGGGTTTGTAAGTGTACCCTGGCAGAACCATGTTGTTCTCAGATGTTGGGGTCTCAGATGTTGGGGTTTGTAAGTGTACACTTATGTTGTTCTCAGATGTTGGGGTTTGTAAGTGTACTCTGGCAGAAGCATGTTGTTCTCAGATGTTGGGGTTTGTAAGTGTACTCTGGCAGAAGCATGTTGTTCTCAGATGTTGGGGTTTGTAAGTGTACTCTGGCAGAAGCATGTTGTTCTCAGATGTTGGGGTTTGTAAGTGTACTCTGGCAGAAGCATGTTGTTCTCAGATGTTGGGGTTTGTAAGTGTACGCTGGCAGAAGCATGCTGTTCTCAGATGTTGAGGTTTGTAAGTGTACGCTGACAGAAGCATGTTGTTCTCAGATGTTGGGGTTTGTAAGTGTACGCTGGCAGAACCATGTTGTTCTCAGATGTTGGGGTCTCAGATGTTGGGGTTTGTAAGTGTACACTTATGTTGTTCTCAGATGTTGGGGTTTGTAAGTGTACTCTGACAGAAGCATGTTGTTCTCAGATGTTGGAGTTTGTAAGTGTACGCTGGCAGAAGCATGTTGTTCTTAGATGTTGGGGTTTGTAAGTGTACGCTGGCAGAAGCATGTTGTTCTCAGATGTTGGGGTTTGTAAGTGTACACTTATGTTGTTCTCAGATGTTGGGGTTTGTAAGTGTACTCTGACAGAAGCATGTTGTTCTTAGATGTTGGGGGTTTGTAAGTGTGTGCTGGCAGAAGTATGTTGTTCTCAGATGTTGGGGTTTGTAAGTGTACTCTGGCAGAATCATGTTGTTCTCAGATGTTGGGGTTTGTAAGTGTACACTTATGTTGTTCTCAGATGTTGGGGTTTGTAATGTACCCTGACAGAACCATGTTGTTCTCAGACGTTGGGATTTGTAAGTGTACACTTATGTTGTTCTCAGATGTTGGGGTTTGTAAGTGTACACTTATGTTGTTCTCAGATGTTGGGGTTTGTAAGTGTACTCTGACAGAAGCATGTTGTTCTCAGATGTTGGGGTTTGTAAGTGTACACTTATGTTGTTCTCAGATGTTGGGGTTTGTAAGTGTACACTTATGTTGTTCTCAGATGTTGGGGTTTGTAAGTGTACCCTGACAGAATCATGTTGTTCTCAGATGTTGGGGTTTGTAAGTGTACACTTATGTTGTTCTCAGATGTTGGGGTTTGTAAGTGTACACTTATGTTGTTCTCAGATGTTGGGTTTTGTAAGTGTACACTTATGTTGTTCTCAGATGTTGGGGTTTGTAAGTGTACTCTGACAGAAGCATGTTCTCGGATGTTGGGGTTTGTAAGTGTACCCTGACAGAACCATGTTGTTCTCAGATGTTGGGGTTTGTAAGTGTACACTTATGTTGTTCTCAGATGTTGGGGTTTGTAAGTGTACTCTGACAGAACCATGTTGTTCTCAGACGTTGGGGTTTGTAAGTGTACACTTATGTTGTTCTCAGATGTTGGGGTTTGTAAGTGTACGCTGGCAGAAGCATGTTGTTCTCAGATGTTGGGGTTTGTAAGTGTACGCTGGCAGAATCATGTTGTTCTCAGATGTTGGGGTTTGTAAGTGTACACTTTTGTTGTTCTCAGATGTTGGGGTTTGTAAGTGTACACTTATGTTGTTCTCAGATGTTGGGGTTTGTAAGTGTACGCTGACAGAAGCATGTTGTTCTCAGATGTTGGAGTTTGTAAGTGTACGCTGGCAGAAGCATGTTGTTATCAGATGTTGGAGTTTGTAAGTGTACGCTGGCAGAAGCATGTTCTCAGATGTTGGGGTTTGTAAGTGTACGCTGGCAGAAGCATGTTGTTCTCAGATGTTGAGGTTTTTAAGTGTACTCTGGCAGAAGCATGTTGTTCTCAGATGTTGAGGTTTGTAAGTGTACGCTGGCAGAAGTATGTTGTTCTCAGATGTTGGAGTTTGTAAGTGTACGCTGGCAGAAGCATGTTGTTCTCAGATGTTGAGGTTTGTAAGTGTACGCTGGCAGAAGCATGTTGTTCTCAGATGTTGGGGTTTGTAAGTGTACTCTGACAGAAGCATGTTGTTCTCAGATGTTGAGGTTTGTAAGTGTACTCTGGCAGAAGCATGTTGTTCTCAGATGTTGGGGGTTTGTCTTCTCGTTTTCTGCTCTTTATTCCTCCATTGGAACATAGGCCTTCAACCAGTTGACATAATGTTGTCCTATCCTTGGCTATCTCCTGCAGCTGGTTCCATGTCCTCCCCATGTTATTCATCAGTTTTGATTTGTCTTCTCCATGTGTTCCTAGGTCTCCTTCTGTTTCCACTGTCGTCTGGGTTCCAGAGAAAGGAATTTTTAGTATTCAACAAGGTTTTCTCAATGTGTCTCCTATCTAGAGCTGCGTCTTTCCCTCACCTTTTGATTTGCTGGAATCTGTCTAGTTTGCTCCTTAAGCTCTGCATTAGGGATTCTGTCATATCATTTTAGACTTTCTATTTTGCACAGTTACCAGTTAATGAATGTTTGTAGTTTATTAGTAACTGTTTTAGTCATTCTCTATGTTTCATATCCATCCATTTTAGCAGTACTGATTTAACATTAGACTTAAATATTATCTTTTGATATCCACATGCCTTTTATATTCTTACTTTAGTATCTCTGTGTGTTTCCCCATCTTTGTTTGCATTGCTGCCTAAATAAGTGTATGATTAAGTAGGTGTATGATTTCCCCTTGTGAAGTGAGGTCTCATCAAGGGAGATAGAGTTAGCATTTGCTTGATTTATTCTCATTATATTTGTTTTTCCGTTCTGACTTATGCATGCATTTATTGCAAACATCATAGACTAAGGTGTGCAACTCATGTCCCTGCATCTGACGCTACAACCCAGTAATTTCAGTATTGGCTGGTTCTTCTTCAGCAGAGTGAAATACTGAGAAAAAATTGCAAAAGCTCATAGGAATTCTTAATAGGACATGTGAGAAATACAATATGGACATCAGCAAATATATGACAGTAGCTTTGAAGATTGTTGGACTGCATAGACCTCTTAACATGTATTTTAGAAACTCAGATATAAAAAAAACAACTCCAGAATTCAAATATCTTAGGTGTATTTTTACAGACGTTAGATGACTTCGCAGGGAGATTGAAATAAGATGCCAGACAGTGTTTTATCAGCTGTCACCACTGCTAAAAAAAAAGTGGGGGTTATAGCTGCACTAGATTTTATTAGAAGGCAGCAAGTCAAATGGTTTAGCCATGCAAGTAGGTTACCAATTAACAGTACAACACAACACACAATGATGTACAGACCAGAGGGAAACAGAGGAAGAGGCCGACCACGTAAATGATGGACACAGGGAATAACAGAGTCCATAGGAATATCGATACATGAAGCCCATAAGCGGGCACTCTCCTATTGTTTATATTTCACCTTGACACCGCAAGGTACAAGAGGAACATGATGAGATGAAATGAGATGAGACCACTGCTCAAACACCCAAGTATCAACACAGAAACATAAGAGACAAGGGATTTACAGCATATTAATACCAACTGTTTAATACCATTGTCAGACTTTGTCACTAACAAACTCCAAACTTGCAAGAGAGAAAGATTACAGCGTGGGAGATGAGATGGCAATGAAGTTCTATCAGTGTAACTAGAAGATAAACAAAGGGCAACAAGGTAGGAGCAACACCATGCATTATTACATAAAAAGATAGAGAATAAGGTCGTTTGGTCATCTATTGAGAATGAAGCTTGCACATCCATGTGCATCCTACAACTGTAGAAGAAGAATTACAGAGCTCAAGGAAGACCAGGTGGATGGAAGCCATAAATGATACAGGCTCACATTAACTAGCACAGCACACCTGGTCCTAGGACATAAACTGC
Organism: Cepaea hortensis; assembly: GCA_963921405.1. NCBI lineage: Eukaryota > Metazoa > Mollusca > Gastropoda > Stylommatophora > Helicidae > Cepaea > Cepaea hortensis. The sequence continues at coordinate 78,741,228 of OY992883.1, forward strand.
AGCTCCCTACAACACCTTGTGGCAATGTATGAACCATCACAGGTAACAAAACAGTTCTTCTACTTGTTTGACAGTGGATGGACAAGACAAAACAGAGTAAAGAGTGGAGGCAGTGAATGGTGCAGCATCAGAAATAATGCAGATGAAAGCAGATGAAAGCAGGCAGATAAGGAAGGTCACGGTGCTGTTGCGAAGGGGTTATGGACGCAATTCGTAATCTTGCATGGTGCGTTGGAAGCACAACTGTTGGCGTTTTGGCAGCAGACCTCATACAGTGGTGTGAATGCCAGTCTTTCAGAAAGCAGTGGCAAACTACTGAATGTAAACTTGCCAAGAAATCACAAACAGCCAAAAAAATGCTGGGGTTGACTGCGACATCCTGTAAAGAATATGCAACTAACTGTTAACTTTTCTATTTTCTTTACCTTTCCCCCTTTTCCTCCTCCTTATATTCTTTTTTTTTAAATTTCACTTTCTGCTAACTCTTGATTGACTTGTTTCTACTTCATTTTGTGTCTTTTGCTGAGTAGTGACATGATCTACGAGGGGAAGTCAATAAGTAAGCCACAAATGGCTGTAGAAAAATAACTAAATATGATAACAACTTGAAACCAGTTTATTTTTATACATACATTGTCCCTTTATTTCTCAACATAATTTCCAACAACATTGATGAACTTATCCCATCGTGTTATCAGTCCTCCCAAACCGGTCGCATAGAACTGCGTGCTCTCACGTTTTCACTTCACATTCAACTTCGGCGTCATTCGCGAAATGTCTCCCGCCAAGGTGGATTTTCAGTGTTTATGCTGACAAATGTTTGTCCCGTAAAGCGGTGCATAGATGGGTAGAAAAAATTACGAGGGTGAGTTAGTAAGTCACACAGTTCTGTGGGATGGCAGGTAAATGGGAAAAAAAAACGCAGTTCTATGCAGCCGGTTTGGGAGGACGGATAAAATGATGGGATAAGTGCATCAATGTCGGTGGAAATTATGTTGAGAAATAAAGGGACAATGTATGTATCCAAATAAACTGGTTTCAAGTTGTTATCATAATTAGTTATTTTTCTACAGCCATTTTTGGCTTACTTATTAACTTACCCTCGTATGAACGTCACACTAAACAGTATACTGTACAGCAGCAACTAACTTACTGTTTTTCCCCCAGCCTTTTAATTGAATTAATCTTAATTGTTGCTATTCTTTGTCATGCTATCCTTTATAAGCTGCCCTGTTACCCTCAGTGCAGGCTTTACAAGACTATGTAGATTTAGATGCAACCATTCATTTGTTATTTCAGAGGAGGAAGTAATGCCAACACCCATGCGCTGGAGCAAAAGCTGTTCAAACTACAGGAGGAACTTACAGAAATGCACAAAAAGAAAGGAGAGGTATGTCAATGTTTTGTGTTGAAAAGGGGAGATTGAGTCAGTTCTGTGTGTTGAGAAAGGGAACAGGGATTCAACTGTGTATTGAAAAAGGGACTTTTCTTATAACAGCAACCAGAGGGGGAAAATTAGTCAGTTGTAAGGAGCACTAAACTATGCAGTAGGAGACCTCTAGCATTAACCCATAGTCAGTAATCATCGGAGATCTATTGCTGTGTAGTACTTATAATATTTGTGTCCTACATGTAGACTGAATGACAAGGTTTATGTTATTTGCTGTCTTGAACTATTTTATCACGGACGCTATACTGTTATATCCGCCTCAGCTTCAGAAGGTACCAGGTTCGATCTTAGCATAAAGCTGAGAATTTTCCCAAGCCCTGTTGGTATCTAATGATGTCAAGTCCTCCCTGATTTCTTGGGTAGGGAGATTAGATACCTAGCCTTCTCGAGTAAGGATGGAAAAGCAGGAGTTCTTTTGTACAAGTTGTGCACATTAAAAATCCTACAGCACTTGGAAATGGCAAAGAAGAGCAGGCCATAAGTCTGAACGAAGCCCATTCAGAGTTGTCATGAAAGAAAACTTACTCATGGGTAGATAGAACCTGTTACCTTGGATATAATCTGTCTATAGGAAGTTTGCTTTGGCATAGTGGTTAGTGAATTTACTTATTAATACAGTGCTCTGGTTCAATCCCAAGTAGTAACAGCATTCTTTCTTGCCAACTAGTTACGGCTCTGTGATCTCTGTGGCCTTACAGAATGGACAATGGATAATTTTCTAGATATTTTCAGGGAAGGAAAAGTGGGGAGGAAATGACCTTGGCACCCTACTTTATTCTTTCATGGCCTAGAACTTGTGAAGGCCTAACACTTGACACTTCAGTAGCAGAATCTGCTATGGAATTTTACCTTTATCAGTGTATTAATGCAGCCTACTTTGAAGAATATGTCACACTTTATTGATGCTGTGTATTATAGATTATCTATTACTAAGAATAATAATCAAGTTATCTTTTACTTAAAATAATCAGAAAGTTATCTTTAAATCAGAATAGATGTTTTCTGTTATCTTTTATTTAGAATAATTACTGAATGCTAAATTTGACTCAGAATAATATTCAAATGTAAACTATTACTTAGAATAATAATCATCCGTTATCTTTTACTCAGTATAATCATCATAAGTTATCTTTTATGCAAATATTTCTTGACACTGTTTGCAGAATTCGCAGCAGATAATTGATCTAAATGCCTTGTTGCAAGAAAAGGAGAAAGAAATTCAACATAAAGATGCCATGTGAGTACAAATTCATCTTCTGATAACCATTTTCATGATTCGACTCAAGGCTCACAGTGGAGATTATGGCCATAATTGCAGATGGCTGTCTTCAGGAAGTTAGTACAGAAGCTTTGATGATTTCAATAGTCATTTGCTGGTAAACTTCACAGACCGTCAAAGTAACAGGAGAAATACTCTCACTGATATTGATCAGCACGTGTGAAAGATAAGGGGAAATAAGTAGAAATAAGAAAACATATTGTAATGTCGCTTCTGACGTTTAAGATCCGTGCTGGTATCCCAGTCATGCATGAATGAAAATAATCGACATAACTTCCTAAGATACTCAGATACAGTTCCAGAATTGGCTCATAAAGTTATTTGGAAATAAGCTGAACAGAGTTTCTCAAGCAGTAGGAATGAAGGAGGAGGGAGGTCCTAGCAGAGCCTACATCTCTAGGAAAACTTCCCGAGCTAAAAGGAGGTTGTCGCGTAGCGCTTGCTACTCCCCCCCCCCCCCCCCCCCCCCCCCCCCCGCATGTCAACACCAGCATTTTACCGCTGTTATTTATTTCTTGGCAAGATTACGCTCAGTAGCTTGCTATTGCTTTCTGAGCGGCTGGCTCACATATCCCGTAAGTAACCAGCACGGCGAGAACCGCAACGGATTCTCTCGCAGCTGCGTTTGCTCACATGGATAAACGGGATACAGACAAAGTCGCTACCCCTAGGCCGCTTGCTACTAGGATAGAGAATATTCCAAAGGAGCGATAAATAGACTTTCAGATAACAGAAAGACTAATCACTCACTGCCAAAGAAGAGATCAAATGGCTCGTGATTTCTAGACCGTATGATTTGGACAGGTCCCAGAAATGATCAAGTCTTCTGACAGTCTCCAGGCGGGAAAAGGAAGGCGAACAACTATACTATGATATAAACAGTAGGCCTAGGTATTCCTGCAACGTATGCCTGGAAGGTAAAGGAGCCCCCAAGTAGTATCCTGTCTCACAACACAGAGATAGATAGACTAACATTAAAAGCTACAATACTTTCATCTTGTCACTCTGCAGAATTATACTAATATTGCTTACTAGTACAACAGACTAAGTTGCTTTTAAAATTTAAAATAAAAGTGCAGGATTATTTATTTTTTTTATTTTTTATTTACGTATGCTCCACGGGAGACGTACGGACAGATACAGGGTTTTGACAATTCCCTCTGATTCCTAACACTGATATTGTTCTCTATAGATTTGTCAGGCTGATGGGTAATTATTCCAGCTGTCCTGTCAATTTAATCATAGACATCTGCATTTGGGCCCTATCTGGGTTATACTATTGATTAAGGTTGATAGAGTTGACAGACGGGTGTCAAGCCACTTATCTGCAGATTCTTGTCCTCGCTGCTGGCAAACTTGTACTTCAAGATCTAGTTTCTGCTTCTCCTCCCTTGGCGACAATGACGTACTTGAATGCCCAGGCAAAATGTCGAGTTAAACATCTACCCAAAGTATTTCAGGAACCTCGCCGGTGCTATGGAGTTAGTGCACCAAGCTGAGATTCTCTGGACTCGGGCTTGAGTTAGGAGTAGAACGGAGACCTTATGGGTTACACCCGTGTGCCGTGATGTTGATCCATTGACTAAATTAAACTAAACTAAACTAAACTGAACTATCCTTCTTCTTGAGACAGATTTGTAAAATTGACCTGAGCTGCCAGCTTGATCCAATAAAAGCAGCTGGCATGATGTCAACCACATAACCCCCACTAGTGCTGATTGGTCTATACAAACATGGGGCTAACACTATATTGCCAGTATGCCCCGTGGCATGTAAAAATAGTCCTTTACTTTTCTCACACATTCTTGGTAGGCAAGCAGACTAACCACTATGCCCACACAACTCCAGTATAAGTATAGATTACTATAATCACCTGGCCAGAACATTTTTATTGATAAAATATTGATAAATGAAAGGAGATGATTTTAATATTTGGACAGGATTTCTGATACAGTGACAACAAACATAGCCTTGAAACAAGCCAAGAAAAATCTAGAAATGACCATAGCTGAACTGGAGGCCACAAACCAGATGTTGAAAGATGAACACCAGGCTCTGCAGGTATTATTATTATTCACTATAGTTTAGAAGCAAAAGCTGCATTTCAAAATAGGAAATGCATGGTATGCAATGTCAATATCATTGAATGTAAGAAAGAAAGTCTTGAAATGCTACAAAGAACCTGTTTTGCTGTATGATAGTGAATCTTGGAATGTAAATGAACAAAGTAGGAAGAACTTGGAAGCAACAGATATGTGGTTTCTGTGACAAATGTTGCAATGTTCTTGGACTGTCAGAGTAACTAACAACGATTGACTGAAAGAGGCTAATGAAACTAGAACATTATATACAACAATAAGAAAGAGACAAATAGCTTTCTTTGGTCATGTGATGGGAAGAAAGGCATTGGAGAGCATTGTGACAGCTGGAAAGATCAAGGGGAAGAGAGACAGAAATAAGACCAAGAGAAATGATTATGGATGGACCGAGACAGTGGCATGGAGGAATATCATCAGCTGAGTTGATCCAGAACACCAAAGACTGATATCCGTAGAGAGACATGAACGCCTATGCCAGCTGGCAGGGCACTTGATGGTGATGATGATGATAGTTTGTAATGATATATGTCTTGCAGATTAATTAGTTCCTGTAAGATTAACTATTCATTCATTTATGAGCCAAGCCCCACAGGGAATTATATTATTAACCTTTCAGGTACCAACTACTGCAGGTTGTTATATTATTTACAGTAAATGTGATGAATGCCTGTGTGTTGCCGGGGCCTAGAAGGGGAGCAAATAATGGTAACACTGGAACCTGCCATATATGCCGTCAGAGGTGACTAAAAAGAGTTAGTGTAATAATAACTGAAAATAACTGAATATAACAGAAAGTCTGCAACCAGATAATGTTTCACAAACTCAGGCACACTCAAGCAGGGCAGTTTCAGTTGAGATGATTTGTGTGTATGATTATGTGCAAGCACGCTCAGAAGAGACAACTGTCAGCCATGACAAGTAAGACAGGCTGAAAGCTGGGTTCAGATGTTCTGGATTATCAGGAGGTTGGTGAGATGACAAAGTTGAGTTTCCTCTGAGTAATGAACAGGGCTGTGCACCTGATGTTCTCACCAGTCCCCTACATTTTGTCTTGTAGGATTTGTCCTACTCACCAGATTTCCATTCTCTGCTTGACAAATTCTGGAATTTTTTAGGATATGTTCTGAAGTTGACATTGATTCTCCACTGCTATAAGTGCAGAGCCTTTGAGATCCAGTCAATGAAGGTAGACTTGGAGTCCACAGTGTCTTATAATGAGACTTAAGATCCAGGTTGGTCTGCTTATTTCTGCCTAACTCGCAGATGCTACATAATCCTGTTTGTAATCTTCATTTTGTTTTCACCACTTTATGTTCATAGATTGTTTTACTAGTGTTGTTGATAGAAGCAAACCACAAAGAAAGTAGCTGTTAACAGTTTGTCGACTACACCTCAGACTAAATGAGGTGAATTAAAAAATGATGTTATCTGTGCTGCAAGGTGCCATAATTGTGTGTGCTAATGACATTTTAGATGGCATTCACGGCTTTAGAAGAAAAGTACCAGCGTGCCATTGAAGACAACAATGACCTTGTGCAAAGGTGGATGGAGCAGAAGGCCAAGGACGCAGACAAAATGAATGCTGAAAATGCAGATTTCATCAAGTAAGTTTCTCTTGCTTGTGGAACTTTTGTAATGGAACTCATACACAATACACATAAAAAACCACACAAAGTCCACAAAACTGTAAGTGAAATGAAGTAACTCGGTGATACATATTCCTTGTGGCTTTCTCTGCATTGTATCACCTCGCTGAAAGATCCTCCTTTCCTGTTGGTTGTTTGAGTTGTTATTCTTCTTCTTCTTCTTCGTTCATCCGGAGTTTTTTTTTCGGATGTGATTGCGTTGTGCCTGTTTACAGCAGAGCTGCGTTCTTGCGCCGTTAGGCCGACACATCCGACTTCTGCGGGCATTTGTTGACCAGGTTAACCTTCCCGGGGGAGTTATTCTACTTTCCTCATTTTTAGACTTGTTCATGATTGGTTAGAATTCGCAGCAAAAGTTTTCTATGGGAAGAGGTAGCCAACCCTCCTTAGTCATCTCTTAGGACATGTATTGTTATCTACAGTGTTACTGTTATTTGCTTCCCATAAAGGTCTCAACGGCTCCGTGGCAAAGAGGTTACAGACGCAGTTAGTAATCCCGCATACTGCTTTCGAAACACAGCTGTCTTGGTTTTTTATGAAATGGTGTGGGTGCCGGTCGTTCAGAAAGCAATGGCAAACTACTGAACTTAAACTTGCCCAGGAATCACAAACAGCAAAAAAAAATGTTTTTGTTGACTACTATGTCCGTAAAGGATATGCAACTAACTTTTCATAAAGGTCTCAGTTGGGTCATATGGTCACACTAGAGGGAGCCACGGGTGAGAGGTTATGGTGTCTGCTTCAGGCTCAGACGGTACAGGGTTTATTCCTGGTACAGTGCTAAGAATTTTTCCCAGAACCACCTGTATCTAATGATAGTACATGCCCCTAGATCTCACGGGTAGTGAGATTGGATACCTAGTTTTTTCAGATATGGGCTTAAAACAGGAGGTTCAGTTTGCAAGTTGTGCACGTTACAAATCCCACGGCACTTGGAAATCACAAAGAGTAGGCTGTAAGGCTGTTGCCCTGACAAAATTATTAGGAAGGAAAACCTACCCACGGGTAGACAAAGCCCATTACCTCGAACAGAATCTGTTGAGAGAAAGCAAACCATACACAAATGCATGCAGAAGTCAGACATACTGAACCTTGAGGTGCATAACCCTGTGTAATGCACTTCCCTTGAAAGAGGAATGAAGAAAAATATTTGGTCAGTAAAACTATCTACCTTAAGGGAGATTCCAGGACCACAGATCCAGCAGGCAAGAGTATTAACCACTTCAAGACCACAGACGTGTTTATATGTATTTTTTGTCCATAGAGCCAGACAACAAAGATTGGCACGAGATCTTGAAGAGGCAGCCAAAGAACAAGTTACGGTTGATACAAAGTGAGTAGCTGTTATATCTTATTTATGTAGGCAACTTTTGGTTGGAAATCATGTGATAAGAGAACCTATAATCAAATAGATCACAATTTAATTAACAACAGAAATGCATCAAACATACAACAGGTTAGAAGTTATAGAGGAGCTGATTGCCACAGCGACCACTTCCTCATTGGAGCAAAATTTAAAATAAAACTTAAGAGAGCTTTCTATACTAAATTACAAAGATTACACCCAACATATAACAGAGGAAAACGACAAGAAATTACAGTAAAAGAGAAATTTACAGATGAAATAAAATGTAAACTTGAAACTCTGCAAAACCCTTTGGAGGAAAGCGCTGACCAAACTTGGTTGAACATCAAGAATACAATTCAATCTACCGCAGAAGAATGTCTCGGTGTGTTAACCACGCATAGAAAGAACAGATGGTTCAATCAAAAATGTGAAGAAGCAGTCATTAGGAAAAAGAATGCCAGACATTTATGGTTAAATGACATCAACAACATCCAAAAGGAAGTGCAATATAGAAATGAATGTAAAGAGGCTACAAAAATAGTTCGACAGCAGAAGCGAGAATATGAGTAATATAATCAAAGATATGGAAACTAATCACCAGAAAAACGAATCCAGAAAGATTTTTAAAGAACTGAAGTCAATGAAATGAGGGCACCAACACAACACATATGGTTTAAAAGACAAAAATGGGAATATGATAAATACCTATGAGGAAATGTGCAACACATGGAAAGAATATTTTGTTGAATGACTAAATTGTGAAGCTCCAAGTAACACTTTCCCACAGGAAGAGGTTCTAACGTGTGAACCACAAATTGAAGAACCTGCATTTGAAGAAATCCTATATGTAATCACACGACTTAAAAACAAGGAGGCAACTGGGGCTGATGGAATTGCTGCTGAATTTATAAAGGCAGGTGGCCATGCATTACATCTAAAGCTGTACGAACTAATAATAAAAATCTGGAGGACAGAAGAATTACTCCATGACTTGAAAGAGTCATTATTGATACCTATCTTTAAGAAAGGAGACAAGTTCCAATGTGAAAATTATAGAGGAATATAACTACTGTCCACAAGCTATAAGATACTGTCCGCAGTATTACTAAATAGACTAAAACCATATTCAGAAGACATATTAGGTGACTACCAGGCGGGTTTTAGACAAAACAGAGCAACAATAGATCAGATATTTATCTTACGACAAATAGCCGAGAAAAATTGGAAATATAAAAGAGATCTCCATAACATTTTTGTGGATTTTAAAAAGGCTTATGATAGTGTCCATAGGAATAGTCTATGGAATGCTATGCACAAATTTGGAATACCAAGGAAGTTAATCAACATGACCAGACTATGCATGGAAGATACTTATAATATAGTAACATATAAAGGCAGGAAATTGGACCCTTTCCAAATAACATCTGGCTTGAAACAGGGTGATGCACTATCGCCGCTACTCTTCAATCTGGCTCTAGAGAAAGTTGTAAGGAAGGTAAAGGAGGAACGTGATATTGGAGGAACATCCAAGCTGCTTGGTTATGCAGATGATATAGATATTATAGGGGAAAATGAACAAAAGACATTGGAAATATTGACTCACTTAAAGGAAAAAGCCCAAAAGATGGGGCTGGTTATCAACCAAGATAAGACTGAATATATGGTAATTTCAAGAGAAGGAATGGCTAAAAACTCTGGCCACATTCAAATAGATAATATGACCATTAAAAGAATGGAAACATACAAATACCTGGGCACAATCTTCAACTGCTCTAACATCATAAGGGAAGAAATACAAACTAGAATCAATTCTGGAAATAAGATATACTATGCACTACAACATCTACTAAAATCAAATGCGCTATCTCGTAACACCAAAATCACAATATACAAAACACTGATCAGACCATTTGTGCTGTATGGCTCTGAAACCTGGAGTACAACGAAAGGAGACGAAGCCTTGTTACAAACCTTTGAGAACAAAGTTTTAAGACGCATCTTTGGACCCATTAGGGATACACAAAGTGGAGAGTGGAAAAGAAGAAGTAACAAGGACATTTATGATCTGTTTAAATCCCCGCTAATCACTGGTATCATGAAGGCTAATAGACTACAATGGCTGGGGCATATAGAAAGAATGGAAGATAATAGGGAAACAAAACTCGCTTACACTCAGGAAATAAATGACCGTAGACCCCGAGGTAGACCAAGAAGACGGTGGAGAGATAATATATATACAGACCTACAAGCACTTGGAATCAATGACTGGCAAGAGAAGGTCAACCAGAGAGACGAATGGAGACAACTTGTATCTGCAGCAAAGAACCTCAATGGCTCGGAACACTGAAGAAGAGGAAGAAGACTTTTGGTTTATATAGTTGATATGTTTTATATAGCTGACAAATATTTTGGCTTATTATTTATACCAGTTTAGCTTTATTAATGTAGATACAGTGTAATTTCTGTTAGTGTCATTGCAGGTTAGTTAAGTTAGTTGCATATTCTTAACAGGAGATTGCAAGCAACCCAAGCAATATTTGGCTATTTGTGATTTCTTGGCAAGATTATGTTAAGTAGTTTGCCATTGCTTTCTGAACAACCATCACTGATACCATTGTATGGAAACCAGTGCAAGGCGGTCTGCTTCCAAATCACCCGCAGCTGTGTTTTGAGTGCAGTGTGCGAGATTGCAAATTACATTTGTAACCCCTTTGCCACAGAGCCAGTGTCATTTCAGGTACCATATGGAATATGGTGGTGACATGAAGTGATCAGCTACTTTACTCTCTACTTTTCCTTCCCAAATTTATAGCAAATTTATGAACCTATTTTCATGGTAAAGCCAGTGAGGTTATTTGTAACTCTTCAAAAACTAAGGTCATAGTCACTACTCGCCTCAACATTCATGTACCTAACATCTGTATCATACTTCAACATCCATGTTGAACATTGGGCTACGGTTGTTGTTGTCCGTAAATTGTCTGTTCTGAACTTCCCTCTTTCAGCTGTGCCCTTGTCATTCCAGCATCTGTGCCTTATTCTTTGGTTCTTCTTAGACATTGTGAAGTCTTTCCTCTGGTCTCTTCCTCATGAGTACTTCCTCATACAAGTTGTGCTGTTTTCTAGCTCTTTCCTGGGTGAATGTCTTATCTCTTTTCATTTGTAACTGTTTTTCACACACAGCCAAGATCACATAACCAGGGTCAACTACTTCATTGCCCATATACCCACATGGTGAATGTAATTCCATAACAGGTCCTGCTGTATATGATTTGAAATGATAGCAAGTCATCAGCTATACTAGGTCACATGCTGCACTGAGGTGACTAGGTCCCTTTCCTCTTGCCATATCCCTTCAGAGAGAAAAACAACTGATACTAATTTCATATGGTGACCCTAGGAGAACATGCAGTCTGAATAAACTCCCCCATTTATATGTTATGAACCTGTGCTATTGCAGTTTCAAATTAGCATTATCCACTATTCCCTAGTCAATTGTACATTTATTTTTAATGTTTAACCAACCCATTAGTGACTTTCTGTTCATGTTTTTCTTATTCCCAATCTCCCAGATAATTTCTGTGTATATTTTTACGCAGATTCTATACCATCCAGTCAATCTTTACATGCATTTTCTCTGATTAGCAAGCTCCCAATACATTTCTGCATATTTTTGTCCAATCCTTGACTTTCCAGTCACTTTTGTTATTTTTATTTGGAACGTAAACCTATCAGTTACTCTTAAGCTTTCTAATAATTTTCTGTATATTTTCTCCATTCCTACAGCAAATCTATTTGTGTATATTTTTCACCATTTTTAAACCTCCAAGTCAAGCTGGGTATATTTTCTTCCACAGCAAGGGATCCATGGAAGTGTACATACCAATCTGTGTTTATGCCTCTGTGCCATCACGTGCTCAATACACATTTGTAAGCCACATTTTCTTATGTGTGATTCTGTGTTGTCTGTTTACTAGTAAAATTGTGAAATGTGGTAATGCAGTAGCATGCATGCTTGCTTCCCGGCTCAGTGGTTGTGTGTTCAAATCTGCCCATTGAAGTGGATTTCAAAAAAAAAATTGACCTGGGCTCACAGGCTGTCCCAGTTTAAAATGAGTAACAGAAATTGTTCCATATTTGTATAGACCAATTGGCGCTCGATGGGTCATGTGATCAAACGAAAAAACTTAATTTTCATAGGGTAAGTGATTAAATTGGGCACGCAGGCCCGTCTTACATTCGGCCCTTTCAACCAATGTACATCAATTATTTATTTTGCAGGTTACATTCACATAGGGAAGAGAAAAACATTGTCAAATGAATGTTGTGAACATAATGCATATTACCATGTTATGATCAATATCACCGTGTTCAATCTGCAGCAGAGACAATATTTTTTTTAAATTCTGACCAGTACTGCTTTGTGGTTGACCCAGTCTATTAAAAATAGATATCAGACAATTTTCAGAATTTTTTTGGGAAGGAAAGATAATGAGGAAGGGAATTGCCCACCCTACCTCATAAGTCATGGCCTAGAATATGTGAAGGACTAACACTTAACACCCCAGCAGCAGAAGTTGCTATGGGACTGCCCTTATCTTTGTATGTAGAAATTGTGAAATTCATTATAATAGTTGCTTTTCTATGGCTGTTTCACTTGCTTCACTTCTGGCAGCTTATTTGCTACTGGCCACATTAGATGCCTGTATGGCCTAGATAGGACCTGTTATTGACCATGGCGTTCATCTTTTACTTCATAAGAAAATGGAAGAAGAGATTAACATGGTTCAAGCTGGATTTAGGCAAGTAAGAGGAACAAGAGATCACATACTCCATCCATCTATCATGTGCCATGCCGATAAGTGAGGGCGGTCATGTTTTGCCACCTCAGTCGATCACCAGAGTCATGGATCAGCTCCGTGTTTCTGTCTCGACCATGCCACATGGCCAAGCCATCCAGGTATTTACTTCTCGGTCTTCCCCTTGGTATCTTCCCTTCGATCTTGCCAGTTGTCACCAAGTTCTCCAATTCATTTCTTCTCATAACATGCCCAAAAACTTTTGACTGTCTACTTCTAATGTCTTTAATCAGTTTACGATCTTCATTTGTTTCTTGAAGGACTTGCTCATTGGTTTTTCTGTCTGTCCATGGTATTCTTTTCTTTTCCTCAGGATCCACATTTCCACAGCCATCAGATGTTTTTCGTGTAGAGAAGTGTAGAGAACGTAATGTAAATCTATTCTCATGTTTTGTGGATTATTCAAAGACAACTTGATGGTGTACAACATCAGAAACTTCATCTCGGCCGGTATTTTCATCTATCCAGTTGTGGATTGATATGTATTTGTGAAAGATTTCTTATGGGTTTAGAGGTTGTGGAAACTTTTATGTGGTAGGTTGAGAAAGCTTTCTTATTGTGGAAGATTATACACTATAGTTGTGGTTGCTGTAGGTGTTCCCAAATAAAGTAATTGCTAGGACATTCGACTTTTGTTGCTAAGTGACCTTTGATAATAAGTTTGAAACTAATAGAGTCATATTGAACAGCTTACTGTTACAAAAAACAAACTTTAGTAGCAGGAAAAAGAACTTGTCTCTTTATCACATAAAGTCACATTCAAGTTAATGTGAAGTTCTTAACAATCCACCCTCAAAGCAACAACATCAACAGGATTGCCTTTGCTTTGTGTATATGTGTTTTTTAAATTTGGGGTAGAATTATATCATTTGTGTTTGAAGCTAGACAAATACTTGTGGTAGAATTTGCTCCAGAATGTATTTTCAGGTGTAGGAAACAATTTGTCATAGAAATATGTGTAAAAGTTATATTTAGAAGTGGGTGACATTTTATTTTATTTTTTTTTTTTTTTTTTTTTTTCCGCGTTTCCATCCTGTTTCAGGATATTGCGGTCAACACCAGCATCTTTCAGCTGTATGTTGATTCCTAGGCTAGATTACGCTCATCAGCACGCCACGACTTTCTGAGCGACCGGCTCCATACTCTCATAAGTCACTTTTGCGATTCGAACCACTGCTAATTCTCGTCGCGTCACTTGACGAGAGTATTCGGGGTTAGCGGAGAAAGCTGCTAACCCCTCGGCCATGGACCCGGCATTGCAGGAAAATATTTGTGGTAAAAATAGCAGTAACAATTATATTTGGAAGTGATTAAACATTAGTTGTAGAAATAGTCACTGCATTTATTTTTGGATGCAGGTTAAATTTATGTTGGAATTTGTAGAATATATATTTATAGAATTAGTGGAACTGAAGTTAATTATAATAGAGAAAAAAAGTATTTTTGATGTTAAGATAAATGATTCGAATTAAGATTCTAATTAGCCAGTCTCTAAGCATTAAAAAAGAACCAACAGCGTTAGACCATTGACTAGAAACAACACACGTACGGGCTTGTGCTTGGTTGTTCATTCCTATTTGCTGTGTAACAGTGTGTGGCTCATTTGTGAAGATAATCAGAATTCAGGAACTTGTATGCTTGCCAACATCAATGGGATTAGTTGTTAGTGAAAATGAGAGTTTCTTTAGAGATGCTAGAGGTCCTCTAGATAAATTTCATTACAATAGCTAACAAGATATGGCATTTTCTTGTATTGCTCTCACACAGGATGCCCACGAAGGTGAAGTATATTCTGTTCAGTGGAGCTCCACGGGTGGAATTTTTGCTACAGGCGGGGCTGATAGGAAAATTAAACTCTGGGAAGGCCACGGAGGTAGGTTGGAAGAAATGGCATCATGTATCTCAAGCTATAATAATTACTTGCTCCTTAAGCACAGATTTTTGTGACTAATGATGTTTAGTCAGAAATTAAACAGCATTTAACATTAGTTGGGCATCATACTGGCCAAGACCTTTTCATTTCCTCATGGAGCTTCCTTGTTGAATGAACTGGGAGTCAGTCATGATCTTTAGTGTTAGAGCTACAAGCATTATACACTGCAAGATTGCAAGAGATTCATGCAATTCACCTTTATAACAGTATGCAGTGAGCAACTACATCATGTGGAAAGCTGTTAAGCATTCTCAGAATGAGTATTGCTTGCCCCTTAGTGTGGAGCTAAGTCTTCACCAGTCATAATTTCTTCAAGTCATACAGATGTTTACATATTGAATCCGTAGCGTTCAGCAACATAGCCAGATAATATGGAGAGATGACAGTTTGGCCATCCATCTTCTTCTGCCCTTTATCTCCTGCTGAAACATAGGTCCCCAACAAACTCATGATTAACAGTCATATATTTTGCTCTTTCCTGCAGCTTCCTCCCCATCTTCCTTTGTCATATTATTCATCTCTATCTGTAATTCTCTCCTCGAAGTGTCAACCACCAATTCATACATAGTTCTAACACTCTAACTGCCAATTCTGGAGATATTCCTAAATGAAAGGAGTTAAGTCAGTGATCCAGACTTCTTTCTCTACATCATGGCAAACTTTGTCTAGAAGAGCATTATTCCACCTTGATTGGCTGAGTTGTTATTCTTTCTTTATCTGTAGACTTGTTCATGATTGGTTGGATACAGCAACCAACATTTTCTAAGGAATGGGAGGCCGGTCCCACACCAGTCTTTTTTAGTGACCTCTGACAACATGCATGGTAGGTTACAAAAGAAAAAGCAGTGGCTGCAGCAGGATATATCAATATGAATTGTAAACAATTACGTATATTTAGCTCCTGCGAAAAGACGAGATATACTAGACACAGACACTGTGTACGTACCTTACAGAGACCTCCATCTTACACAGATGAAAAAAAGCTAAAATAAAACTAAAGAAGCTGTCAACAAGAAGCTGTTGTTTAATTTAATTTTTATTTTGTGTTTTATTTAGCTTTTTATCTGTTTGTGTTGTTCTGTTCTTGACAAAGGTCGTAGAACCGAAAAGTCGATCGTGCCGTGTTGTCCTATAATACTTTTTGTTTTATTTTAATACTTCAGTATTATATATTTATTGATTGTTTATGTTTTTTGATAAGACACACTTTGTTTTCATCTGTGTAAAATGTTTTTTGATAAGACACACTTTGTTTTCATCTGTGTAAGATGGAGGTCTCTGTAAAGTACATACACCATGGCTGTGTCTAGTATGGCTCGTCTTTTCGCAGGAGCTAAATATACCTAATTGTTTACAATTCATAATGGTAGGTTACAGCGTTGCAATTTTTTGCTTCTCTTGGGGGGCCTCATTAATGCATGGTTGATCCCCACTTTGTTAGCTACATTAGTCTATTCCCTGGGATGCCCCATGGGGTGGTGAAAAGGAGGTCTTGGCTAGTATTGTGTGAGTTTAGACATTGTTTTACCCATATTTCTCCAGCCATATTTCTCCAGCTTTCTGAATGTTAGAAATCGGTGATATTGCAATTGTTTCATTGAGTACATCTAAGCTGGAGGAACCAAGACCGACAAATGTAGATTTAATGAAATTTAACACTGTTGTGACAATATGAACATAGTATGTAGAGCATCCTTTGTATTTTTTATCATGATCACAGCAAATGACAACTGTCTGTTAAACAGGCAGGATAAGTCATCTTTTCCAAACTAAAATCGACTAAGCAGCCATTTGTACTTAACATTTCCAAATGTTGATTTAGCACAACATATCGACATGGTCAAAGAATAATAGCACTTGCTCTTAAAACTACCCGTAACCTGAAAGGGAGGTAGGTGGTTCAACTCCTAGACTGGCATTAAGTTAGACTTCAACTTTGACTGTTCGTCTTGTCAGAGTCCTAACTATCTTCTCCTTCTAGCTCACTGGACTTGGACAGGCAAATTGTTGTGTTGTTTGTCCATCAAGAATGATGATGACCATTCATTTCAACCAGTGGGGTTGAGGTGTGGAGCCGTTGGTTCTAAGATGGCTGATAAGGCCTATTTTGGCTCGAAATGTTCTTTGACAATGTGGGCAAAGAATGCTTGACGTCTCTGGAGGAGGATTTCCTGCAGTGGTTTTTCTGTCCTGCCTTTTCTTCACAGCTCTTGCAGTCCTGGTTGCCTCACATATGACTGCACCTTTGCGCAATGATGCACGCCACGAATTTCGGTCTCTGGCTGCAGCCTCCCAGGTGTCATGATGAATTCCAAAAGCATTCAGTGAAATTTTCAGAGTGTCTTTAAAACGTTTCCTCTGGCCACCTTGGGAGCGTTTACCACAACGCAGTTCGCTGTAGAAAATTTGTTTAGGGAGCCTGTGATCTGGCATGCGGGTCAAGTGACCAGCCCAGCGAATCTGATTCTTCATCAGTAGAGTGTGGATACTGGGCATGGATGCTCTTTCTAGGACTTCAGTGTCTGGAATCTTGTCTTGCCATTTAATCTTCAGTAGCTTCCTTAGGCAGACTGTGTGGAAGTGGTTTAATTTCCTAGCGTGTCGCTGATAAACAGTCCAGGTTTCACAAGCATATAGCAGTGTGGATAATATAACTGCTTTGTAGACTTTTAGCTTTGTTTGCAGGCTTATTCCAGTTCTGTCCCATACATTCTTGTACAGTCTGCCAAAGGCTGCACTGGCCTTGGAGATTCTTGCATTCACTTCGTCATCGAGTGTGGCAGCTTGTGACACAGTGCTGCCAAGATAGGTGAATTTGTCCACAACACTTAGTCTATGATCATTCACTTTGATATTCGGCACAGTGTGATTATTCCCTGGAGCTGGCTGGTACATAACTACAGTCTTCTCCAAGTTGATATTGAGCCCGAAGTTGGCACAGGCATGTGAGAAAGCTGAAACATTATGTTGCATGTTCGCCTCTGAGTTGGCGTATAGAGCGCAATCATCAGCAAACAGGAGCTCTCTGACGGTGCCGCTGTCAATTTTGGTTTTAGCTTTCAGCCTTCTGAGATTGAATAACTTTCCATCCATACGGTAGTTGATGTCTATTCCAATGTCGTCGTTCTCGAAGGCATTCATCAACATGGCGGAAAACATGAGGCTGAACAGTGTTGGTGCCAGGACACATCCTTGCTTCACTCCATTGGTTACAGGAAAGGGTTCAGACAGTTCACCATTTTCCTGTACTCTTGCCTGCATGCCGTCATGAAATAGCCGCACTATTTGGACAAATAGGCAAATTACAACATCTAAGACACATGTACCAATAACAATGACTGCAATCGGAAACTCACAGGAGCTGTCTCCTGAACAACCTTTATTACATTATATTACAGTATAACATTATGGTCTCACTCCACCGTCAACTCGCGTACGATTAAGCAATCATTCTACACAGGCAGCCAAACGCTCGCTCACGTCCACCTGGGCGATATTTACACTGTCGCCCGCGTGACCATTCGCAATCACAGTCTCACATCATCTCGCACATATCACAGTTAGTACATTCCTCGAATATCAATACACAACGCTCATCTCATCTATCCGTCACAACACTATCGTTCGATCGTTCTATCTCTCGCTATTCTCCACACGTCCGTCTCTATCCGCTGTCTCACACACACTGACTCTCTCCTCCTTGACCTTCCCACATCACGTGGGTCTGTCCACGGGCTTCTTGTCTGACCGTCCGTTAGCCAAGCCGTAGTGTCTCCTACTGTCCTTGCCCTCAGCTATTGCTTACACTGACTATTGTTTGCATACAGGCAATTACACTATTGCTTACATACAGGATCCTGACCCCCCCCCCCCCCCCCCCCCCCCCCGCACAAACAATGTGGCACTTTCTCTTGGAAATGTGACACATTCTGTTGTTGTTACTCTTGATAAATCTTTTTAACCTTGTCAGGGGACTGTATGATCATCAGTACACGCATGCGTACCTTCTTACTCTGGTCTTTTCTGAGATTAACTCTAACTATTGTTCTCTCTTTTTCAGTACTGAGGTTTCTCTCAACGTTTTGTCGTGGCCTGGCAAATGTTTTGGTTGGGTCTACTTGCCACACCTCGTTATATTCTTCAATCCCCATTCCGTGACATTTCATTCTGTTCATGTTTCACAATCGATTCGCTGTGTATTATCTTCATATAGTTATTGTGGCTATGCTGGTTTAAGGATTCTCCATTGATTCACGCCTGGGTTAAGGCTACAACTTCCTCTTACAGCATTCTTAGATTTTCCGTCTATTCCGACACGGTCCCCCTCGTCTCTATTTAATGCACCCTAATCGATTCTCTTTATGAGCACGCTGTGTCACTGTTGTGGTCATGGTTCGAATATACTTCATGTATGTAATAGTCCCTCTTACCTTTTCTTATGTCAGACCGTGACTTGTTTCCCTTTATGGGCACACCTCGTTTACTGTTTTGGAGAGTTATTATTAATCTCTTTTGTTGGTATATCCCTGTTGGTATGTTCCTTCTTGTTACAATATTGTTGTATTAGTTTTGTAACCCTATTGCTAAGCGTCATTCGTCGGGCCATCCACCACACGCGAAGGCAAGTTTGGTAACACTCGCGTATTGGGATTGCCAGGCGTTGATTCTCAGCATTACAACTTATATCTTTCACAGCTGTACTTACGATTATCTGTCACTATTACATTCTAACAATACAAACTACTATACTCATAAAATTAAGCATTGGATGTCATACAATTAATAAATTTACAATAAAATGTTCATCGTCACTGCCTTTATGCACTTATAGGATAATGTTCTTGTCCTGTGAAAATTATGTACACGTAGTTAAATTACCGGTGTTCAATGTTCATTGCGGTGCCGGAATGTTTGGCGTTTCTTCCTTCTCAACCAATTATTGACGTACTCTGTATATACTGATATTGTCATTTCCTCTGCATAGTGTTACGAATTTGCACCAAGTTGTTCTGTAAAATCATTGGAGTTCACACATGTAAAATATGTATTAATGTTTTGAGTTTGGTGGCCTTACTTATGAGTGTGGCCATGGTGCGTCTGTCTGTGACTGTTTTTGCCATAGTTCGTAGGTTGGCATCTGGTTCATTAAACTGGTCACTGGGAATGGATGTCTGTACTTGTGAAGTCCTTGTCGTTGTTGGTCGATTTCAAAATGTGGACTCTGTAGATACTCGTTTGAAACAAAGTCAATATGGGTATAGCTTACTGTTAGATACTTGAAATCACATGTTGAGTCTTACTGTTCTGCCGATGACACTTTTCACGTTGACGGAACTTTTATGTTGGTATATACATGGAGTGTGCTAGTATCATAGCGCTGGAGTCGTACAGCAGACAAGGCAATTCTGGAGTTACTCGATCTAAGGATATAAAGTGGGTTACGGTTAAAATTAATTTTCCGACGGGTGGGAATTTACAAATTTAATGTTGAGATCATTTTGAGTGCTATCTCCAAACCTGCACTCATACATGTGTGTATATATATAATAGTTCAAATAATAATAATACACCATGTATAATCTTGAAATGTAATCGTAAATGTTTGTACACTGCTATGCACTTTGTGTATGTATTCCAAAGTGTGTAGGTCACTTTCTGGCTAATTTTCGTCAGTAATTCCACCGACTGATGTTTTACATTGTTCAGCATAAGTATGTGTATGAGTTGATTTGACATAGTGCTTATCCGTGGTAACAACAAACTTTGGTTCACCAGTAATGATGTCAGTATCGAAGTTAGCTGGTTTGTCATGAGTAATATCATCTGTGTTACATAATGATGATGTGTGTATAAAGCTGTTAGTGAAGTCATTTGTTTTGCAGTTACTATAAGTAGTGCGAGTAGAATTATCCATTGTGTGCACTTGCGCGCGTGTGTCGTTAACAGGAGGTATAGCATGTACCATGATGATTTGTGCTCTTTTCTCGCACTTGTAAAATGTTTGTTATCTGTACCTTCTTTTCTTTGTGGATACACACCAGTTTCTGTTTTTTCTTGTTGTGAGAGGGTAGTTAAGTTGGTCTGGTGTGGTACTTTGGTCTGTTCATCATGTTGTTGTATGATGAGTGATGTGGTTACGGCAGTGTTTGTTGGGGTGTTAACTTTCTGCCATGTCTGGGTTTTGGATTCTGTGTGGTCTGTTACATTTATTACATTTCCAATTAATAAATCGCAGCATGGGTTGTCTAATAATGTGCAAGTTACTCTGCCTGATAGGAATGGTGATTTTATATTGGCCCATGCCATAGGATATTTCTCTATTGTCCCTGAAACAGTTCTGCAATAGATGTATTCATCTAGGTAGTCTTTCGGATCAGCTAGGGTCTTCCGAAGACCGATAAGACAGGACCCTGTGTCGCGTACACATGTGCATACTGTGTCATTAATGTATCCCTCATGGAATGTTAGTTTTCCTAACGACAGTCTGGAGGTTTTGTTCATTTCATTTCTTTCTTGTGGAGTATTCTCCTCTTTTACTAAGGAGTGAGGCTGACTGATGTTAACAACATTATTGAAATATGGTACGAAGTCTGTTGGATAAAACTCAGTCTGTTCTGTATTTGCAGTGTTTGTTCTACTTGTTTTCATATCCGTGATGTTTACTTTTTCTAGGTTCTTTGCTGAACTGTCTCTTGTAATGTTTGTGGCTGCATTTGCTTTTGCTTTCTGTATTCTTTTTACTCCTTCACATTCGAAACGTCTGTGGCCAAACGCTAAACAAAAATGACATTTGGTTCTATATTTCCTTTGATTTACCTTCCCCAGTTTTTGTGCTATAATAGTGTTAAGGTATTCTTGATAAGTGGGATTCTTATCGCATATTGCATTTTCTGTATGCGGAGTGCTACAATGTTTGCACAGTACTGGTTTTGTTTTATGTGCTTTGTTTTGACAATCTGTGGCTGAAGATGCCGTTGTGTTTACAGTGCTATCCTGTTTAGTGTTCTTAACTGGGTTCGTATTTTGGTTGTAATATTCGCGGCATTTTTCTAGTAATTCTTTGATAGGCTCTGTGTTGTGTTCTTCTAAATATTTTCCGCATTCGTCTGGGAGTGTTGCTTTAAGTTTTTCCACTACTAAGAAATTTATTATTTCCTGATTGTTGTCTGTATGTCTAATTTCGAATGTTAGCTTCCTGTAATAGTCATCTATTTCCTGTATATACTGGGTGAACGACTTGTCTGGGGCCGGTTTCAGATTTTGTACCTCTAATTTTAGAGTGTCGAAGTAGTTCACATAGTGTTTTAATATGTTTGTTTTGTAATATTCATAGTCTGCCCTTAACATATCTGGTATGAGCTCATGTAGTTTTTTTACTTTTTATTGGTAAGTATCCCCTATACCATGTATACCAGCGAGTTTTTTGAATTTTATAGTCTTGCATTTTCTTCTCAAATTCCTGTGTCCAATCACGTATTAGGTTATGTTTTCTATTACAAAATTGCTTTGTCTTGTGCCCGTGAACCCTCGAAAAAGTCTTGCAACTTTCTGTAATGTTTTGTGCCCCAGAAACTTGATAGATCTGGAATGTGTTCCTCATCTGACATCATTTTCTGTTACTTGATATTTAACTCTCCCAATGATGATATTTATACAAGCAAATCGAAGAATGCAGATTTGGGTAATTAGCAATCAAAATTAATCAACTTATCTTTATCTGCTGTTTACTCGAACGCTTGATGTACAGGAACGTGATTCTCGTGCTGGTTACAGTTGACCTGTTCTGGTTACGTCGGTCGCTTTGTAGAATTGAAACCTGCTGTGGAAAGAAATGACGTTATTTTCGTTCTGATTTTATTAACAAATATCTGATTTACACTTTATTATTATTTTCTTATCGATCTTATTCAATAGATCTTCTTCTTTAGATAAGTAGCGTTCTTTTATACATGTTAGTTGGGTATGTGGTTCGTGTGTACTTCTGACACCATTTTACCTGTCAGAGTCCTAACTATCTTCTCCTTCTAGCTCACTGGACTTGGACAGGCAAATTACAACATCTAAGACACATGTACCAATAACAATGACTGCAATCGGAAACTCACAGAAGCTGTCTCCTGAACAACCTTTATTACATTATATTACAGTATAACATTATGGTCTCACTCCACCGTCAACTCGCGTACGATTAAGCAATCATTCTACACAGGCAGCCAAACGCTCGCTCACGTCCACCTGGGAGATATTTACACTGTCGCCCGCGTGACCATTCGCAATCACAGTCTCACATCATCTCGCACATATCACAGTTAGTACATTCCTCGAATATCAATACACAACTCTCATCTCATCTATCCGTCACAACACTATCGTTCGATCGTTCTATCTCTCGCTATTCTCCACACGTCCGTCTCTATCCGCTGTCTCACACACACTGACTCTCTCCTCCTTGACTTTCCCACATCACGTGGGTCTGTCCACGGGCTTCTTGCCTGACCGTCCGTTAGCCAAGCCGTGGTGTCTCCTACTGTCCTTGCCCTCAGCTATTGCTTACACTGACTATTGTTTGCATGCAGGCAATTACACTATTGCTTACATACAGGATCCTGACAGTCTAGAAAGCAATGGCAAACTACTGAGTGTACAATTGCCTAGAAAATCAACCTGGGGTTGATTGCAACTTCTTGTTAAGGACATCGCTACCCATTAATTGTTATGTTCTGTAAAGGACGTCACTCCCCATTAATCGTTATGTCCTGTAAAGGATGTCACTCCCCATTAATCATTATGTCCTGTAAAGGACATTGCTCCCCATTAATCGTTATGTCCTGTAAAGGACGTTGCTCCCCATTAATTGTTATGTCCTGTAAAGGATGTCGCTCACCATCAATCGTTATGTCCTGTAAAGGACGTCGCTCCCCATTGATCGTTATGTCCTGTAAAGGACGTTGCTCCCCATTAATCATTATGTCCTTAAAAGACGTCACTCCCCATTAATCATCATGTCCTTAAGGGACGTCGCCCCCCAGTTGAGTTGAGTTGAATTAAGAACCGACATCACTGCACTCAGGATATTCCCATACGTGCTCCGTCCCCTCGTTCAACAGCTAGCGAAGAGTCATACTACTAATTGTTCCCACCGCTATCTGATTAAAAGTTCTCCTGGTCTTCCCTCTCAGTTTTGAGATTCTTCCAGAAATTCTTTCCCATTAATTGTTATGTCCTGTATAGGACGTTGCTCTCCATTTAAAAAGAAAATCTTCTGCTGTGAACACATGGTCAAGCACAGCAAATGTCACAACACATTCATCAAAAATGAGATATGAAACATTAATTAGAATTTAAAGGCCTAATGAGACCCCTGTGAAAGTTAAACTTAATTGATTCCCAACCAAACTATAAATAATATTGACGCAGGAGACATCATATTGCACTTACAGACAGTACAAGTAATTGAAAGAAGGGAACAAAACATGTTATTAATAACTGTTTGCTGTCTGCTTCCTTTCTCCAATCTTCCTGTTAAATAAAATTTGTGTTATTGTATGTATGAGTATGTGTGTGCAAGTGTATTTTTTACATCTATACAATCACACACATGCATGCACATGCGTGCACACACACATACACACACTTATTTATTCCTTTTTTCATGTCCAGGTCTCTGTGAGTCAAAAGGAACTTTAGTAGGAAGCAATGCTGGAATAACCTCATTGGATTTTAGTCAAGATGTGAGTGAACTGTTTTTAAAATGGATTTTAAGATGTTTTCTTAATTCCTGTTCATGAATTTGTACTATTGCATGTAAAACTATGTAAATAAATTCTGTTCATTCTTATGACAGGCCAGAGGACAGTCTAGTGTAAGATGAAAGAACAGTCTGGAAGGGACTTGTTATCATGAACTGAAACATGGTTTTGTTAGTTAGTCAGTTAGTTAGTCGAGGTTCCAACTTCATGGCAACGGGTCGACCCCATTATGCTCCGTTCCTGTGCCAGTGAATATCACACAAAATGTCCAATGTAAAAAGTGGAATAGGCAGGAGTCTCAGCAATCCAACAGCCCGCGCAGGTACACTGTGCATAATGCAGCTGCCAGAATGCCAACACAAAATTAATCCACAAAAACCACAGTTCATCGTCGATGGACTCGGCAGTCACCAGAAAGACCTCATTGACCCGGGTTTTCTCGCATGGCTCGGTCTTTTACCGCAGGGTGACTCGCAGAAAGTGTCGCATAAAGCACAAACTCCGCAGCTTCAGCGCCGACTCCCGGGAGTCTCCTGAAAAATGCACTCGTGACCCGAAAAGGCAAATCAGTCTATTCAGCAACAGCTGGTAGCCATTGTTCCGAACATGCAGGTAACTGTACAGGACAGATGTAAAAGCATTCCCCACGAATCTCACAGCTCACAGTGTCGCCCACACACTCACTCAGTAGCAGGGCGACGGAACCATGTACCACCAGTCCAAAATGAGGAAAATGTGATTGCAAGCCGTAGCTGCAAGCATAAACACGCCACAGGCCTTAACGGTTCAATGCCTAACCACCATGTTGGTGACCGGAAGACTTCTGAAATCTGAAACATGGTTTTGTGGGTGCAGAGCAATTTACCTTTCTGTTGGAAGATAGAGAACCCAGGAATAAGGGGGGAAGCCCAATGCAACTCCCTGCAGTTAAAAACTAGCTGAAGAGATGACTGGGAATAGATACAGCCCAGGAGAATGGACACATGTTTATATAGATGAATAAGGTGAGAGGGATATCAGTCAAGAATGGGGGGGTTGACATCTTTGTGAGGATACTGAGAATGCAATAGCTGATGCCTTGTCAAAAATTGCCAGCAGAAAGGAGCAGTTCAGCTAACTGCTGTCACACAGAGAAGCAAACACCAATCACTTCTCTCAGTGGGGAAAAAATACAGACATGAGCAACCTAGCTCAGTGCACTAACTCCTCCAGTGGTAAAAGCAAACTACCATCTTTTACTGAAGAACTGGCCATCACAAACTACTTGACTATCTATCCCACACAGATTACTTGACCATTTAAACCATCTCATAGTATCTCAGACAGACTTGACCATCTATGCCATCTCACAGTCTCCCAGACAGACTATTTGTACCATCTCATAGTATCCCAGACAGATCACTTGACCATCTGTACCATCGCATAGTATCCCAGACAGATCACTTGGCCATCTAAACCATCTCACAGTCTCCCAGACAGACTGTACCAACTATGCCATCTCACAGTATCCCAGACAGGCTTGATCAACTATGCCATCTCATAGTCTTCCACACATATATATTTCCCATCTATACCATCTCATAATCTCCCAGATATAGAATCCTTTTCAACTGAAATATGCAAATCACATCATTGTTATAAGTTTTGCTGTCACCACAGTATAGTTTGTTTTTCTGTAGGATGCACCTGGCAAGATACAGCGAAATATGCCAGGTATGCAATATATTTTTTGTGTCTTCATTATTCAAATCACAACGGGAAAACCATTTTGAAATGCTGAGATATTAAGAGCTGCAGGATTTACAAGGTCTTTCATCATAACCATAAGAAAAAGACAAATGAAATTTATTGGGTGTATGAACAGAAGTATTGGATACTAGGCAAGAGAGGTAGAAGAAGACAGAGAAAGATGTGTGTGGAAAGCTTAAACTGGACAACAATAATTTAAGCAACAATAACTATATTAAAATATCAAGACAGAAAGAATTGGAGTCATGATCTATGATGTCTGCTCATTATCAGGTGCTTGAAGAAGAATTTTATTTCAACACCTTTTCTCTTTTGTTTTCAGGACTTGATGATAGTTGGTGCTTCCAATGATTTTGCTAGTAGAGTATGGACAGTTAATGATCAGAGATTACGTGTGAGTTTGGTTTATTTTTAACAATTTTGGTAGAAAATGTAATACATATTTAGCACTGATGGTGTTCCATACTTCTGTTTAATAAAATGGTGGTGGGAAGTTCATTGGGTATTGCCTCAGTGGCCTGCTAATTTAATGTCCATGTATTCACATTCATCCATTGTAGATGATGATTTACTGCACAAATTGGCCTTATCAGCCACATTCACTACTGCCATAGGTTGTAGTTATTATGCCTTTTTTGTAATAATCTATAGTCTTTCAAGACGGCAAGGTGCCAGCAGTATCTTTAAAAACAAATAGGAAACACTGACTATTCTCGGGGTTGCTTAGAGTGCCCATGCCCTCCGCTTGCCCCAGACCACAGAACTATCTGGAAACACCACTGCATCACCCTCTCCAGTGTTTTAATGAATTACCTCTTTGACCTGAGTGCCTACTACAGCAGGATCTTTCTCTCTGTGACTTATTGTTTTTTCCTTTTTTTTTTGTTTACTCATTTTTAACTCAAGCTTGGTCTAGACGACTGATTTTTACATGTGGGATAGCTTTCCCTATTACCAATGTCCCTTGCATCTGGCGAACCCACTCCGACTTCTGAGGTACTTATATTTTACATCCCCAAGTCAAGGATGAGAAGTCAATATTTTAGTCTGGTGTAGGAGTTGAACCCGCTACCTTGCCATCAGCATACGAGAAGTTTAAAAGTAAGTGCTTTTATCTATTTGGCCATGCCGACCTGCACTGTGTGACTTCTGTCAAGAGTGGTATGGGCAGAGGTAGTAGTACAGGTATCTGCTCTCTTCCAAGATTGATGTCTGTGGCTCTGCATGCTTTCAGGTGTATTGAGCATATGGTGCTAGGCTCATATTTGTGTAGACCAGTCAGCACTTAGGGGTCATTTGGTCAGTATCTTGCCGGCCGCCTCCACTTCCCAAGACATTTCCTGGTGCCCACAGGGGTCTTCCTGGGAACTCAGGTCAGTTATGAAAAAAAAAAAAAATGTCTTGATGCATATTCAAACACATAACCTCTGGGACAACAGGCAAACAGTTGTTTGGCCACTATGCTGCTGTGGATCCCGATGATGTAGGATACTTTCAAAATGTATCAATGCAACATTTTTCAACGTTGGTTATTCTGATACTTTCCAGAGTTTATCATATTGTTTCTAAAGTTGGACATTCTAATACTTTCCAGAAATTGTAAATAAGAACTGACTTTTCCTTCCCCCCTTTTCATTCCCTCATTCCCCTCCTTTGGTGCATGTGCTGTCCCAAATGATCTTGGTGACTGTTGTGACCCACTAAAAGAGCATGGACAGTTTTTGAGACATTATTTGCTTGTTAACAAGTGTAACCATTTTGTTCCCAGCACACACTGACAGGTCACAGTGGCAAGGTCATGTCTGCCAAGTTCCTGTCAGAAAGTAAAATTGTTTCCGGAAGCCATGACAGAACTCTCAAAGTATGGGACTTAAACAGCAAAGCTTGTAAGTAGGATTTGGTTATATTACTATTTGGTAAATAGTAAATAGTTGAGTTGAGTCAAGAACCGACATCATTGCACTTGTGGCATTTTAATAAGCACTCAGTCCTCATCTTCAACAGCCAGTGTAGAGTTCCATTACTAATGGTGCCCGTTGCAATCTGATTATACGTCCATCTTGCTTTACCTCTGAGTGATGACTGTTGACCAGATCCTCTGACCACCTCTTCCTGCTGGATTCTCTCTAGACCATGCTCCCAGAGGGTCTTCACCGCATCTGCCTTATGATGCATCAAATCACCCCTTAATGATGCGACACCAGCCGTAAATAGTACTATTTGTTAAATCTAACAATTTGTTATGATAAATTTCTTAAGTAAGAATTTATACCAAATGTTGACAAATTGATGTCTATTATGGTAAGTTAAGTAAGTCATATGTCCATTTTGCTTGTCTAACAGTTACACTGCTAGCTGTTTTTCTGTAATAAATATTCTTCATTGTGAAACTTGCTGAGTGTTGTTGTTATTATTAATGGCTGTATAAGACATTGTTCATAACATATATAGACAACATATGTAAAGAAACCAGCCAAGCAGAGACAGCAAGAATACCGCATGACGAGAACACAGAAGAAGTACCATCTGCAAATCTAACCATTAGAGAACTCCTGTTTGCGGACGACCAAGCACTAATAGCAAAATCAGAAGCTGAATTACAAGACCACATGAATAGTCTAAACGAAATGTGTAGGGAACATAACATGAAAATTAGCACAAGCAAAACAGAGGTAATGATTATAACTAAAGAAGAACAAACAGCAATAATTCACCTAAACGAACATCCCTTGAAACAAGTAAAGAGCTTCAAGTACCTAGGAAGTATAATATCATCAAATGGCAGATCAGAAGACGAGATCGAAAATAGGTGCAATAAGGCAAATCAACTCATTGGACAAATGGCACCAATACTAAAGAACAAACATGTATCAATAACTACTAAGAAAGCACTTTACAACACAATCTTCCTGCCAACTCTATGCTACCATTGCCAAACCTGGACAATGACAGAAAAAGAGAAAAGAAAAATCACAACAACAGAAATTAGGTCCCTGAGAAGAATACTCAACGTATCAAGAAGAGATAAGATCAGAAATGAAGAAATCAGGACTAAATTGGGGGGTTATAGCTGCACTAGATTTGATTAGAAAGCAACAAGTCAAATGGTTTGGCCATGCAAGTAGGTTACCAGTCAACAGCATGCCACAATAAGCAATGATGTACAGACCAGATGGAAACAGAGGAAGAGGCCGACCACGTAAACGTTGGACAGAGGGAATAGCAGAATCCATGGGAATGTCGATATACGAAGTCCATAACCGGGCACTCTCACGAAGTTTATACTTCACCTCGACACCACAAGGTACAAGAGGAACATGATGAGATGAGATAAGACATATATAACATTCTAAATTGTCCTCAGGTTCGACTAATTATAATGTGGTTACTACATTGACAGAAATTTTGTGGACAAAAGTGCTCGTTGTTAAACTTTCGGTGCACAGATGGCAGAGTAATTGTTCAGCCGCTATACCAGTCAGTTAGACATAACCATTGACTTCTCATCCTTGACTTGGGGATGTAAATTACAAGCACCTCAGAAGTCAGAGTGGGTTCTCCTGATGCCAGGATACACTGGTAATAGGGAAGGTTAGGCCACACACAAAAATCAGTCAAGTTTGGACTACACTTGAGTTCAAAGCGAGCGAACTAAAAAGAAAAGACTTTGACATGCAGGGCAGTGGGAAAAGTGGGAAAAGTAGGAAAAAAAGAGACTGTCGTGTCTCACGCGACATGTTAGAGATGGTATATACAGTTAGCTTCCCTTCACAGAGATTTCATTTGTCTCACCTTACTCTCAGTAATAGGCTTTCATGCATTCTCTCCAGGTGTGAAGACCATCTTTGCAGGCAGCAGCTGTAATGACCTGGTCAGTTCTCACGGTACCAGTATTATTAGTGGGCACTTTGACAGGCGGGTTCGGTTCTGGGACATTCGGACAGCCGGCGATAGCAGCATAAATGAGATCCTTCTAACAGGCAGGCTTACATCCTTATGTTTAGCAACAGGTATGATTATATCACCATTTTATCAGGTATAGCAATCAGAATAAGATTCTTCTATGAAACATCGGTATCATTGGCTTGGGGATAGTGAATGCAGCTTCACATTCCCGACATACTCCCAAAGTCAGCCACAGGCGATATGGAAGTTGGCCGCTTTGCATTGATTTTCAGTGTTATGAGCACGGCCGTTTAGAAAGCAATGGCAGACTACTGAATGTTAAATTCTGAAGTCACAAACAGCTAGAAATGCTGGGGTTGATTGCAACATCTTGTAAAGGATAGCAGTTAATTTAACTTTTTCTATCAAGCAGACTTTATTCTAATGTTTATTACTAGATAACACAGATGAATATAAGAGAGAGTAAATGGCAAGATACTATAACAATTAACAAGTTTCTCTTATCTTGGATGTGTAATAACAGATGATGGCAGAAGGAAAGGAGAAATCAAAAAGAGAATAGGTGATGTTGCATATCATGGAAACAAAGTATACAGTTGTAAAGGTCTTAGTAAATCTGAAAAGAAAGAGGCAAAGACAACGTATTTTGAAGACTAGATAGAAAGAGGCAGTCATCGTCAATATATTTTGGTCATGTTATGAAAAGTGAAAAACTGGAACTATAACAGATGGAATGTTTCTTGAGAAAAGAGCAAGAGGAATGCATTGAGAGAGAATTTATTGCAATCTTTCCTCATGGCATGGAGAAGTTCTTCTATTCTTTTCTTCTGCCTTTCACCTCCTGAAGGAAAATATGCGCTCAAACCGACTCATGGCTTCATAAACTTGTTCAAGATAGGATGGATTTTGCAGCTAAAGTTTTCCATGGGAAGAGTTGGCCAGTCTCTCACCAACCCTCCTTTGATACCTCTTTTGGTATAAATTGTAGATTACAGTGTACTGTCCTTTGCTTCTCATATTGGCCCCGGTAACACATGAAAAAAATGTCAGCACATAAATTGACAGATTCTGTTGAAGATTGCCAGGAGCAGAGAAGCATGATTGCTCTTGCCTTTGGCTCATCACTTAAGTGATGATGATTATGATGATGAGATCAAACAGCAAACATACATCAGGTCATTGTGTTGATGTCTAATTTATTTGCCTTCCATGAGTGCCCATCAATGCCTGTTTGGTTTTATTTCTTAGATTATTTTCACTTTTCCAGATGCTCTAGTTTTTCTTTACTGTAACATGTTGATGATGCAACTTCATGATTAAATTATTTAGTTTACAGCAAGCAGTCTGAACGTCTCTTCTCATGTCTACAGTAAAGTCAGTGCGACAGGACCCCTGCACATGCCCTAAGCTGCATTGGCAAATGCTGTGCTAGATCCATATTTTTATAATCCAGTCGGCACTCCATGTGTGATTTAGTCAGTATCACCCCGGCTACCTTTACTTCCCAAGATGTCTCCTGGTACCATTTTAGGCTGGAAGCCCTCGCCTGACCGTGATTATGATACTGGGTGTTTGTAAAGTCTCACTGCACTTTGTATGCAGAACAAATTTGAAAAATGAAGTACATGATGTCATAAAAAATGTGCTCCACAATCCATTGTGAAGCAATATGCAGTGAATGGCTGTCGTCTGCTGGAGTAATTTTTTGCACTCCAAACAGATTGGTGTTATCAACGAAAGAAAGAATTTTTCAAATTTGTTCTACATACAAAGTGTAGTGAGACTTTACAAACACCCGGTATTCTCAGCATAGCCCCCTATACTAGCGCATCCACCTCTCATATCTATGTCAGATGATAAAGCAAGTTATATAGTTATATAGTTATATCACAAACTGTTGATGTATTCATCTGTTCTCCTACCTGTGCCAGACAAAAGCCAGCTTCTGTGTTGTACCCGAGATGACTGCTTGAAGATTGTAGACCTGAGAATGAATCAAGTATCCTGCACTTTAGTGTAAGTACTCTTCCCACCTGTTGAGTTTCCTTCTTCTTCATCATCATCATCATCTTCTATGTTGATATATTCCTGTTTGCATCTGATTTTTTAAAATTATCATTCTGCTTCACTACTGTTTATTTTTTCTTCTTCTTCTCACTCTTTCTCACATCCTTTTGCTTCTCTGTTTTTATTTACTTTTTCATCTTTTTCTTTCATGTTTGTTTCTGACTCTACTTCTTATTTCACTTCCGTGTTTGCTACTTTTCAGTCACACATCACATTGTAATATAACATGAAATTAATTCTCTTGTTATATAATCCATGGCCACAAACATTCCAACAATTTATGTAGTTTGTTACTA
Organism: Cepaea hortensis; assembly: GCA_963921405.1. Taxonomy (NCBI): domain Eukaryota; kingdom Metazoa; phylum Mollusca; class Gastropoda; order Stylommatophora; family Helicidae; genus Cepaea; species Cepaea hortensis. Next base: position 78,773,609 of record OY992883.1, read on the forward strand.
AGGAAATAAAGGAATGTGTTAACATGTTTCTCATTTTTCCCTTGTTTAGTTCAGAGGGTTTCAAAGTTGGCTGGGACTCTGCAAGAGCTGTGTTTAGGTAAGACACATTTCAAATTTTCAGCATAAATGTCTTTCTTCTCCTCCTCCACATCCATATAATAATTCTTTGTTTGCTCTAAAAACAACCTCACAAGATTGCTGCATAAAACTGAAATTGTTCTGCATGGAGTGACTTTGCTTGAAAAGATGGTCATGAGCATATCATGAATGTTCTGCCCAATGAACCTTCACATCAGCTAGGATAAACCCGCTACAGAGTGCCAAGATGACTACACTACAAAAAGGTGAGCATGCCAGCAGAACCCAGAAAACTAATACTTAATGAAGTGTACTGACCACACCCCCATCCAGCTTTTTTCCTCCCAGACAAATCCCAGCTACCTCTTTTAGGAGACTGGGTCATCTCAAGAGCCTTATGTGGTTGGAAACATAATCCTTCATCAACTAGGAATTGAAACTAGGCAGCTGTGTTGGCAAGTCAGTGTATTCATACCTGGCAAATCTTTCATTTGAAACAGTTAAAATAATTGCAGCTTAGATTTATTTCCTAGTACAAGTGAGCCTTCCGTTAGCTTCAGTCATAATGGATGTCTAAAAATTTGAGCAAAATTTCAAATTCAGGTTGAACACAACACTGGCAATAAAGGGGGTCTCCAAGATTAAATGCTTATGCCGTCTGCCTGAAGCTCAGAAGGTCGTGGGTTCAGTTTTGGACACCGTCATACGGTTCTCAAGGGCAGTTTTTTAAAACTATATAACCCATGTGGGGTGGGGGGGGGGGGGGGTGTTGTCTGGGGAGCTATGGAATTCTTGCTCTATGCAACATTTAGGCTGGTGGTTAGCTGCTCTGTGAGAGCGACCAAGCTATATGGGATAAAACCCAGTGCAATGAAATTAATCCTCTTGCCTTTACCTGGCAATAAAAACATGTTTACACCACACCTGTTTTCATGATTATATCCTCCTTGCTGACAGAAACCAGTTTGCTTATCATATTAGTAATAATCTCTTTGATTTAGCTATAACACCACTATGAGAGATATATGGCCGATCATTGGTCATTATACTTGGGGATGTAAATTACAAGTACTTATGAAGTCAGAGTGGGTTTGCTTGATGGCGAAAAATCAGTCCAGTGCACTAGAAATAGTAGCATATCTATGGGCTACGTTTGAGTTCAAAGCGAACCCAAAAAAAAATAGTCATTATTACTGAACAAAACCAAGGTTGCACAGATAAAATATTTATGCAGGGCACTCAATGATGATGATATAATCCAGCTGACAGAATTCTTTAATTGGTGCCCGTGCTGAATAGTGGGACTAAAATGGTATGCCAGAATTACCAATATGGAATGAATTCAATTATTTCCAATGAATCAAGAGGTGAGGAAATGACATGGTGCTGGATAGGACAAACATTTAGAAAACTTGAGGATAGTGTAACTAAACCCCTTGCCTGGAACCCACATGGTAAATGAAATCGTAGGATACCTAAATACTTTTAGAGAAGTGAGTTAAAGACGGATGAATAATATGAGGAGAACGTGGACAGAAATGCAGCTGATGTGCATGAGATAACAAAAGATAGGACAACTTGGCAAGAATTGAGGGCCTATATTCCAGTGGGCGATAACAGGAACAAGAAGCAGATCATTCAGTGGCTTGTCCTGTGCAGACCTATCCCCCATAACATTCTTTCACAATGTCTCGCTATCATAAACTAGATGTCCTATCACTTCTATAATCCATCTATATTGTGGTATTCCTCTTCTCTTCCTCCCTGGTGCACTTTTCTCCAATATGATCTTTTCTAGATTTTCATGTCTTTTAACATGTCCAAAATATTTCATTTCCCTCATTTTTGTTTGTCTTAAAAACCACTCTTTTTCAATATTGAGTTCTTGTTGCATAGATCTGTTTCTTCTTCTTCTTCTTCTTCTTCTTCTTCGTTCATCCAGATTTTTTTTTTCCGGACGTGATTGCATTGTGCCTGTTTACAGCAAAGCTGCGTTCTTGCGCCGTTAGGCCGACACATCCAACTTCTGCGGGCATTTGTTGACCGTGTTAACCATCCCAGGGGATCTGTTTCTATTTCTGAGCTCTCAATTTTCTATGACTGCTATTTTCTAGGTATTCTGAAAAGAATGTAGTCTACCATTGCTTTCCTTCTTGATAGTCACAATACTGGTCGATGACCATAACCATTGTCTCTACATAGATCTTCTTCTGCCTACTGTCACAGACTTGAGACCATAATCAAAAACTGTCAGTTGATTGTTCTCAAGCACAGTTGAATACATAAACACAGTTGAATACATAAACAGGTATCATCCTATCCTTCTGTAAACTGTGCTACCAGGAAAGGTGAAGAGAAACACGCAAAAGGGGATGACAGGTTTATGTGGAAAGATAACATCAAAATATGAACTGGAAAAATGTTAATTGCCATTATCATAGAAGAAATTCTAGAAGAATCTAGAATCATGGGAGTCTCTGTGGTGAAGTGGTCAAGCCGTTTGACGTTAGACTCGTGAGCCGAAGGTTGTGGGTTCGATTCAGGGCCGTGTCCTTCGGTTTACGAGTTAAATGTTCCGGAGACTCCCATGGGTCGTCGCTAAAAGCTACGGAGTTCGTGCTTTGTGCGACGCTTTCCGTGCTGCGGAAAGAGACCGAGTCATATGGGATAAAACCCGGAGCAATGAAGTCGACCCTGTCGACTTTTAAGCGACTTTTTTTTATCATAGAAGAAAAAGAATGCTGGATGTCCAATGTACTCGACCTTCACTGCGAAGATGGCAACTCTTCTGATCTGGATTGTTATTGTATTTATCTGATTATGTTTGATTTATTTATTTTTCAAGAATCCACAGCCTTCAGCTCAGGATATACCTATAGATTTGATCCCTCATTTTATACCCTCTTGATTGTTACTGTTTCAATCAAAGTGCAAATATTAAATAACCATGTTTATCACTGTTTCATTCAGTGCCCAGATTTTGTGTAATCTTATTTGGGGCTGTTTTTTTTTCAAAGCCCAGATTTTGTGTAATATTATTTGTGGCTGTTTCTTCAAAGCCCAGACTTTGTGTAATCTTAATTGTGGTTGTTTCAGTTTCTTCAAAGCCCAGATTTTGTGTAATCTTATTTGTGGATGTTTCTTCAAAGCCCAGATGTTGAATATGTGGCAGCAGGCTCCAGCGATGGCAATCTGTATGTGTGGAATATAACCAAGAATAAAGTAGAAAAAGTGCTCAAGGAACACAGGTATGTTGACTGCATTTGGAACTAAACACTTCTAATTTATATTCTTTCATCTCATTGTACAAATATTTATATGTCTCCTCTGGAGTAGGAAAATGTCACAATAGTCAAGTTTCATCCGAAGCTGTCATTAGATAAGAGTAACATGTTATTCATGAAGCTGGCATTAGATAAGAGTCACATGTTATTTATGAACTGGCATTAGATAAGAGTCACATTTTATCCATGAAGCTGGCATATGATACGCGTCACATTTTATCCATGAAGCTAGCATACTATAACAGTAACTGTTTATCCATGAAGGTGGCAAATGTTAAAAGTAATTTTTAACAGTAATTTTTCACCATGAAGCTGGCATAAGATGATCACTTTTTTGTCTGTTAAGGTGGCATAATAAGATAATGAGAAAACATTTTATCCACAACACTGGCATAATATGTTGATAGTCACATTTTATTATGAAACTGGTATATGTTAGCAATAACATTTTATCCATGAAGCTGATATATATATATATATATATATATATATATATATATATATATATATATATATATATATATATATATATATATATACACATTGGCACCTTGCCGTCTTGACAGACGATAGTTTGTGCTTTAAAAAGGCATAATAACTTTTAACTATGGCGGTAGCGAGTGTGACTGATAAGGACAATTTGCGCTGTAAATGTCCGTTCACAGTGGGTGCATGTGAACACGTGGTCATTTCCACCATCATGCACCATCTTACGTCTCAAACGCTTGGTGTGTGACTTTTCTGCAATAATTTTCTCCTTTGACTTTATTCCATTTCTGATATTTGCCCTCCATGCAACACGTTCAGCGGCGACTTGCTCCCAATGTGCATTATCAATGCCTGTATCAATCATGTCCCGCTTACACACATCTTTGTATCGTAGTAGAGGCCGACCCTGAGATCTCTTACCCATCTGTAATTCACCAAAAAAGATATCCTTTGGTATTCTACCATCATCCATCCGCCTAAGATGTCCTATCCATCTAAGTCTACGAAGACTGAGCATGGAATAAATTGTCACACAACCTGATCTTTCCAATACTTCAGTATTTGTGATTTTGTCTTGCCACTTAATACCAAGAATTCTTCGCAGACACCGCATATGAAAGCTGTTTAAATTGTTCTCTTGGTGTGAGTAAGTTGTCCAGGTTTCACTGCCATAGAGAAGAGTACTAAGGACACAGGCTTGATAGACAAGGACTTTTGTTTTGGCAGTAAGCTTCCTGTTCTCCCAGACTCTTTTTCTTAACCTGTTCATTGTTGTTGCTGCCTTACCAATCCGGATGTTGATTTCCTGATCTAGGGATAATTTGCTATTTACCACCGATCCTAGATATGTAAAATGGTCTACTATCTCTAGTTCGGCGTCGTCAATAAAGATTGATGGTACCCCATGTGCACCTTGTGACATAATCTGTGTCTTCTTTTTGCTAATTGTTAAACCAAATTCAGAACAAGCATTGGAGAATGCAGATAGTAGACATTGCAATTCTTCCTCAGAGTGGGTCGTAACTGCAGCATCATCTGCAAAAAGCAACTCTCTGATCAGTACCCTCCTAATTTTGGTCTTAGCCTTCAATCTCTGAGCATTGTAGAGGCCGCCATCTGAGCGTGAGTGAATGTATATACCACCATCCTGATCACGAAATGCATATTTCAGTAGAAGTGAAAAGTATATTCCAAAGAGGGTGGGAGCTAGTACACAACCTTGCTTAACTCCACTCTTGATTTCAAATTCTTCAGAAGTTGCACCATCAAACTTGATTATACCCTTCATGCCTGTGTGGAACGATTCCACAATGGACAGAAGAGTTGGTGGGCAGCCAATCTTCTTTAGTGCCTTGAACAGACCCTCACGACTGACCAAATCAAATGCCTTTGTGAGGTCGATGAAGGCAATAAACAGTGGTTGATTCTGTTCACGGCATTTTTCTTGCATTTGTCGCAATGAGAATATCATATCAGTGGTAGACCGGTTCTGTCGAAAGCCACACTGTGATTCGGGGTAGACTTGATCTCCTAGGACTTGAAGTCTGCGCAGAACAATTCTGGCAAATACTTTTCCAACAATACACAGAAGTGAGATACCCCTATAGTTGTTGCAGTCGCTCCGATCGCCCTTGTTCTTGTACAGTGTTATGATGCTTGAATCTTTGAAATCCTGTGGGACTTGTCCTTCACGCCAGCATAGCTCTATTAGCTGGTGGATCTGTATAGTGAGTGTGTCTTGCCCACTCCTGATAACCTCTATTGGAATCCCATCCTTACCTGGAGCCTTGCCAGATGCAAGTTCATTTATAGCACACTTAACTTCTGTTATGGTGGGAAGTGTGTCCAGGTGGTCAAGAGTTGGTAGAGCGTCTATGGCGTTGAGGGCATTATCCGCTAGTTTGGTCTCACTTGAGTAAAGCTCCAAATAGTGCTCTACCCATCTGTCCATCTGCTGTTTCTTATCAGTGATGACTTCTCCAGTCAAGGTTTTCAATGGTGCACTTCTTTTGATCACTGGACCACAGGCTTTCTTTATTCCTTCATACATGCTTCTTATGTCTCCCTTATCACTTGCGATTTGAATGGACTCACATAACTTGATCCAATAATCATTTGCACACTGCCTGGCAGCCTTTTGCACATCCTTCCTAGCTTGCCTTAGCTCACTCAGAGTGTTACGCGTTGGTCTTTCCTTGTTTCTTAAGAGAGCTTTCTTCTTCTTATCAATCAAGGGCTGCAGAGTCTCGCTGTTGGCCGCAAACCAGTCCTGCCTCTTATGATCCACAGTGCCGTAAACCTTTACGGCAGTTTTACAAAGAGTTTCCTTAAGTTTATTCCATTTATCATTTACTGTACAATTTTCTGGTGTATCAGTGAAAGCTTCTTCAAGTTGCTGTTGAAACTGAAAGCACTTTTCAGGATCATGTGTGTTAATAATATTAATCCTGGGGCTAGATTTGTGTTTAGCTGTGTAGATTCTCTTTGGTCTCAGTCTAACCCTTGCAACAACCAAAGAATGATCCGTATCACAGTCAGCACTGTGGTAACTACGAGTCAATGATATATGGTTCAGATGTTGTCTCCGTGTGATGATGAAGTCCAGCTGGTGCCAATGGCCGGATCTTGGATGTTTCCATGTGACCTTATGCATCTCTTTTGTTTTAAAAAAAGAGTTTGTAATACATAGGTCATTACTGGTGCAATGCTCCAGCAGCCTTTGCCCATTTTCATTCATGCGACCGATGTTGTATTTTCCAAGGCACACTGGCCATGAACTCGAGTCCTTGCCCACACGAGCATTGAAATCACCGAGCATATAAATGTAGTCGGATTTTGGAACTGCCTTGATCACAGAGTCTAACTCCTCATAGAACAAATCCTTCACATCATCAGAGGAATCGAGTGTCGGTGCATATGCAGTAATAATGGTGGCAAACCCACAAGAGGTTGCCAAGCGCAGGGATAATAGTCTTTCATTTCCTCCTGCTGGAATTTCAATCATTCCCAGTAGCGAATTCTTCACTGCAAAGCCCACACCGTGTTGCCTTTTTTCTGCCTGCCCTTTACCCTTCCAGAAAAAGGTGTAGTTGTTTTCCCTGAGTGACTCTTCCTCAGCGAGGCGAGTCTCCTGCAGGCCAGCAATATCAATGTTAAGACGATTGAGTTCGGCATCAATCACAGCCGTTTTTCTCACATCGTCAATATTGGTCAAGTCAGTGGAAAATCCTGGACACATGGTTCTCACGTTCCAGGTTGCAAGCCGTAGCTTGAGGTTTCTATTTATATTTTTGTTTGTACCTGGTGCATTGGTTTTACAGCCTGCGATTCAGATTTTGTCCTAGCCCCAAGCACCCATTGAAGCAGGCAGGCTGTGGCGGATCAGCACCCAATTGGCTGGGGGCTGCCCAGCTTGAGGCGGGCGGTAGCTGATCAGTGACACCTATAGGTGTCTCCCACCGTCAGAGGCAACGCGTGGCGCCCCATGTCTACGCCAACTGACAAGGACTTATAACCCGTAACAGTTGCCTCTCGCTTTGATTCCGAGACCAGTTAAGACCAGGGATGGAGTTATTGCCTCTCCATAGCACAAAGCCTGGGCTAAAATATATATATATATATATATATATATATATGTATATATATATATATTAGCAACCACATTTTATCCATGAAGCTGTGATAACAGTAACACTGTCCACAAAGCTGGGATAACATAACAGTAACATTTTATTCATGAAGCCAGGATAAGATAACAGTCACTTTTTATCCAGGAAGCTGGGATAAAATAACAATCACATTTTATTTAGGAATTAGATGTTGAAGACAGGCTAGAAAAAACAAATGTAGAAGTTCTGTCTTAAAGGTCAGCTTAGGCTGTGAAGTGTTAGGCCTTGACTTATTCCTGGTCATGACATGATGAGGTGGGTTGACCAGTTCCTTTTCTTATCACTTTTCCTTCTCAGACAGTTCCTAGAAAATGATCCAGTACCTATGTTAAGAGTTGAGTTGAGTTGAGTTAAGAACCGACATCACTGCACTCAGGACATTCCCATACGTGCTCCGTCCCCTCGTTCAACAGCCAGCAATGAGTCATACTACTAATCGTTCCCACCGCTATCTGATTAAAAGTTCTCCTGGTCTTCCCTCTCAGTTTTGAGATTCTTCCAGAACCCCTGCTGATCCCCTGCAATCTCATTCTTTCCACATATGGGTTCTCAATCTGTTCCTCCGCCTTCTCCACCTGGTCCCACAAGCGCACAACCACCTCCCCCTTGTTCATAGGCAAAATACCACCAAGAGGTGCCCACCCTGCTAGCCTATCAGCCTGTTCATTCCCTCGTACACCCGCATGGCCAGGGCAAAATATCCATACAATTCTCACGATCTATGACCTCTGAAGCGACGAGAGCCATTCCACATGAAACATTCCTTTTTCCACCTTGCTAAGCATACTCTTTGAATCTGTAATGAATACAACGTGTGTTGCAGTAGTCTCCTCTAGCCACCGGAATGCCACTGTTACTGCCTCCACCTCCATTCTCATGCTGGAGGTCGTAGTCTCATATGCCAGATTCTCCTTTTTCAAGACTCGCCCATTAGCCTTTGCAATAAAGCCCCAGCCACTACGTCTGTTTCTCACCACTGACCCATCGGTGTAGATGACTATGTCACCTTGATGTGTGTTGCTATCAGAGCAGGTTGCACTTCAAACTCAGTGCGGCCCGCTGCCCATTCTCTGCACTCACGACCCTATGTTAAGAGTCTAGGTTAATCCCAGAGCTGTGCTTCTTCTGCCTTTTATCTCCCAGTGGAGCAGCAGTCCTCAGACAACTGACACCACAACCTTTATTGGCTTGTTTATGATTGATTGGATACTTCTTCTGCGTTCGTCTAGAATGTTGGTTTAGATGTAACTGTTTTGTGCCTTTTTACAGCAGAGCTGCAATATTTGAACCTTTCGGCCGACACATCTGACTTCTTCAGGCAATTTGTTGGCCGTGTTATCTTCCTGGGGGGCTGCAGTTTTCTGTGGGCTGAGGTAGACAGTCTCATACCAACCCTCCTTTGTCATGCATGGGAGGTTAAAGGTTACTATTGTTTGCTTTCCTACTGAAAGTAAAACTGCAAAAAATGCATGTTTGTGGGAAAATGTATAAATGGATCAGCCACTACCTTGAGAACAGAACTGCCAGGACAAAAGTACAAGGACAAACCAGCAAAATGATGCTGTTGGAGCAAGGTGTCCCCCAAGGAGGAGTTCTTTCACCAACATTATTCCTAGCATATATAAATGACATCACAGAAAATTTTCCAGCCAGAGTACACACATCCTCCTTTGCAGATGACCTAGCCATATGGACATCTGAAGAATATATTAGTACAGCTAACAGCAGAATACAGCAAGCCTTATTAGCGCTATAGGACTGGTCAAAATCATGGCTAATGAAGATAAGTGAGGAGAAAACAACATGCACAGTGTTCTCCCTCTCAAATAAAACTCAGCAACCTAAGCTTGTATTGAATGGAAAAATATTGCGCCATGAAGAAAATCCAAACTATCTAGGAGTCACCTTTGATCGTCGCCTGAGATGGAAGACAGGTTGAGAAAAATCGAACAAGAGCAAGGCAAAGAATGGCAATCATGAAAAAGCTTGCTGGTACAACGTGGGGAGCAGATGAGAAAGTTCTCAAGAAGTTATATACTGGACGAGTGAGGCCAGTACTGGAATATGGCATTGCAGCTTGGACAACAGCAGCTAAGTCAAACTTTAACAAAATAAGTAAAGTCCAAAATCAAGGAATGCGAATCATAACTGGAAGCCTGAAGACAACGCCTATTAATGAACTAGAAAAGATCACTTGTTTACAACCAATGTAGGATAGAAGAGATAGCAGAGCCCAGCAACAAGCAGAAAAATGTAGAAGATTGACAGACCACCCTATGTATAACAGGTTTAATGGTTTTGGAAAGGGAAGACTGAAGCGTAGCAACTTTGTAGAAACTGCAAAACGAAAAATTAGGGCAGATCCCATACTTAACATATCAACAGTCAAGCCCATTTACAGTGCACACAAGTTCCCAGCTTGGAGACAGCAGCAACTGCCTGAGATGATAGAAAACATTCCTGGTATTGAGAAAAAGAACACTCAGAATGAAACCAAAAGAAGAAAAATAACCCTAAACTACATAAAAGAACATTACCCTAGCAGCAATTGGACACATGCATATACAGATGGATCAGCCAAAAATTCAATAGAAAATGGAGGAGGAGGAATTCTCCTAAATTTAAAAAATGGAGTGAAAAAAAACAGTCAGTTGCAACTGGAAAATTTTCAAGTAACTTCAAAGCAGAGGTAGAGGCTTTGAAAACTGCAGCAGAAATGCTCTTGATGGAGGAAAATAAAGAGAAGCAGATAGCTGTCTTCACAGATGCAAAGTCAGCTGTCTCAATACTGAGGAGCAAAAACAGCACAGAACTAGCTGACCTAAGAGCAGCACTCCATGGTGTATGCCAGAAATCCAAAAAAGTTGTAATACAGTGGATCCCATCACATTGCAGTATACCTGGAAATGAAGAGGCTGACAGACTAGCAAAAGAGGGTGGGCGACTACCACAGCCTGACATAGACATAACCTATAATGAGGCAAAGAGGTTTATAAAAAGCACTTACAGAACCAAATGGGAATCAGAGCATCCAGGCCACCAGAAGGATGATGCATATTACAAACTCGACCGAAGAAAACAAGTAGCAATCTTCAGACTCCGCACAGGACATAACAGGCAGAAATACCACTTGTTCAATAAACTAAAGATAGGAGATACCGATGAATGTAATTGTAGAACTGGTAAAATGACAGCTAAACATTTGCTGCAGGAGTGCCCAATATATGCAGAACAGAGAAAGATATTTTGGCCCACACCTGCTTCATTTGAGGACAAGCTCTATGGAGATATCAACAAGCTCAAGTTGACTGCATCTTACTTCAACTACATTCAGGTTGACATCTAAAGGTGCATGAAGAGGTATTTAGACCGCTACACTTCATACTACAGGGATGTCAGTTACAAAAGCGTCCCAGAGGCATGAAAAGGAATATTGCTTGGATAGGAAATCCATTACGTGGAAAGTCCAAATCAAAAGCTCACTGTGTGGGCTTCATAAAAGGTGGAAAAAGTGTCCTAGTGGCACGAAATGGAATATTGCTTGGATAGCAAATCCATTACGTGGAAAGTCCGAATCGAAAGCTCACTGAGTGGATGTCATCTGCAGACTTCATTCTTCTGGTTTCCTGAAGAACAGCCTATGCTGAATGGAAGGCCCAATATACGGAAGTGAGGCTAAGCAGCCATGTGCAGAACGTGACGATTCCTTGGGTGAGCCCAGTACCAGAGTGCTGTGTGTCAGCTCTGCAAGTATGGAAGCCTCCTTGGATGGCGGGGAATGCCTATGGTCTGCCCCTGCCTTCCTTTGAGGGCTGACCAGGATGTCTTTGGCTGTTCTATATGGGCCAGCTGGGATGGGGGATAACACCACAACAGTGAGAGTCAAACGTCCTAAGAAACCCCCGGGAAGGTTAACCCGGTCAACAAATGCCCGCAGAAGTCGGATGTGTCGGCCTAACGGCGCAAGAACGCAGCTCTGCTGTAAACAGGCACAACGCAGTCACATCCGAAAAAAAAGAAACTCCGGATGAACGCAGAAGAAGAAGAAGTTTGCTTTCCTTATTGTCCCCAGTAACATCCAGACGAAGAGCCTCACTGCAGGGGGAGGGCTTTATAAAGTGCTGATCATTCAGGAAGCAATGGCAAACTGAATGTAAAACTTCGCAAGAAATCACAAACAGCAACAAAATATTGGGGTTGACTGTGATGACCTGATATTGCAACAAACTTTTGTATTGCAGGTCAGGTAATGGTTGTCCCATAGCAGATACTGCCGTTGTGTGAAGTGTTAGGCTTTCACAAGTGAACATTCCATTACTTCTTAAAGTGTTTGATTATGACATTAGATGGGTTAAAGTGAACTATTGTAAAATTAGTGTGATTTTGGTCATGTTAATCAATATGTCAATTTGCATTATAGTACCGTTTATTTCAATTACTAATCATGTTCATTGAGTTAAAGCGAACCTTTGTGTTTGTTTAGTTATTTCATATTGTTAACCGATGGGTTTCAGTAAATTCTTATACATTTGATTTCAGCCATGCTGTTCTGGCCTGCTCGTGGAACCCCTCAGGAACTTCCATTATCAGTTGTGAGAAGGGCAAGAAAGTTGTGTTGTGGTCTGACTACTGATGACAAACCTCAGGTAGGTCCCTTCTTCAGGTTTGCCATAGACATAGCCTCCCAGGTGGTGTTTATGTGGGTCTGTTGAGCAGATCATACAGGAGTGCATGGGAACTAGAGTTTATATGTTGACTTTACAAGCACTTATCATCGGGACATTGAAGGTGGACAGAGGGGGATGTACTGCAGGCAATATACGAGAATACGGAAAGCAGACAGAATTAACTATCAAATAATACCTTTCCTAAAACATCAAAATATCAACTTGGATTTTTTAAAAAGCAAGCTGATAGTCGCTGTATTTGTCCAAACACTATTTTACCTAGGCCGGACATGGACAGTCCTAGAAACATTCAGGTGTAAAATCACATCATGTGAGATGAGATGCATAAGAAATACAGCTTGTAAAACAAGAAGAAATAGAGACACAAATAAAAAAAACTAAGAACAAGTTTTGGGATAACACTGATTACTGACTTGATAGGACGCCAAAGAATTAAATGTTTCGGACATTTAGTTAGAATGGAACAGGATAACCAGTGGCTAGAGTGTTCTACATGAGAACACAGAGAAACATAGAGAGAGAATGATCCAGGAAGAGATGACTAGATGGAGTAAAAGAGACATTGAAGAAATCAAATATGACATTAGTTAGTCAGTTATTTGACAGATCATCCTCATTACACATCAAACCATTCAGTCCGTTAATGCTCGGTTCCCCTCGTCAAAAAAGTAAATCCTCCCCAATGGTAGCCTTACTTGCAAGCCTGTCAGCCTGACAGGCATGACATTAGTACAAGCAATAAGACAACCGAAGCACAGAACAGCATATCTTATCTTCTCTCTATGGCGCTTTATGGCAAAAGCAGTAGGACAAAAGAAGGAAGAATAAATGACAGCTTGTTGCATGTGGTGATTGGATAGATGAGAAAACTAAATTAGTTTCCACAAATGTCCGCTTGTTTAAGAGTAGGCAATCTCACCTCTGTATTACGAGGGCCCATAGGGCAAGCAAAGCATAGTGACACTGAGACCTACCATGCATGTCGTAAGAGGCCACCAAGGTGGGTTGGCATGGGATAAGCTACCCCGTCCTGTGGAAAACAGCTACAAAGTCCATCAGTTATAGACAGGTCTATAAAGGGCTTGGGGTGGTATGGTAAAAGGCCTACAATCCTTTAGGAGATAAAAGGCAGAATAAGAATAGTAGACAAACTAGGGAATGGTTCCGATAGCCTAGAGCCTGGTTGTATGGCCGGAGACAGGTTGGTTTGTCTGATGAGTATAGACAAGTTAGGTTATAGGAAATACAAGATAACCTGCCGCACTCAGTCCTGCCAGAGAATTTATAGTTAAATGTGGAATACCAAAGGACATCTTGTTTGGTGAATTACAGATTGGTAAAAGATATCTGTATCGACCTCTGCTATGGTACAATGATGTGTGTAAGCGGGACATGGTTGATACAGTCATTGCTATTGCACTTTCGGAGCAAGTCACTGCTAATCACGTTGCATGGAAGGAAAAGATCGGAAATGGAATAAAGAAAAGGATAAAATGATTGCAGATGGGTCGCACACTGAGCGTGTGAGACGTCAGATGGAACGTGATGGTGGAATTGACAGTATATTCATATACATCCATTGTGTACAAACATTTACAGTGCAAATTGGTCTGATTAGTCACATTTGCAGCCGCCATGGGTTGTAGTTATGCCTTTTATGAAGCACAGTGTAACAAACTATCATCTGGTGCCAGTGTAAAGTGTTGATGCATTGTCAGTAGCTATCTGTCAGTAGCAGTCAGGCTGAGAGAGAAAGAATAAAGATACATTTTGTGAGCTGGTGTTGGGTATACCCTGTACTAGCAATGGTATCATCTCTAACCTTCTATCCCCTCAGTGATGTGGCAACTATCTACAAGTTTTATCTTCCACTTTACTCAATGTAAATGACCTCAGATAACCAGGAGTACATATTAATGATTGTGTAATATAACATTCTTCTACTCTTATGGCTATGAAATTACAGGATGTTACTTGATATTCAGTGTTCCCATCTTTGGGTGCTTCATGAGTCCATTAATTTCACCCCTATTTATTTTCAAGTTTACACCTTAATTATTTACACATTTATTCCCAATGCTGTGTGCGACTCAGAAATATTGATTTTCATATATTTATTTAAAATAATAATCATGCAGAAAATTAGTATTTCACAAGATGAAGCATATTCTCTGCTCTATATCTTTGTCATTCGAGGCAAGAAGAATTCAACAAACCACATCAAGCCAGTGTTTATGTTAAAGTTAGTTGCATATCCTTTACAGGACGTGGCAGTCAACTCCAGCATAATTTGGGTTTTTATGATTCCTGGCCAAGTTTACGTTCAGTAGTTTGCCATTGCTTTCTCAACAACTGGCACTCGTACCATTGTATGGAAATCAAATCGCCCACTGCTGTGATTTGAATATGGTATGTGAAATTACAAATTGCATTCGTAACCCCTTCGCCACAGAGCAATGTTGATGTATGGAAGTGAATTATGCTATATGGAAACTTTGGAGAAGTGGTTGTATAGACGGATGATGAGAACACCTTGGACAGATAGAGTAATGAAGAGGTCTTGAAAGAGAACTGGTTACTCACTTCAGAAGAAAACAATCCACATATTATGGTCATGACATGAGAACGGGAAAGCTGGAGTGTGTCGTGACCATGGGAAAGTTGTAGAGAAAAAAAGAAGCAGGGAGAAACCAAGAGAGAAGATGATGGACAATTTGACATCATGGCAAGGAGAAACATCAGTGTCAGAAATGATTGAAGTACACAAGACAGAAGGCTGTGGACAGACATGAATCACCCGCACCACATGACATGGACTATAAATAGAAGTATCTTTATACGGTGGATGTTCTGCTATTTTGTTATGTGAAAATGATTTCCTCCCATGTTTCACATTTCACAGATAATAGCTGACTTTTCATATGGTTCTAAACACTGAAAATGAGTTCTGAGACAAAAGCTGATCGCCACTGCTGTCTTTCACACAAACTCAACTGATGCCAAAATTGTTTCCAGGAACGCTGTTTTGTTTGGTGTGAAGCCATTGTAAAACTTACTGTTATTTTTTTAATCATTCCAGTTTTGTTTGCATAGAAGGTGTCTGTACAGTTATTGTGCATTATGTTATTTTATTTCTCAAGTTCTAATACATCTATGGGGGAAGGGAGTTGGGGGGGGGGGGGGGGGATTGTGAAGTAGCACATTGACTAGCAGGCTTTCTTGCTGGTCCGGTGGTCAAGTGCTTGAATTCCTTGTGAGGCCGATTTATAACATTAGCCTAGGCTGTCAGGTCAGCCAGCCTAACATGAGTACCTGGCAGTGTCCTAGGACACACAGCTGACATTGACCGCATCACACATTGAGTGACCATTGGTCTATAGAAATATAGAGCTAGAGCCATACACCCAATATCTCTACAGGTGTGTCAAAGGGACCTTTATTTATTACTCACCTACATGCATCTGAAAACATCATGTCACAAATTGTTGCAATAGAAAAAGTGAGTTGCTTATCCTTTATAGGATGCAGCAGTCAGCCCCAGAATTTTTTGGCTGTTCATATAATTCCTTGGTAAGTTTACTTTCAGTAGTTGCCATTGCTTTCTGAATGAACGACACTCATACTATTTCATAAAAAACCAACGCAAGGTGGTCTGCTGCCAAATCGCCTGCAGCTGTGTTTCTAACATGGTGTGCCATGGAGCCAGCATTTGTAATAGAGTTTTAGCAAATATAATCTGAAATGTTTTTGTTTGTGCTTGTTTTAGTTTTGATTACAGTCATGCAAGGTATATTTATCACCCCTTTTTCCATGGGTATTGGTTTGCAATCTGTTGACAACAAATGGTTGCACATGGACGATGAAGCACCTAAAACCCTGTTGAATTAACACTACCCACCCAGGTCTAATCCCAGCCAGTCCGAATGAGCTGTGGTTAGTCATCATCTTGGTACATTCTAAAGTCCCTCTCCAGAGATTTCAAGTTCCAGTACTAGACTTGCACACCCCGTTGGTTTCTGAGCTTAGAGAGGGCAGCGAGAACTCAGCATCACAGTTCCTGTACAGATGGTACATTGGTACCAGGTAGAGAGAACAGTCCCTGTACAGATGGTACATTGGTACCAGGTAGAGAGAACAGTCCCTGTACAGATGGTACATTGGTACCAGGTAGAGAGAACAGTCCCTGTACAAATGGTACATTGGTACTAGGTACAGAGAACAGTCCCTGTACAAATGGTACATTGGTACCAGGTAGAGGAACAGTCCCTGTACAGATGGTACATTGGTACCAGGTAGAGGAACAGTCCCTGTACAGGTGGTACATTTGTACCAGGTAGAGGGACAGTCCCTGTACAGATGGTACATTTGTACCAGGTAGAGGAACAGTCCCTGTACAGGTGGTACATTGGTACCAGGTAGAGAGAACAGTCCCTGTACAAATGGTACATTGGTACCAAGTAGAGGATCAGTCCCTGTACAGGTGGTACATTTGTACCAGGTAGAGGAACAGTCCCTGTACAGATGGTACATTTGTACCAGGTAGAGGAACAGTCCCTGTACAAATGGTACATTTGTACCAGGTAGAGGAAAAGTCCCTACACCAACCTAAAAAAAAAAAGTCACTTAAAAGTCGACAGGGTTGACTTCATTGCACCAGGTTTTTAATCCCATATGGCTCAGTCTCTTTTCGCAGCCTCGCACAAAGCACAAACTCCATAGCTCCAGCGATGACCCCCAAGAGTCTCTGGAAAAAATGCAATCGTAAACCGAACCGGAATCAAACCCACAACCCCCCGGGAAGGTTAACCCGGTCAACAAATGCCCGCAGAAGTCGGATGTGTCGGCCTAACGGCGCAAGAACGCAGCTCTGCTGTAAACAGGCACAACGCAATCACATCCAAAAAAAAAAAACTCTGGATGAACGAAGAAGAAGAAGAAGAAACCCACAACCTTCAGAGCCCGAATCAGACGGCTTGACCACTTTGCCACTGAGACTCCCACGCCCACACCAACCTCTGATAGATGCCAGCCCTGTGAAGAGCTTAGACGTCCTGAATACCAGTGCATCGGTCTTGCTCACAGTCTTTCAGAGTTGTCATAACCTACCATCTGCCACACCTCTGAGTTACCAGGGGCAATAGGTTGTGAGAGAAGGTAAATAACCTGAGCTGTTTAACATTTCGTTCATTATAGTGCCTCGCCTACCCTCAAGTGTAGAGAATTTCATGATCCTTGACCTTTTCTTCTTCCTTTTTATTTCTCTTTAAGTAGAGTGCATCATGCCCAGTAACACCTCAGAGGTCAGTGTGTCCCGCTTGAGCATACATTTGTCAAGGGTCTACTTTTTCTGGACAGATTCCATCCAAGTTAGTTGGCTCTATCCACTCATAGCGTTTGTTTTTTTTTAAATTTTTCCTAACAATTTTACAGAGCAGTAGCCTTACAACCTACTCTTGTGCAGTTTCTAATTGCCGTGGAATTTTAACGTGCAGAACTTGCGCACAGGATCTGTACATTTTTGCCCTTATATGAGAAGGCTAGAATCCAATCTTACTTCGCAAAAGTTCAGGGGGTTGTCTGATATCATTAGAAACCCGTGGTTCTTGTAAAAATTCCCAGGCCTGTGCTGGGATATAAACCTGACAAATTCTGAGTTTGAGGCAGGTGACTTAATCTCTCCATGTTAAGAGAGAGAATTTAAATCCTGAAGTTCTACTAAAATGCACAAACTGTATAGACACCCTGTATCTTTATTTGACAAACCCACAAACATTCATGAATAATAGTTTACATAACGTGCACTTATGCTTGACTGCATGTGCTAGAACGGGTAATTTTGATGTCACAGATTAATGCCTCTTCATTTTGGTCAATTTCTCACTTTTTGTGTGAAAGTGCAGAATTTATGTCAGTTCATTGACATGTGTTCGACTTAGTTAATTGACATTGAAATATTTAATTGGCATTTGCTGGAATACATTCATTAACATTTGATGGTGTTTGTTTATTGACAACTGATTGGTTATTTCTTTGACATCTGGTAGAATACATTAATTGACATTGAATCAGCTCATTGACATCTGGTGGACTTATTTCATTGACATTGAATCTGTTCATTGATATCTGTTGGAATTAGTTCATTGACATCATGCAGAATTAGTTTGTTTACACCTGGTGGAATTAGTTCATTGACATCATGCAGAATTAGTTCATTTACACCTGGTGGAATTAGTTCATTGACATCATGCAGAATTAGTTCGTTTACACCTGGTGGAATTAGTTCATTGACATCATGCAGAATTAGTTCGTTTACACCTGGTGGAATTAGTTCATTGACATCATGCAGAATTAGTTCGTTTACACCTGGTGGAATTAGTTCATTGACATCATGCAGAATTAGTTCGTTTACACCTGGTGGAATTAGTTCATTGACATCATGCAGAATTAGTTCGTTTACACCTGGTGGAATTAGTTCATTGACATCATGCAGAATTAGTTCGTTTACACCTGCTGGAATTAGTTCATTGACATCATGCAGAATTAGTTCGTTTACACCTGCTGGAATTAGTTCATTGACATCATGCAGAATTAGTTCGTTTACACCTGGTGGAATTAGTTCATTGACATCATGCAGAATTAGTTCGTTTACACCTGGTGGAATTAGTTCATTGACATTGAATCCACTCATTGACATCTGTTAGAATTAAGTCATTGACATCTTCGTGGTGACGTGGTCAAGCTGTTTGACTCAGGCTCCGAAGGTTGTGGGTTTGATTCCGGGCTGCTTCCTTCGGTTCACGAGTTAAATTTTTCGGAGACTCCTGTGGGTCGTCGCTAGAGCTACGGAATTCATGCTTTGTGCGATGCTTTCCGCGCTGCGGAAAGAGACCGAGCCATATGGGATAAAAACCCGGTGCAATGAAGCCGACCCTGTCGACTTTTAAGCGACTTTTTTTTTTTAGTTCATTGACATCATGCAAAATCAGTTCATTGACATCCAGTGGAATTAGTTAATTGACATCATGCAAAATCAGTTTCCTTGACATCTGGTCGGAATTAGTTCATTCAGGTCTGGACAAATTTTACTGACAATTGTTGGAATAACTGTATTGATGTCTTTTGGGATCAGTTCATTGACATCTAGTGGAATCAGTTCATTAGCTCAGATCAGTTCATAGACAGACTTGATAAATAACTGTATAGCCTTCCATACATTGCCAGTCTCTGATGAATTTTACAGTATTGTTTTTAGTGCATTCAAATTTAGTATGTGTTTTGTATTTGATGATGGGCCCTATTGTGGGTATTTTGTTCTGACCGGTGCCTTATCCCGCTTAAGTTTGTGTATTGTTTAATTTTCTGTAGGTTTTTGTTTTGCTGTATGGTTTTGATTTATATTTTTATTTTATTTTTTACATTCTGTATAAGCATTCTAGCAATGATTATTAAATGATATGCCCCAAGTAATACCCTTATTCCTAGGAAGCATCTCTTGCCCTCACCAAACGATTTTTGCCTTTATGTAACATCCCCTATCCTTGCTAAACATCATGCACCCGTAATAAACACAGTATCATTTCTACCTTCCTTCATCTCGTTTTATCATTAAATGCATCATGTCTATAAACACCATCAGCTCTCTTTAAATATTCCATACCTTACTCAACATCCTTTACCTTCACCAAACATTCTTTCATCTTGATCATCTTCATCTTCCACTTCTGCCGTCAAGCATCGTGGTGAGGAATAATTTGCGTTCCAGTGCACGTAGGGTAGCACTGGATAGTGTCATTCCATGTGATTGTACAATGTCCTTGATATTGTCAATCCATTTTCTTCATGGACGTCCTCTTGGTCTCGTCGCAGATGATCTTTGATGTAAGGCCAGTGATGGTAGTTGTTGGTGTTACATTCTAACTACATGGCCAAACCACTTGATCTTCTGCCTTTCAATAAATGTGGCACAGGGTGTTGATCCCACTATCTGTCTGATAACAGCATTCTTACTTGGTTTTGGATTGTTAAGTTGGCAGCTGTCCTTTGGCATCTCATTTTGCAGGTGTTGATTTTGCGAAAGTGTGATTTGGATAAAGTCCAAGTTTGAGATTCTTTACTTTCACCAAACTTCCTTCACCAAGTTAGTCACAGTTCCAACTTCATGGCAGCAGGTCACCCCATAATTGCTCTGTTCCTGTGCCAGTAAAAAATACAAAATGTACTGTTGTATGTTCGTTCTGACTTAAATGTTGATTTCACGTTCAGAAAGCAATGGCAAACTACTGAACGGAAAATTGCCTAGTAAATCACAAACAACCAGTAGAGGCAGGATGTGATTTCCTGAAAAGGACACGCAGTTGTTTTTTTTTTATTAAATACATTGAGTAGTGGAAAACTTGTTGCATTATTGCACACATTTGGTATCTATACATTAAGTAATGTTAAAGCTCATTGCAGTATTGTGTATATTTAGTAAATATGCCTCGAGTGGTGGAACAACTGGTAGCAATATTGCATATGTTTAGTATTTATACATTGCATAGTAGTCGTAGAACTTGTTGCAATGTTGCTTATGTCTGGTATCTATACCTTGTATAGTGGAACAACTTATTGCAATGTTGAATATGTTTGGTATTTATACATTGTGTTGTGGTAAAACTTGTTGCAATGTTGCTTACGTTTGGTATCTATACCTTGAGTAGGGGAAAAACTGGTTGCAATATTGTGTGTTTGGTATCTATACCTTGAGTAGTGGAAAACTTGTTGCATTACTGCACATATTTGGTATCTATACATTGAGTAGTGGAAAAGCTCATTGCAGTATTGTGTATATTTAGTATCTCTATGTTGAGTAGTGAGAAATCCCGTTGCAATATTGCATATGTTATCGCTACCTTGAGTAGTGGAAAAGCTTGTTGCAATATTGCATATGTATGTTATCGCTACCTTGAGTAGTGGAAAAGCTTGTTGCAATATTGCATATATTTTGTGACTATACCTTGAGAATTGAAAAAACTTGCAACAGTATGGCACATATTTGGTATCTATACATTAAGCAATGGTAAAGCCAACTACAGTATTGTGTATATTTGGTATCTCTATATTGAGCAGCAGCAAAATCAAAAGTACAACGCGTTATACATCTGGGATATGTATGTCAATAAATTACACCTTTTGAATTATATTTTGTGTATCCATATATATATATGGTCTCGATCTTTCCAATTGGAGAACATCGTAACAACTGGAAAGATCGAGGGGAAGAGAGGCAGAGGTAGACCAAGAGAAGTGATGCTGGATGGATTGAGACGGCATGGAGGAATATCAGCAGCAGAGTTGATCCAGAAAACCAAAGACCGAGATCTATGGAGAGCCATGAACGCATACGCCAGCCGGCACGGCACTTGATGATGATGATGATATATATATATATATATATATATATATATATATATATATATATATATATATATATATATATATATATATATATAGGGAGGTAATCGGGCCTTAGTTTGAATAATAGAAAAAAAGAAGTCATGGTGATATCAAAGAAACAAATTGTTTCTAAGTGTGCAATTAAAGTAAATGACGTTATTTTGGGGTATGTGCAGAAATTCAGATATTGAGGCACATGGATAACATCAGATGGAAGATGCATCACTGAGATAAGGAACAGAATAGGACAAGCAAAACCTGCATTCTATCAAATGAAGAACATTTAGTGCAATAAGTCATTGTCCTTGAAAGTTCGAAAAAAGAGTTCTTGTATGTTACATAGAACCAATTTTAACATACGGCTGCAAATCCTGGACAATTAATAAACAGGCAAAAAAGTCCCTGGAAGCCTTGGAAACATGGTTTTATAGAAGAATGCTGAAAATTAATTGGACAGCCAAAATGAGCAATCTAAGTCGCAAAGTCCACTTATCACAAACATCAGAAAGAAGCAGTCATCATTTTTGAACCACATTATGAGAAGACAAAAACTGGAACATGTGAAAACCTGGAAGATTTGTGAAAAGAGAGAGAGAGAGAGAGAGAGGAAGACAGCGTGAGAATATTCTTGACTGTCTTGTGTCATGGCGCAGAAGGGTGTCAGAACATAAATTGATCGATGTTGTCGGAGATCGCAATTTGTGGAGAGGCCAGATTGCCCACTCCAGCCTGCAAGGCACTAGGTGATGATGATGATGATGATGATGATAGGTTATCATTGTCACGTCAGTCCACAGACTGGAGGTGTTCTCATAGCTGATACTACCACTGGGGTATGAAATATCAGGTCTTCACTTATTCTAGGCCACAGCATATGAGATGGGGTGACCACTTCTCTTTCTCATCACTTTTCCTTCCCAGACAATTCCAAAACCAATTTTTATGAAGCTGGATTGACACCACAGCCTCATAAAAAATATAATCCTGCTTCTGCTGGGGATTGAACCCCAGGCCACTCTCTCGGCAGGCAAACACACTAACTACTATGCCACCACGGCTCCAAAGACTGTCGGTTGAAATCATCTGTTCTGCCAATTCACTGTCCCCTGTTCTTAATGGTTCTCTCCAACTCACCACTTTTAATTAATCCCCAACGTACTTGTATAACTGTGTAATGTCATTGTTTCTTCAGCATCCTCTTCTTCTTTTCCTAGTATTTTTAATAGTAGGCCTCCTTCTCCTCCACCTCATCTTCCTCCTCCTTTTCTTCTTCATCCTCCTTTTCTTCTTCATTGTCATCTTCCTGTTCTTGTTCTTCTTGTGTTATATAAATAATATAATGTATGAATGGAGTGAGATAAGATGGGCAACATTTTTAGACTGGCCTAAGTGTCCAATTCTTAACCCAAAATAAAATGTGTTTGTTCAAAGTGCATTTGTTTTTCTTCTGCTGTCTTTTATACCCCCATTGGAGAATTAGCCCTCAACAAGATGTGGCCCTCAACCAGCTGTGGATCTCAACCAGCTGTGGATCTCTACCAGCTGTGGCCCTCAACCAGCTGTGGATCTCAACCAGCTGTGGATCTCTACCAGCTGTGGCCCTCAACCAGCTGTTGCCCTCAACCAGCTTTGGACCTCAACCAGCTGTGGCCCTCAACCAGCAGTGGCCCTCAACCAGCTGGTTGGTTAAATTTTGCAGCAAGTTTTCTACAGGATGTGGTAAATAGTAGACATCTGTGTCACATACTGTGACCAAGCCAAGACAGTCTGTATTTTTATATATTTCCAGAACATTCAGAGAATGATCTGATATCGATGTTATGAGGGAGCCATACTTGCTGAAGACAGTAGTTCTACCACGGCTGGGGATTGAACCCAGACCAGTGTCTTGGTAGGCAAGTGCACGAAGCAATAGGTCACTGCAGCTCCTGCGTATGTGTGTACGTGTGTGTGAAAAAGAATGAACTAACTTTATTTTCAAAGGGTTAAGAGTTGGGCGCACAGGCCATTTAACATTTTGCCCTTTTTGTCTTTTTCCTTTCCTACATGCATTCATTCATGCATCTTTTGTTAGGTTTAGCTTAAGGTGCAACAAGAACAATAATACATACACTATAAACACATGAAATACATGCTGAAAATGTGCACAAATCATTATCATATGACTAATTAATACTAAGTATTATAATAGTAGTTGTAAAGAGGGTAAGGGAAGTATATCGCAGAACAAGATAGAAGAATGCTTGGTGTATACAGGCTTTTAAAGGAGGCATGTAGTCTACATTGGTGTTCAAATATTTTGCGAGAGAGAGAGAGAGAGACAGCGAGAGAGAGTGAGAGAGAGAGTATTCTGGACAACATGTAGAAAAGCTAGCACATCCTGTAAAACCACATAAATGTTGCTTTACAAAGAAATGTTTTTTTAAAAAATAAAGTGGACAGTGAAATAATCACAAAAGTTTAAAAGATATTAAAGCATAGAAAGTTGTTACAACACCAGCAGGAGGCATCGGCAATTGTTGGCCACATTATGAGAAGAGACAAGTGGGAACTTGTTTTAGCAGTTGGTAAGATTAATGAGAACAAACGATAGGGACAGACAATGGGAGATGACTCTGGGTGCCTGTCAGGGGTCTGTTGATTTAACAAGGTTACTGCTTGGGGGGTCATTCCCTCTTTACAACTTGATGTCATGAGCACATGATAACTGGTTAGATTCGGGGTTCTTCTCTTGCATCAGCTTGTCCGAGATCAGGGTCTTGATTTATGTAGATCCAATCCTCTGACTAGCGATCCGACTCAACCATTTCATTGTTGTCTAGGTATTCTTACTATGTTGTCATCCAGGGGTTTGATCTATGTTTGTTGTGGCTACAGTTATTGTATTTGTTATTGAAATGCCATATTTGTTATTGAAATGCCATGTGGGCCCTTCCACTTCTTCCTTCAATTTAGAACCACGCAACAAAACACAAACTATAAAAATACTTCACAGGACACTAATGTTTTCCATAATATAATGTCTCCTTAAATTGACAATCATATTCTCACTAGAAATACACTTCACACTCATCCAGGGTAATGACTACTTAAAAACCAATGCTAAAATGATAGTCACATGACAGCAATATATGATTTGTCATGGCTAGCCCGGCTTCTGATCTGTAAGTTTCCTACAATGGTCTCAGCTTGAGTGTCCCATTTTCAAGAGTCTTTTCTCTCTTGGGTTCAGTCGAAGTTTGCAATTCGCTCGAAGCATTTTGCACACTTAAAACGTGACATGAGCTAAAATTGGCTCCTGTCAGCGCCCTTGCTTTATGACATAGAAAGATATCAACACATGAATTGATACATACTGCTGGAGAACGGGAGCGATCTGCCATGTCAGCTGGCAAGGCACCTGATGATGATGCTGAAAGAGAGGCACACATGTACTGACAGATGAAGATTGCAGAATTGCAAAAATAAGTTTATGTGGTGTGTTTGGAATCTATATTTGAGCCGCACAAAATGATTATAATATGTAGCAACTCTGGAATTTATACGTTAAACAACAGTGTTGTAATCAGTATGGTACCCGAGAACTGTGTTGGATAGCCAGGTTGCAATATGTAGTAAATATGACATCGTTACGTTGAGCAGCATTTAATGAGTATTTGTGTGTGTAGTAGCTCTGACATCGGTGTGTTGGGTAGCCAGGTTGCAATATGTAATACATCTGACAATATTACAATGAGCAGCACATAATTAGTATTTTTATGTGTAGTAGCTCTGAAACCTGTGTGTTAAGCACAATGTTGATGTACGTAGATAGGGTACCTGGGACTTGTGTGTTGGGCAGCAGTGAGGCAGTATGTGGTATATCTGACATTGTTATGTTGAGTAGCACAAAATGAGTATTTATATGTGAATTAGCTCTTAAATCTGTCCTTTAAGCAACAATGTTGATGTATGTAGGGTACATGGAACTTTAGTACTGGGTAGCACTGTTGCTATATGTAGTATATGTGACATTTATGTTGAGTAGCATAACATGACAAATGCCATTATGTAGCATACTTGGAAGTATATATTGAACTACAGCAATATCAGTTGCTGAAAATTATGTGTGAAATGTTAGTGATATACAAAATGCATATTGATTTTGCTATGTTTGGAAGAAATGTATGTAATTTACTTGTTTCTTTAATATATGTGACAAATGAAGTAACTGTGACACATGTATATTTATGTAATAGTGAAATGTGTTGTGCAAATGACTTACATGTGCAATATGCTGATGGAGCAGATTTGTTTCTCCCTGAAAACTAAATAAATTATTTATCATTGTTTTCTTGGTTATTTGCTGATATTTGTAGTTGCATTGTTTTATGTAATTGTTTTTTAAATTAACAAGGACAGACAGGATAAGAAACATAAGAAAATAGGTTGGTTTATTATCTGTCGAGATGAAAAAATCAGTACTTGAGGTGCTCCAGTCTGGTAATTACTACTACTTTCTGAACTAGGCAGCCACCGTAAGGTCACCATACAGTGGATACCATCTCACTGTGGAGTACCTAGCAACGAGAGAACTGATTTGCTAGCTAAGGGAGGAACTATAGAACAACCTGATATACCTGTTACATACCACCAAAAGAAAAGAGTGATCAAATCAACACCAGCTCAAGACGATTACCACTTTATGGACAGACCAGAACAAATCATTATTCTGCGCCACAGAACAAGACACAGTAGATTACACAACCACATGTAAACAAAATTCAAGATTGGTGAAACAGGCATGTGCACATGTGGATTGGCGTCGCAGACGGCAGAGCACATACTCCAAGACTGCCCAAAATATAACATATCTAGGCAAACCTTCTGGCCTAGAGATATGACAGTGGAAGATAAAACTCTATGGACCACTGAGAACTAAAAAATACAGTGAAATTCTTACAAGAGACAACATTGCAAATATAGACAAATTTCAAGCGAATGAAAGAAGAAGAAGAATCTATTGAGAGCAGCAGTTTAGTTGGAGACACACATTTCCGCCAAAGTTTGTTTTCACAGTGACTCTATAGCAAGGTCAGTAAGATCGATATGGGCTGGGCTCAAAGGCAGTAACTGGAATATTTGAGAAGGAAATATTTGACTAATACGAGGGGAAGTCATTAAGTAACAGTCATTTTATGAATAATGTTTTTACGATAATGTGAACCAGGAATTTTGTGTTATTTCTCAACATAATCCCTCTGCCTGGTAACAAACATGGTCCAACTGTCCACTAGCTTGTTGATACCTTCTGCAAAAGTTTTTGAGTGGCCTTAAACCAAGATTGCACCGCCTCCATTACCTCGTCATCTGTAAACCTCTACTCCACAAATGTTCTTTCAAGGGTCCAAGCAAGTAAAAGTCTGATGTTGCCAAATCTGGACCGTATCTAAATATTTCAAGACCTCAAATTTCAGAGTACATATAGTTTCCACTGTAAACGCTCCTGTATGAGGGCGAGCATTGTCATGCTGCAAAAATACTCTTTTTGAGAGAAGTCCCCGGTATTTCAATCGTATCACTGACTTTAATTTACTCACTAGCATGTCACTGTATCAAGCACTAGTCAAGTTTCACACCTTTCCTGGAAATGCACCAATATGGGGTCCTTGATATCCCAAAAGATGTTCATCATGACTTTCCCAGTCGATTCCTGCATCTTAAATTTTTTCTTAACTGGAGACAGTGGGTGTTTCCAATGCATTGACTACCTTTTACTCTATTTCGTAATGATGCACCCGAGACTCATTTCCTGTCACAATTCGATAAAAGAAAGCATCTCCTTCCAGAGCATAACGGTCCAAATGCTCCTGAAGCATCATCTACCATGCATGTTTGTGGTCATTGGAAAGCTGTCTGGGGACCCATCTGTTACACACTTTCACTGAGATTATCATATACAATTTTGTATGCAGCATCATGATTTATGTTGAAATCCATGGCTATTTCATCAATAGTGAGTCGCCTGTTGTCATGGACTAGCTGGCCGACCTGCTGTTTCACTGTGCCATTTATCACACTTTTCATCAGTGACATTTTGTTTTCCATTTTGAAATCTTTCTACCCATTCATACACTCTCCCTAGACTCAAACAACTGTCTCTGTATTGAACCATCCTACTTCTGTAGATTTCACAAAGTTTCACGCCCTCTGATCACAAAAACGAATGATGCCTCGTTGTTCTTCCACAGTGCGAGTCGATAGTGGGGCAGACATTTTGTAATCGCTATTGCACATGTGCAAACTACTTGATTCTCATTCTCTTACACTGGGCATTGCATAAGAGTCAGTTGTGTCCTGAAATAGGATTTCCATTGACCATACTCATCCAGGCATTTTATAATAAAATTCCTATTACTTAATGAATTTCCCTCATCAGTTTTTAGGCCAGGCCAGGTCACATGGGTATAATAGGTAACAAATTAGCCAATAGGTTTGCTGATTTGGCTACTGTGGAGAACAGACAAGCAATGAATCGGGCCAATACATTGAATTAATTGGGCAAATTAATTTTGTGTCACAGTTGCACAAATGACAAAGAAAGAGTGCAGGATTGTCAGCTTGCAGACATGTGACATAGGCCACTCCAAAAATGTGGCACACTTAGCTTGTATGAGAGGTTGTGGCAGGCATGTTTCATTTCAAGTGGTCTTTGCATGAGAGATTCAGAGTAAGCTTTAAGTGTTTTTCTATTTTTAGCGCTTTTCTATTTTTAGTGTTTCCTCTTATGACCATTTTGTTCCTTGCTTTCTAACCTTGCCATTGTAAAAGGCCTGTGAGTTTATTTCTTATGGTGATTATCCCCATTGCAAATGTAATGTCTACAGGATCCTGTCGTCTTTCAGTGCCACTTTCCTGGCCACTGCCATATTTGCCTGCAAATTGCAGCTTATTGTATGCCTCAGCTGATGTTCATTGTTCAAGAATTGATCATTGTTTATTATTAATGTTACCATCATCATATCATCTTTGCAGAATGTCATTTTCATCTCAGCCCACCAAAAAAGATTCTTAATCTTTTGCCAGTTTCCCCCCTAAAGCATTTTCTGTCTTTGTGCTGGTCGAGCCTGCCTCGTCATCGAGGAGCCATTTCTTCTAGCACTGATCTTTCTAAACCATTGTGATGTTTAAAAATAGCCACAGTATTTTAATTTCCAAGACAAAAGTTGTTTATTTTTTCTTCTTTTGTTTGCTTGAAATTGATTGTCTATGTCTGCAATAGTGTCTCTTATATAAAATTCTGTCTTTGTTAGTTCACTCAGTGGTCTATAAAGTTGATCTTCCACTGTTGTTTCCTGGCAGAAGGTTTGCCTAGATATGTTATATCTTAAAGTATGTGATCTGCTGTCTGCGGTGCCAGGCCACATGTGCACCTTACAGATTTGCCAGTCTAAATTTTATATAAATGTAGTTTCGTAATCCATCGAGTCCATTTATGAGAAGGAGAATCATGATTTCTTGTGGTCTGTCCATAAAATGGTAATCACTTGTGCTAGTGTTGGTGGTTTCCTAATTGATTTGATAATTCTTTTATTTTGGTGGCATGTGACAGGTACATCAGATTGTTCTTCTGTTGCTCCTTCTTAGTTAGTTGACTAGCTCTCTCATTTCTGCCACTCGTCAGTGAGACGGCTGCCTGGTTCAGATAGTTCTTCTTCTTCGTTCGTTCGCTTGAAATATGTCTTCTTATTCTTCTTTCGTTCGCCTGAAATATGTCTATAACTGCAATGCTGTCTCTTGTATGAATTGAACTGTCTTTTTCAGTTCACACAGCGGTCCATAGAGTTTATCTTCCACTGTCGTCTCTCTAGGCCAGAAGGTTTGCCTAGATATGTTATATTTTGGGCAGTCTTGGAGTATGTGCTCTGCTGTCTGTGACGCCAATCCACATGTGCACATGGCTGTTTCACCAATCTTGAATTTTGTATACATGTGGTTGCGTAATCTATTGTGCTCTGTTCTGAGGCGCAGAATAATGACTTGTTCTGGTCTGTCCATAACGTGGTAGTCATCTTGAGCAGGTTTTGGTGGCTTTCTGACTGATTTGATCATTCTTTTCTTTTGGTGGTATGTAACGGGCACATCAGGCTGTTCTTCTTTGGCTCCTTCCTTAGCCAATTGATCAGCTCTGTCGTTTCCGGGTATTCCACAGTGGGATGGTATCCACTGTATGGTGACCTTATGCTGACTGCTGAGTTAAGAAAGTAGTGTCCTTAGTACTGGCAATTTCCTAGACAGGAGCGCCTCGAGTACTGATTTTGCATCTGTCAATAGCACCACAGGTTGTGTACCATTGCTGTTATTTAGTAATTTCTCTGTTGCTATCTTGATTGCCTCAATTTCAGCATCGTAGTTATGGCAGTACTTTCCTGTCGGTACTCTAGCTGTGTCCCTAGTATTATTTGGGTATTCTATGTACACTCCCGCTCCTCCATTTCGAACAGCATTTTGTGCTGACCCATCTGTGTAGACTCGGATCCAGAGGTCCTGTGGGTATTCTTCATCAAGGAAGCTGAGAGTGGCTGTTCTGCGCTGCACACTGTTCTGTTCTTCCTTGTCAAATACTCCTTTCACTTTTGTCTGGATTTGTAATGATAGTATATGCTCATCTTTCCATGGAGTTCGCTCTGGAATAGTTGTTAGGGGGATACCAACTGTGGGCAGATCGGTGGTTTCTCTGCAGATTTGTTCGGCCTGGTGGATAAAACTACTTCTTTTCAACCGCCCCATAGCTAGGTTTTCAAATCTGTTCTTCATAGGGTGGCCTGGCAAGCTGAGGAACTTTTCTGCTTGTATTAGCGTTTTCGTATCTCTGCGCTCACTCAGTGCTTGTGTCCTCCCCATCTTCTCCATTTCCACTATAGGGGTTGATCTCATCCCTCCTGTGGTGACTCTAAGTGCTTGATTTTGCACTTTGTCCAGCTCTTGTAGTGTGGTTTTTTATGCCGAACACCACGCAGTTGACCCGTATTCCAGGTGTGGTCGTATGCTCTGTTGATAAACTTTGCTAAGCATTTTCCCACTGGCTCCCCATGTGGTTCCACTTAGCTTTCTCAGGATGGCTATTTTCCTTCTGGCTTTTGCTACTGCTTTGTTGATGTGCTTTCTCCATGTCAGCCTGCCATCAAATGTTACTCCAAGGTATGTTGGTTCTTTATCTTCTCTAAGGGGTGTTCCATTTATCTGGATGGTCCCTGCCTTTTGTTTTGGAGAGAGGGTAAATAGGGTAGTGCTGCACTTGTCAGTGTTTATGCTGACACACCATCTATTTGCCCATGCAACACATGTATCTACAGCTCTTTGTAGCAATCTGGTGGCCACTGATGCATGTTTATTTGTGCTCCATAGAACCAGGTCATCGGCGTACATTGCCGCTTTAATTCCATGCGGTAGATTAGCAACGAGATCATTGATGAAGATTAGAAAAAGTGTGGGGGACAAGACTCCGCCTTGGGGAACACCATGACGCAGTAGTACTTTCTTGCTCTTTAGTCCGTCTATCTGTACTTGGGCTCTTCTGTTGTGCAAGTATGCTTTCACCCATTTGTACATTCTTCCATTGACTTTGCAGTTTCTCAGTTTCTTCATCAGACCTTCTTTCCAGACTTTGTCAAAGGCATTCTTCAAATCTATCTATGCCGCAAGCATCAGCTTCTTCTCTTGGAATGCATCCTCAATTTCTTGAGAGAGGTAGGTTGTCTGATCTTCCGTAGAGTAGCACTGCCTAAAGCCAGCCTGCTGTGGCACAAGGATGTTTTTACTTTCAATGTACCACTGCAGTCTGTTATTGATGATGCGCTCCAGTGTTTTGCAGAGACAGCTGGTGAGGCTAATTGGTCTGTAGCTAGAGGCAATGGAACTATCTTTCCCTGATTTTAGGAGGGGTATCATGATTGCTTCTCTCCAGGCTTGTGGAACACTGCCTAAGGTCCAACTGTTATTGAAGATCTGCAACAGCTTTGCTTTGGCCTCTGTTCCTAGGTCCCTGATCATTTCATTGGAGATACCATCAGCTCCTGGTGACTTTCTCATTTTCAGTTTTGGTATGGCTAGCTCCAGTTCGCTGATTGTGATGGGTGCCTCCAGAACCTCATGTACTATTTCCTTCTGTCCTGTATGTTGCAGTTTCTCTCGAATCTCTTGTTGTTTCTTTGGACTAATTTTGATATTGTTATCTTGTGCGAATGAGTCCACAAAATGGTCAGCTGCTTGCTTTCTTGTTAAGAATTTTCCATCTTTATATAATGCAATTTTTGAGTTTCTCCCTGCGCCAACATCCTTAAGTTGTTTTATTAGCTTCCACAATTTCCTTGTGTCTCTTTCAAATTTCAGAGAACTCTTGTTTTTTCCTTCTAGCTTTTCCGTCTAGCCTGCAGCTTGGCCCTTTGAAATTTGGCTTTTGCATGCTGGAATTTATTGTGGTGCTCTTGGCTGGGTGTGGCCTCTGCTTGCTTTCTACATACTTCCACATCATTATGCAACTGTTCCAGTTGACTACTCCAGTAGGGTTTATATTGTTTACGGGCCCCTCTTGGTACTGTTTCTCGCGCTGCCTGTAGTATGCATTTCCCAAACTCTTCAACTACTTTATTTATGTCTTTCTCAGTGTTCAGATTTCTAACCAGTATGCTGGTGCGATGCTTGTACATTGCCCAGTCTGCTTTCTTGTAGTTCCACCTCGAGAGGGTGCTGCTTTTACTTACAAGCTCATTTTCTACAGTTAGAAAGACTTGCCGATGGTCACTGCCATCAAGATGTTTCCCAACAATTCGTGTAATGTTCCACTCCAGGTCTGGTGAATGAAAAGCCAGGTCAGGTGTAGTTGTAGTGTGCCATGATCTCGAGTAGAAAGTATGTGGGTCGGACGGCTTGTTAACCAAGATGAATCTATTCTCATCCTGCCAGTCTTCCAGTCTCTCTCCTCTATGGTCCATGTGATCATAGCCCCAACTCTGCGAGTGGCTGTTGAAATCGCCACACACAATCATTTTTTCTGTTAATGGTAGTGTATCCAGTGCCTGTGGGCGGTCACTGGGACAGTAGTAATTGATCAGATGTAGGTCTGTATAGCCAGTCTTAAGTTTAAATGTCTGAGACTCAACCCCTTCCATGTAGACTTCGATTTGGGAAGCAGTGATGTTATTTTTTACAAGGTTAAGTATCCCACTTTTTCGCCTGTCCTTTCGGTTAGATCGGTAACACTGGTAGCCTCTGATTTTGAAGGCTACATTTTCGTTGAGGTGAGTTTCTTGCAAGCAACATATGCTTACTTTTTCTTGGTCCAGGATGTTTTCTAATTCTATTTTTTTGTTGCTGACTCCCTCCGCATTCCAGTGCATTATTTTAAGTCTTTGTTTAGTATGGCCAGCCGTTCTATTCTCATGTCCCCTGGCTCCACAAGACATCTGAGAAGGACCTCCAGTAGTTGGGGTTGGGCCCTTTCGAGACATAGGGCCCGGCACTGCACCTGCCTGGGGGTCCAAAGCAGGGCGAGCACCATAACATTTAGCAGTAGTCGACATATTCCATTTTGCGTAATTGCGTGGCATCCTGATTTCTGTGGTGCGCCTCCTGGCTGGTTGCCTCCGTCTTCAGCACCTTTCCTTTGCTAGAGCAGATTGTGGTCTCACTCGAGTTTAGATGTGTACACACGCACACACGTGTCTGCACATGCATGTATGTGTTACACATGCATGTATGTGTATACACATCTAGAGCACACTGGTTATTTTTCGGCGCCAGAAACTCGCCGTCGCCTCTTCTCCTGTTAGTAGAAACAGTTCCGCCACGTGAAGGCCAGGAGTTGGACTTTTGCTGCATAGGTTATGTATTCACGAGCTATTGTGGTATTTAAGCAATGTTGGGCGCTCACCCCAAGACTGCGCCCCGGCAACATACAGCAACATTTGGAACCTTCAGATAGTGTTATCCATATTAATGACAATTTCTCAAATTGGAGAGCCTCAAGTACTGATTTTGCTTCTGTAAGTAGCACCCCGTGCTGTGTACAATGATTGGTATTCAGTAATTTCTCTGTTGCTATCTTGATTGTGTGGATTTCTGCATTGTAGTTAAGGCAGTATGGCGTTGTTTAATAACTTGTGTCTTTTTTAAAGTTCCCTCATTGCCGCCAGTTCCTGTAAAACTTGGGTGACTTCAGTTCTTGAAATGTTGGAAAAGTGTATTTTATCCACTCCTGCCATAGCGAGGAAGACGAATGGGAAGATTGATGTTTCTATTAAGAATACTGCCTGGCCTTTATGTTCATTAAATATGAGCAATGGCTTATTATTGTTTGATACCCACACTTATTGTTTACACTGTTAGTTGTACACCGTGTGTTGCCGGGGCCCATACGGGGGAGCAAAGAATAGTAACACTGTTGCCTACCATGCATGTCGTAAGAGGCGACTAAGGAGGATATGGTTCCGTCGCCCTGCTACTGAGTGAGTGCGTGGTGCGACACTGTGAGCTGTGAGTTTCACGTGGAATGCTTTTACATCTGTCCGCGGTTGTCTGTAGTGTGAGCTGCATGTTCGGAATGATGGCGGCCGGCTGTTGCTGGATTGACTGGTTTGCCTTTTCGGTCTCGCGAGTGCATTTTTCAGAAGATTCCTGGGAATCGCCACTGGAGCTACGAAGTTCGTGCTTTGTGCGGCACTTTCGGCGGGTTGTCCTGCGGAAAGAGACCAATCCATATGGAGGTCTTTGGGTTCCAAATGTTGCTGTATGTAGCCGAGGCGCGGTGTTGGGGTGAGCGCCCAACATTGCTTAAATACCCCAATGGCTCGTGAATACATAACCTATGCAGCAAAAGTCCAACTCCTGGCCTTCACGTGGCGGACCTGTTTAAACTAACAGGAGAAGGGGCGACGGCGAGTCTCTGGCGCCGGAAAATAACCAGTATGCTCTAGATGTGTATGCACGTACATGCATGCGCAGACAGGTGTGTGCGCGCGTACACATCTACACTGTAGTGAGACCACAGTCTGCTCTAGCAAAGAAAGGTGCTGAAGTCGGAGGCAACCAGCCAAGAGGCGCACCACAGAAATCAGGATGCCACGCAATCACGCAAAATGGAATATGTCGACTACTGCTAATCGTTATGGTGCTCGCCCTGCTTTGGACCCCCAGGCAGGTGCATGCCGGGCCCTATGTCTCGAAAGGGTCCAACGCCAACTACTGGAGGTCCTTCTCAGATGTCCTGTGGAGCCAGGGGACATGAGAATAGGACGACTGGCCATACTAAACGAAGACTTAAAATAATGCACTGGAATGCGGAGGGAGTCAGCAACAAAAAAAAAAAAAAAAAAATAGAATTAGAAAAAATCTTGGACCAAGAAAAAGTAAGCATATGTTGCTTGCAAGAAACTCACCTCAACGAAAATATAGCCTTCAAAATCAGAGGCTACCAGTGTTACCGATCTGACCGAAAGGACAGGCGAAAAGGTGGGATACTGACCCTTGTAAAAAATAACATCATGGCTTCCCAAATCGAAGTCTACATGGAAGGGGCTGAGTATCAGACACTTACAAACTTAAGACAGGTAATACAGATCTACATCTGATCAATTACTACTGTCCAAGTGACCGCCCACAGGCACTGGACACACTACCACTAAAAGAAAAAATGATTGTGTGTGGCGATTTCAACAGCCACTCGCAGAGCTGGGGCTATGATCACATGGACCAGAGAGGAGAGAGACTGGAAGACTGGCAGGATGAGAATAGATTCATCTTGATTAACAAGCCGTCCGACCCACATACTTTCTACTCGAGATCATGGCACTCTACAACTACACCTGACCTGGCTTTTCATTCACCAGACCTGGAGTGGAACATTACACGAATTGTTGGGAAACAACTTGGTGGCAGTGACCATCGGCCAGTCTTTCTAACCGTAGAAAATGAGATTGTAAGTGAAAGCAACACCCTCTAGAGGTGGAACTACAAGAAAGCAGACTGGGCAATGTACAAGCATCGCACCAGCATACTGGTTAGAAACCTGAACACTGAGAAAGACATAAATAAAGTAGTTGAAGAGTTTGGGAAATGCATGCTACAGGCAGCGCAAGAAACAGTACCAAGAGGAGCCCATAGACAATATAAACCCTACTGGAGCAGTGAACTGGAACAGTTGCATAATGATGTGGAAGTATGTAGAAAGCAAGCAGAGGCCACACCCAGCCAAGAGCACCACAATAAATTCCAGCATGCAAAAGCCAAATTTCAAAGGGCCAAGCTGCAGGCTAGACGGAAAAGCTGGCAGGAGAAAACGGAGTCTCTGAACTTTGAAAGAGACACAAGGAAATTGTGGAAGCTAATAAAACAGCTTAATGACGAGGGCACAGGGAGAAACTCAAAAATTGCGCTACTCAAAGATGGAAAAATCTTAACAAGAAAGCAAGCAGCTGACCATTTTGCGGACTCATTCGCACAAGATAACAATATCAAAATTAGTCCAGAGAAACAACAAGATATTCGAGAGAAACGACAACATACAGGACAGAAGGAAATAGTACATGAGGTTCTGGAGGCACCCATCACAATCAGCGAACTGGAGCTAGCCATATCAAAACTGAAAATGAGAAAGTCACCAGGAGCTGATGGTATCTCCAATGAAATGATCAGGAACCTAGGAACAGAGGCCAAAACAAAGCTGTTGCAGATCTTTAATAACAACTGGACCTTAGGCAGTGTTCCACAAGCCTGGAGAGAAGCAATCATGATACCCCTCCTAAAATCAGGGAAAGATAGTTCCATTGCCTCTAGCTACAGACCAATTAGCCTCACCAGCTGTCTCTGCAAAACACTGGAGCGCATCATCAATCACAGACTGCAGTGGTACATTGAAAGTAAAAACATCCTTGTGCCACAGCAGGCTGGCTTTAGGCAGTGCTACTCTACGGAAGATCAGACAACCTAACTCTCTCAAGAAATTGAGGATGCATTCCAAGAGAAGAAGCTGGTGCTTGCGGCATGGATAGATCTGAAGAAAGCCTTTGACAAAGTCTGGAAAGAAGGTCTGATGAAGAAACTGAGAAACTGCAAAGTCAATGGAACAATGTACAAATGGGTGAAAGCATACTTGCACAACAGATGAGTCCGAGTACAGATAGACGGACTAAAGAGCAAGAAAGTACTACTGCGTCACGGTGTTCCCCAGGGCGGAGTCTTGTCCCCCACACTTTTTCTAATCTTCATCAATGATCCTGTTGCTCACCTACCGCATGGAATTAAAGCGGCAATGTACGCCGATGACCTGGTTCTATGGAGCACAAATGAATATGCATCAGTGGCCACCAGATTGCTACAAAGAGCTGTAGATACATTTGCTGCATGGGCAAATAGATGGTGTGTCAGCATAAACACTGACAAGTGCAGCACCACCCTATTTACCCTTTCTCCAAAATAAAAGGCAGGGATCATCCAGATAAATGGAACACCCCTAAGAGATGATAAAGAACCAACATACCTTGGAGTAACATTTGATGGTAGGCTGACATGGAGAAAGCACATCAACAAATCAGTAGCTAAAGCCAGAAGGAAAATAGCCATTCTGAGAAAGCTAAGTGGAACCACATGGGGAGCCAGTACGAAAATACTTAGCAAAGTTTACCAACAGAGCATACGACCACACCTGGAATATGGGTCAACTGCGTGGTGTTCAGCATAAAAAACCACACTACAAGAGCTGGACAAGGTGCAAAATCAAGCACTTAGAGTCACCACAGGAGGGATGAGATCAACCCATATAGTGGAAATGGAGAAGATGGGGAGGACACAGGCACTGAGTGAGCGCAGAGATACGAAAAAAAAGCAGAAAAGTTCCTCAGCTTGCCAGGCCACCCTATGAAGAACAGATTTGAAAACCTAGCTATGGGGCGGTTGAAAAGAAGTAGTTTTATCCACCAGGCCAAACGACTCTGCAGAGAAACCACTGATCTGCCCACAGTTGGTATCCCCCTAACAACTATTCCAGAGCGAACTCCATGGAAAGATGAGCATAGACTATCGTTACAAATCCAGACAAAAGTGAGAGGAATATTTGACAAGGAAGAACAGAACAGTCTTCAGCGCAGAACAGCCACTCTCAGCTTCCTTGATGACGAATACCCACAGGACTTCTGGATCCGAGTCTACACAGATGGGTCAGCACAAAATGCTGTTCGAAATGGAGGAGCGGGAGTGTACATAGAATACCCAAATAATACTAGGGACACAGCCAGAGTACCGACAGGAAAGTACTGCCATAACTATGATGCCGAAATTGAGGCAATCAAGATAGCAACAGAGAAATTACTAAATAACAGCAATGGTACACAACCTGTGGTGCTACTGACAGATGCAAAATCAGTACTCGAGGCGCTCCTCTCTGGGAAATTGCCAGTACTAAGGACACTACTTTCTGAACTTGGCAGTCAGCATAAAGTCACCATACAGTGGATACCATCCCACTGTGGAGTACCCGGAAACGACAGAGCTGATCAATTGGCTAAGGAAGGAGCCAAAGAAGAACAGCCCGATGTGCCCGTTACATACCACCAAAAGAAAAGAATGATCAAATCAGTCAGAAAGCCACCAAAACCTGCTCAAGATGTCTACCACGTTATGGACAGACCAGAACAAGTCATTATTCTGCGCCTCAGAACAGAGCACAATAGATTACGCAACCACATGTATACAAAATTCAAGATTGGTGAAACAGCCATGTGCACATGTGGATTGGCGTCGCAGACAGCAGAGCACATACTCCAAGACTGCCCAAAATATAACATATCTAGGCAAACCTTCTGGCCTAGAGAGACGACAGTGGAAGATAAACTCTATGGACCACTGTGTGAACTGAAAAAGACAGTTCAATTCATGCAAGAGATGACATTGCAGATATAGATATATTTCAAGCGAACGAAAGAAGAAGAAGAAGAATGGAGGTCTTTTGTGTTGGCATTCTGTAGGCGGAATTATGCACAGTGTACCTGTGCGGGCTGTTGGCTTGCCAATACTCCTGTCTATTCCATTGTTCACATTGGGCAATGAGGAGCATTTTGTGTGGTATTCACTGGCATAGGAACGGAGCAATATGGGGACGACCCGTTGCCGTGATGTTGGAACCACGACTAACTAACTAACTAACTGTTAGTTGTATCTCTATTATCAAATTTTATTTCATTTAGATCTGTGTGTGTTGTCCCTGAAAAAGATCACTAAGATCGAAACATCAGATTCGTAGTGTTGTGGTTTAGCTTATTTTTACTTTATGTTAATTTAGTTATTATTGTTATTTTCCCAAATGTGATTTCTGTTAACTGGGTTGGGTTTTAGTTTGCTGTACTGAAAGGTGCGTACACTGTGTCCGTTATATCTCTCTTTTAAGCAGGAGTAACACATACCGAACTATTTTTATCTCAGGTTGAGTCTCATGGGAGCCTCCGTGGCGAAGTGGTCAAGCCGTTTGATTCGGGCTCCGAAGGTTGTGGGTTCAATTCCAGGCCGCGTCCTTCGGTTCACGAGTGAAATTTTTCGGAGACCCCCTGTGGGTCGTCGCTAGAGCTACGGAGTTCGTGCTTTGTACGATGCTTTCCACGCTGCAGAAAGAGACCGAGCCATATAGGATCAAACCCGGTGCAATGAAGTCGACCCTGTCGACTTTTAAGTAACTTTTTTAAAGCTACAGACAGAGGAAGAACATGCTGGAAGACTATCAGTGGTTAAACTAATCAAGAAAATAATGCCATATGGCTGTGGAGGAACATGATCGTCTGCTCCATCTATCATGCACATGATAATGCTACAACCAACTGATTTCAAGTGTCCATCGCCAAGACTGAGGACTGAATGCAATATTATATCATAGTTTCGACTTAAAATGCCAGCACAGGAATGTTGTGACCACTTCCATCTACGCTCTCATGCTGACAGCAGTTATTTGATATTCTTCTTCTTCTTCCTCCTCTTCTTCTATTCCTCCTCTCCTCCATCTTCATGTGCCTCGCATCTCCCAGTGGAGCATAGGCTCTCAATCAATCACACCAAGTGCATTTTTGACTTATTTATGATTTGATGGATTTTACACCTACAGTTTTCTTCGGGTTGAGGTAGTCAGTCTCAGCCAACCCTCCTTGGTAGTCCCTTATGGCGTGCATGCATGTTATGGATCCCAGTATTCTTTACTTTTATCATGAATCCCGGTGTTCTTTACTTTTATCATGAATCCCGGTATTCTTTACATTTGTTATGGATTCCAGTATTCTTTACTTTTGTTATGGATTCCAGTATTCTTTACTTTTGTTATGGATCCCAGTATTCTTTACATTTGTTATGGATCCCAGTATTCTTTATTTGTATTATGTGTCTCAGTAACAAGAGGAGCGACGGTTACCTCTTGCCCTATTTTTGAAAAGCACTTCAACGATGAAAGGCATCCTGGTCATTGACCTTAAATTTTTCTTTTCAATCCACGCGTTTATATTGAGCACATACCTGGCCGCGCCTCCACTCCCTTGATGAAAATTGACTTCGAGTCGCGAGATCATACAAATATTATAGCAGCTATGTAGACTGACATATGGGAGCTGGTAAAGATATTAAAAATAAAACCCAAACGACCAGAGGAGCTTTCAAAGCACGAGGAAATTTATGGGAGTCAACAGAAATTAACTCCAGTACCAAACTTGAAACAGATCGAAGTGGCCGAATGAATCCCATTAACACGTGGAAGGGTTATCTGATATGCTGCGCTAAGAATTCCCAACCAGAGCCTAAAAAAAATTTATCCCAGCAAGTCACAACACCAGAAAAATATCAAAGTCCAAGTTGCAAATCTTGTATTGCGGAGAACAGTGCTGTCAGACTATGAATCATATTGCAGAGGGATTTTAAAACAAAAATTACGGATCCCTTCGTGGCGGAAAACTAGCAGATACTTTTGAAATTATAACACGAATACGATAGTGATGCCTGTTGTGACCTTTATTATTGTTATTATTACTGACCATGGGGCTGGGGGGAGGGGGTCCTTGGGCATGAGGAATTAAGGCCGCCTGTCTAGTTCGTCGCCGCAGGATAGGGTTTTTGTGTGTACCACCGACAGAACAAAATCCACACCTTACCGAGTATTCGAACCCGTTTCTCCGAAGGAGAACCTATCATCCTAGCCACTCGGCCAAATGTCCTACACAGCAAGGTACAATAGGCATTATATGACACTGTATAGACTAGTATAGACTGGATTACGAAGATAACACAATATATCATTAGAAATGGAATTCAATGGATCCTTGACAGCAGCTTGATTATCTGACCTTGGCGGGCGACATTGCCCTCCTGTCAAACACTCCAAATGAGATACAAGATAAATTAAATACACCTGATTGAAGCAATACATCTGATGGAAGGTCACCGCAATTAAGTCTAAAAGTCCATAGAGACAAGATAAAGATAACAAGAATAAACCAAACAAAAGATATCCCGACATCCTTTGCAATGACCTAGAAAAGATGGAACAAGAGGAGCGACAGGCTGTCTAGTGTCTTAGTGTTCTATTTTGGAAAAGTTCACTTCTGCGATAAAGAAAGTCATCCTAATCATTCACTTTAATTATTTTTTTTTAACCCACGCTTTTACATGCACTGCAAAGAATACGATGGACAGACAGAAAAAAAAAAAAAACAATGAGCAAGTCCTACAAGAAGCAAATAAAAACTACAAACTGATTAGAGAAATTAGACGAAGATAGTGATAAAAGTTATCCTTTTCATTCACTTTAATTTTTGTTTAACCTACGCTTTTATATGCACTGCAAAGAATACCCTGGACAGACAGAAAAACCAAAGGGCAAGTCTCACAAGAAGCAAATGAAAATTGCAAACTGATTAGAGAAATTAGTCGTAGACAGTGACAATATTGTTGGGCACGTTATGAGAAGACATAAAAAAAAAAAAAAAAAACTACGGAACTTGGTGACAACTGACAGAGTTGAGGGGAAAAGAACAGGGAGAAGGCAGAGAAGTGAATATCTTGATAGCTTGACCGAATGGCATGGTCGAGACAAGAACACAGAGCTGATACACGACTCTGGTGATCGATTAAGATGGGGAAACATGACCTTCCACGCTTATCGGCATGGCACATGATGATAATGATTTATATACACGCGCGCGCGCGCGCACACACACACACACACACACACACTTACACCAACGTTCGAACCTGACAATCATTCACATATTTAGATACCAATGTAGACAATATGGGGGAACGGATAGAGATCTTAAAATATAACACAGCAGGAATGATGAGCTTTCGTAGCGCTAGGAAATGTACTGACATCAAATGAAAATCTAGTGCCACACTTAAAATGTTTAACTTTTAACGTCAAATCAGCGATGTATGCAACAGAAACACGGGAAAGGACGAAAACAAGTACATATATGCTACAAACATTCATTACCTGGTATTTGAGCAGAAGAGAAGGGTTAAACTAAAATAAAAGAATCACAACTGTGCGGCGTATGTAGAGAACTAAACAATTTCCAGCTAATCAAAATGTGAGGAAAATACCGGCGCTGAATAGGACACACATTCAGAAAACCTGTTAAAATGAGGGCGCTTCGAATTAAACCCTTTAATGGTTTTTGTTTGTTTTTTGATAAATATATTCTGAAAAAGTTAAGAATAAATTATCATTTTTCGATGCAGTCACCACTGCGTTTAATGCAAGTTCTCTAGCGCCGATAAAGTGCTTGGATTTCTGTAGAAAACAAGTATCTTGATTGCATGCACCACTTGCTGTACCTCTTTATCGGACCGAAAAGTTTTGAAACTATTTACTCCATCCATACACTTGCTGCACTTCGACACCGCAAGGTACAAGAGGAACATGATGAGATGAGATGCACTTGCTGCACCTCGACACCGCAAGGTACAAGAGGAACATGATGAGATGAGATGAGATGAGATACACTTGCGGACTGACAGACATGCATTACCTTATTGGACCTTTATTCGCCGACGAGTTTCTATAGGTTTCACCCCTTCACTGATTTGAAAATAAAAAAACGGATAACAGAACGCAAGCTCGTTGGTGCATATCAAAAGTGAGGCGGTCATCTTTAAACTGTCCTCATGACGTCACCGTGTTCGTCTGCACCGTGATTTCACTGTTTTACACTCTTGAAATTCTTAACAACAATATATTGACAGGTTACAGAACAGTGGCATGGGTGTTGTAATTTCTATCACACTTTAAAGGTTTTCATTTGAAGCCCCTTTGTAGTATAGTTAGAAAGTCCTTCGTCTGAAACCCACAAGGTAAAATGGCCTAAAAACACACGAATAAGAGAATTAGAGACAGTAGTGATTAATATGTGGAGGACGCGGAGGAAGCTGCAGAAGATGGGAAAAGATAGGAGGGGGCTTGGCGTAAGTTGGTTGATGACAGGCCACCAAAGGGCGATAAAACACAGAAGAAGGTAGAAAAACGGTTATATACATTGGCTTCTCGGCTCTTGATACTACAGATCAAAGTGTAGTATCTGCACTTGATCTTGCCAGGGCCACCAGTAGAGGCGGTCATCTGAATGCCACACAGGCGTGTGAAAAAATAATGCAACTAACTTTTGACACATCAATATAATTAGCTGGAGAGTTTATATTCTACCAGACCGGTGATAATACTAGTCAATGTATTTTCCATGTTAACAGATTGGCCTCGGGGATTTCTCAAATAGAAAACAGGAAAACAGCCCTGAAATACGTGGAAGAACATGACCCTAATGGCACCTGGACCCATGCATATATAGATAGATCCGCATAAAAATCCAACAGAAAATGGAGGTGACGGAATTCTCCTGGGGGAAACAAATGAGCATCACAATCAGAGGCAACAGGGCAGTTCTTAACTGGCTTAAAGGAAGAGACAGAGTCCTTGAAAACTGAAACAGTTAGTTAGTTAGTT
This sequence comes from Cepaea hortensis, assembly GCA_963921405.1. Classification (NCBI taxonomy): domain Eukaryota; kingdom Metazoa; phylum Mollusca; class Gastropoda; order Stylommatophora; family Helicidae; genus Cepaea; species Cepaea hortensis. Next base: position 78,817,248 of record OY992883.1, read on the forward strand.
AGTCGACAGATCATCCTCATTGCACCTCGAACCATTCAGTCCATAAGTGCTCGGATCCCCTCCTCAGCAAATCCCGCAGCGTGTAGCGGCTAATGACACCAGTTCTGTGTTGGTTTATCAATCTTCTTTGGCTTCCTGCGTGGTGTTCTTGTTTGGCCACACCTCTTTTAATTTGCTGTTCTCACAGTCTGACCATGGTTGTAGATTCACAGTCATCACTTGGTTCTCGCAAAAGCTTTTCCTTCTCGTAGAGCATTCAGTATGTCAGCCTGGTCCATGGCGCGTCCGCCCTCCACAGTAGCCTCAATGCGAGCTTGTCAGCCCTGTCGTGTCCTCCTTTAAAGTGTCGTCCCTGGAGTGAAGAGAGTCAATACCCACATTATAATATTTTTCTTCCTTTTTTCAATATCTTGGAGAATCCACCAGCTTCCGTCCAACACACTCCATCAGCCCGTGGACACCTTTTCCTATCACTCTCTCACTGTCGTACTATGCCCCCTCTCATACTTCCCCAACGCAACATACTCAACAACTCTTGCTTCTAAAAATTAATAAAGATTAATTTATTAAAAGAAAAGTGTAACGTATATGAGACGTGTATGCGAAGAAAATGCGTGATGTGTTCTATACTGTGTGTATGATCGGACTTTCAGATAATAGCATAGTTTCTTCATTGCAAGGGCACACCACAGCACATTAAATCATAACCAGTGCACCTCACCCGGTGTCGAAACCCTCTTGCCGGATACTGACTGTCATCGGTAGCCACCTGGTAATCCATCTTCATGATCATCCGAAATAGATACTGTTTGTAAGCACAGATTGATTACGGACTGATTGTCAACTAACTTTGTAAGTTCCTATCGGTCCTAAAGAATGCACAAATCCTTTGTAGTGTATTTAGGTTTTACTGTTAATGTTTCTACACTTGATCCTAACTAGTGTTCATATAGGGTCAAGTATATGTCATATGTAATATTACACTGGAATCTAGCACACGATGTGACTTATCCGTTAATGTTCTCGTTCCTTAAACAATGTTTGTCTGATGTGTGATATTTCAACAATCATCACCCATCCTATGTGAACCATTCCACGCAGGAGTCGTTATATTGGCTGGCTCTTCTGGGCCATGCCATGGTGAACCCTTCTGAGTATGAGTCCAGCGTAAACATATACCATCTTTCTTCTCGGACGTTATTCCTTTTCCGTAAGAATCATTTTAGAGTCCAACTGGTGGTCGTCCAATTGGAGTGCACTTCTTCAAAACCAGTGTTGAGTTTCCTAGTAACTGGTGGGGAACCTGTGGGAAAACCAACACAACATGTGAGAGCACTAGTCACTGATCCTACCGGCTGGGTGTAAGCTTACTACCCTGCTCTGTTATTTTACAGCTAACTACTCTGTCAGAAGCCTTATAGCTTCTCACCTACGTCCGAATCAGGCTATGATAAGGAAAGACCAATAAACAGAGTGCAACCTCAGTATTCTATTCACCCTAGCAGAGCCAATATCACTATTCTACTCTAACTAGTTTTCCACTAACAGTGCTAATCATCACACTATAGTTTTAACAAGGCTACATTCTATATTAATTAGAACTAATAGACTATATTGACTACCTTATGCAAAACCGCCTCATTCCCGGGATGACTACTACACTTTGCCATAACGACACATGCTAGTTAATCTTAAATTAATCTAACACTGTAGAGCTCTCCCACAAACACGTCCATGATAATCCACGGTTTTGGTCAACTCTGTTTCTCCCAATCATGGTTTATGGCAAAACCTAAAATTGTTCACGTGACATGGTTGATGTCCTGCAGGTGTTATTTGGGCATATCATCCATTGTCAAGAATCTATTTTCCCTGGCTTAGTCACTGTCAAAGTTGTCATCACTTGTTTAGATTCCCAAAACAAGCCAGCGAGTTCCTGTATACTCCCAACAACAGTTGCCAATAACAAGCCGTCAATCTTCTGTCGACTGGTGACAATCACCGCTGCCATTTCTGTTTGATGTCTGGAAACTCTAATGACAGACGGACTGTTGTCTTCCGAGCTGAGTACTTCCGCTTCCAATCCGACTTGTTTATAACCTGTCAAAGCGATGTATGATTCCGCTCATTCACTTCCGAATGTTCCCCTGTTGTCAACCCAATGTAACCCCGTGCAGCTGCAACTATTTACCGTCCTGGGGTTTAACATCCGATTTGTTTATACTGTTAGTTAAAATAGTTGTCGCTGGCAGATAGTCCGTTTAATCAGCAAGCCTCTATAATAATCATTGATTAAACGCAAGGTTTTATTTTGTGACAAGCCCGCTCATATCCTTGTACTCCCGCATGCCCTGGCACGAAGATGAAACTAATCTTTGCCAGCCGAGACCGCTCCAGAGACAGCAACCACTCTCTTCGAATCCACCCCATCTCTATCCCCTTGAACATGCTCACTGAGTCACTAAGGAAACATGCCCTAGTGAATGTCTGTCTCGAGCCATGTTATTAGTCAGGCTACTTGTGGTCTCAACAAAAGCACCAGAATCCTCCTTCACAATTCTCTCTTCGGCCTGAGCCGTAAAGGCCCATGAGCTTCTCACATGTCGGACGACCGACCCATCTGTATAGATGACAGCATCACCGTCTAACGAATTCTCTGCAACAGACATGATCAACAGACAAACACAGATAAAAACATATGGTTTTCTTTAGAGATGCCAAGTCAGTTGTCTCAATGCTGAAGAACAAAAACTATGCAGAACTAGCAGTCCTACAGAAGCACTCCGTGGAGTATCAGAACTTCAAAAGAGTTAGAACACAGTGGATTCGTCACATTCAAACATTAGTGTACATAAAGAGGCTGACAAATTGGCAATGAAAGGTGGACGATTACTTTAGCTGATACATACATAACCTGTGAGGCGAAGATATTTATTAGAAGCAATATTCACTTGAGTTAAGAATAGATATTACAGCACTCGAGACAATCCCATATGATTCTTCTTCAACCTTATAACTCCCACGTGACCTTTCTTCAACAACCAGCTAAGAGTCCCATTACTAAGGTACCAATCTGAATATGTGTCCGTCTGGCGTTTCCTTGGAGTGTTGAGTGTCAGTTATATCCTCTGGTCACTCCGTGCGGCTCCATTCTCTCCAGGTCATGATGATTTATCTGTTCTTCAACACCTTTTCACGTGATCCCAAAGGGCCCTGACCACATTTGAATAAGTACTTATGGTTCTAGGACCAATTGGGAGTCAAAGCGTCCAGGTCACAAGAAATATGATGCATATTAGTACCAACACGACCAGTGTTTAAAAGTAGCAATCTTCAGACACCACGGAGACGAAATGCTGACACCCCACCTGTTCAGTAAACTAATTAAAACAAAAACAAACAAAAAAGGAGATACAGATGTGTCTGTGGAACTGGTAAATAGTAGTAGGCCTCTTTCAGTCCTGTAGGACTATAGAGTTGTACCGCTGGTAAATGGCAACTAAACATTGCTGCAAGTGTCCTTTGTAGACTTGTTCATACTTTACTGGATTCTGCAGCTGAAGTTTACAACAGCATGAGGTAACCAGTCTCACGCCAACCTTTCCTAGTTACCTCTTATGACGTGCATGGCAGGTTATAGTGTCTCAGTGGCAAGGCCATCTGCCTCGGGTTTTGAAGGCTGTGGGATCGTGTCTCGGACTACGCCATTCAGACGATCAGTGCTATGTTCCCAGAGACTCCTGTAGGTCATCGCAGTAGATACGGAGTTGGTACTTCGTGATATGCTCTCAAGAGAGCGGACTGTCGCTCAGCAAAGAGAGACCGAGTACTCGAGTAGGTTAAATCCCAGGCAATGAAGTCGATCCTTTCGACTTCAGTATATTGTTACTATTCCTTGCTTCCTTTATGAGCCTCGGTAACACACTAGTAAAAGCAAATTTAAAAAACTAGTTATTTTGTGGAACAGGACGCTCCCATTTTTAAATAAAAACAAGTACCAAGGACACGCCCTGACGCGACTGCTACACCACTGCGACCTGGTCATCTATCAATATCTCCAGCAATCACTTAAATCTCGAAACCAGGGTTGCCATTCTAGATGTTTTATATCTAAATCTAGATGTTTTTGCCGGCGTCTAGATGTCGTTTTCTGACGTTTGGATGTTAGATGTAATTCTAGATGTTTTTCATTTGGAGTTTGATATTTTGTAGATTTTACTTTTCTTTTGGTGTCATTTAATTATTACTGTCTAAAATATTTATTCTCCCCCGATGGTGTTTCCACCTTGTCGTGGTGAGAGCTATTCCGGCGGTAGCGTAGCTACAAGCAGGGCCTCCCAAGCCGATCAAGTCAAAGGGTAGAGAACAGACAAAGAGAAACACCATGGTCCTCCAGGTTGGGGATTAAAGCGTGGGGTTAACATCCCCACCTTTGTAAAAACCATTTCTGTTACGAAACAGATACATAAGCCTCGAATTAGGACTGACATATTTGGACAACGACTTCGGAACGTTAAAGGACTCTTGAGATTTGGAACATGGAATGTACGGACACTATATCGAGCTGGAGCGGCTGAAGAACTAACCCGGGAGCTGGTTGAATATCAAATGGATATATAACAGCAATTCAAGAAATAAGGTGGCCAGGAGAGGGTACTTTAGAGCAAAATGGAATGATTGTAATATATGGAGGAAACACCCAAAATAAACATGAATTAGAAACAGGTTTTGTCATCAAAAAAGAGTTATGGGGGAACGTTCTAAACTTTAAAGCTGTTAATGACAGAATTAGTAAATTACGAATAAAAGGTAAATGGAAAAAATATAACGATGATTAATGTACATGCACCTACTGAAGAGAACAAAGATGACGTTAAAGAAGACTTTTATAATGATTTGGAAGATGTCATAGAAGAAACCCCCAAACAGGACATCCTGATTGTGCTGGGAGACTTCAATGCAAAAATAGGTAGAGAGCAAACTCATAAAAAAGTGGCCGATGTGGAAAGCCTACATACAACTTCAAATGATAATGGATGGAGAGTCATCAACCTGGCAGAAACCAAAGGACTGCAGATTAGCAGTACCAGACTACAAAGAAAGGATATACACAAACAAACTTGGAAATCATGTGACAAGAGAACCTATAATCAAATAGATCACATTTTAATTAACAACAGAAATGCATCAAACATACAACAAGTTAGAAGTTATAGAGGAGCTGAGTGCCACAGCGACCACTTCCTCGTTGGAGCCAAATTTAAAATAAAACTTAAGAGAGCTTTCTATACTAAATTACAATGATTACACCCAACATATAACAGAGAAAAACTACCAAGAAATTACAGTCAAAGAGAAATTTAAGATGAAATCAAATGTAAACTTGAAACTCTGAAAAACCCGTTGGAGGAGAGCGTTGACCAAACTTGGTTGAACATCAAGAATACAATTCAATCTACCGCAGAAGAATGTCTCGGTGTGTTAACCACGCATAGAAAGAACAGATGGTTCAATCAAAAATGTGAAGAAGCAGTCATTAGGAAAAAGAATGCCAGACATTTATGGTTAAATGACATCAACAACATCCAAAAGGAAGAGCAATATAGAAATGAATGTAAAGAGGCTACAAAAACAGTTCGACAGCAGAAGCGAGAATATATGAGTAATATAATCAAAGATATGGAAACTAATCACCAGAAAAACGAATCCAGAAAGTTTTTTAAAGAACTGAAGTCAATGAAACGAGGACACCAACACAACACACATGGTTTAAAAGACAAAAATTGGAATATGATAAATACCAATGAGGAAATGTGTAACACATGGAAAGAATACTTTGTTGAATTACTAAATTGTAAAGCTGCAAGTAACACCAGTGGCGTCACTGGGGTTGGTGTCACCCAGTGCGGTAAACTCTTGGTGTCACCCCTCTAGACTTTCACCATGGTCTTCTCCCGAGTGTTCCTGTACCATATATAATCGCATATAGTAATGTTTGTAAAATAAGTCAAAATGTTAATAAGGACATAAGAAAGAAAACAAATTGAACAATATAACTTCAATACTTCAGGTAAAACATAAATAAAGAACTTCGACAAACTCGGACAAAGTTAAATTTTTGTTATTTTGCTATGTCTGCTTTGTCAAATTTGCAGTTTTTTTTATTTTGGTGTCACCCCTTGATGGTGTCACCCGGTGCGGCCCGCATCCCCCGCACCCCCCTAGTGACGCCCCTGAGTAACACTTTCCCACAGGAAGAGGTTCTAACGTGTGAACCACAAATTGAAGAACCTACATTTGAAGAAATCCTATATGTAATCACACGACTTAAAAACAATAAGGCAAGTGGGGCTGATGGAATTGCTGCTGAATTTATAAAGGCAGGTGGCCATGCATTACATCTAAAGCTATACCAACTAATAATAAAAATCTGGAGGACAGAAGAATTACCCCATGACTGGAAAGAGTCATTATTGATACCTATCTTTAAGAAAGGAGACAAGTTCCAATGTGAAAATTATAGAGGAATATCACTACTGTCCACAAGCTATAAGATACTATCCGCAGTATTACTAAACAGACTAAAACCATATTCAGAAGACATATCAGGTGACTACCAGGCGGGGTTTAGACAAAACAGATCAACAATAAATCAGATATTTATCTTACGACAAATAGCCGAGAAAAATTGGGAATATAAAAGAAATCTCAATAACATTTTTGTGGATTTTAAAAAGGCTTATGACAGTGTCCATAGGAATAGTCTATGGAATGCTATGCAAGAATTTGGAATACCAAGGAAGTTAATCAACATGACCAGACTATGCATGGAAGATACTTATAATATAGTAACATATAAAGGCAGGAAATCAGACCCTTTTCAAATAACATCTGGCTTGAAACAGGATGATGCACTATCGCCGCTACTCTTCAATCTGGCTCTAGAGAAAGTTGTAAGGAAGGTAAAAGAGGAATGTGATATTGGAGGAACATCCAAGCTGCTCGGTTATGCAGATGATATAGATATTATAGGGGAAAATAAACAAAAGACATTGGAAATATTGACTCACTTAAAGAAAAAAGCCCAACAGATGGGGCTGGTTATCAACCAAGATAAGACAGAATATATGGTAATTTCAAGAGAAGGAATGGCTAAAAACTCTGGCCACATACATATAGATAATATGACCATTAAAAGAACGGAAACATGCAAATACCTGGGTAAAATCTTCAACTGCTCCAACATCATAAGGGAAGAAATACAAACTAGAATCAATTCTGGAAATAAGATATACTATGCACTACAACATCTACTAAATGCGTTATCTCGTAACACAAAAATCACAATATACAAAACACTGATCAGACCAGTTGTGCTGTATGGCTCTGAAACCTGGAGTACAACGAAAGGAGACGAAGCCTTGTTACAAACCTTTGAGAACAAAGTTTTAAGACGCATCTTTGGACCCACTAGGGATACACAAAGTGGAGAGTGGAAAAGAAGAAGGAGTAACAAAGACATTTATGATCTGTTTAAGTCCCCGCTAATGTTACTTAGCGGAACTGTGAGATAAGTATGAACATTTTTTTTCAATTCTCATTTTCTCTTCATTGCTTTCATTTTTTCATCCTTTTGTTCTTCTCGTCCTGTCGTCACCTTTTGATGTAGTCACAGGAGATCTCCTTGACTATATGTTGTGTTTGTGAATGTGTTTGTTTGCTGATGAAGGCTAATCGCCGCAACGTCCTGTATGTGTCGTAAATCTGTTATGTAAAGCTGCACTACTTTGTGTCATTTTATATTGTTTGCATAAATTATAATAACATTATTTGGACTGTAAACACTGTTTTATTTTGCGAATTATTGCTGTGATGCCGCTTTGTGATTCTTTTTCATGTGATTTAAAAAAAAAAAAATAATAATTGCTCACCTTCATATGTGTCTTCCACTTTGATCAAATCTTTCAACATGCCAAAAGTACAGCAATATGAATAAAAATTTCGGAAAGAGTGGCTGCAGGATGACATAATTAAAGACTGGGTGATGTCAGTTCATAGAGATGCGACTAAGGCTCGTTGTAAGTACGGCAAGTGCGAAATGAAAGCGAAAATACAAGACTTGAAGAATCATGCAGAGACTAAAAAGGCATAAAAATGCAGTGCCATTTAGAGATATTACACTGTTGACATCTGTTTTCAGAACTACACAGATTAATGAATCATCAAAAGTTGAAGGATCTGTCGCAATGTTTTTAAGTTGTCATTGTGCAATTGCGAACTGTGACCATCTGATTGATTTGTTTAAAAACACTATTTGAAGTATTTCTGACAGTAAAGTTCTAAAGGACGTAAAAATGCATCGGAACAAGTATACAAATATTATAAGAAGTACTTTGTTTTCTCACTTTGAAGAAGATTTGATCAGTGATATTCCTACAAATAAATATAGTTTATTATTAGACGAATCAAATGACATTTCTGTTCTGAAAGTGCTTGGTGTATGTGTTATATATTATAGCAACAGCAAAGACAAAGTAGTTTCTATATTTCTTGGACTAGTTCACTTGGAAAAGTGTGATGCAGAAAGTATAGTTCGGGCACTGAAGGAATGTTTGGTCATTAAACATTTAAACTGGAAGAATTTGGCTGTAACTGGTACCGATAATGCCTCGGTAATGGTTGGTATCAACCATGGCGTTTATGCCAAATTGAAGGAAGCTCTTTAATCCTCATAAAATGTGCGTGTCATTCCTTGCAGCTAGCATTATCACATGCCTCATCAGAATGTTTACCAAGGAATTTTATTACTGAAACACATAACTGGTTATCCAAATCATCTGTCAGACAACAGCAATACAATAATTTATATAAAGCATTAAGTTATAGTTCCTCACCACTGAAAATTACGTCTTATTGCAAATTTAGATGGTTATCAATTCAGCCAGCTGTTGAAATAATTGTGAACCAATGGTTGGAGTTGAAGACACACTTCGAAATAACAAAACAAAGTGAAAAGTGCTATACAACTGAAATACTATATGGAATGTACAGTGATGAAAAAAATTTGGCATTCCTTCCCTTTTTACAACCCATCCTAAGTTAAGTGCAAAAAGTTAATAAACTGTTTGAATCTAAAAATGCTGATAAAGTTAAATTACTTGACGATCTAACTTTGCTATTTCATTCAATTGGTAAAAGACTTATATTGCCAACTTCTGAAGCTGATTTGTTCACTTGCACTATAGAGAGCTGTTTGGCTTCTAAGCCATACCTGAGATACCAAATCGAATCAAAAATTTATGGTTTAAAAACAAAAGGACTGTTAACAGAAAATGAAGAGAACAACTTAAGAAAGCGCTGTCCACATTTTCTTGTCTCATTATTCAAGCAATTGAAGCAGAGACTTCATGAAAATTTAGATGTATTGAAAAATATTTCACTCTTTTCTGTTAACAGCATACTTCAGCCAGTAAAGGATAGGCCTATACCTAAATATTATCAAGTTATGAAACTTTTAGGGACTACTGATAATAGTGTGGCGGAAGCAGAATATCAGTTAACCAAAATAAATTTGGTTGACTGGAGAAACAGAACAGAAATTGAAGCTTTTTGAAGTGAAGAAAGACAATTTAAAGATGCCTCCATTCTGTGAGCTTTTTGAATGTGCGATGTCTACCATGATACTACCCCATTCAAATGCTGATGTGGGAAGAGTTTTCAGTAGGTACTATGAATTATATAAAATTTAAACTAAGAAACAGGATGAAACTTGACCTCTCAAATGCTATCTTGACAATAAGATTTGACCTGACGAAAGTAGGAAAATGCTGTTCAACTTATGAGCTCTCTGATCGTGTATTAAAAGAAATTGGAACAGCTAAAGCATACCAGTCATTTTGAATCTGAAGCTTCAACTTCATAATCCAAGCTAAGTTTATCCTGTGTATCTTGTGAGACAGACATTAGTGAAGATAAGGACATAATTCTATAGGGTAAGTCGCATATCATCATGATTGATTGAAGTCACATCAGCCGGTCTCTGTGACTGAGGAGTTACAATACTTTCTCCGTAATCCCGTTTATCCACGCAGGCTCTCGCAGCGAGCGATAATTGGTTGCGGTTCTACCCGCGCTCGTGACTAGCGGGATAATGAGCCGGCCGCTCAGAAAGCAATGGAAAACTAATGAGCGTAATCTTGCCAAGAGATCAACAAAAGCAGCTGAAAGATGCTGGTGTTGACAGCGATGTCCTGTAAAGGATATGCAAACATATTTTTTTTAAAGTCACATCAATATCTTTGTTATTTCTTAATTTCTCAATCTAAATGCTTTTCTAGATGTTTACCAACACAATCTAAATATTTCTAGATGTTGTTTGGGCCGTTTCTAGATTTTTCTGTAAAAAAAGTGGCAACTATGACTCGAACCAAGTCAGGCTATGTCACACGCATCATGTGACTTTCCAAAATGGCGTATCGAGTTAGACAAGTTATAAAAGAAAATAATTACATGGTCTAGCAGGGAGGTCTAACTAGCAGCAGTGAAAGGAGACCCCAGAGATCTTTACAGCACCACAACGAATGCCAGAATAGAGAGCGATTGCTGAAAATGTTTTCTCTAACGACAGTTGCTGTTGTAATTTCACTAACAATTGCAGTTGATGCAGTACGATATGAACCTAACTGGAATTCTCTAGACTCGCGACCCCTGCCAAGCTGGTACGATGAGGGAAAGATCGGAATATTTATTCATTGGGGAGTTTTCTCAGGTATAATAATTCATATTTATAGTAACAATGCAAAGTCGCAGCAAAGGTTAATAAGCAAAGTATTTAAGCCTGACTTGACCTAAGTTAGTTAAGCTCCCAGGTCGACCCAGCTTAAAATGAGTACAGTACAAGGAAATAACTTGGGAAATAATGGCACATCACTTCTCGAGTGGAGGCCAGCATGACCGAATGGATAAGGGCGCTCACTCTTAAACACCCGGTGTGTTGATGCTGTGGTAGGCGATTCAACCCAATACACAGGTCCGTTGAAATAAAATATTGACTACTAGTACTAGTCGGTGACTTCGGGATGTAAATTACAAATACCTCTAAGCAGGTTCGCCTGATGGTGAAGGACAGTGGTAAAAAGGAAAGTTAATCCACACGCAAAATTTCAGTCTAGTGCTACTAGAAGTAGCGTTATGGACTAAGCTTGAGTTTAAAGCGAGCGAGCCCCCCCCCCCCCCCCCCCAAATCTCGAGTGTCGATTGGACTATAAAAATATGGGGCTAGCACCATATACCCAACACGTAAGACATGTAAAAGTGTCGTTAAATGAAAGCCTGACACAGATAACATTGTCAGAGATGTAAATGTTACACCAGTATTATTTGGATATAATTTCTTCGTTGTTCATCTTTCAAGAGTAGTGTGACAAACTTAGTTATGCACCTCAAAGGTCGGTGTGTCTGATTTTGACATGCATTTGTGTTTCCTCTTTCATTTGTTTGAAATTTATTGCCCATAATTACAATCTTGTCTCTTTTATATGCTTTCATATCTTTTTTAGTTCACTGAGTGATCCATAGGTAAGGTTTACTTCCACAAGATGGATTCTATTTAAATATTCCTATTTCTTGTTTGTTAATGCGTAATTTTAAATTATTGGATGGTATTTGTATTGCGTCTTTTTATAGCAGTGCTACAATATGTATATCTGATTTGAGGTTTTATCTAGAAAATAAATGTTCAAATATAAGATTTTAAACAACAGAGCACAGAAGAAGAAGAAGGAAGAGGAGAAGAAGAGGAGGGAAATTGCAAATCTAAATAATTAAAATTGTTTCATAACCTCAGTATTCAGCTTTCAATTTTGCCTTGTAGTTCCAAGCTTTAACAGTGAATGGTTTTGGTATCACTGGCAAGGAGATAAACCATTTCCATCTATTGTTGAATTTATGAAGAAGAATTACCCACCTGACTGGACATATGCAGACTTTGCTGAACAATTTAACCCACCTGTTGGTATATATAACCCACACCACTGGGGAGACATCTTCAATGCTTCAGGAGCTAGGTAAGTGTAATATCACGAAACTAAACTTTATTAGATTCCCTTTTAGTATTCATTGCTATTGAGTTATTTAGGTGAACCGACAACCAATAAATTGTAGAATAAATGCAGGAAAATATACCAGTTTGCTTAAGTAATCTAGCCTGATTTAGTTTGGTTTGTATTGGATCACTTTCATTGCACACAGATGTCTTCATAAGTTCTAAAGTGTCCTCCCATAGATTACACAAGGAGAATCTCAGCACAGTGCATGAACTCCATAGAACCCATGAAGATTCAAATGTGTGGATAGCAGAATCACACATTGTATAAATTTATATTTTGTGGGTAGCTTTACTAATTTACACAATTCTGAAATTTGCTTGGCAACAACCTATTTGGCCTGGTCTTTTTAATTTACAATTGCTGAGGTGCTTTTAGCAGGCACATGTGTCCTCCAAGTGTGTGTGTGTGTTTTTTTGGCCCTTGTCCAGTAATGCAAAAAATCCAGTCCACTACCTCAGGTTAAAAAAAAAAATGAGAAAAACCTGGTGTGCTTGAATCAGAGAGTTACATTTAATGGCATTCTTGTCCTGTGAAAAACAAGCAAAAAACCATTGTAAATAGCTTTCAGCGGTTAGGCTACTTTGGCTGGATGTAGTTACATTCTATTTTAAACACTACAGAAATGATGGATAAAATTATGAATTGTTGTTTTCACCAGTAATTTGTATTGATAGTGAGACTGGATTACACAATTAGATTTTATAAACAAAAGTACAGATGGCTTTTACACACTTAAGGTGCATTAGGCATGTGGTGCAAGACCAATATTTGATAGACCAGTTGGGACTTGATGGGTGATGTGGTCAGTATGAAGATGGACACCTTTACTTCCCAGAACATTCCCTGGCACCCATTTTAGGCCGGGTCAGTCTGAAAGCCCAGATACATTTAAAAAAAAATCTGCCTTGATGTGGATTTGAGCCACTGCCATAGCACTATCTGGCAAGCATCTAGCCACTGCGCTATCACAGCTTCCAAATTTAAGATACTTTTGCAAACAGTACAACTTTTGAGTATATAAATATCTTGTGCTGTATTTTCTCTTGTACAAGTGTAAAAGCACTTGTAGCAGATGTGGAGCAAAGAATCCAGGTTTTCAAATACAAATGCTACAGAACATGTAAAATATTGCACAAATACAGTTCAGTACATTTACTGTGTTTTTGCACATACAATTTAGTGCATATACAGTGCTGTAAGTGTACAATTTAGTACATATACAGTGTTGCGCATACAATTTAGTACATATACAGTGTTGCACATACAATTTAGTACATATATAGTGCTGTAAGTGTACAATTTAGTACATATACAATGTTGCACACATACTGTTAGTATATATATAATATTGCACAGTTAGTACATATAAAATATTGCACACAAACAGTACATATAAAATATTACACACATACAATTTAGTATATAGACAGTGTTTCACGCATACAATTTAGTACATACACAATGTTGGCACTCATACAGTTAGTACATATAAAATATTGCACACATACAGTTTAGTACCTGTGCAAGTACCTGCTGTGATTATAACGTATGCAGTGTTGTACACCTACAAGTTATTACACATGTAGTGTTACACACACACACACACACACACTTAAAACAGTGTTCTTTCATGGCACATAATTTGCATTTACATTGTTTATCAACATTTCCAGGTATATAGTCCAGGTCACAAAACATCATGAAGGCTTCACAAGTTGGCCATCTAAGTACTCATTTAACTGGAATGCTCAGGATGTTGGTCCAAAAAGAGATCTTGTAGGTAAGTGTTTAGATAAAGGGTAATATATACATTCAAACAATGCTTGTTCACATAAGATATTATTTGTCTCACTGCTTCTTGCTTGTCTGTGTTAGCTTGTGTCATACATTTTCAAAGCAGAAAGAAGAAGTATATGTATTCCATGACAAGTTCTGCTTTAGACCATTATAGGGCTTAACATGTACACAATCACATCATTGTGATGTGGGGTGACCTACTTCCTTTCTCACTATTTTTCCATCTTAGAGAAAGTTTTGACACCAGTTTTTACACACTGGGTCAATCCTAGAAGTTCCATGGAGGGTACTTCCCAAAAATGCAAATAATGCTGTAAGAAGGTTGTTGTCCCAGGCCTTGGGTTTCTTCTGTGATAGTTTCCTTAGGATTGACAGAAAGTTTTCCTTTGAACCTCTTTACAAGACCAGTTGACTGAAGGTGATATCGGCTGGTATGAAAATGGCATGTCTGAAAGTTCAAGAATGCATCTTTGAGTCTTCCTCAAAAATGACTGTTATTATCAGTTAGGATTTTTATTGAAGGTATTAACAAATGTTTCTGTGACACACTTGGAGTCAATTTCAGGGAAGACAATTGCTTCTCCCCACTACAAGCATATGTCAGTCTGTGTCAGTGTATAGTTGTTCCTCTTCTTGGGCCTGGGAAGAGGCATGACTATGTCCACCACTACTGTTTCAAATGGTGTATTCATCACTGACAATTTCCACTGGGTAACTATTGTGTCTACAAGGTGTGGACTATGCCTGGCCCTGCAGCCAGCAGGGTTAGGATCGGCTAGCCTCTCCCGGGAGGGGTGAAAAATGATAATTAGTACCCTGCTGATGAACCACAGACTACACAAGTCAACCCCACCTCCACATGGTGTAGACAGGAAAACCATGACTGCAAGGCTCGTCATGGGGGTGGGGGGCGGACTCCCTATGGCCAGATTTTTGTCCTAAACCTGCGACGGGCCTAGCAAGCCAACAGGAGAACTTCATACTTTTTTTAAAAATGTTGCATATCCCTTGCAGGACGTTGCAGTCAACACCAGCATTTTTCAGCTGCAGTTGATGTACTAAGCAAAGTTTACATTCAGTAGTTTGCTATTGCTTTCTGAACGACTGGCTCCCATATCAACACATTATAACACAACTCGACATGGTCTGCTGCACAAATCGGTCTCGGCTGCGTTTCAAACGCCTGGTAAGTAGCTCATGAACCGCGTTCGAAAGCCTTTGACCACAGAGATACTGCTCGTAGAAAAACTAAGAAGTACAATGGACTGACCCAATGGATTTAGACCCAGCAATGTTAATGGACTACGAATTTGATCAGTGATTCAAAAAATAGGCACACTAAACGTCTGTGGTTGTAGTAATAATGAAGAAGAACTTATAGAAACAATGGAAGAGAGGAAAATTGGATTAATGGGAATAGCGGACACCAGAATAAAGGGGAAAGGATGCAAGGAGATCCACTACAGTTACACGTTTGTCTACTCTGGAGTGGAACAGCAAGAAAGGGCAAGACACGGTGTGGGAATAGTCATTGAACCACGGCTAGAAGAGGAATACTAGAAATAAAATATATATCAGAAAGAATCATAACGGTGAGAATAAAAGAACAAACAATTACAACATATATACAAATATATGCACCATGTAATACAAACAAAAATTAGCAAGAATGCGAGGAATTCTTCAAAGACATCCATGGCATGCTAAATAAAATAGAGAAGCAGGACAACATCATAGTTATGGGAGACTTCAAGACTAGGACATAACTGAGTGGGCATTGAAAAACATCTTAGACCATTTGGAGACCAACATAATGAAATAAATGATAATGGAAGTAGACTGATAGAATGCCCACAGAATTCGGATGTGTCGGCCTAAAGGCGCAGTATCGCAGCTCTGCTGTAAACAGACACAAAGCAATCACGTCTTAAAAAACTCTCTGGATGAACGCAGAAGAAGAAGAAGAAGGTGACAACATTGTGTTGAACTGCTTACTAATATATCTCATCTCTTTGTGATGAAATTTTAATTTTGTTATGTGATTGTGTCAATAAAGGTGATCTGGCAGCTGTAATCCGCACGTATCCAAATTTGAGATATGGTATCTACCATTCTTTGTTTGAATGGTTCAATCCACTATATCTGGAAGATGCGAAGAATGGCTACAAAACCCAGAAGTTTGTGTTTGTAAGTATATTCTTTACATATGCAAAGTATGAAGTTTTTCTGAGCAGTCACAATAAAGTAAAATAAATATAGTTATGTTTAAAAAATTACCTCTCTCATTTTAAGGCTCTAAGAATACAAAAGACATTTAAAAGATCCTTGTCAATATTATGAAGCGTATATGATGCTGACCCCATATTTCTAGATCCATCGTCATGTGATGAGTTTTTTCCCCCCCACTCACTTGCTTTGAACTCAAGCGTAGTCCATACGCAGTACTTCTAGTAGTGCTGGACTGAATTTTGCGTGTGGATTAGCTTTCCCAGTTACCAGTATCCCTCGCCATCAGGCGAACCCACTCCGACTTCAGAAGCAAGTGATGAGTGATGTGATCAGTGTCATGTCAGCCATCTTTACTTACCAGAACATTCCCTGGTACCCATTTTAGGATATGCCAGATTTTTTTCTTCTTTTAAATCCTCAATTTGATGGGGATTGGAACACATGACCAACAGATTGACAGATAAATATCTAACAAATGTACATAAATATAAATCTGAAATATACAAAATAAAATCAGAAATATGCATCTTACATTTTGTGACACCTAAAACATATCTGGTGTCAAACTTCTTTTTGTTAATGAATTACTAAAATAGTACAATATTTTATGATTGAAGTTAAGAAAAATGTGTATTTCAGTGGCTTAGCATATTTTATTTAGCTGAGCTCTGAACAAAACACCAAACCATAAATGATGGCAATGGTCAGGTTGAATTTAATCAATTCAAAAGGAAACGATTGGAAAAATTCTACTCTACCATCATTATGTGTCCTGCTGACATAGGTTATCATGCTTCCTCTTATCCTCTATTCTCTAGCAGTATGTATTATGTGCTCTTTCCATACCATGATGCAAGACTGTCCTGAATATTCTCATATTGCCTGCTTATGTTCTTTTCTTCAATAATTTTACCTATTGCTACTAAATTCATTGGACAGAATGAAGAAGAATCAGATGTATCAAAAAATAATTCAGCATTGATGAAGATTGGTTATTAAGAAAATAAAGTTGAAGACAATGAAATATTTTGAGCATGGAAAGGAACATGATATTCTGGAGAAGATAATTATGGAGGGAGGCCCACTGAAGAAATGGAGAAGTAGATGACTACATCATAGATTGATTCAAGATAGATAATTTACACAAGACAGCAACAGAGACAGAATATCTGGTTTATCCAGAAAGAGATTTCAAAAGACTGTTATGGGGAAAAGTTTTGTATAGAACAGGCAACTGAATTATGGTTATGGTGTTACTGTGTACGAGGGGACTTCAAATGAAAACCTTAACAGTGTGGTAGAACTTACAATAATCATGCCATTGTCTTGTAACCTGTCAATATTGTTGTTAAGAATGTCAAGAGTGTTAAGCATGTGACATTGTGGTGCAGATGAACACAGTGACAACATAAAGACAGTTTAAAGAAAGGGGAGCAGTGTTCTAATGTCCGTTTTTTTATCAGTGATCTCCACTTTCAGTTTGTACCACATCCCCCGTACTTGCCAGACCTAGCCCCAAGTGATTTCTACCTGTTTGGATAACTCAAAGAGTCATTGGGAGGAAAGACTTTTTTGGTGTGATGAAGAGGTACATCAGATGGTGCATGAGTAGTTACATACCCGATGAAGAGAATCTTTTTCGACAGGAATTCAAGCAGTTTATCGGTGCTGGAGGACTTGCATTGAATGCAGTGGTTACTACATCAAACAATGATACGTTTGTTCTTTACTTTTTCGGAATATAGTCATGCAAAAAAAAATATTTCAGGTTTTCATTCGAAGCCCCCTTGTATTATAGTCTTTGTTTCTCATGACAGATACAAAACTGTTTCATTCTGATGTCTGTGTTGTTTTCTTTGTCTTAGCCTGCTTCACAGCATTGAGATACTTGAAGCATATTTTAATGTTTGTGTGCATGTGTGTGCATTTTTTTTAGGGCAAGTCTATACCTGAGCTGTATGAATTGGTGAACACATACAAGCCTGATGTAGTCTGGTCTGATGGCTGCCCCAGCACAGATCTTTATTGGAACAGCACCAATTTCCTGGCCTGGCTTTATAATGAAAGGTTAGACTTTTTCAGTGACGTGAGAACATAGGTCATCATCCATATGCTTTTTATCACATAATATATGCATAGCTATACTTTTGGCAAACTCATAAGTGTTAATTATTGTAATTGGTTTATATATCTTCGCCCTGAACATGTCTTGCTACCATTTTCAGTGTGACGCAGCCATTGTCTTACTGTCTTGTATATATTCTTTTCCTTCTGCCTTTCATATCCCAATAGAGTATAGACCCTCAACCATCTCATACTATTCTGCAGAGCGAGGCTTAAAAAAGTGGTATAATCCAGTGCAATGAAGTTGATCCTCTCTTTGTTTTTTTTGTTGTTTTTTCTGCATTTTTATCCTGTTTCAGGATATTGTGGTCAACACCGGCATCTTTCAGCTGTATGTTGATTCCTAGGCTAGATTACGCTCATCAGCACTCCACGACTTTCTGAGCGACCGGCTCCATACTCTCAAAAGTCACTGGCGCGACTCGAACCACTTCTAATTCTCTTGTGCTCATGTCAGCCACGAGAGTATTCGGGGTTAACGAAGAAAGCTGCTAACCCCTCGGCCAGGGCGCCGGCTCTCTCTTTGTTAACTTATAAAAATATTTTCTTGATTTACTTGACCCAAGGCCAGTGCGATGCCTCACAAAAGGACCAATCTCTAGACTTATACAGCCTGACAGTTGGTGGCTGTGCTATTGCTTTGCCACAGAGACACTTGAACAAAATTATCATTGTTAACTCTTATTCTATGATGATCCTCTGAATGTGATTAAAAGATTGAAAAATACACACAATTGAAAGTTCTTTTTAAATGTCAGGTTTTGAAAGGGTTTCCTAGAAATTAATTCTTACAGGACGGTGGATTTATGTGTTTAAAAAAATAAAGATTCAAAAGATTGCTTGCCTGCTGGACTGGTGGTCATGTGTTCGAATCACCATCGAGCCAGGGATGTGTTTTTCAATGACCTGAACTCCCAGGCTGACCCAGACTACAATGGTACCAGGAAATTTCCAGGGAAGCAAAGATGACTGCTGTGTGTGTGTTACCAGGGCCCATAGAAGAAACATAGAATACTAACATGATAACCTAATAAGCATGTCATAAGAGGCAACTAAGGGGGATACTGGCTGCTTCATTCTGTAGAAAACTAGCTGAAAAACCCAACCAATCATGAACAAGTATACAAAAGACCTTGGGTTGATTTGACTGAGGTCTATACTCCATTGGAAGATGAAAGGCATAGAATGAAATTTGGCCTGTGTGATGTTGACCACATCACCCATTGAGTGCTGATCTGTGTAAAAAATATTGAGCTGTGCCCAATTTTCTAGTATATACACAGACAGTTTTATATGTCTGTTTATTGAATAATTATTTCAGCCCTGTGAAGGACACAGTTGTCACTAACGACAGATGGGGCAGCAACGTCATTTGCAAACATGGAGGATTTTTAACCTGTACTGACCAGTACAGTCCAGGTAAGCGAGGTTCTTTATTAGGTGAACTTTAAAAAAATTTTGGTTTATAGTTTTAAACCGTTTTTCATCTTTAGATATTCTGTACCTGAACTCTCCGAGGAGGAAATCTCAAATTTGATGTCATCTCACTACCTTGGCTGTTTATCCCAGTTTCCTAAAATTTCTTCTAAAGGAAAATCCTCATTAAATAATTCTTCAGCATTACTATTTTCTATTTCCCAGCCGCTGCAACATTTTTCACGAAATAAATATGCTTTCCATCAGAAAGAGACAAACAGTGTTCTTTGGTCATATAATGAGAAGACAGACATTGGAGAATAACACGATTGGGAAGCTTAGTGGTAGAAGAAGCAGAGGCAGACAGAGGGAATTATGCTTGATGGTCTGAGACAATGACATGGAGAAATATCATCAGTAAAATTGATCCAGAACACCAGATTTTAGGAGAGACATGAATGCCTGTGCCATATGGTTAGGCACATAATGACTATGATGTTTTCCACAATTAGAATTGGAGTTCTTTAAAAAAAAAAATAAATATGTGTTGTAATGTTTTCACATTATCAGGGTACACAGTTTTAATTGTTTTTACAAGAAACTTTTTAATGAACTCAATATCCCTGCATGAGTTTTAACAGATTGCAATAATTTAACTTAGTTCAAAACTGACAGTGACAGAAGCAATATTACCATTTTATAGTTTCACAAAGCAATTCTATTGTTGGCTGAGTTTATTTCTCAATTCCTCGAGTTTTGATACTCCTTCATTTATTGCATGTGATGCATAATTTGTTTTCTAATGTCTTTTGACATTGTACAAAAATATAACAACTCCCACTTCTCTTAAAACACATGACCTTCTTCATTACGTGTTCTTGTCTTTTTGCTTGGAACAGCAGTTGCTGTTGTATTTTCACGGTTACTAATCATTTGCGTTAAAAATATGTCAGTACATCCGGAAATGAAAGGTTTGCGATATACAATGTGCTTACAAGCTTTTCGGTTAGTCCTGCCGGCGTAGCTTGAAAGCTCGTGGGTAGGCGTCCAGTGGTTTTGCATGTATCACCTTGTACCGGGAGGGCGCGCTTTAGCGATGCTACTCTTGGCTTGCGTGTGCGTGAATAGTCCGTCTGTCCGATAGATATCTGGTTGATCCTGCCAGTAGTATCAAAATGGCTGTGTGAGGTACACCAAAATGGGATCTTCCCAGCCAACGTGACTTAGCGAGGCAGGCGTTTCAAGAATGTAGTCATATGCTTGTCTCAGCTTTAGCGATGCTACTCTCGGCTTGCGTGTGCATGAACGTCTGTCCGGTCAGACGCCATGTGCACATTTGCGCTGGAGAGGCTCAACCGTAAATCAGGAGATCTGCTCGCAACTAGACAAGCAGCATCTTGTGTGGGCAGTTTCTCGCCTCATGTTTGTGTGTGGTCTGCTCTGGCGGTCAGTCCGTCTTCGGTGAAGGAAATCGTGTCGATCCTAAAAGTAATCATACGCTCATTGCTTGTCGCTACGCTTGTCTTAAAACTGAAAATTAAAGGAATTGACGGAAAGGCCAATATAAACAGGGATAACTGGCCGTGGCAGCCTAACGTCCACTGCATCTGTGTCCGTCTTCCAGTCGTCTTGCCATGCTCGCCACTGGAGCCAGACGGGCACAGACGAGGGAGCGGGGACGAGGGCGTTGCGCGACCACCTCCTCGCTATACAAAATCAAAGCGCAAGTCATTCGTTCCTCATCAAATCAAAGATGTAGTGCAATGAATGGTCATCGTCAATGAATGGTCAACGTCATTCATGATGGACGAACATCGCTTACAAGCAAACAGAAAAAAAAAAAGAAATCTCTTAAACTATAAACTGTCAATTTGGATTTTCACTTATTTATTTATTCAGTTTGATATTTAATTTATAAATAATTTATAAATAGAATACACTTAACAAATGTCCTATATAAAAGCAAATATCTAAATAAATTAAAGAAAACCATAATTTAATGATGGAAGCAAGGCAAGCTTCATTATGTTTAAGGTTTTATTTGTTCTCTTCAACCCCCTCATTGCAATCAAACCAGATGGCATTTTGTAATATGACGGAATATTGCTTTTCATGACCTTTGCAACAAAAGATGAGCATGAAAGCTTTAACAAATTTGGCTTGTTGCAGGCCACACTGAAGTTTATAAAGCTCAGCATGTGGTCCACTAGTTCCATGTTTGAAATGCCTACTTTAGTGATCCTTATAAAAAAATCAAAGAAACTGTCTTGAAAGAACAAATCAGAATACAACAATAAAAGCCAAGTTCTTTTGAACTGTTTAGTTTAGTTGATGGATCAACATCACGGCACATGGGTGTAACCCATAAGTACTCCGTTCTACTCCTAACTCAAGCCTGAGTCCGGAGAATCTCAGCTCAGTGCATGAACTCTGTAGCACTGATGAGGATCCTTAAATACTTTGGGTAGATTTTGAACTCAAAATTTTGCCTGGGCAGCGCCGTTAGGCTACTCTTGTTCGATTTCCAACTGCCAAGGGATTTTTTACGTGCGCAACAATACACACGGGCATCCGATCTCACCATCTAGAGACCAGGGGAAATTTTTTGTTACTAGAAGTCCACGTGAAAAAATCCCGACCCTCACCAGGGCTTGAACCAGGGACCACCAGAAATCGAGGCGGACACCATACCCCGAGACCACTTAGCCCAGAACTGTTATTTGGTGTTTAGTTGTAAAATTATCTGGTTTGCTGATTTTTTTAATTACAATCAGATGAAACATTTAAAGTAACATGGTTACATATAGGTCTACGTCATTAACATTGACCATATATGTCGTGATTAGGTCATTACTTTAACCTTGCAGAATCTATATTATAATATCTGTTTTAGGCACATCTTGTATGTCTGTTTTTTCCTTATCTTGTATGTCTGTTTTAGGCACGCTGCAGAAACGTAAGTTTGAGAATGCCATGAAACTGGATTTTTCATCCTGGGGGTTTCGTAGAGACATGAAGCTGTCAGATGTGATTACAATAGAGGAACTACTTCAAACAATAGCCTCAACGATCAGGTAACTTTCAGATAATGGTTACTGTAATTAAGCAGATCTTAGAGAATTGTTAGTCTATAAATGTAATCATGTTTGTATTTCATCCAATGCAACCTGTTCTTTCAACCTTCTTAGTTCATTATATTTATACTTAGTCTATTTAATAAACTGGCAATGTCATACTGAGTTGAGAGCTTGAGATTAGCCACAGGCAGTTTGGAAACAGACCTCTTTGCATGAATTTCAATGGTATGAGGGCTCATCCATCTGAAGCAATGGCAAACTACTGAGCTAATGTTGCCTACTAAATAATAAATAGCCATTATATGCTGAGGTTGACTGCGATGTGCTGTAAAGAACATGCAACTAACTGTAACTATTTAGCATAAAAAATAATTGGTTCTCAAGTTCAGCACTTCATATTTTATGGACCATGCAGCCGTAGTCCAGATTTTTTAGTTGCAGTCATCCATAGTGGCTAAGTGAAACTACACAATACTGAAGCACAATTAATTGGTAGGCCATGGAATAATATTCTGCCTTTAAAAGTTAGTTGCATGTCTTTTACAGGATTCACAATAATCCCCAGCATGTTTTAGCGTTTCTGATTTGCTGGGCAACTTTTACATTCAGCAGTTTGTCATTGCTTTCTGAACAACCGACACTCATACCATTGAAATAAACACAAGGCGCTTGCTTCAAAATTGTCTGCAGCTGATTTCAAGCCCTTAACTCTGTGTGTTGGGGAGTTGTGAAATATGTTCAATGTCACTAATCCTCAGAACCAGCAATAATCTGTCTAGACGTGTGAATAATTACATACCAGATAATTTAATGCATTGATTATATCACTTCTGCTGGCAATATTAACAACAATAATGTTTGGGAATATTCAGACCAATAAAGGGATGTCTGACAACATTAAGAATAATGAGGTAAAGTCTGTCTACATCTCTCTCTGTTTGTCTGAGACAACATTAAAAATAATGAGGTAAAGTCTGTCTACATCTCTCTCTGTTTGTCTGTCTCTCTATCTCTCTCTGTGTTGGTGGTATAACTGCCATATACGCACGCAAGAGGATTGAAATGCAAAATAACTCAATGACAAATTGGAAAGTGGGAAGGTTATCATCACAAGAACATACTTACATATTTCAAGTGGACGCCTTCATCAGCAAACAAAGACACAGACACTAATACAATTACTTATATTTATATATAGGAAAAAAACTATCCTACTTATCTGGCATGAGGCAAGATGAAGAAAATAGAAATTCTGGCCGCAGATGAGAAGATCAATGGACAATAGTAACAAATCTCAGGGAGTGTGTGGGAAAACTTGGAGGGTCATACAGATATCAGAACAGAAACAGAAACAAGTATAGGAATACTAGAGAGAAAAAGTCTAGTAAAGCTGAAAGAGGAAAACAGTTATAAAGCATAAAAGAAAAAGAAACAAATGATAGAAAGGTGCAATGAAAGTCGGCGGAAGGGAGAAAGAATAATGATAAAGATAGAATTAGACAAAATGAAGATATGCTATGCTAACTGTTATACTGTTAAAAAAAAGAAACGCAACATTTTTTATGTTACTTTTATCAAAGATATTTGCTGACTGGACATCATTCAACCAATCAACTGTGTCCCCCTGGTCATTAACTTCTCGTGGTTACCTGAATTGTACTCACCTCATGATTCGTGAGGTCATGAAAGAGGTCAAGGTCAAAACAACATTTTTGACATTAACTCATGACAGGTTAATGATAATCCCGTGAAACTTACTGAACACAAAACTCTCTGACCATATTATTGAATGCCTATAAAAGATTGACGCTCCTCAAATAAATTCAGTTGAAAATTCAATGCGCAAGTATGGCTCATCTCACTACAGAATGACTTATCATCACAGGACATTTACAGGCTGGACAGTCACAAGGTGTAGTAGCCAGAGAATTTAATGTGGTTAGAAGCACCATTAGTCGTCTTTGGAGGCGATTTAAAGAAACTGGCTCAGTGGCAGACCGGCCACGCAGTGGAAGACAGGCCACGCAGTGGAAGACAAAGAATCACGACTGCTGTCGAAGACCGCTTCATATGGCTGCGTCACCTTAGGAATCGATTTGCATCTGCATCCTCCACAGTCCAGTCAATGCCAGGAGCTCATCGAATTTAAGATCAAACGGTCAGGAACTGGCTGCACGATGCTGGTCTTTGGGCTAGAAGACCCTGCAGAGGTCCTGTTCTTATGGACTGCCAGAACTGACTGCAGTGGGTGAATCAGCATCGTCAATAAAATGTTGGTACAAGTTTGCAGTTGAAACTGCAATAATGTTGCATTTCTTTTTTTTTAACAGTATATATTAATCTGTGTTGGACAATGACACCATGTGGCAAAAGACATCCCATCTGGAAAATAAGGCAATTCTAAAGAATCAAGTGATATCTTTCATAAGGCAAAATGATTGGCTATCAAATCTTTCATTGTGTGCATGAATTGGTAATTAGTTAGGCTTCCATATCTTCTTCTGCGTTCATCCAGAGTTTTTTTTCGGACGTGATTGCGTTGTGCCTGTTTACAGCAGAGCTGTGTTCTTGCGCCTTTAGGCCTACACATCCGACTTCTGCGGGCATTTGTTGTCCGGGTTAACCTTCCTGGGGTTTCTTAGGACGTTTGGCTCTCACTGTTGTGGTGTTATCCCCCATCCCAGCTGGTCCATATAGAACAGCCAAAGACATCCTGGTCAGCCCTCAAGGGAAGGCAGGCGCAGACCATGGGCATTCCCCGCCATCCAAGGAGGCTTCCATACTTACAGAGCCGACACACAGCGCTCTGGTACTGGGCTTACCCAAGGAATCGTCACGTCCTGTACATGGCTGCTTAGCCTCACTTCCATATATTGGGCCTTCTGCTCACCATAGGCTGTTCTTCCGGAAACCAGAAGAATGCAGTCTGCAGATGACATCCACACAGTGAGCTTTCGATTCGGACTTTCCACATAATGGATTTGCTATCCAAGCAATATTCCATTTTGTGCCACTAGGAAACTTTTTCCACCTTTTATGAAGCCCACACAGTGAGCTTTTGGTTCGGACTTTCCACGTAATGGATTTGCTATCCAAGCAATATTCTATTTCATGCCTCTGGGACACTTTTGTAACCGACATACCTGTGGTATGAAGTGCGGCAGTCTAAATACTTCTTCATGCACCTTTAAATGTCAACCTGAATGTAGTTAAAGTAAGCTGTAGTTAACTTGAGCTTGTTGATATCTCCATAGAGCTTGTCCTCAAATGGAGCATGTGTGGGCCAAAATATCTTTCTCTGTTCTGCATATATTGGGCACTCTTGCAGCAAATGTTTAGCTGTCATTTTACCAGTTCCACAATTACATTCATCGGTATCTCCTATCTTTAGTTTATTGAACAAGTGGTATTTCAGCCTGTTATGTCCTGAGCGGAGTCTGAAGATTGCTACTTGTTCTCTTCAGTCGAGTTTGTAGTATGCATCATCCTTCTGGTGGCCTGGATGCTCTGATTCCCATTTGGTTCTATAAGTGCTTTTTATAAACCTCTTTGCCTCATTATAGGTTATGTCTATGTTAGGCTGTGGTAGTCGTCCACCCTCTTTTGCTAGTCTGTCAGCCTCTTCATTTCCAGGTATTCTGCAATGTGATGGGATCCACTGTGTTACAACTTTTTTGGATTTCTGGCATAGACCATGGAGTGCTGCTCTTAGGTCAGCTAGTTCTGTGCTGTTTTTGCTCTTCAGTATTGAGGCAGCTGACTTTGCATCTGTGAAGATAGCTATTTGCTTCTCTTTATTTTCCTCAATCAAGAGCATTTCTGCTGCAGTTTTCAAAGCTTCTACCTCTGCTTTGAAGTTACTTGAAAATTTTCCAGTTGCCACTGACTGTTTTTTTCACTCCATTTTTTTAAATTTAGGAGAATTCCTCCTCCTCCATTTTCTATTGAATTTTTGGCTGATCCATCTGTATATGAATGGGTCCAATTGTTGCTTGGGTAATGTTCTTTTATGTAGTTTAGGGTTATTTTTCTTCTTTCGGTTTCATTCTGAGTGTTCTTTTTTTCAATACCAGGAATGTTTTCTATCATCTCAGGCAGTTGCTGTTGTCTCCAAGCTGGAAACTTGTGTGCATTGTAAATGGGTTTGACTGTTGACATGTTAAGTATGGGATCTGCCCTAATCTTTCGTTTTGCAGTTTCTACAAAGTTGCCACGCTTCAGTCTTCCCTTTCCAAAACCATTAAACCTGTTATACATAGGGTGGTCTGTCAATCTTCTGAATTTTTCTGCTTGTTGCTGGGCTCTGCTACCTCTTCTATCCTCCATTGGTTGTAAACAAGTGATCTTTTCTAGTTCATTAATAAGCGTTGTCTTCAGGCTTCCAGTTATGATTCGCATCCTTGATTTTGGACTCTACTTATTTTGTTAAAGTTTGACTTAGCTGCTGTTGCCCAAGCTGCAATGTCATATTCCAGTATTGGCCTCACCCGTCCAGTATATAACTTCTTGAGAACTTTCTCATCTGCTCCCCACATTGTACCAGCAAGCTTTTTCATGATTGCCATTCTTTGCCTTGCTCTTGTTCGATTTTTCTTAACCTGTGTCTTCCATGTCAGGCGACGATCAAAGGTGACTCCTAGATAGTTTGGATTTTCTTCATCCGCAATATTTTTCCATTCAATACCAGCTTAGGTTGCTGAGTTTTATTTGAGAGGGAGAACACTAGCCATGATTTTGACCAGTCCTCTAGCGCTAATAAGGCTTGCTGTATTCTGCTGTTAGCTGTACCAATATATTCTTCAGATGTCCATATGGCTAGGTCATCTGCAAAGGAGGATGTGTGTACTCTGGCTGGAAAATTTTCTGTGATGTCATTTATATATGCTAGGAATAATGTTGATGAGAGAACTCCTCCTTGGGGGACACCTTGCTCCAACAGCATCATTTTGCTTGTTTGTCCTTGTACTTTTGTCCTGGCAGTTCTGTTCTCAAGGTAGTGGCTGATCCATTTATACATTTTCCCACAAACATGCATTTTTTGCTGTTTTACTTTCAGTCCTTCCTTCCGTACTTTATCAAATGCTTTTTCTAAATCTATCCAGACCGCTAGTGTGTGTTTTTTCTCTTGGAAGGCATCCTCTATTTCCTGAGCTATATAGGTTATTTGATCTTCAGTGGATCTGTACTTTCTGAATCCTGCTTGGTGTGGTGTTAAGAATTTGTTTTCTTCCAGATGCCATGTTAGCCTGCCATTGATAATGTGTTCCATTAATTTTCCTACACAGCTAAGTAGACTGATAGGTTGATATCCTTTTGGTACTTCCAGGTCTTTTCCTTTCTTTGGGACTGGTATTAGTATAGCTTCCTTCCATGCCTGTGGGACTATTCCTCTCTTCCAGCTGTAATTTAAGACTGCTAGTAATTTCTTTTTTGCCTTAGTGCCTAGTCCTATTAGCATTTAATTTGTGATTCCATCCTTTCCTTGTGATTTCTTCTTTTTTAGAGTATTCATTGCCTGTTCCATTTCTTCCATTGTTAGATTTGTCATCATATATTCTGCTGCTGTCTCTGTATTACTATGATGTATCTATTTGTCTTTGATTGCTTTCTCCAGTTCGGTTGTAATATCAATGTGGTTTCCACTGGCATAGTGTTCCATTAGTACATTTGCAGCCTTTTTTCCTGTAAGCAAGGCATTTCCTTGTTTAATTGTTATTTGTTTGTTTCTAGGTCCTTCATTGTTCATTGCTTTCACTAGTTTCCATAGTTTGTTTCCATCCCTATCAAAATTCAGGTTTTCTATTTTTTCCCTCCAACAATCTCTTGTTGTTTGATTTACTTTTCTTTTATATTTTGCTGAGATGGCTTTGAGAGAGATGTTCACTTCAGTTGTTTGTTCTCTCTCTGCTGTCTTCCTGGCATCTTCAACTTTGTCCTCCAAACTTTGTAGTTCTTCAGTCCAGTATGGTTTGTAATTTTTCCTCGCTCCTCTTGGAATGGACTCAGTGGCCGCCTGTATCATTGCTCTGTTTAGACTTTCCACCATTTGCTTCATGTTGCCATATCGTGTATTTATGTTTTCACAATATTTGTCTGTTAGTATAGCAAATCTGTCCCAATCTGCTCGTTTGTAATTCCAGCGGGGCAAAGGCTTTTGCTCCCGTGGAACATACTCCATATTCATTACAAGCTTGATTGGTCTGTGGTCACTACCTGCTAATTGGTCAAGCACATGGCGATCGATTTTGAGGTGGATGTCTCCTGTGCAGAAAGCTAAGTCTGGAGTAGAAGTGGTAAACCATCTTCTGGAGTAGAAACTTGGTGTGTCATCCGCTTTGTTGAGTAGATGGAGATTTGAGTCTATTTCCCAGTCCTCCACTTCATCTCCTCTTTTGTCAGTATCTGGGTATCCCCATCTTTCTGAACGGCTATTAAAGTCTCCAACAATAATGCAGTTTGTGTCACTTATTTTCATGTTTGAGAGTGTAAGGTCCTTATCTACTGGGTTATACAGATTGTAAATTCTTATTTTCACATCCTTTATCATGATATCAACACCTATAATTTCCGTTTGGTTGTGAGAGATCACAGATACTTCGCTGCAAGGTATTATATTTCATGTAAGTATTAGAACTCCTCCTTTGTGTCCTTCAAGGTCGAAACATGTAGCCTGATATCCTCTGACTGAGAATTTGTGATTGGCGTTGAGGTGTGTCTCTTGAATGCATGCCACATCTATTCTATCTTTATGAAGACGATATGTTAGGGAGACTTTCTTGTTATAAACTCCTTCGGTATTCCACTGTAGTATATTGAGTGTCCATGGTGATTGGTCAATAGCTCTTAACCTACTCCTCTGTGCCTTGACTCCACAGCACAGGGGAAGATGACCACCAGTAGTCATGGGTGGACCCCCTCAAGGCAGGGGGCCCGGCACTATCACCGCCTGATGGGACTTCGCAGGATTAGCACCATAACGATTAATTTTAATTTGTGACATCATGAATTAAGTTACGTTGCACTGCTTTGTCAAGCCTGTGGCTCAGTACATCCGATTTCGACAAGCATTTTTTCGGGGTGCTTTCCCTAGCCTTTGACTGTCCCCAGTCTACCTACAAGGCAGCAAGTTCTTGTGTCTCTTCGTCAGGTCCCTCTCCCTTGACCTGTCCGACATGGGTGACCCTACCAGTAGCTGTGCTACAGTCGACATAGCTCTTGGGGTCATTGGAATGCGCAAGACCCTCTACCTCGTCACGGTGGACACACGGCAGAGGGGAGGCTTCCATATCATAAACTATCCAAGTCACTTTACTTGCTTTTTGTAAATTCATTGAAGGATGTGGTAAAAAAAAAAAGGGTAAAGCAGTCTTTTCCCCACCTTCAGGTATAATGAGTACATGGTGCTAGCCTAATATTTGTATAGATCAATTGATCCTCATGTTTTTATAGACCAATTGACACTCGATGGGAGATGTGGTTATTATCATGCTGCCTGCCTTTACTTCCCAGAACATTTCCTGATACCCATTTTAGGTTTGATTGACCTGCCTTGTTGGAGATTCAAATGGGTCGACCTGGGAGCCAGTTCATTTGACAAAAAATCCCAACCTCGATGGAGATTCAAACACATGACCATCTGGCCAACAGACAAGCAGGCACACCACTCCAAAGTCACAGTGTGGCACCCATGGTATTTCTGATGTCATCATCTGTTGCTTTTAGTGACACCAACAGTGTTTCATAATATGTTCCCCATGTGAAAGTATTTTGCACATTGTTTACTTTATGATATATCCACAGTATTTTATGACATCTAACAGTTATGTAAATTGTCCTTCAGTTGTAATGGCAATATACTAATCAATGTTGGACCAACAAAAGATGGAACAATTGCTCCAATATTTGAAGAGAGACTGAGGCAGATGGGATCTTGGTTGCAAGTGAATGGTGAAGCTGTTTACAAGTCCAGACCTTGGACACATCAGAATGACACTTTAACACCAGGTGTCTGGTAAGTTCATTATTATTTCATTTAGTACCAGAAAACTCACCATACAGCTCATGTGTAACTGGGGCCCATTAGGGAAGCAAAGAATAGTCAACTGTAACCTACCATTCATGTCATAAGAGGTGACTAAGGAGGGGTGGCAAGAGACTGGCTAACTCATCCCATTGAAAACTTAGCTGCAAAATCCAACCAATCATGAACAAGTCTACAAAGGACTTGGATGAGGGTCTATGCTTCATATGACAGGCAGAAGATGAACAACTCACCATACATTTATCTGTCACTTCCTACGATAGAATTTTCAGAATTCCCCCCAGACTCAGATAATTGTTACCTTAATCAACTCTACACAAATTTTACTTTAACCCCCTCTATCACCCTGTGATGGACAATGGAAAAGTGATGACAGAAATTAAAAGAAGAACAATCATTGTTCTGCAAAAGCTAAAGCACTTACAACCTGTTGGGTTGGAACAAAAAAAGTCAGAATACTAAGTTCGTGAATAATTTCTTTGGCAATATGTGGGTTGGTGAGCCGGCTTTGTGGCGAGGAGGTTACGGACGCAATTCGTAATTGAGCCGGGAGTGCAGGGAGTGGCCAGCAGGGGCCATGGAAGTGGAAATCCAGCAACTAATTCAGGATAATGCTCGCACGGGTGATGTGATTATCTACATGGATGGTTCGGTGTTGAGAGGTAGGAGAAGTGCCTGGGGATTCTTAGCAAAAGCTAATGGTTGACGTTTGGTGCAGGAGAGCCTGGCGTATGATGCCACATCTAGCTTAAGAATGGAGGTGGAGGCGGTCAGTGCAGCTTTCCGCTGGATGGAGAACATGATAAATACACACATTGTGATTGTAATGACTCAGAAAGCATGCTGAGGAGGGTGAGGACAGGTAGGCTTCGTGCTGAGTGGCTTGCTTTGCTTCAGAGGTCACGGGCAGCAAGCATCACCTAGATCTTTTCTCCGGGGCATGCTGGTGTGCTGGGGAATGAACAGGCGGACAAATTGGCTGGCTTGGCAAAATTTAGTGGAGTATTGATGCATGACAAGGCAGACGTGGTTGCGGCCTTGTGGGAGCATGTGTACACCTCGGAGGAGCAAATGGATCACCATAGTCTGGTAAGAATGAGGCAGCGAGGTGTGACGAGGGGATCTGGCCAATGCTCGAGGCTCAGAGGAAAGGCGAGACAGACATATAATCAAATTGCTACTGGAACTATTAGTGTTGGAACTCATCGCTGGCTGCTGAGGATGGGGACGGAGCGCTTATGGGAATGCCCCGAGAGCTGTGATGTCGGTTCCTAAATCAATCAATCAATCAATCGTAATCCCACATACCATGATCAAAATACAGCTGCAGATAACTTGGCATCAGACCGAATAGCATTAGTTTTCAAACGATGGTATGAGTGCCGGTCATTTAGAAAGCTATGGCAAACTAATAAATAAATAAAATGTTTGCAAATCCTTTACAGGACATCGCTGTCAACATCAGCATCTTTAAACTGATTGTTGATTTCTTGGCAAGATTACGCTCAGTAGTTTGCCATTGCTTTCTGAGCGGCCGGCTCACATACCCCGTAAGTTACCATCGCGATTCGAACCACTGCTGATTCTCACTGTCGTCATGTTACTTACGAGAGTATCTGAGATTACAGAGAAAAGTCGCTAACCTCTAGGTCAGGAAGCCGGCTATGGCAAACTACTGAATGTAAATTTGCCAAGAAACCACAAACAGCCAAAAACTATCGGGGTTGACTGGAATGTCCTTAAAAAGGATATGCAACTAACTTATAGGGTGTGAAACTTGCATATCTAACAAATCAGCTGAAAAGCACTATGAATATATCAGTTACAGAAGCGTATTAAAAATTCATTGGATGGAAAGGACAATACACAAATCTATCCAACATTAACTTTATACTGGCGACAATTGTTTATTAAGATGAACTGCATATTTTGGACAGACAGGAAAATCTGAAAAAAGATAATTATAGAGGGAAGTCTACCAGGAAGGCGGAGAAGAGGAACACCACAATGTAGATGGATTCAAGATGTGATATACGAGGGTAAGTTAATAAGTTAGTCACAAATGGCTGTAGAAACATAACTAAATATGATAACAACTTGAAACCAGTTTATTGTTATACATACAGTGTCCCTTTATTTCTCAACATAATTTCTACCAACATTGATGCACTTATCCCATAGTTTTATCAGTCCTCCCAAACCAGCTGCATAGAACTGCGTGCTTTATTTTCATTTACCTGTCAGCCCCCAGAACTGTGTGACTTACTTATTGACTCGCCATCGTAGCCTTTTCTATCCAGCGATGCACTGCTTTACGGAAAATCGCTAGGGGCTAAGTCCACTGACAACCCACCTTGGCGGAAGACAAGTGACACCGAAGTTGAATGTGAAGTGAAAATGTGGTTTAGAAACAGAGCACGCAGTTCTATGCAGCCGGTTTGGGAGGACTGACAAAACGATGGGATAGGTGCATCAATGTTGGTAGAAATTATGTTGAGTAATAAAGGGACAATGTATGTATAAAAATAAACTGGTTTAAAGTTGTTATTATGTTTAGTTATTTTTCTACAGCCATTTGTGACTTACGTATTAACTTACCCTCGTATAATTTAGACATGACAGCAGCAGAGAGACAGGACTTATGATAGAGAAACATTTCAAAAGACTGTTTCGTGTGAAAATTCCTTCCTCAGACAGGTCACTGCATGATGATGATCACCTACTGTTATTATTTTAACTCTTTGAAACCTAAACTTGAATTACTTTACAATATAATGTCTTATAACAGGGAGCCACGGTAGCATAGCGACTATAATCGTGCCTATCAGCCCAATGGTGAAGGGTTCAAATTTGCATTGGGACAGATTAAAAAAATTTACCTGGGCTTCCAGATCGACCCAGCCTAAAATAGGTACCTGGAAATGTCATAGGAAGTGTAGGCAGCCTGTGTGGTATTGGTGACTGGTCTGTATTAATGTGGATCTAGCACCCATGGCAAACGGAGTAGAGGAAAACAAAGAAATTTCTGGGCTGAAAACATTAAAGAATGGATGGGCTATGGCGTTCTTGCACTTATTTCTATTGTTAATGATGAGAATTATGGATTGATTATGTAAAATCAGACATCATCATCATCTTATTTCAAAAAGTGTCTTGATCTCTGGCCATTTCTCCCACCTCTTGTACCCACATGCCCAAGGTGTCTTGATCTCTGGCCATTTCTCCCACATGCCCAAGATGTCTTGATCTCTGGCCATTTCTCCCACCTCTTGTACCCACATGCCCAAGGTGTCTTGATCTCTGGCCATTTCTCCCACATGCCCAAGATGTCTTGATCTCTGGCTATTTCTCCCACCTCTTGTACCCACATGCCCAAGGTGTCTTGATCTCTGGCCATTTCTCCCACCTCTTGTACCCACATGCCCAAGATGTCTTGATCTCTGGCCATTTCTCCCACCTCTTGTACCCACATGCCCAAGGTGTTTTGATCTCTGGCCATTTCTACCACATGCCCAAGATGTCTTGATCTCTGGCCATTTCTCCCACATGCCCAAGATGTCTTGATCTTTGGCCATTTCTCCCACCTCTTGTACCCTCATGCCCAAGATGTCTTGATCTCTGGCCATTTCTCCCACCTCTTGTACCCACATGCCCAAGGTGTCTTGATCTCTGGCCATTTCTCCCACATGCCCAAGATGTCTTGATCTCTGGCCATTTCTCCCACCTCTTGTACCCACATGCCCAAGGTGTCTTGATCTCTGGCCATTTCTCCCACATGCCCAAGATGTCTTGATCTCTGGCTATTTCTCCCACCTCTTGTACCCACATGCCCAAGGTGTCTTGATCTCTGGCCATTTCTCCCACCTCTTGTACCCACATGCCCAAGATGTCTTGATCTCTGGCCATTTCTCCCACCTCTTGTACCCACATGCCCAAGGTGTTTTGATCTCTGGCCATTTCTCCCACATGCCCAAGATGTCTTGATCTCTGGCCATTTCTCCCACATGCCCAAGATGTCTTGATCTCTGGCCATTTCTCCCACCTCTTGTACCCTCATGCCCAAGATGTCTTGATCCCTGGCCATTTCTCCCACCTCTCGTACCCACATGCCCAAGATGTCTTGATCTCTGTCAATTTCTCCCACATGCCCAAGATGTCTTGCTCTCTGGCAATTTCTCCCACCTGATGTACCCTCATGCCCAAGATGTCTTGATCTCTGGCCATTTCTCCCACCTCTTGTACCCACATGCCCAAGGTGTTTTGATCTCTGGCCATTTCTCCCACCTCTTGTACCCACATGGTCAAGGTGTCTTGATCTCTGTCAATTTCTCCCACATGCCCAAGATGTCTTGATCTCTGGCCATTTCTCCCACATGCCCAAGATGTCTTGATCTCTGGCCATTTCTCCCACCTCTTGTACCCACATGCCCAAGATGTCTTGATCTCTGTCAATTTCTCCCACATGCCCAAGATGTCTTGATCTCTGGCCATTTCTCCCACATGCCCAAGATGTCTTGATCTCTGTCAATTTCTCCCACATGCCCAAGATGTCTTGATCTCTGTCAATTTCTCCCACATGCCCAAGATGTCTTGATCTCTGACAATTTCTCCCACCTGATGTACCCTCATGCCCAAGATGTGTTGATCTCTGGCCATTTCTCCCACCTCTTGTACCCACATGCCCAAGGTGTTTTTATCTCTGGCCATTTCTCCCACCTCTTGTACCCACATGATCAAGGTGTCTTGATCTCTGGCCATTTCTCCCACCTGATGTACCCACATGCTCAATGTGTCTTGATCTCTGGCCATTTCTCCCACCTGATGTACCCACATGCCCAAGGTATCTTGATCTCTGGCCATTTCTCCCACCTGATGTACCCACATGCCCAAGGTGTCTTGATCTCTGGCCATTTCTCCCACCTGATGTACCCACATGCCCAAGGTGTCTGCATTTTCCCATGTCCATCTCCGTGCTAGATTATTAGCTCTTTTTTATTTCAAGCAATGCACCAGGTGTGATTGGCTGTTGTCCATGTGTATCAAGCAATGCATGCTCTGTTATTTCTTTCATGTTTGGTCAGAGCGTACTAAAGAAATCTGGCTAGACATTTTAATATGCAGCACAGTAAATTGTGCATCTTTGGAAGTCACACATTCGTGCTCTTTTTCAATGTGCTTTTTTTCGCTGCTTCACTCCAAAATATTCTTGGGCTTAAAGGGTTAAGTCATTTGTACCACTGCTAGTGTTGGTGAAGGATTTTCTAGAAAGGTTGAGCGTTAAAGGTAATTTGCCCTAGAGCAATCACCATGCAGTGTACATGTGCATTCAGCCAGGATTTTTATTTTATATTTCACCTCATATGGATAAAAATTCTAAGCCTATCTGGGGCATAGACCTCGGGTCTCCTGATTGAGAGACTGGTATCCTAACTGCTCAGCCACTCAAAAAGTTGAGAAATACATGAATGTTTATATTGTTGTCTTGATGAAGATATGAAGACTTTTTTGGTTTATTTAGTTAACATTTGCAATTAAAATATGTATTAGACACATATCAATGAAATTGTATTCATCTACAGAAGGAATGCCAGATCAAGAGTGTAAGAAGTTGAAATCAATAACATTGAACTTCTGAAAATAACATAGACTGCAAGCATATTTCAAGACTAACAGATTGACTCAGAAAGAACCTGCATGGACGTTATATCTCTTCTAGAAACTTCATGAATCCTTGTAATTAGAAGTCAGACTGCCAGAGACATACATGAATGGGCACAGAGAATTGAAATTACATGAACACATCTTGAAGGGACGGCTTGGAGTGTAAGTTGATAATGGGCACTGTTTTCCATGTCGTTATTTCTGAGTCAGTGATTCATTTCCAAACACTTGCTTAGAATCTTACTTTTGTTTTGCCCACAGGTATACACAAAAATCAGATGAAACAACCCCTTCAGTCAAGAATGTCTATGCTTTTGTGTTCAACTGGCCTATTGACACACTAGTACTCGGAGCCCCTGTACCAAGTTCAACTACTCAGGTCACCCTTCTAGGTTATGAAGGTCTGTTTACGTTCAGCCAGAGATCAGGAGGAGGGATCATCATTAATATTCCAGCAATTCCTTACAACAAAATGCCTTGTGATTGGCTCTGGGTGTTTAAGATTACCAATCCTCAGAACTGATACATTATACTTGTATTCTTCGTACTGCTAAAAACAGATTAACAAAATGTGTTCCGCAGTTGATTATATTATATCATTTTTAAGTTTTGCAACCCATAGTTTGGTGCCGTATAAAGGACTTAACTGTAATCAGAATATACAGTTTTTTTGGGGGTTTTGTTTTTGCGTTGCTCACATGGTCATTACAGGTGCTACTACTTTTAGTGCACTGGACTGATTTTTGCATATGGACTAGTTTAACCTATTACCAGTGTCCCTCACCATCAGGTGAACCCACTCTGACTTCAGAGGTAGCACTTTTATTTTATTTTGATAGTTTTTACTCATTTATTTTTATTCGACGGGGGTGTTTATTTGTTCAAATATTTGTAACAAGCTTAAAATGTTATGGCTTTGTACTTTTAATATATTTGTTGTCTTTCAATAAATGATATACATATTATTGGCCATACTAAATGTCACTGTGCATTAGAAAGATGGGGGGGCTGAGTGATCTCGAGGTATGGTGTCTGCCTTGAGTGCTGGAGGTCACGGGTTCAGCCCCGGTGAGGACCAGGATTTATTTAAAAAATACACCTGGATGTCCAGTAATAAACTTTCCCCTGGTCTCTGGGTAGTGAGATCGGACGCCCGTGTGTATTGTTACGCACCTAAAAAATCCCTTGGCAGTTGGAAATCGAAAAAGAGTAGCCTAACAGCGCTGCCCGGGCAAAGATTTCAAGTTAAAAATCTACCCAAAGTATTTCAGGATCCTCGCCGATGCAACGGAGTTCGTGCATTGAGCTGAGTTTCTCCAGACTCAGGTTTGAGTTAGGAGGAAAACGGAGCACTTATCGGTTAAACCGTGTGCCGTGATGTTGATCCAACAACTAAAATAAACTAAACTATTGGAAAGATCAGATATGGAAGGCATGTCTGCTGGAAGAAGAGGCAGATGTAGATCAGCACAAAAGTTAGTTGCATATACTTTACAGGACGTTGCAGTTAACTCCAGCATGTTTGGCTGCTATTCCTGGGCAAGATTACGTTCAGCAGTTTGCCATTTCTTTCTGAACGACCGGCACCCATACCATTGTATGGAAACCAAAGCAAGGTAGTCTGCTTCCAAATCACCTGCAGCTGTGTTTCAAATGCTGTATGAGGGATTACGAAATGCATTTGTAACCCCTTCGCCACAGAGCCGGCACGAAGCAGGACATTAAAGACCACCCTGGACATGAAAATACATGAGACAGGGGAACCTGGACATGAAAATACATGAGACAGGGAAACCTGGACATGAAAATACATGAGACAGGGGAACCTGGACATGAAAATACATGAGACAGGGAAACCTGGACATGAAAATACATGAGATGGGGAACCTGGACATAAAAATACATGAGACAGGGGAAGTGGCAAATGATTGAGAGTCTTTCTGTTAACCTGTGATGAGAATGGGGTTCTGCAAAGGATCTGCTATACAATGATGGTCACCAACATTCATTATACTCAGTATTTACAGTTTGTTTAGATGGTTCAGATTTGTTTCATCATCAAGTGGCTTGCCAGCTGACATGAGCAGTCATGCTTCTCCGCATCTCGCAGTCTCCAACAACATGTATCAGCAGATTCAGGCTGATTCACAAATTAAAAATGGAAGAGGTGAGGTACAAGTGAATTTATTAGTAAAGTACCCTTTTTTAAACACTTTCAGGCATAGTAGACGTATGGACAACTTCATTAAAATGTCAGACAATAAAGAAGTTTGCAGGGTCGTGATTGCGATGATTGCTCAGACCAGGCATCAAAGAAAAAGTTATAAATTGCTTCCTTATTTATGTCAGTTATGATGTTATTTTTCTTGATTAATTTACTATGAATGCCGGCTTCGTGGCTTAGAGGTTATGACTTTTCTCCGTAATCTCGTATACTCTCATCGGTGACATGATGACGGTGAGAATCAGCAGTGGTTCGAATCGCATCGGTAACTTACGGGGTATGTGAGCCGGCCGCTCAGAAAGCAATGGCAAACTACTGAGCGTAATCTTGCCAAGAAATCAACATACAGCTGAAAGATGCTGGTGTTGACAGCGATGTCCTGTAAAGGATATGCAAAAAAAAAAAAAAAAAAAATTTACTGCGTGCTTTGTTATCTTATTTTTATGCATACAAAATTGGCATATGTTTGTCCTTGCCTCATTTCCACATTTGATATTGTTTTTAAAAAAATATATTGTCTTTTTTACATCCTTACTTATGTAACATTTTAATTTGATGAATTTGTTTTCTTTGCTTATGGTTACCTTTGACCAGGAAATGTCTTGGAAAGTAAAGACCACTGACATTATACTGACCACATCACTGACCGAGTGCTATCTGGTCTATACAAATATATGTCAAACACCATATGCCCATTGCACCTTAAGATGTGCACAGATTGGTCTTTACTTTACTTACTTTTCAGCTTTTATTTTTTTTTTTTTCACATGTTATAATGGGTCTACCACTTTACAGTATAAGAGCAATGTTTGCAGAAATCTTAGTTGTAGAGGCACATAGGCATTTTGGTACAGGTGCCATACTGATCAGAGAAATAATCCTGCCTCTGCAGGTGATTGAACCTGTATCACTGTCTTGGCATGTAGGTGCACTAAATCTATGCCACCATGGCTCCTAGCTACATGCCCACACCAATTCAAGCTTCTGCCTGTATAAAATGTGAAAAGAATTAAGAGTTTATCCTAAAGCTGCTAAAACATAGAGGGTCGTATACAGGCTTTCCAAGCAAGTGATCCAGGTTCAATCTCCAGCAGTGGCTTTGGGGTTGACCAAGCTCATAAAGTGGGTACTGGATACATTTCAGAATTTTCTAGGGAGGAATCGCAGCAAGGAAGGGAACTGATCACCCCACCTGATTCTGCTGTAGCCTAGAGTATATCATGGCCAGCCACTACTCATCCCCATTGACAGTATTTGCCTCAGGACTATCTTGTGTACACCATTGAAAAACCAAAAATGGCAACAAGTCTCATAGCAGGAACCTGCCGTGGGTGTGTGAAGTGTGGACCATCACAGTTTGTAGGCCTGAGAGCACAGAGGAATAGTTGGCCAGATTTTTTCTACCATAGTGAATGTTGAGAGTTGGCATCGAACCCTCATCCGACCATGCTTGTACTATTGTCAGTGTAACGTTCTAACCATTACACCAGCGTATCTACTTTATATTATTTTACCATTGTCGGTGTTACATTCTGACCATTATACCCGTGTATCTGCTTTATATTATTTAGCTAGGCAAATAATGTAATGTTTGTATTTTACTAAACATCACTGTCATGTGACCTGCCAGATGGTACAAGCATTCATGTATCTCCACTGATCTCAGTCTTTGGTGTTTTGGATCAATTCTATTGATGATATTCCTCCACGCTACTGTCTTAAGCTTTCTTAAAGTTTCATATAAAGTTCTACTTTTATTAGCCCTTTCCAGGCAAACATGATCTATTCTGGCAGTCTAAGGTATTTGCAACATTTGTCTCAGAAACCACATATCCGTTACATCCAAGTCTGCCTAATTTGTTTGTTCACATTCCAAAATTTGTAATCATACAGCAGAACAGGTTCTGTATAACATTCAAGTACTCTCTTTCTGACATTTAATAAGAGGGTCGTATTGCATACATTTTGCTGAACACTACCCAAATTACAAATGTTTCCATTTCTTTCTTCATCTGCTCTAAAACTCAAAATAGAGTATAGGCCCACAACCACACATAGCAAGCCCTTTGTAGGCCAGTTCATGGTTGGCTGGATTTTGGCTGAATGTTTTCTATGGTGTACAGTAGTCAGTCTCACACCAACCCTCTTTAGTTCCCTTTTACCCCCTGCGTACGAGGTTACCGCTTTACTATTCTTTACTTCCTCTTTGAGCTCTAGTAAAACGCTGGCAAAAATTGCTCTTGCTTTACAGATATTACTTAATATCTGACTGTTTTGTACTACACAGATGAATACACAAATTAATAGATGGTTTTGCTAATGTAACTGTTAACTTTATAAACATTAATCATTTACTGACATTGTAAATATGTTGCAAAACAATTGAAAAGGAACGTGATGCTTATGGGACAAGATTTCATACCAAGTACAGTTTTTGTGGGGATTAAACTTCAGTATTTGCTAGTTGTACAGTTTTATTTATTTTTGAAAAACCAATGTCTCGTTCTGTGTTGTCTGTTAATAGGTAGGTCATGGGTTACATGCCCCTTTCTTTGTTCTGTTTATGGTTATAATCAATGTCTTGTTTGCAGATATGGCCTGTGTTTATAGTTATAACTTGTGTTTGTAGTAGTGGTCCAAATTCCATTTGTAGCTATGATCTATAAATGTATAGGAATATTCTGGCCTTTTTAATGGTTATGGAAGAATGAACATCATGGCACTCCAGGTAAACTCATAAATGGCTTTTTAGCCACAATGAGGTAACACTACATGTTAGCTACTTTTAAAAGCGATTTTCATAAAATCTCAAGTACGTTACACACTTTTTTGTACTCTAACCTTCTTTCCCAAATGCAGCTGCTCATTATGTTCATAAAGTAACTTTTTCATGTTTTGCCTGATGGGCCTATTTTGTGTAGTAATCAGACAATAAATAGAAGATTATGTAATTCAATAAATATATATATTTCAATTCCAAAACACCCACATGAACAATAATAGCATTTTATTAAGTAAATAAAACATTTGTGACTTGCTGCATAATTTCTGTGTGCCTCCACATAGTAAACAATGATCAGTTTTTTTGCTGCATTGTACAAAAGTTATTGAGAATTCATCATCAGTTAAGAGCAACATTGGTTACAGTTCTGAGTGAACATCAAACAGTGTATCTCAGCAAGGAACATGCTAAAATTCTAATCTGTGCGAATGTTGATGATCATAAGTTTATCAAGTGTGTAATAGGTTCTTCCTCTATGATGCACAGTGCAACATAGGCTATTAACCAGAACTGCTGCCCCATTGATTTGTCATAATTTTACACAACAGACTAACCATGAGAAAAGTATGTGCCTGCTTGGTTCCACGCTAATTTTCCCATGAAAAAAAGCAAATGAGGATAAATTGTTCTTGACAATTTCTCAGGAAGTGCCATTCAGAAAACATTTTGTGAACCATCATGACATTAAATGAGACTTGGGGTTCACCATTATGACTTCCAATCCAACATTTTTAGCATGCAATGGAAAACCCAGGCAAGATGGGAACACAGAAATCTGCAGGAAAAGTGATGCTAAATTCTTGTTGAGATGCTAAAGGTGTCATATTGAAAAATTACCTGCCTAACGGCAACACCATTAATGGACATTACTATGCAGCTCTCTTTGCCAAACTAACAAAAGCTATGACCAGAAAACAAGAGATAGCATACACTTAAAATCACCGTTTCTTCTTGACAATGCAACATCTCACAAAGCATGGCTTGCGCAGCTATCAGCCAATGATTTGAATATTGAGATTCTTCCACACCTACTCTATTCCACGGATTCGGTTTCATCAGACATTGTTTTTACTTTTATCAAATCTTTAAAAAAACAAAACAACAGCTTTAGAGGACATAATTCTCACAATGATGAATATGTCATATAGGTGTGATAACTGGTTTAGTTCTAAAATTATGGTGTTCTTTTCCCAAGATCTGTTCAAGGTCAAGGAGAGATGGTATGCATATCAATTCAAGTGATGGCTATATTGAAAAGGAAACACTAAAGAAAATTTCAGTCCTCCATCACATTAATTTCATAGTCAGGGTAAAGACATATGGCCAGCCACTTGTATATAAAGTACAATAGCAGCTTGTGCTGTCGCATTAAAACATGTAAATAGAGAGAAGTTTTAGAATAAGAAAAGTATCTAAATCTGTCTTCTCTCTCTCTCTCTCTCTCTCTCTCTCTCTCTCTCTCTCTCTCTCTCTCTCTCTCTCTCTCTCTCTCTCTCTCTCTCTCTCTCTCTCTCTCAATGTAGACGATATGAAAGGAATTATCATTGGGGAACATAACATCAATAACATTAGATATGCAGATGATTCAGTATTGATTGCAGACAATGAGCTTGATCTGCAACATTTAATAGCCGCAATTGTTGCACACAGTGAACAACTTTCGTTAGAAATAAATTGTAAGAAGACACAGATTATGGTCGTCACTGAAGAATAAGGAAATACCACAATGTATAATACAATGGGAAGATTGTTAAACAAGTGATTTGATACAATATCTCGGAACAGTCATAACATCTGATGGGAGATGCCTTGAA
This sequence comes from Cepaea hortensis, assembly GCA_963921405.1. Taxonomy (NCBI): domain Eukaryota; kingdom Metazoa; phylum Mollusca; class Gastropoda; order Stylommatophora; family Helicidae; genus Cepaea; species Cepaea hortensis. The sequence goes on from OY992883.1 coordinate 78,860,520, forward strand.
GAGATTAGAACAAGAATTGCCATGGCGAAGGCAGATTTTTGCAAGATAAAAAACAAACTGACCAATAACAAGATGTCAATTGCAACGAGAAAAAAAGTGTTGAGATGCTACATATTACATGAGCTTTTGTATGGATGTGAAGCGTGTGTGAAGCATGTACAATGTGCAGTCAAGCTGAAAAACATCTGAAGGCTGTGGAAATGTGGTTTCAGAGGAAAATGCAAAGAATACCGTGGACAGACAGAAAAACCAATGACCAAGTCCTACAAGAAACAGATGAAAACCGTAAACTGATTAGAGAAATTAGACGTAGACAGTCACATTTTTTGGTCACGTTATGAGAAGAAATAAATTGGAGAACTTGGTGACAACTGGCAAAATCGAGGGGAATAGAACAAGGGGAGGGCAGAGAAGTAAATACCTAGATGGCTTGGCCACGTTGTATGGTCGAGACAAGAACACTGAGCTGATCCACGACTCTGGTGATCAAGTGAGATGGCAAAAGATGACCGCCCTCGCTTACCGGCATGGCACATGATGATGATGATCTACCTCTCTCTATATGCCTGTCTCTCTCACTCTCTCATTCCCTTTCTCTCCCCCCCCATCCTCTCTCTCTCTCTCTCTCTCTCTCTCTCTCTCTCTCTCTCTCTCTCTCTCTCTCGCATACACACACACATTGGGAATAAATACTAATTCTCACCTTGGGAGTTTGAACGTCTCCAGGATTAAAGCTAAACGACTTGTTTTGTAATTTGTCTGTATGCATTATTGCTGTATCAATGCCCTTTTGTTTTTGTGTGCTGGCGAAGTCTTTCTAGCCAGAATGTTCATCTGCCACTTGTGATTGTAATCTTGTAAAGCTGACCAGCTCCACCTTCTGTGTTTGTTAATTTACTGATAACATAAGAGGCAGTGACACCATTAGAGTGAGTGATAACATTAGACGGTGTGACACTATTAAAAAGGTGAACAGATTAGAGATTATACAGAGAACTATACAAATTCCAGCTAATCACAAGGTGAGGAAAAGACTGGCGCTGGATAGGACACACATTGAGGAAACCTGTTAATATGAGGCCGCTACAAATGAAAACCTTTAATGTTTTTTTTTGTTTTTTTTGGTTTCTGTTTGTTTTTTTAATAAATATATTCTGAAAACGTAAAGAACAAATGTATAATTGATTCATGTAGTCACCACTGCATTCAATGCAAGTTTTCCAGCACAGATAAAGTTCTTGGATTCCTGTACAAACAAACAAATTATCTTGGTTGCATGTGTAACCATTCATTCATCACCTGTTGTTATGTACCTCTTCATCGGACCAAAAAGCTTTGAAACTTCCTACTCCATTCATACACTTGCTGGACTGAAATACATGACCATACTGGATCTTTATTCGCGGATGAATTTCTTTAGGGTTCACCCTTCACTGATCAAGTAACGGATAACAAAACAATGCTTCTCTTTGGTGCATATCAAAAGGGGAGTGGCCATCTTTAAGCTGTCCTTATGATGTCACAGTGATTATCAATATCTGCACTACGATGTCACGTGTTGAACACTCTTGACATCCTTAACAACAATATTGACCGATTACAAGACAATCACATGGTCATTGTAATTTCTATCACACTTTTAAGTTTTTTATTTGAAGCGCCGAAGAAGGGAATTAGAGATGGTAGTGAATGATAAGGGGTGGACGCGGGGTAAGCTGCATAAGATGGGAAAAGATAGGAGAAGGCGTGACCTAAGTTGGTTAAAACGCAGAATAAGGTAGAAAAACAGTGTTATACACTTTGACTTCTCGGCCCTTGGCACTACAGATCGAAGTGTAGTATCTGCACTTGATCTTGCCAGGGCCACCAGTAGAGGCGGTCATCGGAACGACACACAGGGATGTGGAAACCCATTGGGTGGCTCTAGCCTCCAGGGGAACCGCGAACCCTTAAAAATTAAAGATAGGCATTGTTGATTGCTTCCATTGTGTTTACATAATACAGAATCGTACACATCGATATAAATAGCTGGAGAGTATATTCTACCAGAATGATGTTTATACCAGTCAATGTATTTTCCATGATAACGAATAACAGATTGGCCTCTGGGATTCCTATAATAGAAAGCAGAAAAACAGCCCTGAAATATATGAATATGGAAGAACATGACACCCGGACCCAAGCATATATAGATAGATCCGCACAAGCATTCAACAGAAAATGGAGGTGAAGGAATTCTCCTGGGGGAAACAAAAAATGAGTACAGAAAACACAATCAGTGGCAACATGACAGTTCGTAACTGGCTTCAGAGTAGAGACAGAGACGTTGAAAACTGCAGCAGACATGGTCGACAGACAAACACAGAGAGAAACACGGGGTTTTCTTAGAGATGCCAAGTCAGTTGTCTCAATGCTAAAGAACAAAAATTCAAAAACTGCAGAAGCAGTAGGCCTAGAGAAGCACTCCGTGGGGTGTCAGAAATTCAAAGAGTTAGAATACAGTGGATCCGTCATATTAAAACATATGATATGTGTAAATGAAGAGGCTGATACATTGGCAATGGAAGGTCATATTAAAACATATGTGTAAATGAAGAGGCTGATACTGATACATTGGCAATGGAAGGTGGAAGACAATTTTAGCCTGATACATACATAATCTGTCAGGCCAAGATATTTATCAGAAGCAATGTTCACTTGCAATGGCAAACTACTGAGCGTAATCTTGCCAAGAAATCAACATACAGCTGAAAGATGCTGGTGTTGACAGCGATGTCATGTAAAGGATATGCAAAAAAAAAAAAATGTTCACTTGAATTCAGAAAAGACATTACAGCACTCGATACACTCGCTTATGACCCTTCTTCAATCTATAACTTCATATGACCATTCTTCAACAACCAGCTAGGAGTCCCATACTAAATTACCAATCTGAATATGTGTCCGTCTGGTGTTTCTTTGGAGTGTTGAGTGTCGGCCATATCCTCTGGCACTCCGCGCCGCACGTTTCTCTCTAGGTCATGATGATGTATCTGTTCTTCCACACTTTTCACGTGATCCCAAGGGCCCTGACCAGATCTGAATAAGCACTTATTGGACAAAGTGGGAGTCAAAGCATCGAGGCCACAAGAAAGATGATGCATATTACCAACCCGACCAAAAGTGGGGGGGGGGGGGGGGGGGGGAAGAAGCAATATTTAGACATGCTTGCTTGCTTGCTTGTGTTCGTTGGCTTGAGCTCCAACGCGAAGTCCTGTATATCGGATGAAGGCATCCTGTTGTCCAACATCAGTGTGATGTCATACAGGACCTGAGGTTTGCGTGAGTATCCGTTGTCCCATGTCTGGCTTTGTCAGGTCTTAGTCAGATATGACTGAGCTACCGTATAACAGTAGACGGTACTACCTGGTTTCTGTTAGCGCCGAACGTTGGGCGGCGCTTACCAAACCCGACACCCCACATTGTGCCAACGGCTTCGGGCGGAAGAGCGCAATTGGGAGGGTACAAGCCTTACCCTGGTGCGAGGAAATGCAAGCTAAAGACAAAATTGTCATGGCAGGGCAGACCAGGCCCCAAGCCTTGGTTGGCGACTGGTCTAGGATCGAAGCTCCGACAGGCGGACAGTTAGAGCATTGCTTTGCTGATCCGGCAGCTTCTGCAGCTTGTCTTGTTCCAGATGTAGGGGTGTTACCTTTCCTCTGGAGTGAACTAGGCAGGCCGAGAGAGGGATCATGCTGCATGGGCAACACATGATCTCTATATTTTAGCCCAGGCTTTGTGCTATGGAGAGGCAATAACTCCATCCCTGGTCTTAACTGGTCTCGGAATCAAAGCGAGAGGCAACTGTTACGGGTTATAAGTCCTTGTCAGTTGGCGTAGACATGGGGCACCACGCGTTGCCTCTGACGGTGGGAGACACCTATAGGTGTCACTGATCAGCTACCGCCCGCCTCAAGCTGGGCAGCCCCCAGCCAATTGGGTGCTGATCCGCCACAGCCTGCCTGCTTCAATGGGTGCTTGGGGCTAGGACAAAATCTGAATCGCAGGCTGTAAAACCAATGCACCAGGTACAAACAAAAATATAAATAGAAACCTCAAGCTACGGCTTGCAACCTGGAACGTGAGAACCATGTGTCCAGGATTTTCCACTGACTTGACCAATATTGACGATGTGAGAAAAACGGCTGTGATTGATGCCGAACTCAATCGTCTTAACATTGATATTGCTGGCCTGCAGGAGACTCGCCTCGCTGAGGAAGGGTCACTCAGGGAAAACAACTACACCTTTTTCTGGAAGGGTAAAGGGCAGGCAGAAAAAAGGCAACACGGTGTGGGCTTTGCAGTGAAGAATTCGCTACTGGGAATGATTGAAATTCCAGCAGGAGGAAATGAAAGACTATTATCCCTGCGCTTGGCAACCTCTTGTGGGTTTGCCACCATTATTACTGCATATGCACCGACACTCGATTCCTCTGATGATGTGAAGGATTTGTTCTATGAGGAGTTAGACTCTGTGATCAAGGCAGTTCCAAAATCCGACTACATTTATATGCTCGGTGATTTCAATGCTCGTGTGGGCAAGGACTCGAGTTCATGGCCAGTGTGCCTTGGAAAATACAACATCGGTCGCATGAATGAAAATGGGCAAAGGCTGCTGGAGCATTGCACCAGTAATGACCTATGTATTACAAACTCTTTTTTTAAAACAAAAGAGATGCATAAGGTCACATGGAAACATCCAAGATCCGGCCATTGGCACCAGCTGGACTTCATCATCACACGGAGACAACATCTGAACCATATATCATTGACTCGTAGTTACCATAGTGCTGACTGTGATACGGATCATTCTTTGGTTGTTGCAAGGGTTAGACTGAGACCAAAGAGAATCTACACAGCTAAACACAAATCTAGCCCCAGGATTAATATTATTAACACTCATGATCCTGAAAAGTGCTTTCAGTTTCAACAGCAACTTGAAGACGCTTTCACTGATACACCAGAAAATTGTACAGTAAATGATAAATGGAATAAACTTAAGGAAACTCTTTGTAAAACTGCCGTAAAGGTTTACGGCACTGTGGATCATAAGAGGCAGGACTGGTTTGCGGCCAACAGCGAGACTCTGCAGCCCTTGATTGATAAGAAGAAGAAAGCTCTCTTAAGAAACAAGGAAAGACCAACGCGTAACACTCTGAGTGAGCTAAGGTAAGCTAGGAAGGATGTGCAAAAGGCTGCCAGGCAGTGTGCAAATGATTATTGGATCAAGTTATGTGAGTCCATTCAAATCGCAAGTGATAAGGGAGACATAGGAAGTATGTATGAAGGAATAAAGAAAGCCTGTGGTCCAGTGATCAAAAGAAGTGCACCATTGAAAACCTTGACTGGAGAAGTCATCACTGATAAGAAACAGCAGATGGACAGATGGGTAGAGCACTATTTGGAGCTTTACTCAAGTGAGACCAAACTAGCGGATAATGCCCTCAACGCCATAGAGGCTCTACCAACTCTTGACCACCTGGACACACTTCCCACCATAACAGAAGTTAAGTGTGCTATAAATGAACTTGCATCTGGCAAGGCTCCAGGTAAGGATGGGATTCCAATAGAGGTTATCAGGAGTGGGCAAGACACACTCACTATACAGATCCACCAGCTAATAGAGCTATGCTGGCGTGAAGGACAAGTCCCACAGGATTTCAAAGATTCAAGCATCATAACACTGTACAAGAACAAGGGTGATCGGAGCGACTGCAACAACTATAGGGGTATCTCACTTCTGTGTATTGTTGGAAAAGTATTTGCCAGAATTGTTCGCTCAGACTTCAAGTCCTAGGAGATCAAGTCTACCCCGAATCACAGTGTGGCTTTCGACAGAACCGGTCTACCACTGATATGATATTCTCATTGCGACAAATGCAAGAAAAATGCCGTGAACAGAATCAACCACTGTTTATTGCCTTCATCGACCTCACAAAGGCATTTGATTTGGTCAGTCGTGAGGGTCTGTTCAAGGCACTAAAGAAGATTGGCTGCCCACCAGCTCTTCTGTCCATTGTGGAATCGTTCCACACAGGCATGAAGGGTATAATCAAGTTTGATGGTGCAACTTCTGAAGAATTTGAAATCAAGAGTGGAGTTAAGCAAGGTTGTGTACTAGCTCCCACCCTCTTTGGAATATACTTTTCACTTCTACTGAAATATGCATTTCGTGATCAGGATGGTGGTATATACATTCACTCACGCTCAGATGGCGGCCTCTACAATGCTCAGAGATTGAAGGCTAAGACCAAAATTAGGAGGGTACTGATCAGAGAGTTGCTTTTTGCAGATGATGCTGCAGTTACGACCCACTCTGAGGAAGAATTGCAATGTCTACTATCTGCATTCTCCAATGCTTGTTCTGAATTTGGTTTAACAATTAGCAAAAAGAAGACACAGATGATGTCACAAGGTGCACATGGGGTACCATCAATCTTTATTGACGACGCCGAACTAGAGATAGTAGACCATTTTACATATCTGGGATCGGTGGTAAATAGCAAATTATCCCTAGATCAGGAAATCAACATCCGGATTGGAAAGGCAGCAACAACAATGAACAGGTTAAGAAAAAGAGTCTGGGAGAACAGGAAGCTTACTGCCAAAACAAAAGTCCTTGTCTATCAAGCCTGTGTCCTTAGTACTCTTCTCTATGGCAGTGAAACCTGGACAACTTACTCACACCAAGAGAACAATTTAAACAGCTTTCATATGCGGTGTCTGCGAAGAATTCTTGGTATTAAGTGGCAAGACAAAATCACAAATACTGAAGTATTGGAAAGATCAGGTTGTGTGACAGTTTATTCCATGCTCAGTCTTCGTAGACTTAGATGGATAGGACATCTTAGGCGGATGGATGATGGTAGAATACCAAAGGATATCTTTTTTGGTGAATTACAGATGGGTAAGAGATCTCAGGGTCGGCCTCTACTACGATACAAAGATGTGTGTAAGCGGGACATGATTGATACAGGCATTGATAATGCACATTGGGAGCAAGTCGCCGCTGAACGTGTTGCATGGAGGGCAAATATCAGAAATGGAATAAAGTCAAAGGAGAAAATTATTGCAGAAAAGTCACACACCAAGCGTTTGAGACGTAAGATGGTGCATGATGGTGGAAATGACCACGTGTTCACATGCACCCACTGTGAACGGACATTTACAGCGCAAATTGGCCTTATCAGTCACACTCGCTACCGCCATAGTTAAAAGTTATTATGCCTTTTTAAAGCACAAACTATCGTCTGTCAAGACGGCAAGGTGCCAATGTATGTCTGGCTTATTGGTGTGCAGACTGGTGGTTCCTCGCCGTACAGGCAGACACTCTCGGACTTCGGAGGAATCGGCGATCCTATTGACTTTAGCCAGGAACCCGAAGGGACCTGCTGCCCAGGACGCTCGACGAGGACGCGTCAATAGGTCTTGGCCAGTATATAACCCGGCCCTGGTGCCTTGGAAACACCTCTGCGTCCCATATTTAGACACCACCCAGGACACGAAAGGGTGAGATTCCACTTGTTCAATAAACTTAAAGGAGATACTGATGCATCTGTGGAACTGGTAAATGGCAATTAAACATTTACTGCAAATGTCCTTTGTAGGGAGCGGCCGGAAGAATGGCTACGAACACGGGTTCTCCTCCGGGAGAACCAGGTTGGAATCCTCGGTAAAGTGTGGATTTTTTTCTGTCGGGGGCAAAAGAGAAAATCACTAACCTGCACAGTTCGCGGTGACTGCACTAGCCAGGTGGCCTTAATTCCTTAGGCTCAAAGACCCCCCCCCCACCCCACCCCAACCCTACACTGACAGGTACTATAGACAGTGGATGACAGTATTTTGTTAGTCCTTTGTAGACCTGTTCATAATAAGTTGGATTTTTAAGCTAAAGTTTACAACAGCAAGAGGTAACCAGTCTCACGCCAACCCTTCCCAGTCGCCTCTTTCGACATGCACGGCAGGTTATAGTGTCTCAGTAGCAAAGCCATCTACCTCGCGTTTTGAAGGTCGTGGAATCGTTCCCCGGACCATGCCGTTCATAACATCAGCACTATTTTCTCCGAGTCTCCTGTGGGTCATCGCAGGAGATACGGAGTTCGAACTTCATGCTCTGCTCTCAGAGAGCCGACTGCCGTTCTGCAAAGAGAAACCGAGTCACATAGGTATAAACTCAGTGCAATGAAGTTGGCCCTCTCGACTTCAGTATATTGTTTTGCGCTCGCTCGCTTTGAACTCAAGCGTAGTCCATAACAGTACTTCTAGTAGTGCTGGACTGAATTGTGCGTGTGGATTAGCTTTCCCCATTAACAGTGTCCCTCGTCATCAGACGAACCCACTCCAACTTCAAAGGTACTTGTAATTGGTCTCGAAGTATGGTGTCCGCCATGAGTGCTCGAGGTTCCGGGTTCAAGCCCCGACTTGCGTTCACATTTGTTTGCCTCCATATAAAAATCCATATCTCAGTAACCAACTGAGGGAAAATTATGAGATTTAGCATATGACCTTATCATCATGTCCACCCAAAAAAAAAAAAAAAAAAAAAAAATTTGTTCTGGAGATTGTACAGCAGATTTCAATGTTTGTTTATATGCGGCATATAATTTACGGATCAGAGATTAAGTTCATAATTTTAAATGTATTATACCGTAGCCAGACAATCAGCGTTCAATGTTGAATATCCTGCGTGTTTCACAGGATTGGCCTTATGCCAAGAACCCCGCGCTGTTTAAATTGGCAGTCTTCAGAGGTATCGTCAAAATGTGGGTTATTTCATGAAGCCTGATTATTTAAAAAAAAATCTTACCACTTATCGCTAACATTGAAATGTGTGAATATTTTTCAATGGGATTGAATGCGAAATTGTGTATACACTTCAAAGCATCGCTATGAAGTTGTACACATATTTTTGTATAGAAGCTGATCGCAGGAAACTGTTTTATACTATTACAAATTTCGAAAAAAAGAACAGTGCATGCATTGGGTTTGGGTAAACGGTCATTTCGTCGATGGGTGCAAGAATCTGGAATTAAACCACCACGCAATAACCAAACGGTAGGTAGAAAGGTTATTGTAGACAGCTTTGACAAAGTTGTCATAAGGCGAGCTATTATAAAAATGCTTTAAAAAGTAGCTTGATACCGACTTCATTGCGCCGGGTTCTATCCCATATGGCTCGGTCTCTTTCCGGAGCGCGGAAAAGCATCGCACAAACCACGAACTCCGCAGCTCTAGCGACGACCCACAGAAGTCTCCGAAAAATTTAACTCGTGAACCGAAGGATGCGGCCCGGAATCGAACCCACAACCTTTGGAGCCCGAGTCAAAAGGCTTGACCACTTCGCCACGGAGACTCCTGAAATTATAAAAATTTAAGATTTTATATCCAGGATTATCCAGCATTATAAAAATGCTGGATGCCAAAGAAACAGTGACTGTAAGAAAACTTAGGGTTTGGTTGAGAAAGAACAATAACATAGAGCTATCCAAAACAACTTTGTGGAAAATTATAAGGACATTATCTTCACTTTTAGAAAGTACAAGGGAGGTAGAAAAATTCTTTGCGAGCAGCCGCATTTAGGAGCCATGAGAAGCAGATACCTACGTGAAGTAAGGGAAATGCGCAAAGAAAATAATGGCATAGTGTATTTGGATGAAATGTGGATCAATGCACACCACACAAGTGATAAGGAATGGCAATCGGTGGATGGACAGATAAAGCGATATGTGCCCAGTAGTATAGGACAGCTTTTGGTCATGGCCCATGCTGGTAATACGCACAATGAATGGCTTACAACAGAATGCTAGGCTCGTGTTCGTATCAAAGCATACAGATAAAAGGGATTATCATAATAAGATTAATGGTAATGTATTTAGAGATTGGCTCGAGAATACTGTGCTTCCATCCCTAGATAGACCGTAGTGTCCAATTATGGACAATGCATGATATCAATGTTGTTGCCCAAGAAGACAAAATACCTACAGCATCGAGCACAAAGGGAGCAATAAAGATATGGTTCCGAATGGAAAACATACCATTTCCAGAAAGGTATTTCTAGCTAGAATTGTTGTCCCTTGTAAAACAGACGCCAAAAAAAAGCAAAAAATATCAAATCGACAAGTTGATAGAAGAGCATCGTCATGGGTGCTTGAGACTTCCGCCGTACCACTCTCATTTTAACCCTATAGAACTTGTGTGGGCTAAAATTAAAGGGCAGGTGGCAGCTGACAATATTATATTCAAATTGTCTGACGTCATGATACTAATCCAGTCCACGCTATTAAATATTGATAAAAGTTACTGGGAAAATGTTAGGACCATGTGTTGAAAGAGGAAGAGGACTATTGGAGAAAGGATGGATTTAATTTTATGCAACCGAGAGCAGTCATCAACCTACTGGAATCGTCCGACACAGATTAAGGTCTGAGCAGATCGCAGACCTTAATCCGCGTGCACGCTTACTGTGATATTTTGCTCCAACTATTCAGACGAATTGCAGGCCCTAAACATTACAGCATCAGCACAATGTCAATGGCAACAGTTTGCATTCCACAGTGATGAATTTTCAATCCCGTAAGCCCTCAGCAGTGACAAACAACTGTATTGAAAAAAAGAAAACAAACACACTAAACGCATTGAATACCAACAGAAGAGTAATATTGCGGTGGAAACTGACATATTGTGGCATAACAAGAAACGTGAGAGCAAACAACGTTGTCAAATTAGGGGACAACACACGTGCATACGAATCAATCTATAAACGTCAATGAAAATAGGACCAACATCTTGGTCGTTAAGAAGAAAGCCCACTACAGAGACACTGACAACTATTTTCATAGTGCAAAACAGGTAATCATGTTCCGTCTCTGAACAGTAAACAGCAGAGTAGACAATCTTTCACGAAGACTCAAAGCGGGTCTGTCACCCATGTGTACGTGTGAACAAACTACACAGACAGCTGAACAGATCCTTAAAAATGGGCACATGATGACTAAATTGTGGTACCATATCATTTCTGGTCACCCCATACGCACATTAACGCACAGCTATTTGGAAGCTTTCACGACCTCAATATAAAAAGCTTAATGCATCCTAGTAACATGAAAACTTGTGTACAATTATTAACCAGCAGCTGAAGAAACAAGAAGGAAATGAAAAATAAGGTAAGAAATATATTCCTTCTACTTTCTTTAGCGCCGAACGTTGGGCGGCGCTTACCAAACCCGACACCCCACATTGTGCCAACGGCTTCGGGCGGAAGAGCGCAATTGGGAGGGTACAAGCCTTACCCTGGTGCGAGGAAATGCAACCTAAAGACAAAATGTCATGGCAGGGCAGACCAGGCCCTGAGCCTTGGTTGGCGGCTGGTCTAGGATCGAAGCTCCGACAGGCGGACAGTTAGAGCATTGCTTTGCTGATCCGGCAGCTTCTGCAGCTTGTCTTATTCCAGATATAGAGGTGTTACCTTTCCTCTGGAGTGAACTAGGCGGGCCGAGAGAGGGATCATGCTGCATGGGCAACACATGATCTCTATATTTTAGCCCAGGATCTGTGCTATGGAGAGACGCCGAACTAGAGATGGTAGACCATTTTACATATTTAGGATCAGTGGTAAATAGCAAATTATCCCTAGATCAGGAAATCAACATCCGGATTGGTAAGGCAGCAACAACAATGAACAGGTTAAGAAAAAGAGTCTGGGAGAACAGGAAGCTTACTGCCAAAACAAAAGTCCTTGTCTATCAAGCCTGTGTCCTCAGTACTCTTCTTTATGGCAGTGAAACCTGGACAACTTACTCACACCAAGAGAAACGTTTAAACAGCTTTCATATGAGGTGTCTGCGAAGAATTCTTGGTATTAAGTGGCAAGACAAAATCACAAATACTGAAGTATTGGAAAGATCAGGTTGTGTGACGGTTTATTCCATGCTCAGTCTTCGTAGACTTAAATGGATAGGACATATTAGGAGAATGGATGATGGTAGAATACCAAAGGACATATTTTTTTGGTGAATTACAGATGGGTAAGAGATCTCAGGCTCGGCCTCTACTACGATACAAAGATGTGTGTAAGCGGGACATGATTGATACAGGCATTGATAATGCACATTGGGAGCAAGTCGCCGCTGAACGTGTTGCATGGAGTGCAAAGATCAGAAATGGAATAAAGACAAAGAAGAAAATTATTGCAGATAAGTCACACACTGAGCGTGTGAGACGTAAGTTGGTGCATGATGGTGGAAATGACCACGTGTTCACATGCACCCACTGTGAACGGACATTTACAGCGTGAATTGGCCTTGTCAGTCACATTCGCTACCGCCATAGGTAAAAGTTATTATGCCTTTTTAAAGCACAAACTATCGTCTGTCAAGACGGCAAGGTGCCAATGACAATGACTTTCCTGTCAATTTACACATTATTTACCCCATTTCTCTGTAAATTCTGTCTTTACTAAAATTACACATTGCACCCCTCTCGGGAGTCTCCGTGGTGAAGTGGTCAAGCCGTCTGACTCGGGCTCCGAAGGTTGTATGTTCGATTCCTTCATTTCACGAGTGCATTTTTCAGAGACTCCCGAGGGTCGTCGCTGGAGCTACGGAGTTCGTGCTTTGTGAGACGCTTTCCGCCCTGCGGAAAGAGACTGAACCATATGGGATAAAACCCGGTGCAATGCAGTCGACCCTGTCGACTTTTAAGCTTCTTTTTTTATTGCACCCACTCCCATACGAATCTGGCTACGCCTTGTACTTGTGTCCATTTCCAGAACGTGGTTTACTGTAAGACTAGTTTGTTAGCGTGAATTCACTACATTTTCCCCAAAACATCAAAGAAATGTCGCCGCTTTCGATGATTTAAGTTGCTTTTGGACCTATCAAAGACATACTCTTTGGGTGGGGGTAAATATAAGACGGCAGGAAAAATTTCATAACGATGCAACAGACAGTTTTCAAAATAATTGATTGTGAATGACGGCATTACAATTTCGTAACGATACGTAACGTATGTCTCATTTCATCTTGGTCCTTATGATGTACCTTGGTCGAGGTGAAGTAGAAACAGCGGGAGAGTGCCCGTTTATGGGCTTCATGTATTGAGATTCCCATGGACTTTAATATTTCCTGCGTCCATCGTTTACGTGGTCAGCCTCTTCCTCTGCTTCCATCTGGTCTGTGCATCATTTTGCTTGTTGTGGTATACGAATCATGAAATCATGTGACTTTCCAAAATGGCGTGTCGAGTTAGACAATTTATAAAAGAAAATCGAAGTGACTATACACAAAATGTTGTGAGTAGTACGAGCCGCTATACACAAGAATTTATGGCTGCTCACGTGATTATTCAGCTGGTCACGTGATGTCTAACTTCCTTTTCACAGTGTTGGAGATCCATTGCAGCCAACCTTCATTGTGGAGGTTTTCATTAAGAAATTTAAGGGTCCGAAATGCTTGGGGAAGGGGTTTCCTTCTGAAGCCCCATGCCGTGTTTGCTCCGCGTCGGAGTTCCTATGACTGATCGCTATCTGGCATGGCACATGATTGATTGAATCACGTGACCAGCCAAAAATTTTTGTGTATAGCGGCTCGGACTATACACAAAAGTTTGTGTATAACTTCTCCCAAAGAAAATAGCTAGAGCTACGGAGTTCGTGCTTTGTGCGACGCTTTCCGCGCTGCGGAAAGAGACGGAGCCATATGCGATAAACCCGGTGCAATGAAGTCGACCCTGTCGACTTTTAAGAGAGACTGAGCCAGACAGGTTAATACCCACTGCAATGAAGTCGATCCTCTCGACTTCAGTAATTACTAAATAATATTAATAATAAATATTCAAAATAAAAAAAATATTGTTAATACTCCTTGCTTCCTTTATGAGCCTCGGTAACACACTAGTAAAAGCAAATTTAAAAACTAGTTTAGTTATTTTGTGGGACAGGACGCTCCCTATTTTTAATAAAAACAAATACTAAGGACACGCCCTGACACTGCTAGTACTACTATTAGTATTACTGACTACTACTACACCACTGCGACCTAGTCTTCTTCTTCTTCTTCTTCTTCTTCTTCTTCTTCTTCTTCTTCTTTCGTTCGCCTGAAATATGCTTATAACTGCAATGTTGTCTCTTGTATGAATCCAACAGTCTTTTGTAGTTCATTCAGCGGTCCATAGAGTTTATCTTCCACTGTTGTCTCTCTAGGCCAGAAGGTTCGCCTGGATATGTTGTAGTTTGGGCAATCCTGGAGTATGTGCTCTGCTGTCTGCGACGCCAAACCACATGTGCACATGGCTGAGTCACCAATCTTGAATTTTGTATACATGTGGTTGCGTAATCTATTGTGTCCTGTTCTGAGGCGCAGAAGAATGACCTGTTCTGGTCTGTCCATAACGTGGTAGTCGTCTTGAGTAAGGTTTGGTGGCTTTCTGATTGATTTGATCATTCTTTTCTTTTGGTGGTATGTAATAGGCACATCAGGTTGTTCTTCTTTTGCTCCTTCCTTAGCCAATCGATCAGCTCTGTTATTTCCGGGTACTCCACAGTGGGATGGTATCCACTGTATGGTGACCTTACGCTGACTGCTAAGTTCAGAAAGTAGTGTCCTCAGAACTGGCAATTTCCCAGACAGGAGCGCCTCTATTACGGATTGTGCATCTGTCAATATCACCACAGGTTGTGTACCATGGCTGGTATTTTGTAATTTCTCCGTGGCTATCTTGATTGCCTCAATTTCAGCATCATAGTTATGGCAGTACTTTCCTGTTGGAATTCTGGCCGTGTCTCTAGTATTATTTGGGTATTCTATGTACACTCCCGCTCCTCCATTTCGAACAGCATTTTGTGCTGACCCATCTGTGTAAACTCGGATCCATAGGTCCTGTGGGTATTCGTCATCAAGGAAGCTGAGAGTGGCTGTTCTGCGCTGTACACTGTTATGTTCTTCCTTGTCAAATATTCCTCTCACTTTTGACTGGATTTGTAGCGATATTCTATGTTCATCTTTCCACGTGGTTCGTGCTGGAATGGTTGTCAGGGGGATACCAACTGTGGGAAGATCGATGGTTTCTCTGCAGAGTTGTTTGGCCTGGTGGATGAAACTACTTCTTTTCAACCGCCCCATAGCTAAGTTTTCAAATCGGTTCTTCATAGGGTGGCCTGGCAAGCTGATAAACTTTTCTGCTTGTATGAGTGTTTTTGTATCTCTGCGTTCTCTTAAAGCTTGTGTCCTCCCCATTTTCTCCATTGCTACTATAGGGGTTGATCTCATCCCTCCTGTGATGACTCTAAGAGCTTGATTTTGCACCTTGTCCAGCTCCTGCAATGTAGTTTTTGATGCTGAACACCATGCAGTTGACCCGTATTCCAAGTGTGGTCGTATGCTCTGTTGATAAACTTTGCTAAGTATTTTCCCACTGGCTCCCCAAGTGGTTCCAGTTAGCTTTCTCAGGATGGCAATTTTCCTTCTGGCTTTTGCTACTGCTTTTTTGATGTGTTTTCTCCATGTCAGCCTGTCGTCGAATGTTACACCAAGGTATGATGGTTCCTTGTCTTCTCTTAGGGATGTTCCATTTATCTGAATGCTCCCTGCCTTTTGTTTCGGAGAAAGGGTAAATAGAGTGGTGCTGCACTTGTCAGTGTTTATGCTGATACACCATCTATCCGCCCATGCAACAAATGTATCTACAGCTCTCTGTAGCAATATGGTGGCCACTGATGCATGTTCATTTGCGCTCCACAAAACCAGGTCACCAGCGTACATTGCCGCTTTAATTCCATCGGGTAGATTAACAACAAGATCATTGATGAAGATTAGAAAAAGTGTTGGGGACAGGACTCCGCCCTGGGGAACACCGTGACGCAGTAGTACTTTCTTGCTCTTGAGACCGTCTATCTGTACTCGGGCTCTTCTGTTGTGCAAGTATGCTTTTACCCATTTGTACATTCTTCCATTGACTTTACAGTTTCTCAGTTTCTTCATCAGACCTTCTTTCCAGACTTTGTCAAAGGCTTTCTTCAAATCTATCCAAGCCGCAAGTACCAGCTTCTTCTCTTGGAATGCATCCTCAACTTCTTGAGAGAGGTAGGTTGTCTGATCTTCCGTAGAGTAGCACTGCCTAAAGACAGCCTGTTATGGCACAAGGATGTTTTCACTTTCAATGTACCACTGTAGTCTGTGATTGATGACGCGTTCCATTGTTTTGCAGAGACAACTGGTGAGGCTAATGGGTCTGTAGCTGGAGGCAATGGAACTGTCTTTCCCAGATTTTAGGAGGGGTATCATGATTGCTTCTCTCCAGACTTGTGGAACACTGCCTAAGGTCCATGTATTATTAAAGATCTGTAGCAGCTTTGCTTTGGCCTCTGTTCCTAGGTTCCTGATCATTTCATTGGAGATACCATCAGCTCCTGGTGATTTTCTCATTTTCAGTTTTGATATGGCTAGCTCCAGTTCACTGAATGTGATAGGTGTCTCCATAACCTCATGTACAATTTCCTTCTGTCCTGTATTTTGCCATTTCTCTCGAATCTCCTGTTGTTTCTCTGGACTAATTTCAATATTGTTATCTTGTGCGAATGAGTCCGCAAAATGGTCAGCTGCTTGCTTTCCTGTTAAGATGATTCCGTCTTTATGTAGCGCAATTTTTGAGATTCTCCCTGTGCCCTCATCGTTAAGCTGTTTTATTAGCCTCCATAACTTCCTTGTGTCTCTTTCAAAGTTCAGTGACTCTGTTTTCTCCTGCCAGCTTTTCCGTCTAGCCTGCAGTTGGGCCCTTTGAAATTTGGCTTTTGCGTGCTGATATTTATTGTGGTGCTCTTGGCTGGGATTGGCCTCTGCTTGTTTTCTACATACATCCACATCATTGATTGATCTTCTTCTTCTTCGTTCATCCGGAGTTTTTTTTTTCGGATGTGATTGCGTTGTGCCTGTTTACAGCAGAGCTGCGTTCTTGCGCCGTTAGGCCGACACATCCGACTTCTGCGGGCATTTGTTGACCGGGTTAACCTTCCCGGGGGATTGATTGATCTAGGAACCGACATCACAGCATTCGGGACATTCCCATAAGCGCTCCGTCCCCATCCTCATCCACATCATTATGCAACAATAGTCATCTAATCAATATCTCCAGCAATCACATGTCTCAAACCAAGTCACGCTATGTCACACGCATCATGTGACTTTCCAAAATGGCGTATCGAGTTAGACAAGTTATAAATGAAAATAATTACATGGTCTAACTAGCAGCAGCGAAAGGAGATCTTTACAGCACCACAGCGAATGAAGGAATAGAGAGCGATTGCTGAAAATGTTTTCTCTAACGACAGTTGCTGTTGTAATTTCACTAACAATTGCAGTTGATGCAGTACGATATGAACCTAATTGGAGTTCTATAGACTCGCGACCCCTGCCAAGCTGGTACGATGAGGGAAAGATCGGAATATTTATTCATTGGGGAGTTTTCTCAGGTATAATAATTCATGTTTGTAGTAACAGTAACATGACAATATCACAAAGGTTAATAAGCAAAGTAATAAAGTATTTAAATAAAAGCAAGCATGGAATTGCGAATAGAAAGAAATTATATTTGCAATGGAATTGCGAATAGAGAAAAATTATATTCGCAATCGAATTGCGGGAAGTAACAAACATGTCACAGCGTCTGCTCACTAGTCAATTTTAGTTTGGGCCATTAAGAAGTCTAAGAAGGTGGTTAATTTAAATAGGAATGTTCACTGTTGCGAGTTTAATTCTGCAAAATTCTCCGTATTTTTTAATGAATCACTTCTCTTCTTACTTCTGTCCGTTCTTTTGGCATCCCGTTTTATTTTTACATTATGTTAGTCCTGTTTAAATATCAAGAATAATTTTTCAGAACAGGTATCCCCAATACAAATAACGATCCCTACAAATAATTCTGTCCCCAGGCGAGTTCAAAAATTGTTAACTTTCGTTTCTGTACACTTACTGTTACCAGACATCCATGTTTGTTTACGTTACCGTCCTACTATTTATGTCCTGATAATATCGCAGCAGTGATGATTCTCTTAATTTGACACTTTCTATGGCCTCCAGTTATATGCTTCGCCTCAGAGAGACATGATTAAGCAATTCAAACACCAGGCTTTCGACTGACTGGCCTTATGAATTAATAAATAAACAAGGATAAGGAAATGCTACACATATAAAGTGCAGGAAAACCTGGTATATATGAAGCAGGTGGAAAAGAGAGAGGAGAGAGATAGATAACGAAGATAGTGTGAGAGACAGAGGTATGAGAAAGATGTATTGAAAGACATTAAAGAGTGGTAAAGACAAGAAAGAGGAGGTGGGAGATCGAGACTTGGAGCGAAAGAGAGAGAGAGAGAGAAAAGAACTCGTGCTCGGATGGTAAGCGCCTTTGCCAACACAACAAAAGTAGAGGACAGATAAGAACAGAAAGACAAGTGCGCAAGTGTGCAGCAAGATAAACAACACCTAATACACAAAATCCGTAGAAAACATATGCCTAAAGCGAAATCAGACTAGCATTTTTTTTTTATTTGCATATCCTTTACAGGACATCGCTGTCAACACCAGCATCTTTCAGCTGTATGTTGATTTCTTGGCAAGATTACGCTCAGTAGTTTGCCATTGCTTTCTGACCGGCCGGCTCACATACCCCATAAGTTACCGATGCGATTCGAACCACTGCTGATTCTCACCGTCATCACGTTACCTACGAGAGTATACGAGATTACGGAGAAAAGTCATAACCTCTAAGCCACGAAGCCGGCAGACTAGCTTTGGTGTCACCTAATTCCTGAAAATGAAAAAAAAAAAATGTTGCCTCCCCGGCTGGGAATCGATCCTCGAGCTCCCGTGTACCAGGCAGAGACACTAACCACTATGCTACTGAGGACACATTAATAGATCAACAAAATATTGAAATATGGACAAACGCATAGGAATAATCATGTGACCTACTTCCATTGCGAATATAATTTTTTTCTATTCGCAATTCCATTGCGAATAGTCACTCCGAAACTAAAATGAATACAAGGAAATAACTTGGGGAACTAATGGCACATCACTTCTCGGGTGGAGGTCAGCATGGCCGAATGGATAAAGAACCCTCGTTCTTAAACATCCGGTGTGCTGATTCTGAGGTAGGGGGTTCAAGTCAACATTTTAGTGCAAGTGACTTGCACTAAAATGTTGACTTCTTGTCCTTGACTTGGGGACATAAATTACAAGTACCTCTAAAGTTGGAGTAGGTTTGCCTGATGGCGAGGGACAATGGTAAAAGGAAAAGCTAATCCACACCCACAATTCAGTCCAGTGCTATTAGAAGTAGTTTGTATGAACTACGCTTGAGTCAAAGTTAGCAAGCGCACAAATAAAAAACCAAAAAACAAACATCTTGAGTGCCATTTGGACTATAAAAATACGGGGCTAGCACCATATACCCAACACGCTGCAAGACATGTAAAAGTGTCGTTAAATGAAAGCCTGACACAGAAAACATTGTCAGAGATGTAAATGTTACACCAGTATTATTTGGATATAGTTTCTGTGTTCCTATTTTGAGAAGAGTGTGACAAACCTAGTTATGCACCTCAAAGGTCAGTCAGACTTTGACAGGCATTTGTGTTCCTCTTCCTTTTGTTTGTTTGAAATGTATTGCCTATATATACAATCTTGTCTCTTGTATAAACTTTCATATCTTTTTTTAGTTCACTCAGTGGTCCATAGAATGCATTTGTGTAAGGTTTACTTCCTCAATATAGATTCTGTTTAAATATTCCCATTTCTTGTTTGTTAATGCATAATTTTAAATTATTGGATGGTATTTGTATTGTCTCTGTTTACAGCAGAGCTACAATATGTATACCTGATTTGAGTTAAGTTGAGTTAAGAACTGACAGCACAGCACTTAGAACATTCCCATATGTGCCCTATCCTCATCTGCTACAGCCACTGAAGAGTCCCAATACTATTGATACCAATAGCAGTCTGATTATGTGTCTGTCTGGCCTTTCCTTTTATTTATAAAAACATCTGATTTCTTCCTGGTCTTTGTTCACTGAGTTAGCCTTCAGGTAGTTTTGTGGGGCATTCAACTGTCTCACTATAGTGATGTCATCTATGTCCATTCTATTCTTATGGTGTGCACTCTAACAGGCATACTGAGAACAGCTTCATGCATGCTATTGGACCATTCAAATGAATGCAGGAGCTACACATGGACATTCCTTGCCATCCAAAGAAGTTTCAATGCATGCAGAGCTGACACATAATACCCTGGTACTTGACTCACCCAAGTTGCGGCCTTGTGGGAGCATGTGTACACCTCGGAGGAGCAAATGGATCACCATAGTCTGGTAAGAATGAGGCAGCAAGGTGTGACAAGGGGATCTGGCCAACGATCGACGCTCAGAGGAAAGGCGAGACGGACTAATCAGATTGCTACTGGAACTATTAGTGTTGGAACTCTTCGCTGGCTGCTGAGGATGGGGATGGAGCGCTTATGGGAATGTCCCGAATGCTGTGATGTCGGTTCCTAAATCAATCAATCAATCACCCAAGAATGTGTCACATCGAGCACCCACCAGAAAGATTCTCGGGACTTTGCCAGTTCTCCTGTCTCACACATTTTCACAACCAAGGTGTCTGTAATGTCCTATGTCCGTCTCCATGCTGGTTTATGACAGCCTCTTCTTCCAGGAACCTTGCTTTTCATCACTGTTCTTTCCAAACATCAGTGGCGTTTAATATGGCCAAAGTATATCAGTTTTCAAGATGTGATACTGTTAATAAACCGGCTTGCTTCAGTGTTAATTTCTAATAGAATGTTAGTATTTTTATTCTTCTTAGTCCATGGAATTCTAAGAATTTTTGTTGTAATAATATTTAAGCTCAAAAGCCCCAATTTTCTTCTTTAGTGCATTTTGGAATTGGTTTTTGACTCACATCTGTATATTACTAGAGATAAGATGCATGTTCTTAAACATTTTAATTTAATTTGTTTGCTGGTCATTTCCCTTTTGAGTCACATTGGAAAAATATTCTGCAAAATTCTAGAGAAAAGAGTATGACCTACAATAGAACCCCAGCCATGTGAAACACAACTTGGATTTAGGAAAAACAAAGGATGCACAGATGCCATCTTTGCTCTTAGACAATCAATCAATCAATCATGTGCCATGCTGGAAAGAGTGGGAGGTCATGACTCGCCATTTCACTCGATCACCAGAGTCGTGTATCAGCTAAGTGTTCCTGTCTCGTCCATGCCACGTGGTCAAGCCATCCAGGTATTTTCCTCTCGGTTTTCCTCTTGGTCTGTTCCCTTCGATCTTGCCAGTTGTCACTAAGTTCTCCAATCCATTTTTTCTCATAACATGTCCAAAAAATTTTGACTGTCTACGTCTAATTTCTCTAATCAATTTATGATTGTCATTTGTCTCCTGTAGTACTTGGTCATTGGTTTTTCTGTCTGTCCATGGCATTCTTTGCACTTTCCTCAGAAACCACATTTCTGCAGCCATCATATGTTTTTCAGCTTGACTGCTCATTGTCCAAGTTTCACATCCATACAAAAGAACAGGCTCTATGTATCCCCTCAACACTCTTTTTCTCGTTTCAATTGACATCTTTTTACTGGTCAGAATTTTCTTCATCTTGCTAAAGGCTACTTTCGCTATGGCGATTCTTGTTCTAATCTCTTCAAGGCATCTCCCATCAAATGTTATGACTGTTCCAAGATAATTGTACCGATTCACTTGTTGAAGAATATTCCCATTTACTTGTATATTACATTGTGGTACTTCGTTCTTACTAGTGACGACTGCTCTTAGACAACTTACAGAAAAATCAATCGAATTTAATGAAATAATCTACTTTGCCGACCAAGAAAAGACATTTGACTGAGTAGATATAAATAAGCTGTGAGAAATCCTTAAACAATATGGAGTAAGTGCAAACCTAACAAATTTATATAGAAGTTTATTCAACAACCAGTGAATGTACGGTAAGAACAAGTGGAGGCCACTCAGAAACCTTCACCATAACTCCGGAGCATGACAAGGTTGTGTCCTGTTCTCCCTCTTGTTCATAACCTATGTAGACAGCATATGTAAAGAAACAGCCAAACAGAAACCGTAACAATACTACATGATGAACAGAACACAGAAGAAGAACCAATGGCGAATTATACCGCTAAAGAACTACTATTTGCGGACGATCAAGCACTAATAGCAAACTCAGAAGCAGAATTACAAGTCCACATTAATAGCCTAAACGAAGTGTGTAAGGAGTATAATATGAAAATTAGCATCAGTAAAACAGAGATAATGACTATGACTAAAGAAGCAAAAAAACAAAGATTCATCTTGTGACGAGGTGGCCCACCTCTCAGATCGTTTTTATTAGATTGAGATAGCACTCAGTAAATCCCACTTATATATTTATGTATTAATTTGTATTGTTATTTATATATCCATATATTAGCTAAGATCATCAGCGTTTACTGTATGTATATACATAAAACTATAGAGAGGGATAAAATATGATTTCTTCTAATAGTTAGAAGTAGATGTAGTGTAGAGTTTGTTTACAGGCCAAGAAATCAAGTCAGGCTGAATTTTATATTCAGTTTGGCTGAGAATTTAATTTGGCCAGAGGAAGTCGAGAACTCTCTGGTACGGAAAGATAACTCCTGTAAAAACCCTAAATTCTGCCATTTAACAATTCGACTGGAAGGTGGCAGGAGCTAACTATCATGTCAACTGGCTAGAATAGAACACCTGTCTGTGTCTTAGACATTTTTTTTCTGGCTCTTGATAAGCTGAACCACTCACTAAAACATAGAAAAGCCAGTGATAGTCTCCGCACCTGATAGGCCCAGTCAAAACCAAGTTGCAGGGTAGGTTCAGAATAATTTTGTTGTTAAAATTTTTTCTGCGTGTGTCGATATACCGGTGAAATCTAAGGGTCATGCTGATCGAGAATAGATACTGTTAATTAAAACTAGTGTTAGTTAACTAATACTAAAATTAGTACAGTGTTTGTGTCATGTGGCTTGCCGACAAGGGATAACGCAAAGCTAGCCAGATGTGGCACTAAACATCACTAAAGTACAGAACTTGAGTATCAAAAATTTAAGTATCCGCCTGTGGAAACGAAACTTGAGTCATTTAGTAGCCGATTAGAGTTAAGATATATTAATTATGTGCTTAGCCTCGGAACCAGCGTAGTTCTCTAGATAATATACATATTAGTCTAAGGAAATAGTTCAGAGAGTAAATAAGTTACAATTAATTATTAGTTATTAATCTTTATCTTGCCCATAGTCAGATTACTACCCGGTGGTCCAGTATGGCCCACTTAACAAAGTCAAACCCTGGGGGAATTCTCCAACCCAATATAGCTCTTGTGTATAGTGAAAGTAATCCTAAACCTAGCTAAAAAATCTTCTGGATAATTAATTATTTTTTAATAAATATAAGGAAGACTATTGCTAGTAGTACAACTCATAACTCGTTAAGTGAACGTGTGTTGTTTCATAGATTTAATGGTTTATTAATGTATCTGGTGACGTCGTAGTCGGGGCGTCTGAGTTTTCCATTCCATTTAAGTCATCCGATAATATGTAATGTAAATTCATTATGTGAATTGTGGTTCATGTATTTCCATGATTACTCATGATTTAGAATATATGTATAATTAGGACTATAGTCCCCGACGTAGAGCATCTAAGTCGTTATACATGTTTGATCTAAATATAAGAAGAAAGAATAGAATATCATTTGTGTGCTGTTTCCATTAGATCAGTGTGCTGTTGTAGATTTCAGTATAAGGAATCAAAATATGTAAAATAAGATAGCACATGTTATTTAAAGTTATATGAGACATGTAGGACTAGGACAGGGCCAAAAGAATTTACAACTCTGTCTGGAAGGATTATTCACCCCTTCTCACTGTCATTTGCAGAGCCTACACCCTGATCAACAGTAGCCATAGTCACGACCGGTGATTGAGCTACTCACCACTCACATTGATGCAGCAGAGAGTGGAGTCCATACCACTAACCAGTCAGCACCTTTCAGCTTACCATCCAGGAGGCCAAGGATAAATAGATAAGTGGCTAACAACCCGTTTGCCACTTCACAGCAATCACCAATTTATGTTCGCTATTGGCTAATATACATTGTCAGTGATTACGACATCCTCTAGCTGGATATACTCTTGTAGAAATTTAGACTAACCAGGGATCTGAGTATCTCTTATGTGTCAGTGAGTTCCCCATGGGTCTCATATAGTGTTATTAGAGTTAAACAGCTGTGTTATATTTGTAATTACAACCAACTGCGTCTGTCATTATTGAATTAGATTAATAGCATCATCAGATTGTGTGACGAGTGAAAGGACTATATATTTATAAATCTGTATTATCTCCTGTTGTGTGAGAATGAATTAGACGGTGGGGAACCATTATCCATCCAAGCACGATAGCAGGAATCAAGTGACATACTGTCTTCTTTTGTTAGTACAGTTGGTCGTCATAACTTTCCGCCTGGCACTGTTTAGAAGTAGTGTTCCATTCTGGGACTTTGAAAATCATCCTTCTAGAATTGTGAGCCTTTTGATCGCTTCTTTGGCAGTGGTTAGACTCTCTATTTGTAGAAGTTTATTGTGTATCTACTTTGATCTATTTTCCATCCTAGTAGTATACGCTACACTACAATCTAAAAGAACACCCCCTGAGATAAGTAAAGAGCTTCAAGTATTTAGGAAGTATAATATCATCAAATGGCAAATCAGAAGACAAGATCGAAAATAGATGCAATAAGGCAAACCAACTCAGTGGACAAATTGCACCAATACTATGAAACAATAATAGATACTAAAAAAGCACTCTACATCACAATCTTCCTACCATCTCTATGCTACCAATGCCAAACCCGGACAATGACAGAAAAAGAGAAAAGAACAATGAAAATAATAGAAATGAGATTCCTGAGAAGAATACTCAATGTATAAAGAAGAGAGTAAATCAGAAATGGTAAAACCAGGACTAAAGTGGGGGTTATAGCAGCGCTAGATTTAATCAAAAAACAACAAGGTAAATAGTTCGGCCATATAACTAGGCTACCAATTAACAGTATACCACAACAAGCAATATATATTGATATAGATCAAAGAAGAAGAGGTTGACCATGCAAACGATGAACAGAGGGAATAACAGAATACATGTGAATCACGATACATGAAGCCCATAAGTGGGCACTTTCCCGCTGTTTATGCTTCACCTTGACACCACAAGGTACAAGAGGAACAAGATGAGATGAGATGATGCTGGTCTTCTGCCATAGACACTTCATACTCTTCAACTTCTGGACTGCTATGGCCAGCATATGTGTTAGTTGTTGTGAGCAGTCCCAACTGTTGCTGATTTTGAAGCCAAGATATTACAATTTTATGGCATTTTCAATTCATTCATTGTTGATAGTGATCTTTAGTTGATATATAGTTTTTTTCTGTGGACATTTTTCTTTTAGTTCAGAAAAAAAGATGTTGATCTTTATTGTGTCTTAATAAAATGAAGCAAAATCAATGGTTTGTGGTCTTAAATTAGTGGAATTGTAGAGCATTTATGAGGAGCAGCTGTCTGAGTGGCTAGAAAACATGATTCTCCTTCAGGAGACCCGTGTGTGAATCCTCGGTAAGGTGTAGGATTTTTTTCTGTCAGGGGCAAAAATAAAATCCTAACCTGCACAGTTCGCAGCGACTGCACTAGCCAGGCGGCCTTTATTCCTCAGGTTCAAAGACCCCTCTGCGATACACAGCAAGCTACAATATTGGCAGTAAATGACAGTTG
Source organism: Cepaea hortensis (assembly GCA_963921405.1). Taxonomy (NCBI): domain Eukaryota; kingdom Metazoa; phylum Mollusca; class Gastropoda; order Stylommatophora; family Helicidae; genus Cepaea; species Cepaea hortensis. The sequence continues at coordinate 78,886,410 of OY992883.1, forward strand.
ACAGTAGAGCATTTATAGAGGAATGCTGTTTTCAGTGACTATATTAAGCTAACATTTAAGAGTGTTTACATAAGAAGATGGAATAGCATATTAAGGAGAAAAGTCAGAAGAGTAAGTGCTTTTTGTATTCTAAGGATGTATAACATACTACTGTGATGGTTATCAATGTGCATTCTGGTTTAATTTGATACAGTTGTATCAACCATATCACCTCAACTTGCCACATACCTCTTGATTGCATGTGCAAGACAAGTGCCAAAACTCCAAGAGCACATTCTTTTAAGTGAATTGCCTTTATCAAATGGCTTGACATCAGTTTGAGCCACAAGGAACCACACTTGAAACTAAATTCTGGGGTAGAAAATAGGATCTGAAAAGGATGACAGATTTTATACAGTTAAAATGCATGTTCAAATGTAAGATTTTAAACAACAGAGCACAGACAAAGAAGAAGAACAAGAAGATTAGTTAGTTAGTTAGTCGACAGATCATCCTCATTGCACATTGAACCATTCAGTCCATAAGTGCTTAGATTCCCTTATCAGTAAATCCTGCAGTGTGTAGTGGCTAACGACACCATTTATGTGTTGGTTTATTAAACAGGCTCTGTGGTGAGGGGGTTGCGGATGCAGTTCGTGATCCAACATACCAGTGTTCGAGGCACGGCTGTGGCGATTTGGCAGTGGACTGCCTCGAGTTGGTTTTTTATGAAATGGTGGGGGTGCTGGTCATTCAGAAAGCAATGGCAAACTACTGAACGTAAACTTGCCCAGGAATCACGAACATCCAAAAAACTGCTGGGGTTGACTGCTTTTTATTAATCTTCTTTGGCTTTCTGCATAGTGTTCTTGTTTGGCCACAACTCTTTTAACTTGCTGTTCTCGCAGTCTGACCATTGTCACAGATTCACAGTCATCACTTGGTTCAAGCAATCGTCTTACTTTTCGTAGAGCATTCAGTATATCAGCTTGGTCCATGGCTCGTCCGCCCTCCATAGTAGCCTTACCTGCAAGCCTGCTCGTTTCCTTGTACACCCCCATGCCCTGGCATGAAAAAGAAGAAGAAGAAGAAGAAGAAGGCAGAGCAGGAGGAGGAGAAGGAGAAGAAGGAGGAGGAGGAGGAGAAGAAGTAGAAGAAGCAGGAGAAGGAAGAAAAAGAAGGAAGAGGAGGAAGAAGAAGAAGAAGCAGGAGAAGGAGGAGGAAGAAGAAGCAGCAGGTGGAGGAGGAGGAAGAAGAAGAAGAAAGAAGAAGATGAAGAAAAGGAAGAAGAAGAAGGGAAACTGCAAATTTAAATAATTAAAATTGTTTCATAACCTCAGTATTCAGTTTTCAATTTTGCCTTGTAGTTCCAAGCTTTGGCAGTGAATGGTTTTGGTATCACTGGCAAGGAGATAAACCATCTCCATCTATTGTTGAATTTATGAAGAAGAATTACGCACCTGACTGGACATATGCAGACTTTGCGGAACAATTTAACCCACCTATTGGAATATATAACCCACACCACTGGGCAGACATTTTCAATGCTTCCGGAGCCAGGTAAGTGTAGTATCATGAAACTAAACTTTATTAAATTCCCTGTTAATGTTCAATGTTGATGAGTTATTTAGATGAACTGACAATCAATAAATTGTAGAATAAATGCAGGAAAATACACGAGTTTGCTTAAGTAATCTAGTTTATGTGGTTTGGTTGTATTGAATCTCTTTCCTTGCATACACATGTCTTCATAAGTCCTAAAGTGTCCTCCCATAGATTACACAAGGAGAATCTCAGCACAGTGCATGAACTCCATAGAAGCCACGACGATCCAAAAGTGTGGATAGCAGAATAACACATTGTATAAATTAGTTTTTTGTGGGTTGCTTTATTAATTTAAACATTTTTGAAATTTTGCCCGGGCAACAGCCCATTTGGTCTGGTTTTTTAAATTTACAACTGCTGAGGTGCTTGTTTTAGTAAGTCTACAGTACACCCTTGGGCAAGGTGGAGTACCCGTTAAGCCGCCCCCCCCCCCACCCCAACCAATCAGGGTTACATGAAGCCATGGAAGCAGGTGGTGGCTGGAGTGTGAGAGCAGCTGACAGATTCTTGTTGGTTTTGGTTTGCATTCTGCAGTGATAGGCAGATGATTTCATCAGTAGAGACAATGGCTATGGCCCCCCAACTAGTACAGTCATTGCCCAGAAGGAAAGCAACGGCAAACTTCCTTCTGCAAAACTTGCCAAGAAACCTAACAACCATGAAAGAAAACATAATAAGAAAGAGATCTGGTGGTGAGACCCTCAGACCAGGCAGATCAGATATTTAGATGGTGAGACATCAGATTGGTTTGACATCAAACAAGGAGTTATTTGTTTAATCTGTATGCCGTAAATATAATGAGAAATGTCAGAGATTATATAACTAAGGAGCTATATGATGTCCTAAATATTGGTGGTCATGAAATACCAGAGATTCAATATGCTGATGATACAGTATTACTATCCAGATCACACACATCTATTGTTCAACTGTTCAAAACCGGACGAGATTCCCCACGTTCAATCACTACCTTCACACTCTATCTTACATATTTCGCTATTTTTCAACTGACAAGATCTCAATGTTCAAAGCTGGACGATCCCCCACGTTCACTGCCTGTCAGGTTCTTGTTTTACACTAACAATGGCTCGTGTTCTCTAACAGGAGTGAAACAATCATACACAGAGAATGATTGTACTCAAACACACGGCGAAATAACTGAAACACTTTAATCACACTTCTCAACGGCATTCGTATAATGCTGCGCTCACAATTAGCGACAATGCCATTTACAGATACATACAATATACAAGTTCATAAATGCATGGAATAAAGCACTCACTCAGTCTCTAAATCAACTCTACAAAGCATACAGGCTTTCTTCCATCAAGCATAGAATAATACATAAATACGTGCACCACTCTCTTTCATGTCCGTCCAGTCTCGAAGTCCTAGGCCGTCTGAGCTACCAGCGATGGTTCCTCGTTGGCCCTGCTTTCAGTTCTCGTGTGCTTCATGCGTCACGCTGACCACTGGCCATCCACTGCGTAGTAGCTGTTAGTCGAGTTCACGGTCGTACTTGGTCGTCACCTACAGGCGATGGCAATGGAGATTCTGACAACAACTAATAACCTCAATCCAAAGGAATAGTGGAAATCACAACTTATATCTTAATATAGCAAAAAGAAAGATAATGCATACAGATGGAACTAATATTCTTCTTCTTCTTCTTTAGCATTCCGAGCCATTGAGGTTCTTTGCTGCAGATACAATCTGTCTCCATTCGTCTCTTCATCACCAAGCTAGTGATGAAATGACATCATATTCATGTAGCAGATCCTCTGCAAAATGTCACGCCTAATATTGCCTACCAGAAACAATCTTGATATTTTTGCTTGTTTCTCAGCTTCATGTATTTTCATACCCAAGATGGGTTTAATATTTTGTGTCAATCTTTCTGCTGCTCGACTCTGTTCGGCCTCTTCTTTCAGCAACCGTGCCTTCCATTACTGCTGTTTCTAACCTACTGTGAATATTTCAGGTTTGAAGGCATGATGTTGTATATGATGATGAAAAGGCAATCAAAGAAATCCAGGACTTATAACATTATAGCATGGACAGGCAATTATACTTCTTTAGTACATATACAATGTTGCACATATAATTTAGCACATGTACAATGTTGCACATAAAATTTAGTACATATACAGTGTTGCACACATACAATTTAGTACATATATAGTGTTGAACAGACAATTTAGTACATATACAATGTTGCACATACAATTTAGTACATATATAGTGTTGCACACATACAATTTAGTACATATATAGTGTTGCACATACAATTTAGTACATATACAGTGTTGCACAAATACAATTTTGTACATATACAGTGTTGCACATACAATTTAGTACATATACAATGTTGCACATGCAATTTAGTACATATATAGTGTTACACACATGCAATTTAGTACATATATAGTGTTACACACATGCAATTTAGTACATATATAGTGTTGCACATACAATTTAGTACATATACAGTGTTGCACAAATACAATTTTGTACATATACAGTGTTGCACATACAATTTAGTACATATACAATGTTGCACATGCAATTTAGTACATATATAGTGTTGCACACATACAATTTAGTACATATATAGTGTTGCACACATACAAGTTAGTACATATATAGTGTTGCACACATACAATTTAGTACATATATAGTGTTGAAAATACAATTTAGTGCATATATAGTGTTGCACACATACAATTTAGTACGTATATAGTGTTGAAAATACAATTTAGTACATATATAGTGTTGAAAATACAATTTAGTACATATATAGTGTTGAAAATACAATTTAGTGCATATATAGTGTTGAAAATACAATTTAGTACATATATAGTGTTGAAAATACAATTTAGTGCATATATAGTGTTGCACACATACAATTTAGTACATATACAGTGTTGCACACATACAATTTAGTACATATACAGTGTTGCACACATACAATTTAGTACATATACAGTGTTGTACACATACAATCTAGTACATATACAGTGTTGTACACATACAATTTAGTACATATATAGTGTTGCACACATACAATTTAGTACATATATAGTGTTGCACACATACAATTTAGTACATATATAGTGTTGCACACATACAATTTAGTACATATATAGTGTTGCACACATACAATTTAGTACATATATAGTGTTGCACGCATACAATTTAGTACATATAAAGTGTTGCACACATACAATTTAGTACATATACAGTGTTGTACACATACAATTTAGTACATATATAGTGTTGCACACATACAATTTAGTACATATATAGTGTTGTACACATACAATTTAGTACATATACAGTGTTGTACACATACAATTTAGTACATATACAGTGTTGTACACATACAATTTAGTACATATATAGTGTTGCACACATACAATTGAGTACATATACAGTGTTGTACACATACAATTTAGTACATATACAGTGTTGTACACATACAATTTAGTACATATACAGTGTTTTACACATACAATTTAGTACATATATAGTGTTGCACACATACAATTTAGTGCATATATAGTGTTGCACACATACAATTTAGTGCATATATAGTGTTGCACACATACAATTTAGTACATATACAGTGTTGTACACATACAATTTAGTACATATATAGAATAGAAAGAGAAAGTGGCTGCAGCAGGATATAACAATATTAATTGGAAACAAATAGGTATATTAAGCTCCTGCGAGAAGAAACATACTAAACATCAACACGTTGCACATACCTTACAGTCCCGAAATACAGGTGAAAATCCGAAATCAGAAGCACTCAATTAATATATAAAATGAATAATAAAATAAAATAAAATACACACAAACGAGTACAATACGACACACAGGATGGCCGACGTTTCGATTCTAAGGTGCTGTCCTGTCCTTGACAAAGATTCTGAGAATCGAAACATCGGCCGTCCTGTGTGTCGTATTGTACGCGTTTGTGTGTATTTTATTTTATTGTATTATTCATTTTATATATTTATTGAATGCGTCTGATTTCTGATTTTCACCTGTAGTTCGGGACTGTAAGGTATGTGCAACGTGTTGATGTTTAGTACGTTTCTTCTCGCAGGAGCTTAATATATCTATTTGTTTCCAATTCATATTAGTACATATGTAGTGTTGCACACATACAATTTAGTACATATACAGTGTTGCACACATACAATTTAGTACATATATAGTGTTGCACACATACAATTTAGTACATATAAAGTGTGGCACACATACAATTTAGTACAGTGGTTCTCAACCTTTTTTGGCCCATTCCCCCCTTCACCATATTTTCAGAACGCCATTCCCCCCCTTCCTATCAAAAACTTGGCCCGTTCCCCCCTTCACCGTATTTTCAGAACGTCATTACCCCCCCTTTCATATTTCCTATCAGAAAATCCCCCCACCCCTACACAGTATACGTAAAAGTGGAAGGTAAATGTAATAGCATATACTAAAACAAGTCTAGACATCCACATAAAACATGATTTGTGGGTCTACTTACTTTATAAAATGAGGTTTAGAAGGATGAGACATACATAACTGTAAAGTATGAAGGGAAAAACTATGTCAAGTAATCGGTTCTTGTATTAACACGATCTTGAAATGGTCTTCATTCCTCCCCCTGGAAACCCTGAAATTCCCCCCTGGGGGGGAATTCCCCACCGGTTGAGAACCACTGATTTAGTACATATATAGTGTTGTACACATACAATTTAGTACATATACAGTGTTGCACACATACAATTTAGTACATATACGGTGTTGCACACATACAATTTAGTACATATACAGTGTTGCACACATACAATTTAGTACATATACAGTGTTGCACACATACAATTTAGTACATATACAGTGTTGCACACATACAACTTACTACATATACAGTGTTGTACACATACAATTTAGTACAAATTCAATGTTGCATATACAACTTAGTACATATACAATATTGCACATACAACTTGTACATATGCAATATTGCACATACAACTTAGTACATATACAATATTGCACATACAATTTAGTACATATACAATGTTGTGCATACAATTTAGTACATATACAGTGTTGCACACATACAATTTACTACATATACAGTGTTGTACACATACAATTTAGTACAAATTCAATGTTGCATATGAAACTTAGTACATATACAATATTGCACATACAACTTAGTACATATACAATATTGCACATACAATTTAGTACATATACATTGTTGCAAGCATACAATTTAGTACATAAAATGTTGCACACGTACAATTTAGTACATGTATAGTGTTGCATACATACAGTTTAGTACATATAAAATATTGCACACATCCAATTTAGTACCTGTATGGTTTTTAAGCCCTGGAGCAAGTATCTGCTGTGGGTATAACAAATACAGTGTTGTACACCTACACGTTAGTACACATACAGTGTTACACACAAGCACTTAAATAAATATTCTTTCATGGCACATAATTTGCATTTACATTGTTTACCAACATTTCCAGGTATGTAGTCCAGGTCACAAAACATCATGAAGGCTTCACAAGTTGGCCGTCTAAGTACTCATTTAACTGGAATGCCCAGGATGTTGGTCCTAAAAGAGATCTTGTTGGTAGGTTTTTAGACAAAGGGTAATATATACATTCAAACAATGCTTGTTCACATAAGATATTATTTATCTGACTGCTTCTTGCTTGTCCTTGTTAGCCTGTGTCATACATTTTCAAAGCAGAAAGAAGAAGTATATGTATTCCATGACAAGTTCTGCTTTAGACCATTATAGGGCTTAACACATACACAATCACATCATTGTGATGTGGGGTGACCTACTTCCTTTCTCACTATGTTTCTTTCTTAAAGAAAGTTTTGACACCAGTTTTTACACACTGGGTCAATCCTAGAAGTTCCATGGAGGCATGAGGGTACTTCCCAGAATGCAAATATGCAAATAATGCTGTAAGAAGGTTGTTGTCCTGGGCCTTGGGTTTCTTCTGTGCTAGTTTCCTTAAGATTGACAGAACATTTTCTATTGAATCTCTCTAAAAGACCATTTGACTGATTTAGGCTGGCGTGAAAATGGCATGTCTGAAAGTTCAAGAATACTTCTTTAAGTCTTCCTCTAAAATAAGAGTTATTATCAGTTAGGATTTCTATTGAAGGTATTAACAAATACTTCTGTGACACATTTGGAGTCAATTTCAGGGAAGACAATTGCTTCTCCCCACTACAAGCATATGTCAGTCTGTGTCAGTGTATAGTTGTTCCTCTTCCTGGGCCTGGGGAGAGGCATGACTATGTCCATCACTACCTTTTCAAGTGGGGTATTCATCACCGACAATATCCCCTGGGTAATTAGAGCTGTCCAATGTTTCAGAGTTACTTGTTGTCACTCTAGAAAGTACCTAATATACCTTTTGATGTCCCTAGTCATACCTGGCCAATAATATTGGCAGGAAATTTACTGGATTGTTTTGCCAATTCCATATGCCAGCAGAAGGATACTTCTTCTTCTTCTTTCGTTCGCTTGAAAGATGTCTATAACTACAATGTTGTCTCTTGTATGAATTTAACTGTCTTGTTTAGTTTACTCAGCGGTCTGTGGAGTTTCTTCCCCTGTCGTCTCTCTAGGCCAGAAGATTTGCCCTGATATGTTATATTTTGGGCAGTTTTGGAGTATGTGCTCTGCTGTCTGCGACGCCAATCCACAAGTGCATATGGCTGATTAACCAATCTTGAATTTTGTATACATGTGGTTACGTAATCTATTGTGTCCTGTTCTGAGGCGCAGAATAATGACTTTTTCTGATTTGTCCATAATGTGGTAGTCATCTTGAGCAGGTTTTGGTGGCTTTCTGATTGATTTGATCATTCTTTTCTTTTGGTGGTATGCAATGGGCACATCAGGCTGTTTTTCTTTTGCTTTTTCCTTAGCCAATCGATCATGGATAAAGCACATCAACAAAGCAGTAGCAAAAGCCAGAAGGAAAATAGCCATCTTGAGAAAGCTAAGTGGAACCACATGGGGAGCTAGTGGGAAAATACTTAGCATAGTTTGTCAACAGAGAATACGATTACACCTGGAATACGGGTCAACTGCGTGGTGTTCAGCATAAAAAACTACACTGCAAGAGCTGGACAAGGTGCAAAATCAAGCACTTAGAGTCACCACAGGAGGGATGAGATCAACCCCTATAGTGGAAATGGAGAAGATGGGGAGAACACAAGCACTAAGAGAGCGCAGAGACATGAAAACGCTAATACAAGCAGAAAAGTTCCTCAGCTTGCCTGGCCACCCTATTAAGAACAGATTTGAAAACTTAGCTATGAGGAAAAGAAGTAGTTTTATCCACCAGGCCAATTGACTTTGCAGAGAAACCACCGATCTGCCCACAGTTGGTATCCCCCTGACACCTATTCCAGAGCAAACTCCATGTAAAGATGAACATAGACTATCACTACAAATCCAGACAAAAGTGAGAGAAATATTTGACAAGGAAGAACAGAACAGTGTATAGCACAAAACAGCCACTCTCAGCTTCCTTGATGAAGAATATCCTTAGGACCTCTCGATCCAAGTCTACACAGATCGGTCGGCACAAAATGCTGTTCTAAATGGAGGAGCGGGAGTGTACATAGAATACCCAAATATTACTAGGGACACGGCCAGAGTACCAACAATCAAGATAGCAACAGAGAAATTAATAAATACCAGCCATGGTAGCTGAAATTGAGGCAATCAAGATAGCAACAAAGAAATTACTGAATACCAGCCATGGTACACAACTTCAGGTGCTATTGACAGATACAAAATCAGTACTCAAGGCTCTCCTGTCTGGGAAATTGCCAGTACTAAGGACACTACTTTCTGAACTTTGCAGTCAGCGTAAGGTCACCATACAGTGGATTCCATCCCACTGCAGATTACCCGAAAATGACAGAGCAGAAGGATACATTATGCCCTATGTTAAGGATTTGAGTTCTGTAGACAGGCAGAATAATAAGCTGGCCATACTGCTGTTTACCTAACCTCGAGTACAGCAAGATCTCTTTTATATACAAGTCTACTCTTTGAGGAAGGTTTTGGGCTTTGGATGACTTCCCTCAGCAGGGTGCTAGTGTCTGTGCAGTTCTATGTGTCCTTGTAATTGTTACCAAGGTAGTTTTAAGCTAACTTTCATGTCTTTTTGTGTTTTAAGTAGTTGAAAGACATATACTATGCATTGTGTATTCCAGCTATAAAGATTCATTTTGTTGGTTTATTCCATGTTGATGTATTTCTGTATTATGCACCTGGTGAATGACATCAAAATATGCCAAGCAATAAATTGTGCAATCTGTTGTTTGTGTTCTCACTATTCAAATTTAGAATGTGACAACATTGTTTTGAACTGCTTACTAATATCTCTCATCTCTTTGTGATGAAATATTAATTTTGTTACGTGATTGTGTCAATAAAGGTGATCTGGCAGCTGCAGTTCGCAAGTATCCAAATTTGAGATATGGTATCTATCATTCTCTGTTTGAATGGTTCAATCCACTGTATCTGGAAGATGAGAAGAATGGCTACAAAACCCAGAAATTTGTGTTTGTAAGTATATTCTTTACGTATGTAAAGTATGATATTTTTCTAAGCAGTCACAATAAAGTAAAATAAATATAATTATGTTTAAAAAAATACTTCTGTCATTTTAAGGCTCTAAGAATACAAAAGACATTTAAAAGATCCTTGTCAATATTATGAAGCGTATATGATGCTGACCCCATATTTCTAGATCCATCGGCATGTGATGAGTTTTTTTCCCCCACTCGCTTGCTTTGAACTCAAGCGTAGTCCATACGCAGTACTTCTAGTAGTGCTGGACTGAATTTTGCGTGTGGATTAGCTTTCCCAGTTACCAGTATCCCTCGCCATCAGGCGAACCCACTCCGACTTCAGAAGCAAGCGATGAGTGATGTGATCAGTGTCATGTCAGCCATCTTTACTTACCAGAACATTTCCTGGTACCCATTTTAGGGTATGCCAGTTTTTTGGCACACCGGATTGGAACACATGACCAACAGGCTGACAAATAAATATCTAACAAATGTACACAAATAAAAATCTGAAACATACAAAATAAAATCAGAAATATGCATCTTACATTTTGTGACACCTAAATCATATCTGGTGTCAAACTTCTTTTTGCTGTTGGATTACTAAAAAAAAGTTAGTTGTATATCCTTTACAGGACGTTGTAGTCAACACCAGCATTGTTTGCTGTTGTGATCTCTTGGCAAGTTTACCTTCAGTAGTTTGTAGATTACTAAAGTAGTACAATATTTTATAACTTAAGAAAATGTTTTATTTCAGTGGTTCAACATGTTTTATTTTGCAGTTATGATATAACATGCAATACCAACAACTACCATCACTGGCCTTACATCAAAGATCATCTGCAACGAGACCAAGAGGACATTCAAGAAGAAAATGGATTGACGACATCAAAGACATTGTACAATCACATGGATTGACACTATCCAGTGCCGCTGGAGCGCAAATTATTCCTCCCTATGACGCTTGAAGGCAGAAGTGGAAGATGATGATATTGATGATGATGATGATGAAATAACACAAAATCCTTATAGATAGCAATGGCCAGGTTGAATATAATCCATTCAAAAGGAAACAATTGCTCTACCATCATTATAATGTGTCCTGCTGGCTAATATAGGTGATCATGCTTCCTTTCATCTTCTCTAACAATATGTATTTATTTATATGTTATCTTTTCATACTGTTATGCAAGACCGTCCTGAATTTTCTCTTATTGCCTTCTTCCGTCCTTTAAAAAAAAATTAATGTTACATATGGCTACTAAATTCATTGGAGAGAATGAAGAACAAACAGATGTATCCAAAAGGAACTCAGCATTGATGAAGATTGGTTATTAAGACACAAATTGAAGAAAATGAAATATTTTGAGCATGTATTGAACATGAATTTCTGGACAAGATAATTATGGAGGGAGGCTCACTGGAGAAGTAGATGACCACATCATAGATGAATTCAAGATAGATAATTTACACAAGGCAGCAACAGAAGCAGGACATCTGGTTTATGCAGAAAGAAATTTCAAAAGACTGTTATGGGCCAAATTCTGTATAGAACAGGCTACTAAATGATTGTTAGGATGTTACTGTATATTATAATCTTTCTTTTCTCATGATAGACTGAAAACTGTTGCATTCTGATGTCTGTGTTAAGTTTCCTTTGTTGTAGCGTGCTTCACAACATTGAGATATTTGAAGCATGTTTTAATGTTTGTGTGTGTGTGTGTGTGTTTGCTTTTTTCTAGGCCAAGACTATGCCTGAGCTGTATGAATTGGTGAACACATACAAGCCTGATGTAGTCTGGTCTGATGGCTGTCCCGGCACAGATATTTATTGGAACAGCACATATTTCCTGGCCTGGCTTTATAATGAAAGGTAAGACTTTTTCAGTGATGTGAGAACATAGGTCATCATCCATATGCTTTTTATCACATAATATATGCATAGCTGTACTATTAGCAAACTTGTGTTAAATGTTGTAATTGGGTTATTTGTCTTCGCTCTAAACATGTCTCATTACCATTTTCAATTTGTGACACTGTCTTACTGTCTTGTATATATTCTTTTCCTTCTGCCTTTCATATCCCAATAGAGTATAGACCCTCAACCATCTCATACTGTTCTGCAGAGGGAGGCTGAACAAATGGGGTAAAATCCAGTGCAATGAAGTTGATCCTCTTTTTGTTAACATAAAAATATTTTCTTGATTTACTTGAGCCAAGCCCAGTGCGATGCCTCACAAAGGGGCCAAACTCTAGTCTTGTACAGCGGTTCTCCATTGCCTGACAGTTTGTGGCTGTGCTTATTGCTTTGCCACACAGTCCTGAACAAAATTATCATTTTTAACTCTTATTCTATGATGAGCCTCTGAATGTGATTAACAGATTGAAAAATACACACAATTGAAAGTGTTTGTTAAATATCAGGTTTTGAAACGGTTTCCTAGAAACTAATTCTTACTAGATAGTGGGATTTATGTTTTAAAAAAAAACAAAATGAAGATTCAAAAGATCGCTTGCCTGCTGGTCATATGGTCAAATCACCATAAAGCCAGGGATGTGTGTATAATCACCTGGACTCCCAGGCTGACCCAAACTAAAATGATACCAGGAAATTTCCCGAGAATCAAAGATGACTGCTGTGTGTGTTACTTCATTTATGATGTGTCTGGCATGGCATGCGTCACCTTATCTCCAAAAAATTTTCTGTTATCCATTTTATGACAGCCAACCCAGGTGCTATGTGGCTATGAAAAATCCCACCATGAAGGGGATTTCAATGCAGGAATTCACTAGCTATTATCGTAACAAATCTTGTGTACAGAAAACCTTATGCTAAATTTAAACAAAACATGGCATGACTTAATACTGTGAAGCCACACATTGTTCTAAACCTCATCTCATCTCATCTCATCATGTTCCTCTTGTACCTTGCGGTGTCGAGGTGAAGTATAAACTTCGTGAGAGTGCCCGATTATGGGCTTCATTTATCGACATTCCCATGGATTCTGCTATTCCCTCCGTCCAGAGTTTACGTGGTCGGCCTCTTCCTCTGTTTCCAGCTGGTCTGTACATCATTGCTTGTTGTGGCATGCTGTTGACTGGTAACCTACTTGCATGGCCAAACCATTTGACTTGCTGCTTTCTAATAAAATCTAGTGCTGCTTTAACCCCCACTTTAATCCTGATTTCTTCATTTCTGATATTATCTCTTCTTGATACGTTGAGTATTCTTCTCCGGAACCTCATTTCTGTTGTGATTTTTCTTTTCTCTTTTTCTGTCATTGTCCAGGTTTGGCATTGGTAGCACAGAGTTGGTAGGAAGATTGTTCTAAACCTAATGCCATTAAAACAGACATCAAGAAAATATGTGTATGACATTTTGTTATGAGTTGAATTCAGTTGAGATAAAAACCAACATAACAGCACTCAAAACATTCCCATACATGCTCCGTCCTCGTCTTCAACATCCAACAAAGAGTCCCAGCCCTAATGTGCCAGTTGCAATCTGATTATGTGTCAGTCTGGCCTTTCCTCAGAGTTCTGAGTGTTGGCCAGAGCCTCTGGTTCTCCCTGCTGAACAATTCTCTTCAAGCTGTGATGCTTTATCTGTTTTTTCCACACTATACACATGATGGGCCGGCTTCGTGGCTTAGAGGTTAGCGACTTTTCTCCGTAATCTCGTAAATTCTCGTAGGTAACGTGATGATGGTGAGAATCAGCAGTGGTTTGAATCGCATCGGTAACTTACGGGGTATGTGAGCCGGCCACTCAGAAAGCAATGGCAAACTACTGAGCGTAATCTTGCCAAGAAATCAACATACAGCTGAAAGATGCTGGTGTTGACAGCGATGTCCTGTAAAGGATATGCACACACACACACACACAAATACACATGATCCCAAAGGGCCATGACCTTACCATGCACCAATACCCCAACAGATGGTGCAGACCCAGGCAATTTGTCCGTCTGCTCGTTTCCCACCACACCAGCATGTTCTGGGGAAAAGATCCAACAGATGCTTCTTTTCTTTGATATTTTAATTAAAGCATTCTACTCATCATGCTCTGTGAATCCATTACAGTCAAGATGTGTGTGATGTTTGTCCTGCTGCCAGCAGAATGCTGCAGCGGCTGTCTCCACCTCCAATCTCAGACTAGATGTCATAGTATAAGGGGCGTTCATTTGAAATCCGTTCGTGCCGCACCACACGTAATTGCATACATTGAAAATGATCATGTCATAGTCATGTGATAAGTACTGACCAATGAATAACAGCAAGTGCTTATCGTCACATGATGCATAGGTTCTGTTTCTGACCATTGAGAAAATGTCAGGGTTGATCCAAAATCCGTCCAAAGAAGCTCAAAGAGCGGTGATTCCGTTTCTTTCATTTGAAGGATGTCGGCCAGTGGACATTCATTGAAGAATACAGGCAGCGTACGTTAACAAATGTGTGTCGAAGACTACAGTGACAGACTGGGCACGAATGTTTCAGAAAGGATGTCAGTTCACGACAGATCTTCGACGGCCGGGTCAAGCGCATATTGTCGCAACAGAAAAAACTATCGCCAAAATTGATGCAGCAGTACAGATGAACCATTGTCGAAGCATACATTTGCTAGCAAAAGAATTTGATGTGTCAATTGGGACAGTTCAAAAAGTCGTTCGTAAGAAACTGCAATATCGGAAGGTGTGTTCACAGTGGGTACCACGGATTTGACCGACCACCAAAAAAAGGAACGCATGGGAACAACTTGCTGCGTTACAGAGTTGAGGGTGATGTATTTCTCTTCCGCATAGTGGCAGGCGATGAGTCACGGTGTCGCCAGTTTGAGCCGAGCAGCAAAAGAGAGCATGCAATGGAAGCATGCTGGATCACCAAAAGCCAAAAACTTCAAGTTACAGACTTCCGCTGGTAAGGTTATGCTGAGCGCATTTTTTTACCATGAAATGCTATTGTTGGCTGACTTTAAAGAACCTGGTGTCAACATCAACTCTACCCACAACTTGCAAACACTAGACAAGCTGCAAAAAGCCATCAAGAATAAACGACCCGGCATGCTTTCTTGTGGTGTGATTTTGTTGCACGATAATGCTCGTCCGCATGTCGCAAAGATTGTGCAGGAAGCATTAGCAAGGAAGAATGGGAAATTCTGCAACATCCAGCCTATAGTCCTGATTTGTCACCATGTGATTTTCATTTGTTTGGACCTCTAAAAAACCTTTCAAGGGGCAACAATTTCACACAGATGCCGACATATTTACGCAGGAAACATTTGGTTCAGTGAGCCATCACAATCCTTTTTTGCGGACGGCATTCGCCGCCTACCTAAGCAATGGGATGCTTGCCTGAATGCCTACGGCGACTTCTTCTGACCAACCCATGGTGCATAATTCATTCAAAGTGAATGCTTTGTTTAATTCTACCACACCTGTTAATGTTTCTTTCATGCTTTTGTAATAAAGCCATTGGAACGGGTTTTAAATGAATGTCCCTAATATGTTTTATTTTGATTTCACTATGACTCAGTAGGTCCAATTTTCAATTATAAACACAGACAGGTTAATATGTCTGTTTATTGAATAATTATTTCAGCCCTGTGAAGGATACAGTTGTCACTAACGACAGATGGGGCAGAAACGTCATTTGTAAACATGGAGGATTTTTAACTTGTAAAGACCAGTACAGACCAGGTAAGAGAGTTTCTTTATTATATGAAATTTAAACAAATGTTGGTTTATACTTTTAAACCCTTTTCCATCTTTAGATACTCTGTACCTAAGCTCCTGAGGAGGAAATCTCAAATTTCTTGCCATCTCACTACCTTGGTTTTTTTTAAATCTCAGTTTCCAATGTTTTCTTCTAAAGGAAAATCCTAATTAAAGAATTCTTCAGCATCACTATTTTCTATTTCCCAGTTACTGCAACATTTGTTATGAAATAAATATGTTTTCCATCAGAAAGAGACAAACAGTGTTCTTTGGTCATATAATGAGAAGACAGACATTGGAGAACAACATGAAGATTGGAAAGCTTAGTGGTAGATGAGGCAGAGGCAGACAGATGGAATTATGCTTGATGGTCTCAGACAATGACATGGAGAAATATCATCAGTAAAATTGATCCAGAACACCAGATTTTAGGAGAGACATGAATGCCTGTGCCATATGGTAAGGCACATAATGATGATGATGTTTTCCACAATTAGAACTAGGAGTCTTTAAAAAAAAGAAATATGTCTTGTAATGTTTTCACATTATCAGGGTACACAGTTTCAATTGTATTTACAAGAAACTTTTAATGAACTCAGTGTCCCTGCATGAGTTTGCACATATTGCAATAATTCAACTTAGTTCACAACTGGTTGTTAGAGAAGCAATGTTTATGTATTGTTGTTTCACATAGCAATTCTATTGTTGGCTGAGGTTATTTCTAAATTCCTTGAGTTTTGACACTCCTTCATTTATTGCATATGATGCATGATTCTTTTTGTAAAGTCTTTGGCATAGTACAAAAATATGACAACCCCTACTTCTCTTGAAACACAAGGCCTTCTTTGTTACGTGTTCTTGTCTTTTTGTTTGAAACAGCAGTTGTCATTTTATTTTCACGGTTTCTGATTACTTGTGTTAAAAAACTGATTACTTGTGTTAAAAATATGTCACCACATATGGAAGTGAAAGGTTTGTGATATACAGTGTGCTAAGTTATGAGAGAACAGAAAAAAAAGACATCTCTGAAACTATAAACTGCAAATTTGGATGTTCACTTGTTTGTTTGTGCAGTTTGGTATTTAATTTACAAATAATTTATAAATACAATACACTTAACAAATGTCCTATATAGAAGCAATTATCTAAATAAATTAAAGAAAAACATCATTTAACGATGGGGGAAAGGTAGAAAAAAATAATTGCTTTTCGATTGATATGTTTTAGGCGTGCTTAGTTATAGTTATGGTTTTATTTGTTAATTCTTTCCCCCCCCCCCCCCCACACACACACACACACACACACCACACACATTGCAATCAAACCAATTTTCATTTTGTAATATGGTAGGATATTACTTTTCATAACCATAGCAACACAAGACGAGCATGAAAGCATTAGAAAACTTGACTTGTTGCAGGTCACACTGAAGTTCATAAAGCTCAGCATGTGGTCCACTAGTCGCATGTTTGACATGCTTGCTTGAGAGGCCCTTACTTACAAAAATGTAAATGAAACCATCTTGAAAAAACATTTAGAACATAAAAATAAAAGCCAAGTTCTTTAGAACTGTTATCTGGTGTTTAGTTGTAAAATATTCTGGTTTGCTGATTTATTGTTTACAAGCCGATAAACCAACTAAAGGAACATGGTTTACTCTGCATGATTGGCACCTTGCCGTCTTGACAGACGATAGTTTGTAAAATGGAATTATACCTCTCCATAACACAAAATCTGGGCTGAATTTAGAGGCCTTGTGTTGCCGATGAAGTATGATCTCTCTCTCGGCCTGTCTAGTTTACTCCAGAGGAAAGGTAACACCAATACATCTGGAACAAGACAAGCTGCAGAAGCTGTTGGATCAGCAAATCAGTGTTTTAACTGTCCACCTATCGGAGCTTCTGTCCTAGACCAGTTGCCGGCCAAGGCTTAGAGCCTGGTCTGCCCTGCCATGACATTTAGTCTTTAGATTGCATTTCCTCGCACTAGGGTAAGGCTTGTACCCTCCCAATTGTGCTCTTTTGCTCGAAGCCGTTGCACAATGTGGGGTGTCGGGTTTGGTGAGAGCCACCCATCATTCGGTGCTAACAGAAAGCAGGTAATTCCGTCTACTGTCATACGGTATCTCAGTCATATCTGACTAAGACCTGACACCCATTTAATCTGCATATAATATGTCTAAATCATTAACATTGACCACATAAGCTGTGATTAGGCCATTACTTTTATCTTGCAGAATCTATCTTATATACAGTACAGACATGATAAGGTGAACTCAACTGGGACCCAAGAAATAGTTCTTCTTATCAGAAATTCCTCTTATATAAGTTCAATTCTATGGTAATGCATTTACAACGTACAATACAATAATCAATTTGCATTGAATACAACAGATATATGACATAGCAAATATATTCATCACCAAAAGTGTTAATGTATAAATTTGGCACAAATATCTAGATAATAACAGCACTTTTTACACTTTGAAATGGAAAAAAAAAAAAACTGCAATTTTCCTCTATATCCTAGTAGCCGTACTTGAGTTAATAAAATGTCTTTTCACAGACTCTTTAAATCCAGAGAAATGAGAACAATCTTCGCATCCAGCCTGCTATATACATGCTAATTCTGTCCATGCAATTTGAAACTTCCATTTGTGAAACAGTTTACACTGGCAACCAGCAGTTAGTTAGTTAGTCACGGTTGCAACTTCACGGCAACGGGTCGTCCCCATATTGCTCCATTCCTGTGCCAGTGAATATCACACAAAATGCTCCCCACTGCCCTATGTGAACAATGGAATAGACAGGAGTGTCGGTAAGCCAACAGCCCGCACAGGTATACACTGTGCATAATGCCGCCGCCAGAATGCCAACACAAGTCCTCCACGAAAAATACAGTTCATCGTCGATGGAAACGGCAGTCACCAGAAAGACTTCATTGACCCAGGTTTTATCCCATATGACTCGGTCTCTTTCTGCAGGGCGACCCACCGAAAGCGCCGCACAAAGCACGAACTCCGTAGCTACAGCGCCGACTCCCAGGAGTCTCCTGAAAAATGTGCTCGTGAACCAAAACGGCAAACCAGTCAATCCAGCAGTTATCATCATCATCTCCATCTAGATCAGGACTAGAAAGGACAGAAGATGAAACTGTTGGCATACACATCCCTAGAATATAAGCACTGGAAAGGTTAGCACTACATGTGGTAACATTATCATTGTCAATGTTGACAAAATCTTCTGCTGAAATGTTCAGTTACTGATATAGTCGATGAAGCAAAGATTTCACATAAGTTTCAATTATAATACTGCTATTACAAGTACTTGATACAACTGTGTTTTCATCATCTGTATCATCTTCAACTTTAAAGCCTGCTTTTCAAACACAGTTTGCAACAGTCACGGGCAACACTTTTCCCCATGCAGATTTCAACATAACAATAGTGCCCAGAAGGATTATCTTGAAGTCTTCAGCAAGCAAGTCTCCGCATCAATGTGACCTATAAGTTTGGACAACATTTGCTGACCTATAATGAACCTTCAGATTTTGAATAATACCTTGGTCACAGAGCTGCAGTTTAGATGTTGCATTTGGTGGTGAAAATAAAAGTTCTGTTGCTTTTAGATTCTTAACATTTAGGTGGGCTGAACTGTTGTCAAGCACCAAAAGTCACTTTGCGATGTTGACGTTCCATAGAATGATGAATTGCATGCAGCCACTTGGTGAAAATGTATGACATCCAGGCTTTTGAATATAGCTGCATAATCAACACAATTTCTTCAAACCTTTAAAACAGCATGCATTTTTTAATTTACCGATTACAAGTAATGGCAGTTGTGATTCTTTCTTTTTTGACTCCCCCCCCCCCCCCCCCCCCAATGTTCCTTCCCCTTTGCATATTTCATTTCTGGAGGAAAAAGTTTTATCAGGCAGCAATCTCCAAAACATTCCAGTTTCATCAGTATTAAACACATCAGCGGAATTATACCTACTCATGGCTGCTTTTAGCACCCCCTCCGTCCATGACTCAGTAGTCGTTTCATTAACAGAATGCCTTTCCCCACACAAAGCCTTGTAAGTAATGGTGTGCCATTTTTTAAAATGACCCAACCAGCCAGAACTACATTTCCAGCCAGTATGACCTTCCAGAAGTACTAACTCTTCTGCCTTTGCAATTATTATAGGTCCATTCACAGGAAAATTTGCTGATCTCACAATGGTGAACCATTTTAAGAGGTCTGTGTCAACCGCAGCACATGCCGCTTTACGGTTTTTTTGTTCTGTGACAATCAACTTGTTCACCATAAAACATATTTCTGTACAGATTCTTATTTTTTTATGATCCCTGAAAGTTTTTATTTTGGAATGTTGAATTCGTTTGCTATTTCCATTTTAATTTTGCCACTATTTTCCACTTCTGGTAATAGCTCAATCTTTTTTTTCTTTCAAAGATATGGATTTTAACTTTCCAGCCATTTTTAGAGGGGAGATAACACAAATTCTAACACCGACGAAATGCATAATTTCTGAAAATAGCCGAAAAGTTGTACAAATGTTCAGGTATTTGAAAAATGTTCGCCTTAAGCAGATCAAATTATATAATCGGGACATGTTTAATCTTTCGGCATATAAGAAACATCCTAATAAATGGATTCTGCTTAACCGGCAGTTTTTATAAAGACAAAGAAGAAAAATGACCGAGGATAAACAAATTGTTCTTCACAACAGAAATTCGCCACATCTGAGATTGCCATAAGCGATCTGCACAGTATCTGTTATAGGCACATCTTGTTTGCCTGTTTTAGGCACATCTTGTATGTCTGTTTTAGGAACATCTTGTATGTCTATTTTAGGCACATCTTGTATGTCTGTTTTAAGCACATCTTGTATGTCTGTTATAGGCACATCTTGTTTGTCTGTTTTAGGCACATCTTGTATGTCTGTTTTAGGCACATCTTGTATGTCTGTTTTAGGCACATCTTGTATGCCTGTTTTAGGCACATCCTGTATGTCTGTTATAGGCACATCTTGTATGTCTGTTTTAGGCACATCTTGTATGCCTGTTTTAGGCACATCTTGTATGTCTGATTTAGGCACATCTTGTTTGTCTGTTTTAGGTACATCTTGTATGTCTGTTTTAGGCACATCTTGTATGTCTGTTTTAGGCACATCTTGTATGTCTGTTTTAGGCACATCTTGTATGCCTGTTTTAGGCACGTCCTGTATGTCTGTTATAGGCACATCTTGTATGTCTGTTATAGGCACATCGTGTATGTCTGTTTTAGGCACATCTTGTATGTCTGTTATAGGCACATCTTGTATGTCTGTTATAGGCACATCTTGTATGTCTGTTATAGGCACATCTTGTATGTCTGTTATAGGCACATCCTGTATGTCTGTTATAGGCACATCTTGTATGTCTGTTATAGGCACATCTTGTATGCCTGTTTTAGGCACATCTTGTATGCCTGTTTTAGGCACATCTTGTATGTCTGTTATAGGCACATCTTGTATGTCTGTTATAGGCACATCTTGTATGCCTGTTTTAGGCACATCCTGTATGTCTGTTATGTCTGTTTTAAGCACATCTTGTATGTCTGTTTTAGGCACATCTTGTGTGCCTGTTTTAGGCACATCTTGTATGTCTGTTATAGGCACATCTTGTATGTCTGATTTAGGCACATCTTGTTTGTCTGTTTTAGGCACATCTTGTATGTCTGTTTTAGGCACATCTTGTATGTCTGTTTTAGGCACGCTGCAGAAACGCAAGTTTGAGAATGCCATGAAACTGGATATTTCATCCTGGGGGTTTCGTAGAGTCATGAAGCTGTCAGATGTGATTACAATAGAGGACCTACTTCAAACAATAGCCTCAACAATCAGGTAACTTTCAGATAATGGTTACTGTAATTAAGCAGATCTTAGAGAATTGTTAGTCTATAAATGTAATCATGTTTGTGTTTTATCCAATGCAACCTGTTCTTTCAACATTCTTAGTTCATTATATTTATACTTAGTCTATTTAACAAACTGGCACTGTGGCTTAGGGGACAGTGAACAAGTTTCACAATTTCCTGTCATACTGAGTTGAGAGCTTGAGATCAGCCACGGGCATTTTGGAAACAGACCTCTTGCGTCAGATCTGACGCAATGGCAAACTACTGAGCTAATATTGCCTAGTAAATAATAAATAGCCAAATAGCGGCTGTAGTCCAGATTTTTTAGTTGCAGTCATCCATAGTGGCTAAGTGAAACTACACAATACTGAAGCACAATTAATTGGGAGGCCATGGAATAATATTCTGCCTTTAAAATTTGTTGTATGTCTTTTACAGGATGTCACAATAATCCCCAGCATGTTCTGGCGATTTGTAATTTGCTGGGCAGTTTTGACATTCAGCAGTTTTTCATTGCTTTCTGAACTACTACGTTCATACCATTAACATAAACACAAGGCGTCTGCTTCAAAATTGTCTGCAGCTGATTTCAAGCCCTTAACTCGATGTGTTGGGGAGTTGTGAAATATGTTCACTGCTGCTAATCCTCAGAACCAGCAATAATCTGTCTAGACGTGTGAATAATTACATACATACCAGATAAATGAATGCAGTGATTACATCACTTCTGCTGGCAATAATAACAACAATAAGGTTCGGGAACATTAAGACCAATAAAGTGATGTCTTACAACATTAAAAATAATGAGGTAAAGTCTGTCTACATCTCGCTCTGTTTGTCAGTCTCTCTATCGCTCTCTGTGTTGGTGGCTTAACTCCCAAACACACACACAAGAGGATTGAAATGCAAAATAATTCAATGACAAATTGGAAAGTGGGAAGGTTATCATCACAAGAACATTCTTACATATTTCAAAGTGGATGCCTTCATCAGCAAACAAAGACACAGACACTAATACAATTACTTATGTTTATACATAGGAAAAAACTTAACTTACTTATGTAGCATGCGGGAAGATAAAGAAAATAGAAATTCTGGCCGCATATGAGAAGATCAATGGACAATAGTAATAAATCTCAGGGACAACTTGGAGGGTCATACAGATATCAGTACAGAAACAGAAACAAGTATAGGAAGACTAGAGAGAATTAGAGTTAGGCTTCCATATTATAAGCTATCCAAGTCACTTTACTTGCTTTCTGTAAATTCAGTGAAGGCTGTGTTAAAAAAAGGTAAAGCAGTCTTTTCCCCACCTTGACGCATATTGAGTACATGGTGCTAGCCTAATATTTTTAAAGACCAATTGACACTCGATGGGAGATGTGGTTATTATCCTGCTGCCTGCCTTTACTTCCCAGAACATTTCCTGATACCCATTTTAGGTTTGATTGACCTGCCTTGATGGAGATTCAAATGGGTCGATCTGGGAGCCAGGTCTTTTGACAAAAGATCCCAACCTCGATGGAGATTCAAACACATGACCACCTGGCCAACAGACAAGCAGGCACGCCACTCCGCAATCACAGTGTGGCACCCATGGTATTTCTGATGTTATCATCTGCTGCTTTTAGTGACAACAACAGGGTTTTTAAAAAAAGTTTCCCTATATGTGAAAATGTTTTGCACATTTTTACTTTATGGTATATCCACAGTATTTTATGACATCTAACAGTTATGTAAATTGTCCTTCACAGTTGTAATGGCAATATACTAATCAATGTTGGACCAACAAAAGATGGAACAATTGCTCCAATATTTGAAGAGAGACTGAGGCAGATGGGATCTTGGTTGCAAGTGAATGGTGAAGCTGTTTACAAGTCCAGACCATGGACACATCAGAATGACACTTTAACACCAGGTGTCTGGTAAGTTCATTATTATTTCATTTAGTACCCTGTGCCACATTTATTGAAAGGCAGAAGATCAAGTGGTTTGGCCATGTCGTTAGAATGCAACACCAACAACTACCATCACTGGCCTTACATCTATATAAGGGAAGCAGAGAATAGTAAACTGTAACCTACCATGCATGACATAAAAGGTGACTAAGGAGGGGTGGCAAGAGACTGGCTACCTCATCCCATTGAAAACTTAGCTGCAAAATCCAGCCAATCATGAACAAGTCTACAAAGAACTTGGGTGAGGGTCTATGCTTCATATGACAGGCAGAAGATGAACAACTCACCATACATTTAGCTGTCACTTCCTACACGTTAGACTTTTCAGATTTCCCCCAGACTCAGATAATTGTCACCTTAATCAACTCGACACAAATTTTACTTGAACTCCCTCTATCACCTTTTGATTGACAATGGAAAAGTGATGACAGAAATTAAAAGAAGAACAAACATTGTTCTGCAAAAGCTAAAGCACTTAAAACCTGTTGGATTGGAACAAAAAGAACAAAAGTCAGAATACTAAGTTCGTGCATAATTTCTTTGGCAATATATATTGGTGAATGGTCTGTATTAATGTGGATCTTGCACCCACGGCAAATGGAGAAGAGGAAAACATAGAAAATTTTGGGCTGAAAACATTAAAGAATGGATGGGCTATAGCGTTCTTGCACTTACTTCTATCGTTAATGATGAGAATTATGGATTATGTAAAATCGGATATCATCATCATCTTATTTCAAAAGGTGTCTTGATCTCTGGCCATTTCTCCCACCTGATGTACCCACATGCCCAAGGTGTCTTGATCTCTTGCCATTGCTCCCACCTCATGTGCCCAAGGTGTCTTGATCTCTGGCCATTTCTCCTACCTCATGTACCCACATTCCCAAGGTGTCTTGATCTCTGGCCATTTCTCCCACCTCATGTACCCACATGCCCAAGGTGTCTTGATCTCTGGCCATGTCTCCCACTTGATGTACCCACATGCCCAAAGTGTCTTGATCTCTTGCCATTTCTCCCACCTGCCCAAGGTGTCTTGATCTCTGGCCATTTCTCCCACCTGATATACCCACATGCCCAAGGTGTCTTGATCTCTGGCCATTTCTCCCACGTTATTTACTCACATGCCCAAGGTGTCTTGATCTCTGGCCATTTCTCCCACCTCATGTACCCACATGCCCAAGGTGTCTTGATCTCTGGCCATTTCTCCCACCTCATGTACCCAAATGCCCAAGGTGTCTTGATCTCTGGCCATTTCTCCCACCTCATGTACCCAAATGCCCAAGGTGTCTTGATCTCTGGCCATTTCTCTCACCTCATGTACCCAAATGCCCAAGGTGTCTTGATCTCTGGTCATTTCTCCCACCTCATGTACTCACATGCCCAAGGTGTCTTGATCTCTGGCCATTTCTCCCACCTCATGTACCCAAATGCCCAAGGTATCTTGATCTCTGGCCATTTCTCCCACCTGATGTACCCACATGCCCAAGGTGTCTTGATCTCTGGCCATTTCTCCCACCTGATGTACCCACATGCCCAAGGTGTCTCGATCTCTGGCCATTTCTCCCACCTCATGTACCCAAATGCCCAAGGTGTCTTGATCTCTGGCCATTTCTCCCCCCTCATGTACCCACATGCCTGTGTCTTGATCTCTTGCCATTTCTCCCACCTCATGTTCCAACATGTCCAAGGTGTCTTGATCTCTGCCCATTTCTCCCACCTCATGTACCCAAATTCCTAAGGTGTCTTGACCTCTTGCCATTTCTCCCACCACATGTACTCACATGCCCAAGGTGTTTTGATCTCTGGCCATTTCTCCCACCTCATGTACCCACATTCCCAAGGTGTCTTGATATCTTGCCATTTCTCCCACCTCATGTACCCACATGCCCAAGGTGTCTTGATCTCTGGCCATGTCTCCCACCTCATGTACCCACATGCCCAAGGTGTCTGCAGTTTCCTGTGTCCATCTCCATGCTGGTCGACACCTGACTCTTCTTCCAGGACCCATGCCTCCCGTCACAATTTTTTCCATGTGACTTTTAATACGACCAAAGTATTTTAGTTTGTTAAGACATGATACTGTTTATGAACCAGTTTTTGTCAATATTCAGATCTTGTGGAATTTCGGTATTTTTATTTTCTTGGTCCACGAGATTCTAAGAATTTGTCTGTAATATTTGAGCTGAAAAAATGTGATATAGTAATCTAATAATAATTGTCAGTGCTTTTTTTTTTTAATTAGAAAAGAAAACAATGTTTTTTTGTAGTTCATCAGCTCTTTTTTATTTCAAGCAATGCACCAGGTGTTATGGCTGTTGACCATGTGTATCAAGCAATGCATGGTGTGTTATTTCTTTCATGTTTGGTCTGAGCATACTAAAGAAATCTGGCTAGGTATGTTAATATAATAATCCTGCCAAATATGAAGAAATTCACAGACAAGTCAGAATATTATGTAGGAAGGCAAAAAAATCATGGCTTGAGGAAAAGTGCTTAGAAATTGAAAAACAACACAACAGTCAAAATACCAAATTAGTGCACAAAATAATTCAGGAACTTACTAATAAAAGAACAAGTACATCAACAGGCTGTCTTCTTCTTCTTCTTCTTTTCGTTCATCCGGAGTGTTTTTTCAGATGTCATTGCGGTGTGTCTGTTATGCACCCTTGGGCCTAAACCCGTAGGCCAACACATCGACTTTAGCGTGCTTTTTTGACCAGGTAGCATTCCTGGGAGACTCTCACTTTTGTGGTGCCATCTACAACCATGCTGGCCAAGTTGGAACGGTCGAAGACAACGGTCATCCCTCAAAGGAAGGCAGGGACAGTCCATAGCATTTTCCGCCATCCAAGGTTGCTTCCATAGTTGCAGGGCCGACACATAACGCCCTTGATCTGGGCTCACCGAGGGAAATCGTCACGTCCTGCTCATGGCTGCTTTAAATCCTCACTTCAATATATTGGTCATTTCATTTTCCCCGGGCCATTCCCGCACAAACCAGACAGCTTTGCAGACGGCATCCACTCAGCGAGTTTTCGGACATGTGCTTGTCGTTGCGCCCGTCAGAGCTGCTCCAGGCACGACAGACATTCGGAAACTACCTAGTCAGAGCTGTTGCGAACAAGAGCGGCATTCGGAAACTAGGTAGTCAGAGCTGTTCCTAGCACGAGAGACATTCGGGCGAGACATTTCACTCGGACGTAATTGCGTAGAGTCAATTTTTAGTTTGCCACCCGTAGGACGACACTTCCGACTTCTGGCGGGCATTTTTTAGTGAGGTTAGCCTTCCTCTGGTTTCGAGACACGTTAGACTGTTGTAATGTCACCCACATCTCAGCTGGTCAAGATAGAACGATCAACGATATCGCGGTCGGCCCTCAAGGGAAGGCAGGGGCAGACCATGGGCATTATCTCACTATCCGAGGAGGCTTCCATAATTGCAGAGCCGGCACATATTGCTCTGAGACTGGGCTCACCCAAGGAGTTTCCACGTCCTGCTCATGGCTGCTTTAGTTCCTCACTTCCATGTGTTGGGCATCCCACTTGCCACTGATCGCTCAAGCACACACCAGGAGCGGTCAGATTGCGAGCGACATCCACTCGGTAAGCTTTTGCTTGTGACTTCAACCCATGCAATAGGTTCGCTCGCCGTGCGTTCCATCTTGCGTTGTTGAGACGTTCTTTCACTTTTGTCTACACTCTCTATGAGTTAGAGTTTTCGTAACCATGCCCTTCGACTGGGGCACTTTTCTGACTTTTTTGTACTCGCTCACGAGGTAGGCTACATGTGCTGCCGGCTCAGCACCTTACCTTGAAGTGAACGAGAAAACGGTCAGGCCCTCTCATCCGGGAATCCCTCATATCCCCCAGCTGTGAGCCTTCGAACATATATCAGACCTGAGCATGTAGCTTGCTCAGTATCATGTTTCTATTTTCCGGTGGACGGGTATCGGCCTGGCTCTCAGATCCGAGGGTTTGTGGCTTAGAGGCGTTCAGCCACAGCCCTCGACAGGGTGCCTTAAGAGTTTTGTCCGCACCAAGAAATTCTGCCTTTGTGCACCTGATTTAAATTTTGACTGCTATCCTCAGTCTATGCCTGCAGAGCAGCAGGTTGTGTCTCTCTTAGTCTGGTCCCTATCCCATAAGCTGTCCGATATGTAATTTTTCACCCATCGGCAGGCAAATGGGGTCTATGGGACACGCAAGCTCCCCCACCACGTCAAGGTGGAGACACATCGGGGGAGAACAGGCTGTCTAAAAACTAAAGATGGCAAAGTCATAATAGAAAAAGATCAGATTCTACATGTATGGACAGATTATGTGAAAGACCTGTATAATGATAACAGAGAGGAACAGTATGCTATTAGATTTAATAATGAAGGACCAGCAATTTTAAAGATGGAGGTTCAAAATGTTCTTAAGCATATGAAAGCTGGCAAGGCCCCCGGTGCAGAAAACATCACAACAGAAATGATTAAAGCTCTAGAAGTATTTGGACTAGAGCAAGTCACTAGACTGCTGAACACATTATATGATACTGGAGATATACCTTCTGAATTATGTAATTCTGTATTTATTGCAATCCCAAAGAAATCAGGAGCCTTAGAATGTGATCAACATAGAACAATTAGTATAATGAGTCACATCACAAAGATTTTGTTACGAATTATCATGCAAAGAGTGAGGAAGAAAATACAACCTGAAATAGGGGAAGAACAATGTGGTTTTGTAGAAGGAAAGGGTACAGTAAATGCTGTGTATATGCTGCGAACAGTTGTTGAACGTGCTTTAGAAGTAAACAAGGATATACATCTTTGCTTTATTGACTACACAAAGGCTTTTGATAGAGTTAGACATGTCAACATTGTGGATATGCTTGCAGATCTTCAAATTGATGGGAAAGACATTAGACTTATAAAAAACATATATTGGAAACAACAAGCTGCCATAAGGATTGATAATGAAGTAGGACAATACCAACCTATTAAGAGAGGTGTTGGGCAGGGATGTGTAATGTCTCCAGATCTTTTTTCCCTATACAGTGAAAATATTTTCAGAAATGTAGAAGACCTAAATGGAATCAGCATTGGAGGACGAAACATAAATAACATTAGATATGCAGATGATACAGTATTGATTGCAGACAATGCACAGGATCTGCAACAATTAGTAGACGCTGTGGTTGTCCATAGTGAGCAGCTGGGGTTGGAATTAAATTGTAGGAAGACACAGGTTATGGTCGTCACTAGGAAGAACGAAGTACCACAATGTAATATACAAGTAAATGGGAATATTCTTCAACAAGTGAATCGGTTCAATTATCTCGGAACAGTCATAACATTTGATGGCAGATGCCTTGAAGAGATTAGAACAAGAATCGCCATTGCGAAAGTAGCCTTTAGCAAGATGAAAAACATTCTGACCAATAAAATGATGTCAATTGAAACGAGAAAAAGAGTGTTGAGGGGATACATAGAGCCTGTTCTTTTGTATGGATGTGAAACTTGGACAATGTGCAGTCAAGCAGAAAAACATCTGATGGCTGCAGAAATGTTGTTTCTGAGGAAAATGCAAAGAATACCATGGACAGATAGAAAAACCAATGACCAAGTACTACAAGAGACAAATGAAAATCGTAGATTGATTAGAGAAATTAGACATAGACAGTCAAAATTTTTTGGACATGTTATGAGAAGAAATGGACTGGAGAACTTAGTGACAGCTGGCAAGATCGAAGGGAACAGACCAAGAGGAAGACCGAGAGGAAAATACCTGGATGGCTTGGCCACATGGCATGGACGAGACAGGAACACTGAGCTGATCCACGACTCTGGTGATCGAGTGAAATGGCAAATCATGACCGCCCACGCTTTCCGGCATGGCACATGATTGATTGATTGATTGATGTTAATATACAGCACAGTAAATTTTGCATCTTTGGAAGTCACACATTCGTGCTCTTTTTCATTGTGCTTATTTCGCTGCTTCACTCCAAAATATTCTTGGGCTGAAAGAGTTAAGTCATTTATACCATTGCTAGTGTTGGTGAAGGATTTTCTAGAAAGGTTGAGCGTTAAAGGTATTTTGCCCTAGAGCAGTCGCCATGCAGTGTACATTCAGCCAGGATTTGTATTTTATATTTCACCTCATATGGATAATTCTAAGCCTAACTGGGGCATAGACCTCGGGTCTCCTGATTGAGAGACTGGTATCCTAACTGCTCAGCCACTCAAAAAGTTGAGAAATACATGAATGTTTATTTTGTTGTCTTGATAAGATATGAAGACTTTTTGGTTTATTTAGTTAACATTTGCAATTAAAATATATATTAGACACATATTCATGTAATTGTGGTCATCTACAGAAGGAATGCTAGATCAAGAGTATAAGAAGTTGAAATCAATAACATTGAACTTCTGAAAATAACATAGACTGCAAGCATATTTCAAGACTAACAGATTGTCTCAGAAAGAACCTGCATGGACGTTATATCTCTTCTAGAAGCTTCATGAATCCTTGTAATTAGAAGTCAGACTACCAGAGACATACGTGAATGGGCACAGAGAATTGAAATTATATGAACACATCTTGAAGGAACGGCTTGGAGTGTAAGTTGATAATGGGCACTGTTTTTCATGTTGTTATTTCTGAGTCAGTGATTAATTTCCAAACACTTGTTTAGAATCTTACTTTTTTTGCCCACAGGTATACACAAAAATCAGATGAAACAACCCCTTCAGTCAAGAATGTCTATGCTTTTGTGTTCAACTGGCCTATTGACACACTAGTACTCGGAGCCCCTGTACCAAGTTCAACTACTCAGGTCACCCTTCTAGGTTATGAAGGTCTGTTTACGTTCAGCCAGAGGTCAGAAGGAGGGATCATCATTAATATTCCAGCAATTCCTTACAACAAAATGCCTTGTGATTGGCTCTGGGTGTTTAAGATTACCAATCCTCAGAACTGATACATTATACTTGTATTCTTCATACTGCTAAAAACAGATTAACCAAATATGTTCCGCAGTTGGTTATAATGTATTATTTTTAAGTTTTACAACCCATAGTTTGGTGCCATATAAAGGACTCGACTGTAATCAGAATATACAGTTTTTTTAGGGGGTTTTGTTTTTGCGTTGCTCACATGGTCATTACATGTGCTACTACCTTTAATGCACTGGACTGATTTTTGCATATGGATTAGTTTTCCCTATTACCAGTGTCCCTCACCATCAGGTGAACCCACTCTGACTTCAGAGGTAGCAGTTTTATTTTATTTTGATAATTTTTATTCATTTATTTTTAATCGATGGGGGTGTTTATTTGCTCAAATATTTCAATCATTATTTGTAATAAGCTTCAAATGTTATGGCTCTTGTACTTTTGATATATTTGTTGTCTTTGAATAAATGATATACATATTATTGGCCATACTAAATGTCACTGTGCATTGGAAAGATCAGACATGGAAGGCATGTCTGCTGGAAGAAGAGGCAGATGTAGATCAGCACGAAAGTTAGTTTGCTTAAACTTTACAGGATGTTGCAGTCAACTCCAGCATGTTTGGCTGTTATTCCTAGGCAAGTTTACATTCAGCAGTTTGCTATTTCTTTCTGAACGACCGGCACTCATACCATTGTATGGAAACCAAAGCAAGGTGGTCTGCTTCCAAATCACCTGCAGCTGTGTTTCAAATGCTGTATGAGGAATTACGAAATGCATTTGTAACCCCTTCACCACAGAGCCGGCACGAAGCAGGAAATTAAAGACCACCCTGGACATGAAAATAAATGAGACAGGGGAACCTGGACATGAAAATACATGAGACAGGAGAACCTGGACATGAAAATACATGAGACAGGGAAACCTGGACATCAAAATACATGAGACGGGAACCTGGACATGAAAATACATGAGACAGGGGAACTGGCAAATGATTGAGAGTCTTTCTGTTAACCTGTGATGAGAATGGGGTTATGCAAAGGATCTGCTGTACAATGATGGTCATCAAAATTTATCTTACTCAGTATTTACAGTTTGTTTAGATGGTTCGGATTTGTTTCATCATCAAGTGCCTTGCCAACTGACATGAGCAGTCATGCTTCTCCGCATCTTGCAGTCTCCAACAACATGTATCAGCAGATTCAGGCTTATTCACAAATTAAAAATGGAAGAGGTGAGGTACAAGTGAATTTATTAGTAAAGTACCCCTTTTTAAACACTTTCACGCATAGTAGACATATGGACAACTTCATTAAAATGTCAGACAATAAAGAAGTTTGCAGGGTCGTGATTGCGATGATTGCTCAGACCAGACATCAAAGAAAAAGTTATAAATTGCTTCCTTATTTATGTAAGTTATGATGTTATTTTTCTTGATTAATTTACTATGTGCTTTGTTATCTTATTTTTATGCGTACAAAATTGCCATATATTTATCCTTGCCCTTTTTCCACATTTGATATTGTTTTTTAAAAAAAAAATTGTCTTTTTTACATCCTTACGTAACATTTTAATTTTATGAATTCCATTTCTTTGCTAATGGTTACCTTTGACCAGGAAATGTCTTGGAAAGTAAAGACCACTGACATTATACTGACCACATCACTGACCGAGTGCTATCTGGTCTATACAAATATGTGTCCAACACCATGTGTCCATTGCACCTTAAGATGTGCACAGATTGGTCTTTACTTTACTTACTTTTCAGCTGTTATTTTTTTTCTCATCATAATGGGTCTACCACTTTACATTATAAGACCAATGTTTGCAGAAATCTTAGTTGTAGAGGCACATGGTTGTTTTGGTACAGGTGCCATACTGATCAGAGAAATAATCCTTCCTCTGCAGGCAACTGAACCTGTATCACTTTCTTGGCATGTAGGTGCACTAACAACTGTACCACCATGGCTCCTAGCTACATGCCCACACCAATTCAAGCTTCTGCCTGTATAAAATGTGAAAAGAATTAAGAGTTTATCCTAAAGCTGCTAAAATATAGAGGGTCATATACAGGCTTTCCAAGCAAGTGATCCAGGTTCAATCCCCAGCAGTGGCTTTGGGGTTGACCAAGCTCATAAAATGGGTACTGGATACATTTTAGAATTTTCTGGGAGGAAAAGCAGCAAGGAAGGGAACTGATCATCCCACCTCATTCTGCTGTAGCCTAGAGTATATCATGGCCTGATACTTCACACCCCCATTGACAGTATTTGCCTCAGGACTGTCTTGTTTACATTACTAAAAAACCAAAAATGACAAACAAGTCTCATAGCAGGAACCTGCCGTGAGTGTGTGAAGTGTGGACCATCACATTTTGTAGGCCTGAGAGCATGGAGGAATAGGTGGCCAGACTTTTTCTCCTATAGTGAATGTTGAGAGTTAGCATCGAAACCTCATCCGACCATTCTCATGTGATCATTCTCATGCCATTGTCAGTATTATGTTCAAACATTGGCTGCGATGCGGGTGATGGCGGCGGCAAACTGTGAGCAGCGACATCTATGTCTCCTTCACGAGGGTCTGGTCCTTTCTGTTTTGGAGTATGCAATGGCGATCCTGACTATCAGCCGTAAGCAAATGGAAAGGATACAGAATGAAGTTATGCGTATTATTCTTGGATGTACAAGAGATACAGCATCCAGGGCAATGCGCTACCTTCTAGATTTTCCAAACATTGGGGACAGAATACAAACTTGCAGAGCACGAGCCTACCTCAGAGTCAACGCAAACACACATCCACTGCACAGTGAAATTAAGAAGGTAAAGGGCAGCAGGCTAAAAAAAGAAAAGTCGTCGATGGGTCAAGCCGAAGACATTCTTCAACGTGTGTTTACTTAGAACCTGGCGAGTAGTAGGTACAAATGCCAACAGATTTCTGTATGTCCTTTTCAGTTTGCATCCAACTAGAAAGAAAATGCAGACAAGAAAATCCGGCTGCTGTGGGGGCTGTGGAAGCTTTGATTTTTGAGAATTCTTTGGATGGTGATGCTGTCATTTACACATATGGGACCGTCATTTGACGAGTGAGAAGTTCATGGGCTTTTATGGCTCAGGCCGGATGAAGGAAGATTCTGGTGCTTTTGCTTTGACCACAAGTAGCCTGACTATGGAAGTCATGTCAGTACATAAAGCAATAACATGGCTCGAGGCACAGACATTCACTAGGACACATTTCCTTAGTGACTCAATGAGCATGCTCAAGAAGATAGAGATGGGGTGGATCTGAAGAGAGTGGTTGCTGTCTCTGGGGCGGTCTCGGCTGGCAAAGATTAGTTTCATTTTTGTGCCAGGGCATGCGGGTGTACAAGGAAATGAGCGGGCTGACAAGCTTGCAGGTAAGGCTGCCGTGGAAGGTGGAAGAGCCATGGACCAGGCTGACATTCTGAATGCTCTATGAGAAGTAAGTCGTTCGCGAGAACCAAGTGATGACTGTGAATCTACAACCATGGTCAGGCTACGTGAACAGCAAGTTAAAAGAGGGGTAGCAAAGCAAGAACACTACACGGGAAGCCAAAGAAGATTAACAAACCAATACAGAACTGGTGTCGTCAGTCGCTACACGCTGCGGGATTTACTGAGGAGGGGATCCGAGCACTTATGGACGAATGTTTTGATGTGCAATGAGGATGATCTGTCGACTAACTTAACTATCTGCTTTATATTATTTAGCTAGGCAAATAATGTAATGTTTGTATTTTACTAAACATCACCGTCATGTGATGGTACAAGCATTCATGTATCTCCATAGGGAGTCTCTGTGGCGAAGTGGTCAAGCCGATTGACTCGTGCTCTGAAGGTTGTGGGTTCGATTCCGGGCCGTGTCCTTCGGTTTACGAGTTAAATGTTTCAGAGACTCCTGTGGGTCGTCGCTAAAAGCTACGGAGTTCGTGCTTTGTGCGATGTTTTCCGTGCTGCGTAAAGAGACTGAGCCATATGGGATAAAACCCGGTGCAATGAAGTCGACCCTGTCGACTTTTAAGCGACTTTATGTATCTCCATAGATCTCGGTCTTTGGTGTTTTGGATCAATTCTATTGATGATATTCCTGATGATATGCCCTGTCTTTAGCTTTCTTACAGTTTCATATAAAGTTATACTTTCATTTGCCCTTTCCAGGCAATCTTTGTTATCTATTCTGGCAGTGTAAGGTATTTTCAACATTCGTCTCAGAAACCACATATCCGTTACATTCAAGTCTGCCTAATTTAATTGTTTGTTCACATTCCAAAATTTGTAATCATACAGCAGAACAGGTTATATATAACATTCCACCACTTTCTGTCTGACATTTAATAAGAGGGTCGTATTGCATACATTTTGCTGAACACTTTACTAAAATTACTGTTTCCATTTCTTTCTTCTTCTATTTTAAGACTCCAAATAGAGTATAGGCCCACAACCACATATACCAAGCCCTTTGTAGGCCAGTTCATGGTTGGTTGGATTTCGGCTGAATTTTTTTCTATGGTGTAAAGTAGTCAGTTTACCGTGTTACTATTCTCTACTTCGCTCTTGTAATACACTTGCAAAAATTGCTCTTGCTTTACAGATACTACTGAACATCTGACTGATTTGTACCAAACAGTTGAATACCCAATTTATTTTGCTCATGTTACTTTATAAACATTAAACATTTTACTGACATTGTAAATATGTTGCAAAACAACTGAAAAGGAACATGAAACTTATGGGACAAGATTTCATACCATGTATAGTTTTTGTGGGATTAACCTTCAGTATTTGCTATAGTGTTTTTTTTTTTTGTTGCCTCAATATAAAATTCAATATCTCAGTAACCAACTGAGGGAGAATGATGAGATTTAGTATATAACCTTATCATTATGTCCACCCTATTAAAAAAAATTTTGTTCTGGAGATTTTACAGCAGATTTCAAAGTTAGTTTATATGCGGTATATTAATTACGACTTAGAGATTACGTCCATGATTTTAACAGTATTACAGCTTCACCAAGACACGTCGCGCATTTTTTAAAATTTTCACGTGATTTCCATTTTGAAACAAACAGCGCGAAGATTCAGAGGTGTCTCCAAATGGGGGTTCTTTCACGAAACGTGATTATATAAATAAACTAGCTGACAAGGCCCGGCTTCTGGCGGGGATCTATCTATCTATCTCTGCCTGCCGGCCGGCCGGCCCACCGACCGATATCTATCTATCTATCTATCTATCTAATCTATCTGTCTGTCTGCCTGCTGGCCCACCCACCCACCCACCGACCGACCCACCCAGTCAGCCAGCCACCCACCTACCTTTCTGCCTACCTACCTACCTTTCTGTCTGTCTGTCTTGTCTGTCTGTCTGTCTGTCCGCGCTATTAAATATTGATAAAAGTTACTGGAAAAAACGTCAGGACCATGTGTTGAAAGAGGAAGAGGACTATTGGAGAAAGGATGGATTGAATTTTATGCAACCAAGAGCAATCATCAACCTACTGGAATTGTCCGACACAGATTTAGGTCTGAGCAGATCGCAGACCTTAATCTACGTACATACTTACTGGGATATTTTGCTCCAACTATTCAGACGAATTGCAGGCCCTAAACATTACAGCATCAGTATCAGCTGAAGAAACAAGAAGGAAATGAAAAATAAGGTAAGAAATATATTCCTTCTACTTTTCTGTTAATTTACAAATTATTTACCCCGTGCCTCTAAATTCTCTGTCTTTACTAATATTACACATTGCACCCCTCTCGGGAATCTCTGTGGTGAAGTGGTCAAGCCGTCTGACTCGGGCTCCGAAGGTTGTATGTTCGATTCCGGGCCTCGTCCTTCATTTCACGAGTGCATTTTTTCGGAGACTCCCGAGGGTCGTCGCTGGAACTACGGAGTTCGTGCTTTGTGCGGCGCTTTCTGCGCTGCGGAAAGAAACTGAGCCATATGGGATAAAAACCCGGTGCAATGCAGCCGACCCTGTCAATTTTAAGCTAGTTCTTTTATTGCACCCACTCCCATACGAATCCGGATACGCCTTTGTGTGTCATCAGAATTGACAGGTCTCCCATTACCATAAAAATAACTTTGTTAACGAGAAATCACTAGTTGTTCAGCAAAGCATCAAAGGAATGTCGCCGCTTTCAATGATTTAAGTTGTTTTTGGACCTATCAAAGACATATTCCTTGGGTGGGGGTAAATATAAGACGGCTGGAAAAATTTCATAACGATGCAACAGACAGTTTTCAAAATAATTGATCGTGAATGAAGGCAAACAAATGTGGACATACTATAGTTGTACAGTTTTATTTATTTTTGAAAAACCAGTCTTGTGCTGTGTTGTCTGGTAATAGATAAGTCATGGGTTACATGCCCCTGTCTTTGTTCCATGTTCCATGGGTTACATGTCTTTGTTTTGTTTATGGTTATAATAAATGTCTTGTTTGCAGATATGGCCTGTGTTTATAGTTGTGACTTGTGTTTGTAGTAGTGATCCATGTTCCATTTGTAGCTATGAGCTATAAATGTATAAGAATATTCTGGTCTATTTAATGGTTAACAAAGAATCAACATCATAGCTTTCCAGATAAACTCATAAATGGTTATTTAGCCACAATGAAGTAAAACTAAATGTTAGCTACTTTTAAAATTTTTTTTTTTTTTTTTTTTTTTTTTTTTTTTTTTTTTTTTTTTAGCATATCCTTTACAGGACTTAGCTGTCAACACCAGCATCTTTCAGCTGTATGTTGATCTCTTGGCAAGATTACGCTCAGTAGTTTGCCATTGCTTTCTGAGCGGCCGGCTCACATACCCAGCAAGTCACCAATGCGATTCGAACCACTGCTGATTTGAACCGTCATCACGTTAACCGACGAGAGTATACGAGATTACGGAGAAAAGTCATAACCTCTAAGCCACGAAGCCGGCATACTTTTAAAATTAAGTATTATAAAATCTCGAGTACAGTGCACACTTTTTTGTACTCTGACTTTCTTTCCCAAATGCAGGTGCTCATTATATTCATACTGTAAGTTTTCCATCTTTTTGCCTGAAGGTCCTGTTTCTAACAATAATATATAATGTGAGTAATTCAGTATCATTGGCACCTTGCCGTCTTGACAGACGATAGTTTGTGCTTTAAAAAGGCATAACTTTTAACTATGGCGGTAGCGAGTGTGACTGATAAGGCCAATTTGCGCTGTAAATGTCCGTTCACAGTGGGTGCATGTGAACACGTGGTCATTTCCACCATCATGCACCATCTTACGTCTCAAACGCTTGGTGTGTGACTTTTCTGCAATAATTTTCTCCTTTGACTTTATTCCATTTCTGATATTTGCCCTCCATGCAACACGTTCAGCTGCGACTTGCTCCCAATGTGCATTATCAATGCCTGTATCAATCATGTCCCGCTTACACACATCTTTGTATCGTAGTAGAGGCCGACCCTGAGATCTCTTACCCATCTGTAATTCACCAAAAAAGATATCCTTTGGTATTCTACCATCATCCATCCTCCTAAGATGTCCTATCCATCTAAGTCTACGAAGACTGAGCATGGAATAAACTGTCACACAACCTGATCTTTCCAATACTTCAGTATTTGTGATTTTGTCTTGCCACTTAATACCAAGAATTCTTCGCAGACACCGCATATGAAAGCTGTTTAAATTGTTCTCTTGGTGTGAGTAAGTTGTCCAGGTTTCACTGCCATAGAGAAGAGTACTAAGGACACAGGCTTGATAGACAAGGACTTTTGTTTTGGCAGTAAGCTTCCTGTTCTCCCAGACTCTTTTTCTTAACCTGTTCATTGTTGTTGCTGCCTTACCAATCCGGATGTTGATTTCCTGATCTAGGGATAATTTGCTATTTACCACTGATCCTAGATATGTAAAATGGTCTACTATCTCTAGTTCGGCGTCGTCAATAAAGATTGATGGTACCCCATGTGCACCCTGTGACATAATCTGTGTCTTCTTTTTGCTAATTGTTAAACCAAATTCAGAACAAGCATTGGAGAATGCAGATAGTAGACATTGCAATTCTTCCTCAGAGTGGGTCGTAACTGCAGCATCATCTGCAAAAAGCAACTCTCTGATCAGTACCCTCCTAATTTTGGTCTTAGCCTTCAATCTCTGAGCATTGTAGAGGCCGCCATCTGAGCGTGAGTGAATGTATATACCACCATCCTGATCACGAAATGCATATTTCAGTAGAAGTGAAAAGTATATTCCAAAGAGGGTGGGAGCTAGTACACAACCTTGCTTAACTCCACTCTTGATTTCAAATTCTTCAGAAGTTGCACCATCAAACTTGATTATACCCTTCATGCCTGTGTGGAACGATTCCACAATGGACAGAAGAGTTGGTGGGCAGCCAATCTTCTTTAGTGCCTTGAACAGACCCTCACGACTGACCAAATCAAATGCAGTTAAGACCGGGATGGAGTTATTGCCTCTCCATAGCACAAAGCCTGGGCTAAAATATAGAGATCATGTGTTGCCCATGCAGCATGATCCCTCTCTCGGCCTGCCTAGTTCACTCCAGAGGAAAGGTAACACCCCTACATCTGGAACAAGACAAGCTGCAGAAGCTGCCGGATCAGCAAAGCAATGCTCTAACTGTCCGCCTGTCGGAGCTTCGATCCTAGACCAGTCGCCAACCAAGGCTTAGGGCCTGGTCTGCCCTGCCATGACAATTTTGTCTTTAGCTTGCATTTCCTCGCACCAGGGTAAGGCTTGTACCCTCCCAATTGCGCTCTTCCGCCCGAAGCCGTTGGCACAATGTGGGGTGTCGGGTTTGGTAAGCGCCGCCCAACGTTCGGCGCTAACAGAAACCAGGTAGTACCGTCTACTGTTATACGGTAGCTCAGTCATATCTGACTAAGACCTGACCTCCTAATTCAGTATATATATATATATATATATATATATATATATATATATATATATATATATATATATATATATATAATTATATATATATATAATTCAGTATATATATATATATATATTTCAATTCCATAACACCCACATGAACAATAATAGTTAGCATTTTATAAGGGTCGTTCATTTTAAACCCATTCCAATGGCTTGCTTGCTTGTGTTCGCTAGCTGTGAACTCCAGCATGAAGTCCTGTATGTCGGATGAAGACATCCTGTTGTCCAACATCAATGTGATGTCATACCGGATCTGAGGTTTGCGTGAGTATCCGTTGTCCCATGTCTGGCTTATTGGTGTGTAGACTGGTGGTTTCTCGCCATGCAGGCAGATACTCTCCGGCTTTGGAGGAATTATCGATCCTACTGATGTTAGCCAGGTCCCCGAAGGGACCAGTTGCCCAGGACGCATGGCGTGGACGTGTCAGCAGGTCTTGGCCAGTATAGACCCGGCCGTGGTGCCTTGGAAACACCTCTGCGTCCCTTCCAATTGCTTTATAACACAACCATGAAAGAAACATTAACAGGTGTGGTAGAATTTTTAAAAAAGCATTGATTTTGAATGAATTATGCACCGTGGGTTGGTCAAAAGAAGTCGCCATAGGCATTCAGGCAAGCATCCCATTGCCTAGGTAGGCGGCGAATGCCGTCGGCAAAAAAGGGTTGTGGTTGCTCACTGAACCAAGTGTTTACCGCTTTCATTACGTCTGCATCTGTGTGAAATCGTTGCCCCTTGAGAGATGTTTTTTAGAGATCTGAATAAATGAAAATCACATGGTGACAAATCAGGACTATAGGCTGGATGTTGAAGAATTTCCCACGTCTTCCAAGCTAATGCTTCCTGCACAATCTTTGCAACATGCGGACGAGCACTATCGTGCAACAAAATCACACCATGAGAAAGCATGCCGGGTCATTTATTCTTGATGTCTTTTTGCAGCTTGTCTAGTGTTTCCAAGTAGTGGGTAGAGTTGATGTTGACACCAGGTTCTTTAAAGTCTGCCAATAGCCCTTCGTGGTCAAAAAATGCTCTCAGCATAACCTTACCAGCCGAAACCCGTAACTTGAATTTTTTGGCTTTTGGTGATCCAGCATGCTTCCATTGCATGCTCTATCTTTTGCTGCTCGGCTCAAAGTGGTGATACCATGATTCATCGCCTGCCACTATGCGGAAGAGAAATGCATCACCCTCCACTCTATAATGCAGCAAGTGGTTCAAACACCATACCATGCGTTCCTCTTTTTGGTGGTCGGTCGACATCCGTGGTACCCACTGTGAACACCTTCCGATATTGCAGTTTCTTACGAATGACCTTTTGAATTGTCCCAATTGACACATCAAATTCTTTCGCTAGCGAACGTATGCTTCGACAATGGTTCATCTGTACTGCTGCATCAATTTTGGCGATGGTTTTTTTCTGTTGCAACCATATGCGCTTGACCCGGCCGTCGAAGATCTGTCGTGAACCAACGTCCTTTCCAAAACATTCGTGCCCAGTCTGTCACTGTTGTCTTCGATACACATTTATTACCATACGCTGCCTGCATTCTTAGATGAACGTCCACTGGTCGACATCCTTCAAATGAAAGAAACTGAATCACCACTCTTTGAGCTTCTTTGGATGGATTTTTGGATCAACCTGGCCATTTTCTCAAAGGTCAGAAACAGAACCTATGCATCATGGGATGATAAGCGCATGATCTTTTATTCATCGGTCAGTACTTATCACATGACTATGACATGATCATGTTCAATGTATGCAATTACGCGCGATGCGGCACGAACGGATTTCAACATTTGTGACTGGCTGAATAATTGCTGTGTACCTCCACATGGTGAACAATGTTCAGTTTTTGTGCTTCATTGTACGATTGTTATTTAGAATTCACCTTCAGTTAAGAGCAACATTGGTTACTGCTCTGAGTGAAAATCAAACATTGTATCTCAGCAAGGAACATGCTAAGAATCTAATCTGTGTGAATGATGATGATAATCAAGTTGTTCAACAGGTTCTCCCTCTATGATGCATGGCACAAGTTAGGCTGTTGACTGAAAATGCTTCTGCAATGATTTGCCATAATTTTATGCAACAGACTAAACCTGAGACAAGTCTGTGCCTGCTTGGTTCTACGCCGATTTTCACATAGAAAAATGAGGATAAATTTTCAGCATGCAATGGAAAACCCATCGCTTCTCAATACCTGTCAAGATGGGAGCACAGAAATCTGCAGGAAAAGTGATCAATCAATCAATCAGGTGCCATGCCAGAAAGCGTGGGCGGTCATGATTCTCCATTTCACTCGATCACCAGAGTCGTGGATCAGCTCAGTGTTCCTGTCTCGTCCATGCCATGTGGCCAAGCCATCCAGGTATTTTCCTCTCGGTCTTCCTCTTGGTCTGTTCCCTTCGATCTTGCCAGCTGTCACTAAGTTCTCCAGTCCATTTCTTCTCATAACATGTCCAAAATATTTTGACTGTCTACGTCTAATTTCTCTAATCAGTCAATCGGAAAAGTGATGCTGTCACGAATTGGCCGCCTTAACATCCCAGAATATTTTTCTCGGTCTCCAAATTTGAGAGGCCAAATTGAGAAAGAATGAATTAATCACACTACTCCAAAATTATCTAGTCGTGAGGTAAGATTATTCACAAAAAGCCTCTAGCCATGACGTAAGCTTGCAGATGGCAAGTAAAATGGCAACTAGATAATTAGTATTCACCTTGGGAAACTGCTGACCCAGACATGCTGAATCAACAATGAACTGGGCCATGGACTGTGTAATTAAAACCACCCAGGCGTGAACAACATTGACACAGGGAGAGATAATGGCCCCAGGGCGGTACACAAGCCCTGTCCACTCGGACTGGCAGACTCTGCAAGGTGTGAAATCACTGATAAGACTGTGAAACTGATCTGGGGCTGGCAACGCAAAACCATCCAGGTGTGACACTATGGTGAGGGTTAGTGGTTAAAAGAATTTTTATGACTGGACAGACTTGGGGTTAATTGCAATCACTGTCAGGAGGAGATAAGAAGAATTTATGACGGGAATGCCAAAGAGATAATAGTGTCTCAGACACTGTCTGCTAGACTCAGCTTAAATAAGGGTCCCTAGCCTGTTTATGTCAGATTAAGTTTGACTTCAGAACAGGTGAGAAGAGAGAGTAAATGTAGATTTCTTAGTAACTAAGTATTTTAGGTGTATGTACTGAATTTCAGTCTATATCTGATCTAGGTTATTGCAAGAACTATCATTGTCATAGATTACTTGAGTGTTCTTTCTAAGTTCTGCGTTCAATATCATATTGCTTTAAAGTGTTATTCTTCTGAGAAATAGAGTCTTATGTGAGACAGATCTTGTCTGGGTAGACTTTTAGGTGTCTTGGTAGATGCTTGTCATTTCTTTGTACACTATCATAGTTGCTTTTTGGTGTGTGCATTTGTTGTACAGAATATAGTCAACTGACTATTTATTTAATTCTTACAACAGCAGGTGATTAAACCGGGCAGCTCAGCAAATATAGCTGGTCTGTGTGGTCACTTCAATTAGACTTGTTGTATATCTCATTTTGTAGCTATACAATATTAGTACTCATTAATAATGCCTGATGCTATTATGTGAATATCATTAGATGTCTATCTTGAAGTAATATAATGTTTACGGATATGTTGGATGTATGTATGTGTAATTTCATATGAATATACGATGCTAGGAATATGCTTCGTACATATTCTTTTTGTGTATATACATCTCATTTCGTATACCTACAAACTAACTAGTGCATTATGCTATTATGTTAAAGTATCATAATATGTCTAGTTTAATTAATGTTTTATGTGTATTTCATGTTTGGTATATTGATTTGTCATATGCAAGCCTATCAATATGACGTGTTATATTATGGTGTGCGCATTGGCACACTAACCATCGATTGCATTTGTAGCCGAGGTGTAATGGTACAGACATTACCCACAAGTGTTATGGGGTATATGGTGCTAAACTTTCTCAGTGTATTGTGGGCGTGCGTCCACGGTAATGCATGGAAACCTGGCATAGCTACGGGTCACGGCTTGTAAGCCCGGATGACCCGGTACTATTATAATACCATTACCGACCCGGTGAGCTGCTAAACTAACATTGGACG
Organism: Cepaea hortensis; assembly: GCA_963921405.1. Classification (NCBI taxonomy): domain Eukaryota; kingdom Metazoa; phylum Mollusca; class Gastropoda; order Stylommatophora; family Helicidae; genus Cepaea; species Cepaea hortensis. The sequence goes on from OY992883.1 coordinate 78,930,240, forward strand.
GAGCGGCTGTGCGACACCGAATTTCTGTATTAGCGACATGGACATGGGGCGGCAGAAATGTAATCATTACAGGCGTGTGAGACAATTGAAAAGCCCGTCCCAGACTAAAGACAGTAGGGAGAAGAAGGATGGTGAACACAGTAGAGCTGGAAGATAAACTTGGCCAGACTGGTCATTGTATATGTTTGTGTTATGATATGTTTTAATTAGGATTGCGCTGATGTAGAACTGATATAACACATTCTTGACTTTCTTTCAAGCTCTCACAAGGAGCACCTATGTTACAGATCTCAAGAACGAGTGAAGACTAGGTTGAGCTAGGACTGGCATGAGTCAGGATACCGGCAAGCTGTTCTTTTGTTGAGTCTACTGGAGAGTGGGGATCTGGACCACAGTTCCAGATAGATGAAGTAATAAGTAAAGTTACGTAATGTTTCTCATCACAATATGTATATGATTTCATCATCCTCATCTTGAACCATCAGATGTCTATGATTATGATTAGTAAATAAATGTTGTAGTATTGTAACTCATAGTTCTGTCGTTATCTTTTAATTCCAATTGTGCATACGGGTTGTGTGTGTACATTGGTGGGGGTTCACTTACACACCAAGGAAGGGAGCAGTCAGGGAGAAAAACCTGTACTGAGAATAGTCGTCTATATTCATATATTTAGACTTAAACATCTATCTCAGCTAAACTTCTCTTTCCTGATCCTTGGCGAATATTCAGCACAGTTCATTTCAATTTTGTAACGAGCCACTAGGAACTGTACGTTGGATATTCAAGGGCTTAATCTGTAGGTCAGCCATATAGATTTTGTCCCTAGTCAGTTTCTGACTATCTGGGGTTGCTCGCCAGTGAATAATACATTCATCTAGCCGGTGGGGCACCCCGACTTCTGACAGATGCCGACTATTTTTTGAGATGCTAAATGTGTCATATTGAAAACTTATCTGCCTCGTGGCGACACCATTAATAGACATTACTATGCCGCTTTCCTTGCCAAATTAGCAAAAGCTATGAACAGAAAACGTGAGATAGGATGCACTCAAAATCATCTTTTCTTCTTGACAATGCGCACTCTCACAAAGCATGGCTTGTGCAGCTATCAGCCAATGATTTGAATATTGAGATCCTTCCACGGATCTGGTTTCATCAGTCATTTTTGTTTACTTTTATCAAATCTAAAGTAAAACAGCTCAAAGGAAATCATGTTCATGATGATGAATAAGTAAATAGGTGTGATAACTGGTTTAGTTAAAAAATTAGGGTGTTCTTTTCCCAAGATCTGTTCAAGGTCAAGCAGAGATGGCATGTATATCAATTCAAGTGGTGGCTATATTGAAAAGGAAACACTAAAGAAAATTTCAGTTCTTTATCACATTAATTTCATAGTCAGGGTAAAGATTCATGGCCAGCCACTTGTATGTAAAGTATAACACCGTTGTGGCTTGTGCTGTCGCATTGAAACATGTAAATAGTGAGAAGTGTTAGAAAAGTATGTAATTCAGTCTCCTCTCTCTCTCTCTCTGTGTCTGTCTCTTGCTCTCACACAGACAAATTAGGAATAAGTACTTCTCACCATGGGAGTTTGAACGTCTCCAGGATTTAACCTAAGTGACTTGTGTCATTTTTATGTGTGCATTATAGTTGTATCATTGCCTTTTTGTTTTTGTGTGCTGGCAAAGTCTTTCTAGCCAGAATGTTCATCTGCCACTTGTGATTGTAATCTTATAAAGCTGACCAGTTCCACCTTCTGTTTTTGTTAATTTACTGATAACATTAAAGTGAGTGATAACATTAGAGTGAGTGACAACATTAGACAGTGACACTAAAAAGATGAACATATTAGAGTTTATGCCATTAGAATGGGGATATTTTTGGGGAAGCTCGCTCGCTTTGAACTCAAGTGTAGTCCATACACACTACTTTGAGTAGTGCTGGACTGAATTTTGCGTGTGGATTAGCTTTACCTACTAACAGTGTCCCTCACCATCAGGTGAACCCACTCCAACTTCTGATGTAATTAATGTCCCCAAGTCAAGGACGTTAGGTCAACATTTTAGTTCAACTGTCTAGTGTAGGGGTTGAACCCCTTACCTCGGCATCAGCACACCGGATGTTTAGGAACACATATTCTTATACATTCGGCCATGCTGACATAAGAATGTAGATATTAGGAGGGGGGGGGGGGAGCAAAGATGGTGATAAAATTACAGGGAGCGACACCATTAAATAGGGTGACACCATTAGAAAGGGCGACATCATTAAAGGTGGTGTTCATATTAGCGACAGGGCGAAACTCATCATCATCAAGTGCCTTGCCAGCTGGCGTAGGCATTCATGGCTCTCCACAGATCTGGGTCTTTGATGTTCTGGATCAGCTCTGCTGATGATATTCCTCCATGCCACCGTCTCAGTCCATCCAGCAACATTTATCTTGGTCTGCTTCTGCCTCTCTTACCCTCGATCTTTCCAGCTGTCATGATGTTCTCCAATGCCTCTCTTCCAAAGAAAGCTGTTTGTCTCTTTCTTATTGTTGTATATAGTGTTCTAGTTTCATTAGCCTCTTTCAGGCAATCGTTGTTAGTTACTCTGGCAGCCCAAGGAATTTGCAACATTCGTCTCAAAAACCACAATTCTGTTGCTTCTAAGTTCTTCCTAATTTGTTCATTTACATTCCAAGATTCATTGCCATACAGCAAAACTGGTTCTATATAGCATTTAAGCACTCTCTTTCTTACATTCAATGATAGTGACATATTGCATAAGATACTCTTCATTTTCTGAAATGGCTTTTGTTTGCCCTATTCTGCTCTTAATCTCTGTTGTACATCTTCCATCTGATGTTATAAATGTCCTTAGGTATTTAAAATTATCCACTTGGTTAAGAATTGTCCCTTCTATTTCTATGTCACATTTTGGTGTCACAATTTTCTTTGATATCACCATTGTTCCTGTTTTCTTGATATTCAAGGGGAGTCCTTTCTTTGCACTCTCTGTTACTACAATGTCCAACAATTGTTGTAGGTTGGTTTGCATTATCTGCCACCAATACTGTGTCATCTGCATAGCGTATATTGTTTATATTATAACCTCCTATTATCTCTTTGGTCTCTCTCATTATTACTTCGCTATAGAGAGAGGAGTCACCCAGACTACCCCTACTGGGCGAGGCTGCTCCTATGGAGCACCCATTTACGCCATTTCTCTGATTATTGATAAGACTGCAGTACATGATATTCTTGGCATCTGTAAAGAAGGTAGTTTGCCATTGCTTTCCTTCCTAGCAGTGACCATACTGGTCGATGACCGTAGCCATTGTCTCCCAAAAAAGATCCTCTGCCTACCGTCGTGAAGCTGTAGACCATAACCTATAACTATCTGTCGGCTGCTCTTAAACTTAATCCACCACCTGCACCCATGCCTTCACATAACCTTGATCGGGGGGCTTAACGGGTACTCCACCTTGCCCAAGGGTGTCCCGTAGGCTAGCGGAGGGAAGGAGGCACCTTACCCCTCCTTTGATAGGAGATACCCCTATCCCGCCACCCAGTCTTGTAAAAATCATATATTGGAAACAACAAGCTGCCATCAGAATTGATAACGATGTAGGTCAATATCAGCCTATTAAAAGAGGTGTGAGACAGGGATGTGTAATGTCTCCAGATCTTTTTTCCCTGTACAGTGAAAATATATTCAGAAATATAGAAGATATGGAAGGAATCAACATTGGGGGACGATACATCAATAACATTAGATATGCAGATGATACAGTCTTGATTGCAGACAATGAACAGGACCTGCAAAATTTAGTAGATGCGGTTGCTGCACACAGTGAACAGCTAGGGTTAGAACTGAATATTATTATTAAGAAGACACAGATTATGGTCGTCACTGGGAAGAAGGAAATACCACAATGTGATATGCGAGTAGATATATAGATACTGTTATCTCGGCACGGTCATAACATCTGATAGGAGATGCCTTGAAGAAATTAGAACAAGAATTGCCATTGCGAAGGTAGCCTTTTGTAAGATGAAAAACATAGGCCTACTGACCAATAAAAAGATATCAAATTGAAACGAGAAAAGAGTGTTGAGGTGCTACATAGAACCTATACTTTTGTGTATGGATGTGAAGCGTGGACAATAAGTCAAGCTAAAAAACAGCTGTGGAAATGTGGTTTCTGAGGAAAATGCAAAGAATACCATGGACAGACAGAAAAACCAATGAACAAGCCCTTCAAGAAACAAATGAAGATCGTAAACTGATTAGAGACATTAGACGTAGACAGTCAAAATTTTTGGGCATATTATGAGAATAAATGAATTGGAGAACTTAGTGACAACTGGCAAGATTGAAGGGAAGAGACCAGGGGGAAGACCGAGAAGTAAATACGTGGATGGCTTGGCAAGGATGAATGGCAGAACATGCTTACCGGCATGGCACATGGAGGAGATCCGGTGACGAGACACACTCCTGTTGTACTCCTAGCTTTATCTGTTCATAACTACCCTCTTTATTTCCCGTTTTAATTGATGCTAATTGGTTCCAGTAAATATTCTTTATTATTCTTAAATCTTTCTCATCAGTGTTGATATCTTGTAATCTTCTTCTTCTGCGTTCATCCGGACTTTTTTTCCGGACGTGATTGCGTAGTGCCTGTTTACAGCAGAGCTGCGTTCTTGCGCCGTTAGGCCGACACATCCGACTTCTGCGGGCATTTGTTGACCGGGTTAACCTTCCCGGGATCTTCCAATCAGTTCATCATGTTTTACTTTATCAATTGCCCTAGTATAATCTATGAAGCACAAATATGTCTTTCTGTGTCTGTATTGACTTTTCAATTAGTGTTCGCAATATATATATATATATATATATATATATATATATATATATATATATATATATATATATATATATATATACTAGCAGACCCGGCCCGGCTTCGCCCAGTCCCTGGTGGGGAGCATCTAATTTAATTCATATAAGTAGTCATATAAGCTCCCGTTCCCGTCTGTCTGTCTGACTGTCTGTGTCTGTCTGTCTGTCTGTCTGTGTCTGTCTGTCTATCTATCTGTCTGTCTATCTGTCTATCTATCTATCTGTCTGTCTGTCTATCTGACCCTGCCCGGCATCGCCTAGCTCCTGGTGTGGAGCATCTCATTTAATTCATATAAGTAGTCATATAAGCTCCCGTTCCCGTTTATCTATCTATCTATCTGTCTGTCTGTCTGTCTGTCTGTCTGCCTGTCTGACCCGGCCCGGCTTCGCCCAGCCCCTGATGGGGAGCATCTCATTTAATTCATATAAGTTCCCGTTCCCGATTATCTGTCTGTCTGTCTGTCTGTCTGTCCCTCCCTCTCTGTCTGTCTGTCTGTCTAATCATTTATTGGTTGCGGTTAGAACAACCTTAGATAAACGAAGACCAACTTACAAAAATCATTAGAAAGAGCACTTGAAAGATCTTTACATATTCCCCCAAAAATTAACTTGGGTAAATGGAGCGGCGGCAGAAGCAGCAGAAGAAGAAGAAAAAGGAGGAGTAGGAGGAGGGAGACGGAAGAGGGTGAGGAGGGAGGAGGAGGAGGGAGGGAGAAGAGATAGGCGGAGAGAGGAGGAGGGAGGAGGAGGAGTAGGGAGGAGGAGGGATTAGAAGGAGGAGGGGGGAAAGAGGAGGAGGAGGAAAGAGGGAGGAGGAGGAAGAGGGGAGG